>OX451741.1:1196630896-1197230896 GCA_948472305.1 Vicia faba
TCTCCCTCACTCTTTCAAGAAGCCTCCCGCCACCCTACACACTGTCAGTCGCCACCTACCATCTCCGACGCCCGCCAGCCTTGCCTCACCATGCACGCCGCCCGCCACCCCCTCAAGTGTCGGTCGCCATCTCCCTCAAATGTCATCCGCCACGTACTTCCTCCGTCAATTTTCTGAGCATTTTCGGTCCTTCTTCCACCTCCGATTTGTATTTCAAGCTTCTGATTCAGTAAATCTTCTTGAATTTCTTGAGATTATTTTATGTTTTCTTGAGTTGAGTTAATTTGAGGTTTAATCAAATTGTTGAATATTGAGTTTAATTTAAGCTTGAGGATAATTGTTCAATTGTGTTGATGATAAACAGATCTGATATTGGTTGAACTTTTTGAAGTATTCATGTGGATCTTGATAATCCGGATATAATCTGTTGATTGACATTTTGATGTCAAACTATAGTGAATTCTCGATGTTGAATTTTTTGTTAAAGAGTTCACGTCAAATTCATGTGTAAAGGCAATTTTGGATTGATTTAAATGATAAATTGATTTTTGCAACACTGAAAATGTATTGATCTGATTAATTGCAATAAAACATGAATACTGTTTGTTTTGGCTTGGAATTAAGGCATTTGATATGATTTTATTCGTTTGAAACTTGTTTACATTTTTCTATCGGCAATACTTGACCAATAAGCATTTTGATGCATCTGTTTACAGTAGTTAAATCTTATTTTGATCAATAAATGGTTCTAGTACACGTGGTTGTCTGGATAATGTAAATAGGTTGTAAGCCAATTTTTAATTGCCATTTGAGGTTCACTTGAATCTACTTGTGCATTTGATAATGATTGATATTGAGAATTATCGATTCCGGAACATTCTTCGCGCACGTTTTCAATACGGTTAGTTGATGTCCGGAGAGTGTAAATATGTTGCAAAATTATTTCTAAAATCAGTTTAATGCTTATTCATGCATAATTGCACGTTTGTGGACTATTGAGTTGATTTTCACTGTTTTCGATGCGATGTTTCAGTTGATTCCGTGTTACGACACAATGCTGCCTAGTTATGGTTAAGTTGAGCATAAGGCGACATTTCTTTAATGGTTAATGCTCATGGTACTTGGTTTTGGTACTTGGATGACATTTGTGTTATGTTTTCTCGATTTTGGGATCGAAAATTTTGCACGATTCACATGTTTATGGAGTTGCTTCTTGAGAATGGTAAGTAACACTTTTAAGGTGATTTAATTCACGGTTTTGGTTTATTTGAGCTTGTTAGTAAGTTTGGTGGCTATCAGTTACCGTTTTTAGTCACTTTTATTCCAAATTTTCGTGCACCTTCTTTGGTAATAAGTTGTTGTCCGAAGTTTCGTTTTTATGTTTGCAATGCATGTTTGCATCTCATTTCTTGATGATTTAATTCCAAATTTAATTGTGATGAGAATGCATAACTTCGATTTTGTTTGCTTGTTATTTTCTAACATGTTTTCTTAACTTGTGCAAGGTGCTTTGAGAGCTTTCAATCATTTAATTAATATATTTATTATTCGATCGAAAAGCATATTATACCATTTTATTTGTGGATTCGCTTCTGATGCGATTTACTTTGATTCTCATTTCATGAGGAAATATACACTGCTTGTGTT
Organism: Vicia faba; assembly: GCA_948472305.1. Lineage (NCBI taxonomy): Eukaryota > Viridiplantae > Streptophyta > Magnoliopsida > Fabales > Fabaceae > Vicia > Vicia faba. The sequence goes on from OX451741.1 coordinate 1,196,632,544, forward strand.
TTTATCGGGATGTGAATTTTTATGCAGGTGTTCTGTTTATTGTGAATGTTTCTGACACACATGCTCATAGTGATTTATTGATGATTTTGACGCATATTCTGACCATTGTTTTGATGCTAGCTTGCACGAAGTTTTCCAGAGTTATTCTGCTTTTTCTTGCTTGCTACGAACTCTTCTTTATTTTACATTATATTGATTTTGGTTTATGTTTCTGCATCATTTACCGATTTCCTTGCCATGGTAAAGTAGTAATAGAGATGCATGACTGAGAGTCCCTACTTTAGGTGGGAAATATGTTTAAAGTCCTCAAGTGAGGTGATGTTTTTTTCTGTTAAAGTCCATGAAATGAGGCGATGTTTTTGTTTGCAAAAGAACTCCGAAAGGATCAATTTCGTGTTGTTTGTTTAAAGACCTCAAAAGAGGCAATTTTTTCTAAAGTCCTCTAAGTAGGAAATTCCCCTTCCTTTTTATGTTGTGCTTACTATCGAGTCAATAAAGTGGAGGAGGGGCTCGCAATCGTCCCCTGTGCATTCTAGTCTGTGTCGTTCCTTGCTCGCACCAATGCGTTGATGCTTTGAACCATGCCTATTCTTGTCCATTAAGTCGAATAAAGTGGAAGAGGATTCATAATCAACCCCCACATTTTGTCATTCTTTTTGACAATGTTATCTCACGTCGTTCGATGTTGATGTTCTGAGTTATTACTCGATGTTTGTGCTCGAGCAAATCAAGTGGAAAGAGTTCCTTACTCCCACTTTGAGATCTATTAGACTCTATTGTTTACTATTAGCTCGCACCCGATGTCTGGTTTGGTTTTGGCTTGTCGTTGTTTGATTTTGCATGTGTTTATGTTTCTCTTTAGATCTTCACCCGATGTTATTTATGTTAGACAAATTCACCTTCACCCGACGTTCTTGTCGTTTGTTAGGTTCGTCTTTCTCCCGACGTGCCTTTCGTTTGGTAAGTTCGCCTTCACCTGACGTTCTTTCATTTGATAGTTTTGCCTTCACCCGTCATTATCCTTTAGGATGCACTAATTTCTCTTCCGATGCAAGTTAGACATTAGGATTTAAATCCATGCATGCTAACATAGGTAGAGATCTCCCTTTGTTAAAACTCAACCTTAGGGCACACCATTGTATGATAACATTAGGTATAGAGCTAGATAGACTCCCTTAGATGTTTTCTTTCCTTTTGCATCCTTAAGACTAAAACCTTTTTCTTGGCAAATGCATAAAACACTATAACATTTTCAAATCCTTTTTAAAGGTAAAAAAACACCAACCAATTCAAACTTCATTTTTTCCGCTTGGCTTTTCTTTTAAAACCAATTTTTCAAGGTAAAAAAACATACAACAAAACGAAAACTTTTTGAGCCGAACTACCGACGCTCTGATTCCTTAAAAAAGGATACATAGGCATTTGGTCGTGGGCGCCCCAGGCGAGCGAAACTTTGTAAATATTCCTTCTTTTCCCTGTGTTTTATTTTGCATGGCATTCCATATTTTCATTTTATCCTTGGCTCGTAAGCTTTAGATTAAAACACACCCATTAATTAGAACAATAAGAGTGGATCTCGTGGAGTATCACAAACGTGAGGGGTGGCAAATACCTTCACCTTGCGTAATCGGTTCCCTTACCCATATCTCTCGGTTGTAAGACCTTGATTTCACCCTTCTCAGGTTTACTCCATGTTTACCTTTCCCTTCCAGTGGGATAAAAATGTTTGATGGAGACTTCATTGATTTTCATCTCGATGATTTGTTCTGCTGGTTGTTTCACTCATATGTCTCAGAATAAAACCTTCAAGATTAAACTTAATGTGATGGAGCATAAGTATCTTGCAGTTGTAGCTATCAGGGATGAATGAATATGGCACTATCGACTTGGTCATATCAACTTTAAAGACATCAGAGAACTGAAGATAAGAAATATGGTTATAGGGTTACCCAGAAATCAACATTTCAAAATGAAAGTGTGTGAGGAATGTGTGTAGGGAAATAGAAACACAAGAATAACTTCAACAAGGATACATGAAGCAAGTTTTAAGGAAATCCTTGAAGTCATATACTCTAATGTGTCTAGTCCTATCCAGGTGGATTCAATTGGAGGTAAGAGATACTTTGTCACCTTCATAGATGATTTTAGTAGAAAATTATGGACTTCTTCATACTTCAACATTTTTGAGTGGTTCTTTGGGGAAATACATTCATTTTGATGTCCCATACAACTCCATTTCACAAGTCAAAGGCCAATTATGCTCCTAAGGTTCTCAATGTTTCATATCAATTATAGGTCATTTTGTGGACTTAGATAAATTTGACCTAAAAGTAAAGTATGGCATGCCTTTGTTCCAAAGACCATAATTCCTTCAATTTTCAAATCTTTATGGGTGGTACTTTTTTTCCAGTATGCCTTTTGATGTCCTCTAAAACTTTCATTTAGAAGGTCAAACATCAATTATGCCTCTAAGGACCTCAAATCTTGAAGGCCATTTATACACAAAGTAAGTTCATAACATATTTGACCTAACACTAGAGCTAGTGCTTAATGGTTTTTATTCAAATTTCCAAGCTTATCATTCTCTCATCAAGCATCCAATTGAGTTGGTTCTTTTTGCATTGTCTTACTTTCCATGAAAGAAACATTTGGCCTAACAAAAATCACAAAATGCCCAAGGGAATTTCATTTGGCCTAAGGGTGAACATGATGAACTAAAATTTGTTTTTATTATGACTTATAATTTTAGAAAGCATGTGCAAGCTTAACTCGGGGCCACCAAATCATGTGCACACTTGTTTGTGATGGGAAAATGCATTCCAATAGGTGTAAAACAACCTGAATGAGCTCATCAAGTCACATATTTCGTGCCAAAATTCTCACACACTTGGATCTAGAAATTTCTCATTTCGTTCACACAAATGGGATCTGATTTTCACACAAGTCATGACCTCACTCTCTTCTCCTATAAATAGAGAGGAATTCTGCACTGAAAACCAATCTTGAATAACCAAAGAACCCCTGCTATTTTAAAGCTCGAAACCATCAGAAATCAGAAGATCCAAAACTCACTTTCTCTTCTTTTCAACTCAATTTCTCTGCCCAAAATCCATCACCGACCTCCTCTGAAGCTAACCCAAGCATTACAGGTGGTAGTCGTAACCTAAAACACTCAACCCGATTCCACCATTTTTCAAGCATTAAAGCATCACTTGGGAAAGGTATATACGAGCAATTTCTCAACTGAAACTCTTTACCATCCTCTTTGTATTGTTCCACTGAGTGTTTCCCCTAACCAAACTAGAACTTATCTTTGATGTTTGAAATTTAATTTTACTTGTAAGATTGTTAGGGTTTATCGTATTTCTGTAAATTCTCCTTTCTCAAATCAAATAAATTGATCTTGAGAATGGAGACATGAACGATGAAGTAAAACGAAGCTAACCATGTGCGTGGTTAAGCTTAAATTTACAGTTCATGGACCTGCTAGAGCTAGGATTCAGAGGTTGAAGATGATGATGACCTTCGCGCCTTCTGTAGCAAAAATTTAAATCTCCAACCAATCAAAAGCATCCACGCGTGCTAGCCATTATTTGTTTTATTTTATTTTTCTTTTAAATCCTTTTTTTTTATTTCATCTTATTTAAGAAATTCATTAAAAATAGATCCATTAACCTTTTTCACTCCAACTTTTTTCTATAATTTTTTAAAATATATTTTCTACATCTTGTATTTTTTTCTAGATTTTTAAAATGTTTTTTTAGCATTTTTTTCTATTTTATTTTTTTTTTGTTTTAAATTGATTTTAACAATTTATTTCTCCACCACTTTCAAACTTTCTGGATCCAATATTTTGAGATCATAATCCTTTGAGTTTTTTTGATCTTCTATAATTTTCTTGGATATTTATTTGATGTTTTGATGCTTCATTTGAATTTTCCTTTTATTTTCCCTTTAAAATCATTTTTAAAAATCTTTCAATGCATTTTTATTTGTTTATTTTGTCATTTAATATAAGTTTGACTTCTATTGACTTGAGTCATGACTTAATTGATTTAATACTTCATCAATCTCAATGGACTTTGGGTGATACTTTGTTTGCATGAATCTTCATCAATTCAAACATATCATTAAATGATCAATTGGATCATTTTTGGTACTTTGTATTGATGATAGGTTTATCACATTGTTGCACCAAGAGAGATGGGTGATATTTATGATATCTTGGGCTAATGTTGTGATTTAATTTTATTGCTCTCTCTCTCTCTCTCTCTCTCTCCTCTCCTCTCTCTCTCTCTCTCTCTCTCTCCTCTCTTCTCTCCTCTCTCTCTCTCTCTTCTCTCTCTCTCTCTCTCTCTCTCTCTCTCTCTCACTCTCTCTCTCTCTCTCTCTCTCTCTCTCTCTCTCTCTCTCTCTCTTCTTTTATTTAGATCAATTGTATGATCATGGATTCATCTTGTTCAATTTGTTTAGATTGATGCTTGATGAACTTTCATCATTTCAAATCTACCTCTAAATGATCATTTTAGGTACTTTAGATTTATGATATTTTTGTCTCAAGGTATCATGAAGAAACTAATTGAAGTAATGACCTAATCTCCTTGCCTCTGTGCTTGATTACTTTGTTTTGGTTTTGACTTGTATTGTATTGTTTTAGGAGGATGATCTCTATCATTCCTTTAACATACATGACACATAAATTGCTATTGATCAGCCTCAGATAGGTGCAAATTTTACATAATTTCAATTACGATTTCTTAACATAGTTCTAAATTATGCCGAATCAGATTACTAACTACTAACATTAATGTTATTAAATTGTATTAACTTATAACACTTAGTTTTCGCGCTTTACTTTATTACACTTTACTTTTATGCCATTTATATTTAAGCACTTTACATTTCGTGCCTTTTATTTTATTGTCATTTATTTTATGTCTTTTTCCTTTTTCCCCTTGGGCTTTTGTTTTTCTTTTTCATCAAAAGACATTAATAAAGGAAAAACCCTAAAAAACCTGGCTCTGATCATTTAGAATATTGGTTAATATCCCTTTCTTGAAGAGATTGGACTTTTGAACCTAGGATAGATCCCTAACTTGGATTTTCGTCTGATACCTTAAAATTCATCTGGACTATGTATCTAGAACTTTAGGAATTCCTGAGACCTTTGGTTTTATCTGGTGTTTTATATTTTCATGTAATGTAGGGATTTTTATATGAGGCCTTGGTTTTCATCTAATGTTTGGGATTTCATTTGATGCATTGGGTTTCATCTAATGCTTTTGATTCTATTTGGATTATGCTTGCTTGTCTTGTGGCTTACTCTAAAGGAAAAGGAATGTTCTCTTTGAATAATGTCAAAAGACTTACTTCATCTTGGTTAATTCATACGCACACACTAAGGTTTCCTCTTGGGCTACCTTACAATGAGACATTTATTTCTTGCAATTTTATTTTATGCTTTATGATAGTCTCTTCATCTTCTCCCCTTCTTTAATTTTCAAAATATTCTCCCTATTTCAAAATCTTCTTATTTTAAAACTTAAAACCTCTCTCTTAATAAACCTTGACTTTTGTCAAGTGATTTTCAAAAAAAAAATCTTAATAAATGCTAAGACATCCTAAGCATATCAAAATCATTTCAAAAGACTAAAAAACATCAAACTCATTCAAATCTTTTGTGACCTTTGTGCACTTTTCCTTTTAAAACCTTTTTATCAAAGATTATACTTAGTTAATTCTTGTAGTGATGCAAGCCACCATACTTCTACAATACATTGTGAAGTGATTGAAACTTCCACTTGAATGTTGAGAATTGCCTTGTTGATTGGATCCAAGCAAAATTCTCCATATCAAGATGATGCAAATGCTTCTTCCTCTTAATTGTGGGTAGTAAGTGAGTTTTCCACTCGAATATGACAACATGTCTTTTCATTAAAATCAACCAAAAGAAACAAATTTTTGATATTTCTACCATGAACTACGAGGTTTTGATTCTTCATTGCACTTGGTTGATATGTAGGCACGGAGATCGTAAAGTCTTGTCAAACAAAAGTCATAAAATAACTTATTTTCCCATCCCATCAATCCTTTTGCAAACAACTCTTTTTTATAACACAAATTTTGAAGAGGTTTCCATGGAGTTCCATAGATGTGATAGGTGTTAATAGCTTCCCCTTTCATAACCAACCCCTGTATCCAGTTCTCTCTTTTATTAGTTTTGTTTTAAAACTTTTTATCGGTTTTGTTAGACCTTTTCTTTTGGAAACAATAAAGTTTGATGGTGACTCTTGCTTTTTCTGAGTTAATCTCAATTTTTCCTGTCGCGACAATCTGCAACATACATTTTAAACATATGTCCAACAAAAAAGCTAGAAGGAATTACACTAGAATACTATTGGTCTGGTGTCAAGCCTAGCTTGAGTCATCTGAAGGTATTTAGATGTATAGTACATAGACATGTGTTAGATCAGTTGAGAAAAAACTTGATGACAAGTTGAGTCAGATGATCCTAATAGGATTTCATTCTACTGGAGGATACAAGTTATTTGACCCAATGAATAAACAAGTAGAGATCAACATGGATGTGATCACAAATGAGCTTAAGGAATGAGATTGGACTGAAAATGTAAATAAGGATTCAGTGAGAGTCTTATGTGAAGAACCAACAAGTGAAATTGAAAGAGAAGTTCGACAAGAAGAAGTCAGAGGTCAGGCAGGTCCAAGAAAATATCAAAGAACAAGACACATGCTTGCAAGATTACAGGAATGTGTGTTTACATTAGATGATGCATTCGATAATGAAGGTGAGCTGGTACACTATATTTTTTCTGCAAATGTCGAACCAGTAAATGCAGTTGAGGCATTGAAATATTTGAAGTGGATGAAAGCTATGAATAAGGAATTGAAGTCCATGAAAGTCAACAACACTTAGTCACTTGTCTAATTGCCTCAAGGTAAGAAGGGATCAATGTGAAGTGGGTATACAAGGTGAAGTTGAATCCCATAGGAGAAGTAACTTAGCATAAGGAAAGACTTATGGCGAAAGAATTTCTCCAGAAAGAAGGAATCGACTTCGATGAAGTTTTTGCACCTGTTGCTAGGATCAAAACAATATGGTTTGTTGTTGTACCAACAAACATGGACAGTTGGCATATATGTCAGATGGATGTAAAATGTGCTTTCCTGAATAACCTCTTATATGAAGAAGTTTAAGTTGTACAACTAGTTGGATTTGTGAAACAAGGCGAAGAAAGAAAAGTGTATAAGTTGCATAAAGCCCTGTATGGACTCAAACAAGCTCCAAGAGCTTGGAATAAGAAGATATACAATTTTCTAAGGGAGAAGGCATTTTTGAAGTGCACAATTGATCAATAAAGTACATGTAAGAAGAAGCAAGAGTGAATTTTTTATACTATGTCTCTATACTGATGACCTGTTGATAACAGGTAGGTGTAAGAAAGAGACTGGAGACTTCAAAGGTGATCTTAGCAAGGAATTCAAAATGTCTGATCTGGGCAACATTTCATACTTCCTTGGCATTGAATTCTACAAGATTAGTATGATGCATCAAAGAAGATATGAAAGTGAAATACTCAAGAGATTTGAAATTGAAGACTACAACTCGACTTAGACACTTGTTGAACCAAGACTGTAATTATTGAAAGACTCAGATTAAGATGATGTCAACCCAAGACAATACATAAGACTTATTTAGTCATTAAGGTACCTTTTTCACACAACGTTTGATCTAGCATACAATATAGATATGATAAGTAGATTCATGCAGAAGCCAAATGTATCACATCTAGCAGTGACGAAGAGGATACTAATGTATCTAAAAAGAACTCTCGACTATGGCATTTTGTTTCCTGCAACTGATGAAGAAAAAGAATGCAAGTTAGTGGGTTACACTGACTCATGTTGGTGTAGTGATGTTGAGGATAAAAATTCCATAGCTGGTTATGTGTTTATGGTAGGTGGTGCACCCGTTGCTTGGAGTTCGAGAAAAGAATTAGTAGTATTATTGTGTAAAGAGTAAAGAGTTTTCCCTGTAGAATTTATAACTCTTCTTCTTCCCCTATTATGTTAAACCCTAATTCATCTTTTCTTCTATTAATAATTGTGCAACGAGAATCATCTTATAATTAAGGTTGGTTGATTCACTCAAGTGAAGAGTGAAGAATAAGAGAAATTTAATCGATGTAATTGATTCTTGTTCATCGAGATTGATTCGAAATTCTCTACAGGTTTGATATAGTTCCACCAAACATGACACTTATTATTATTATTATTATTATTATTATTATTATTATTATTATTATTATTATTATTATTATTATTATTATTATTATTACTATTATTATTATTATTATTATTATTATTATTATTATTTTATAATTAAATTCTCTTTAACATTTTTATTTTCAGTTTAAATTTTTTTTAAAGTTTAATTAATATATTATTATTATTATTATTATTATTATTATCATCATTATTATTATTATTATTATAATAATAATAATAATTATTATTATTATTACTATTATTATTATTATTTTATAATTAAATTCTCTTTAAAATTTTAAAGTTCAGTTTGAAAAATTTTTAAAAGTTTAATTGACATTTTTTTATTACACCAAGAAAAAGATTAACGGAAACTATCTAAGACACACAATGTTCTAACAGTATAAAATATAATTAATAGTCATAATATAAATTTTTTTTGGCTTTCCACTATTGATATAGTCTGGTTCGAAGATTCGAGAATCAATTCTGACATCAAATAATTACAGTCTCTTTCCGATCGCAGTTGCGGAAGATCGAAGCATGATCCTCTCTATCAAGTCCAATTTCAATCACCATTGAAACAACTAACAATTGATTAAACCATCATATAATTAACGAATAACAAATTGGAAAAAACACACTAACTTCAAACTACACATAATTTACTAGAATGTGTCGAGTATTAAGGAAATTCAATAATAAATTATTTAATATTTTCTATTCTTATTTATAAAAAAACTTACTTTTTAAATTTATTTTTATTAATATATATATTTGAAATGTATTTTTATCTAGTAAATTTAAAAAAATGTTTTTTTTTTCATAAATAAGATTAAAAGGAGTATTTATTTTCAAAATGAATTTAATTTAATTGTATAAATAAAACTAGAAGGAGTATTTATTTTCAATTTTCATTCATCATAATGACACCAATTTAATAGTTCTAAAATATATCTAGAAAAAAATAGTTCTAAAATATTACACATGACATGACACACTTTTTTATCTCTAATTTTTGTCCATTTCAAAACAAAATGACAAAACTCGTTTAAAGCAATTAGTGGCGTAACTTGAATCTAATTTCATCCCTAATTGACCCTTGATGACAAACACAATCACGTGATCATGTATCACGATAGGTATTCCAACAAATTCATAGAGACCAAGCGTGATTATTTCTCATTCATCATTGACAAATCAAATAAATCCAAAACCAAACTTGATTATCTCTTCCTAATCCTCTACCCAAACCAAACCACATGCTAATTAGTAAAAAACAATAGGTCTAAAAACCTCTATTCTAGGTTAATGATCCAGACATGTGGGACCCATTTTTGTTTTATTTGAAACAAATCTATATGTTTATTTCTCTCCCAAGGGAACTACTCCTTGTGCATGCATGTGTCGGTCTCATTGTGGTTCAATTCATTTTCTTTCACGCGTTTCATTAATGGCCCCCCTGCCCTTGAAATTCGGATGCACCTGTAAATGGTTGTGGACAGTGTCGCATTCTCTACTGATTTTACCCTCAATAATGGTTTAAGGGTGAAAATTAAAAGGTTACTTTCTTTAACCTAGTGTGGGACTCGGACACTCGTTTGTACCTCAAAATCTCAGCAGATGTACGTAAAACATTATAATTGATGTCATCATTTGTAAGTATTTCTTTCATTTAGAATGAAAATTAATGTATATTGATATTGTTAATGCATGAGGTGTTTTTAGTAAAGGGAGTGTGAGATGTTTTATCAAATTTTAGTATGGTCGAAGAGATAATTTTTAGTTCGACAAAATTTAAGCATGAGATCGAAGTTTGTTCGCATGTAGCTGTTAAAATAGTGGGTGTTGTAGTCGAAGTTGTTCAAACATGCAATAGTCGATATTTGCTAGGTTTGTTAGCATGTCGAGTTGGTCAGGTTTGTTATGCTCAATTGTTTAAGTTAGCTTGTATAATGGGCATGTGTGCAAAAGCCTATTAGTTTAGTATGTTAGTTTTCTTATAAATGGCATACTAATCTCTCATCATTACACAATGAAAATCCTAATTAGGATGAGAAAGGTTATTTGTTATTCTGTAACACTTGTAATATTATTTCAAAGAGAAACTAAAGAATATCAGTTTATATTCAATTGATTGTGTTCTTCTTGCTTCCTATTATTTCCTTTACCCTTGTGCGTTTCTTGGTAATCAAGAATCCATTTATACTATGTTCTTGGTATCGTTTATCACAATAAATTGGTGTGGTGAACATGGAGAAGATGCCGTCAACAAAGTATGAGATTGAAAAGTTCACCGGAATGAATGGTTTCGATCTATGACGCTTGAAGATGAAAGCCTTACTGGTCCATCAGGGTTGTTTATAAGCGTTGAAGGGAGCCACAACCATGGACGTTGTGTTAAAGGATAAAGAAAAAAACACCTATGATAGAGAAAGCTCACAAAGCCATCTTATTGAGCCTTGGTGATAAGGTTCTTCGATTGGTTTCGAAGGAGACGACGACATCAAGTTTATGGGAGAAACTCAAAAGTTTGTACATGACCAAATCGTTGGTTAATCGCATATACTTGAAGCAAGCTTTGTATTCATTCAATATGAGTGAAGGCCAAGTCTTGTTTGAGCAGTTTGATATGTTCAACAAGATGATTCTTAATCTTGAAAATATTGATGTCAAAATCGAGGATGAAGATCAAGCGTTGTTACTATTGTGTGCTTTGCCCAGAACACATGCTCACTTCAAAGAAACTCTCTTGTATGGAAGAGAGTCATTGACCTTTGAAGAAGTTCAATCATCCTTTTACTCTAAGGATTTGAATGAAGAAAAGGAGCACAAGGCATCTTTGATTGGTGAAGGTCTATCAATTAAGGAGAAATTCACACAGAGAGATGGCAAGTTCGACAAGAAAAAGGGTAAAAGTCAGTAGAAGTCTTATAGTGGTGATGCATCTGATATTCAATGTTATCAATGTAAGAAGGAGGGTCATACAAGAAAGGTGTGCCCTGAACGAATAAAAGATCATGAAGGTAAGGATAATGACAACATAGCCATTATCCAAGATGATTTCAACTCATCTAATGTTCTTGTGGTTTTAAGCGGTGAATCAAGCAAAGAGTGGATTATGGATTCAAGTTGCACTTGGAACATGATTCCAAACAAAGGCTTGTTCAAGGAACTATGTGATTAAGATGGTGGATATGTATTATTGGGAAACAACAAAGCTTGCAAGATTGCAAGTGTTAGATCTATGAGACTCAAGCTCCATGATGAGTTAATAAGGTTGTTGACTGAAGTCAGGTATGTATACAATTTGAAGAGAAATTTGATTTCTCTTGGTGAATTCGACAAGATATGATATGTTTTCCAAGGAGAGAAAAGTATCCTAAGAGTCATGAAAGGGTCGAAGGAAGTCTTGAGAGGCGTGAAGAACCAGGCTTGTACACCCTTAAGATTGAAGTTGTAAGTGGTTCTGCAGATGTTGCATCCATGAAACCTTTATCAAAGACAGAAATTTTGGCACATGAGATTGGGCCATGTCAATGAAAGAGGTATGGTCGAATTGGGTAAACAAAATCTGCTTGATGGATACAGTCAAAAGGCTGAAGTTTTGTGAACCTTGTGTACTTGAAAAATCTTGCAGAGTGAAGTTCAATAAAGGAAAAAAAAAAAGAACACACGGATCCCTTGATTACATTCATGCTGATCTTTGGGGGCCTACAAGATGTCCATCACATTCAGGAACATGGTAAATTCTATCCTTAGTTGATGATTATTCTAGAAAGTTATGGGTATTCATCCAGAAGACTAAGGATGGAACTTTTAAAAATTTCAAAAGTTAGAAGACTCTGGTCGAAAATCAGACTATCAGAAAGGTCAATAGGTTAAGAACAGATAATTACCTTGAATTTTACAATGAGGCGTTCAAAAGTTTATTTTGCAGCCTCTGGTATTTCAAGGCACAAAACTACTGCATGTACTCTCCAACAAAATAGTTCGGCTGAAAGGTTTAATCGAACCATTTTGGAAAGAGTAAGATGCATGTTAGATAGTGTTGGGTTAAAGAAGGTGGTTTGGGAAGAGGTTGTTTCAACAGAAATATATCTGATAAACATATGTCCTTTGCGTTAGATATGAAGGCACCTGAAGAAGTTTGGTCAGGACATCCACCAGATCTCGTCAAACTTAGAGTATTTGGCTATGTAGCATATGCTCACATTAGGAAAGACAAGGTCGAACCTAGAGCTATGAGATTCTTGTTCATGGGATACACTGAAGGTATCAAAGCATGTAGGCCATGGTGCATAGAGTCAGGTCAGAGGAGGTGTATCACTACTCGAGATGTAGTTTTCAATGAAGCTAAGACGACTTTCAAGAAAACTAATGACGTTGGTCGAAGTGCAAAGATATATGAAGAAGAGCTGGAACAAGAAGAGATTCTTGCTGCGGTGGAGCATGTCGATGTTGAATTGTGTATCCCATATCAAGTCGAAGAAGAAGCACACGATGCTGAAGATACTGAGCAAGTTAAGGAAAATGTTGATGACTACTGTTGTACCCCAAAATTTACCATCTTCATTTCGACTTTAATTTGGCTTATGTTGCATCATAATGTGCATACATATCATTTGTTCTATTGCTATAGGATCAAGGTATTTCAGATGAGCCTTGGTAAATTGCAAGAGACGTTTATTTCGTCAATGGATACTCTCAGGATATTTTTTATGCTAATAATTGGTCCACAACGGTTCGGGTATTTGGAAATTTACAAGGTCAATCCAGCTCTTCATATTCAGGTGTTCTTTCGCCAAGATATCCCTGGTGACGTATTCTCAAATTTATGTGTGGCTCGAGAGCCAATTCTTTGAAGAGGGTCTCCGAATGTGCGAGTTATTTCGAAGAAATACAGGGGGAAAGTGTGTTGAAAGTGCAGTTTTTGCGCACTAGAAAATTCATAACTCAAAGCCTGTGGCTCGTTTTTAACTTTTTCCGGTGGTCAAAACTCCATCTCAATGTCCTCTACATTTCATCTATCACAACCGTAAGCTGATTTTGCTCATAAGGTCTCCAAAATTGGAGATTTATAAAGCGCGTTCGCACGGGAAAATTGTGGCAAATGTTTATCTGCATCACACTCAAAAATTCATGACTCGGTTGACTTTTATCGTATAGAGCCTGTTCCAATGGAATTGTATCACTAATTGAGTTATCTGAATTTTGGTTTCTATTTTAAAAAGCAAATGATGCCTCGAAGGCATTCGTTTTTGACCCGGAGCGCGTGCAACTCCCTGAAAATTCTGAAAGTTGGGAATTAAAGTTGTCTGAGGTGAAACATCAAAAATTTATAACTTTCTCAATATTTATCTGATTGAGCCCATCTTCGGACACGAATTTGTTCTCGACATTGGATAAAAAAATTTCTTCACATTTCAACTTCATAAATCGCACCAGGGTTCCCGTGAATTTGCCCGGAAGGTGTCGCACTCAAGTGATTCAAAAATGTGCACTTTGACTTATGGTTATTTGAGGCCCATAAACCAAATTCACTCACATAATGTCACACTATATATTCTTATTCACTCCAATTTCTAAGGAGAGGCTCTCATAATTCAGAAAATCTCAAAAACACTCTAAACTTTTCTCTCAATTCTCTCAAAGATCAAATCAAGGTTCTACACCTTTTTCATCTAGAACACAATAATAATTGCATCAAGATCCAAAAATCAAGATCAAGAGAAATTCTTCTCCGATTGTTGATCTATTCGCTGCGATCTCTATACCTAAGCCTACTCATCACTTCTATCAATGAGTTTTCTTGAATTAAGCAATTTTGAAATAAGTGATTATTTGAGAAGCACTTTTTGATCAAGCATGAATTGAATCTATGTTGAATTTTGAATTGAGAATATAGATCTAAGCCTATAATTGTGATTTGATTTGATAATCACGTGTAGATTCGGAATTGGATAGTTCAATTAAGTGCTTTTTGAATTAAGTTGATTTACATGAAAGTGCTTAATTGTTGAAGCAAATTGATGATGTTCCATGAAGTTAAAATGGTGATCTTAATCAATCATGTGTGTTGTACCCCAAAATTTTCCCTCCCATATCACTCAAGACATGCCCATTGAAATCCCCAACCTGCCCTAGGATGACCAAGGATTGATCAGGCAAATCCTCCTCTTAAGACAATAAGCCTCAAACTAGGGTTTCAATTTCAAGCAAGATGGTTGAGTCCCAAGGGTCCCAAATGGTCTTCATTGTCCTAATATTTCCTCAAGATCATCCATGCCAAGTTTAATGTCTTGCACAACAAGTTTGCTCAGTCAATTGCTCAAATGCCTGAAAATCAACTATACTAGGTCAAAAGTCAACTGTAGCCCAAATACAGTCAAACTTCAATATTTTTGGTCAACATAAACATTTTAAAGTAATATCCATCATTTGATCAAGGGTTGATCATGATTCCTCAAGAAATTTTCCTAACTTATCAAAAGTCAAAAATGGCAAGTTAGGGTTTCTATAGGAAAAGTCAACCAAACTTTGACCACGCATAACTTTCTCATACTTTATTAGAAATTTTCCAACAAATGGTCATTTTGAAGAGAATCCAATTCCCTACAACTCCTCTTCATCCCTCAAAGTCAATAAATGCCTCAATCAAAAGATACAAGTTCATACATTATAGGTCATTTCAAAAAGTCAACAAAAACACCTTTTGGGTCAAAGCTCCTTACATGAACATGGAAGATCCATTTGAGATGAAACCAAAAGTGTTGTTTATAGGACATCCTAAGCTTTCTAAAAAGTCCAATAACACCCTCTCAGGGTCAAAAATGAGAGAGATATGCATTGCTAAAGTTGACCAATTTTTGGAAATGGGTATGAAGTCAACATTGATCAAAATTGATTTTTTTTCCAAATGGGCCCATGTTTTCTTGTTTGAAACTTGTTTCTAAGATGGCCCACGACCCCTGAGCTTATCCACTTATTATTTTATTATTTTTATTATTTGTTTTGATTTTTTTTAATTAAAATCAAAATAAATCATTTAAAATAATGGATTAATGAAATAAAATCAAAGATTGGATTTTATGAGCACATTATGGATCCATGATCAGCTGGCAAATCATATAATTCGTACAAGGGCTAATTGGATTGGAAAAGATCATTATTTGGCCTATTTTAGAAACAAAGTATACAAGGCACAAATCAAATCTTTTCTCATCAATTTGCAAAGATTCAACTCAATTTTATTGACCTAATTGCTTCTACTATATATGCATAACAAACCCTGATGATAAAAATGAGGATTGGCCATGTTGAATTGAGAGAGAAAAACTCAAATTTTTTACAACAAAGTGGTGGTAGGATTTTTGTCCACAAGGAGGTTCAAAGTATTTTGAAGGTTGCAATCCAATCTTGGAAGCATTTGGAAGCTACCTGAGTCATTCCCACGCATCAAGACGTCCAGAATCATCCTCCACGACCTCACGGTTTGCACACTTGTTCTTGAATCTGATTTTGAATATACACACATGATAAATGAATTCTAACTACATATTCATGTTTCTATAATCATTTAGAACATGTTTGCATAGTTAATTGTATGTTTTGATGTATATTTAGCTGACTGCCATTGCTAGGGTTTGAAGCTTCATTTTAGGGTTTCTTGTTTCAGGAAATAATTGGGCTAAAGATGAGTACCATTGTACTCACGAGATCAAACCCAATTGGTCTGTGTTCTTGGATTTCATTTTTATTGCGTGATTGTGATTTTTGAGATATGCAGGTTTATAGCTACAACATATATCCGTAGGTAAAAGTCTTGAACCTAAAACGACAGTCCCTTGGGGAAGATGACTGCGTGTCAAAGCTTGGTTGGGTAGTTTGAACTTGGCGCACATTTTATTACAGCCACTAACCATTATTCAATATATTATATTTTGTTTATTTATGTTAACAAAAGACCAAGTGGCCCAGTGGCAAGCAGGAAGGGTGTTAAAGCGTTGTGTGTGGGAGGTCAGGGGTTCAACCCCTGCCTCCAATAGTTTCTATCTTCTCAATATTTCCTTGCAGATTCTATGCTATCATCACAAGCGTGCTCACTGTATACCTCCAGATCATCACCCTTGGATCAATCAGTGCTCAGATCTAACGCTTCTAATGAAGCCCCTCATGGTAGACACTCCTAGCACAATCACACTGGATCTCACGTTGCTATGGGCCACAAAATGTTGGGCTTTGGTCAGAATTTCAGCATGCCACCCTCCATTTGGGCTCATACCCCCTCAGGCCCATTTCTTTTCACCTCTTCTATTATTTTTTATTTAATTTCTTTTTTTGTTCTAATTATTTCAAAACAAATCAATGTTTTTTTATTAAAATCACAAAATCACAAAAAATAGGATTTAGTCTTTATTTTTAATAAATTAATTCTTTGCAAATTAATTATTTTAATTAACTTTAATTTTTTTCATTAATTAAAATAAATTAGAAAAATTAGGTTTAAACTTCAAATCTTTTTTTTTCTTCATAAAATCCCAAAAAAATATTTTTAACAATCAAATTAGATTTCTAGGGCTTTTGAACTTTTATCCAGTTAATTCTCGTGCGTAATTACATTTGCCATACGATTAATTTTTACTATCGATGTAACTGCGCCCGGTTTGTAATAGCTTAATTAGGGTTTTTCAATTCCGCATTTTTACTTTTCAGTCATTAATTATGTAATTGCACCAAAGCCTTGTAATAGTTAGGAACTTTATCTTTCCGCCATTTATTTTCCCGTACGATAAACTGCCTAGATGAATGTTAATAGGGTTGCATGAAAGATAATGACTAATTGAACCTAGATAACTCTAATTGCGCTAGATAAATGAACAGAATCAAGCACACTTGCACACTTTCACCCTTAGGGTATATCTCACTCAGTTACCTTTGAATTACGGTCATAATTCTCGAAACGTGAGAATTTTTAGTGGTTGTCCTTAAGTTTAGAGATCACTAGTCCCTCGGTGACCCTCTCAACTGTTGCCTCGGTATAAAAGTGATCTTAGGGATTTTAGGACAGTTACTAAGAGATCTTGCCATGTTTCCTTAGTGACCGTACGTCCCTTTTGATAGTCCCTCAAGCATCCAACGACTAGGGCTACCTATTAACTAATAGTAGGATAGCACTGTCTAAAGGATAGGAGGAAAAGAACAAACTTTTTTTGAGTAGGTAGATAACTGTTAGGTACTTGCTCAAATAATTCTTTTTACACACCACACTTTCAAATACTATTTTCCAAACAAAAGTTTTCAAAACTCTTTATCACACTCTTGAGGACTGATACAAGAGTTACCATAAAGTGAATCGCCGCACTAAGGCATTTTCAAAGCTTTTCAAAACACACAAACACAAGCAATTTTAGAAAATGAGCAAGTACCTAAGAGCCCATGGAAAACCATGGATGGAAAGGGTGCTAACACCTTCCCTTTCCATAATCTATCCCCGTACTCATAAATCTCAAAAAAGGTCTTTTTTTGTTCTTTTCACCCTTTCCTTGTTGGATAAAAGAAAAGTCGATAGCGACTCTTGCTTACCGTGACATTTACGGAGAAAAAAAATGCAAACCAGTATTAAACAGACGGTTCTACCACCGTATCACAATGTGTAATTTGAATCTATACCTTGAATTATGCAAAATCGTGTTGAATGTGTGAAGATCTTGTGTTTGATCAATTGCCTAAGCCATGAGCCAAATCTCAAAAATTAGTTAAAACTGTTTTCTGTCTGGGTAACGGGTTACCCAAATATGGTAATTGGTTACCATCCTTTCATTCACAAAAAAAAATTCAAATTTGTTATGTGGTAACCGGTTACCCAGTTATTGTAACCGGATACCCCAAGTCAGAAGCAAATGGTTAGAATTTTCTAAGATTTGGTAACAATTTACCCAGTTATGGTAACCGGTTACCCTAAGTCATTAGCTAATTTCCAAAATTCTCAAATTTTGGTAACCGGTTACCCAGTTATGGTAACCCGTTACCCAGATAGAAATATTGATTTTTTCTTTGTTTCATTGCATGTTTGCACACTTTTCCTTGTTAATTCTAGATCCTTTTGTGAATGCTTTGCAAGGTACATTGTTAGGCCTTTAACCTTTAATTAACACATGATTATTGGTTGAATGACATATTATGCGATCACTTGTTAGTGAAAGTTTACGTCTAATGCGCAAATGATATTATTCTCGCATAAATCCTGTTTTCGTGCAGGTACACTGGTATCATACAGATGTGTTTGCTATACATTCCATTATGTGATTGTTATCTTTGTATCTTGTATGGACTGCAAATTCGTGCAGGTGAGTTTTGATATTCAAATGTGTCCGCTACATATTCCGATTTTTGGTTGTTGATACCTTGACGCATATGTTGATGGTATTTTCTTTGTTGGTGCTAGCAGCTCGCGAAGTTTTATGGGTTTCTTTGTTATTGCTTAGCATCTAGGGATTGTTATCCGTTTCGTACATTCCCTTCTATTTTCTCTCCGCATTTTACGGTTTTCTAGAGATCATGAGAAGTAGGGATTTTAATGCTTTCCTTTCCATGTCAAGTAGAAATAGATATGTATGACGAGGATCTTCGTTGCTGATATATGTCAGGAATCCCTCTGGTTTATTTAAAGACCTGTTTAAGGAAATTCTACATATGTGACTTGTTTTCTACTTATGTTTGTTTAAAATACTATCTTTGAAGTAGGTATTATGCACGTGTGTTTACATTTGCTTGCATCTATTCCCTATCCCCCATGGAAGTACTCAAAAGGAGGCGAGCAGGGAGGGTCTATAATTGACCCCCGCACATTCTAGTATGTGTCATCCTTAGCTCAGGTTGTACGTCGATGCTTTAGAGTCGTGAAGATCTTGTGTATTGAGTCCGTCAAGTGGGGAAGGGTTTCGTAATCAAACCCCCACATTTTGTCTTGAGCTCACGTTGGACAACGTTGATGCTCCATGTTTTGTTATTTCATCTGTCTCCCGCTTGTTTGATTCGGGTGATACACTTCCCTTAGCTAAAGCATTTCTCTTGTTTCCCCCATCCCTTCGAGTCGGTATGTGTTACTCATGTTTGTGTGCTTTTGCCAAAACACTTGTTTGCTTATTTGTTTTCTATACCATGTTCCCTTAGAATAAGGATTTGTATGCCCCCTTAGGATCGCTCGATTAGAGTAGCTTGCAAGCTATACACTAGGATTATAATCCATGCATGCTATCATAGGGTAAAGATTTCCCTTTTCATCCTTAACCTTAGGATTAATCGTTGTATGATAACATTAGGGATAGAACTAGATAGTCTCCCTTAGATGTTTTTATTTCTTTTGCATCCCTGCATGTAAGACTAAAACTTCTTTCTTTGAAAATGCATAAAACATCTAACAACTTTCAAATCCTTCTTTAAGGTAAAAAATATCAACCAATACAAACTTTTTCTGCCTTCGGGCCTTCAGAACTTGAAAAGGATGTGTTATTTTTCTACTGTATATAATACAACATGTAATTCCCCAAGGGTTGGGTTACATCATGTCTACTTGCTAAGAGTCGAGAACTTAACATCATCCTCCTTCAAACACATTTTCTTTTGAAAACACCTGGTTAGGTGAGGGCATGTTATTTCATTTCCACTACAAACTCGTGAGTCTCCAATGGTCGAGCAGCGATGGAATGATTGAATTAATATTGTTCATAAAAAAATACAAACAAATCAAAATATGTGAGCCGAACTACAGTAACTCTGATTGCTCAAAAAGGATACGTAGGTATTGGGGTAGAATCCAAACGAGCACAACTTTATTTTCCCTACATTTTTTTCTCTTTTGTTTTGCATGCATTCCCTCTTTCTATTTACTTTAAATCTTAGAAATAGATTTTGAACACACCCATTAGATTAGAATAACAAGAGTGGATACTATAGAGTACTACGGGCGTGTGGGGTGCTAATACCTTCCCCTCGCGTAATAGACCCCCTTACCTGATCTCTTGGTCATTTGATCATCATTTCACCCTTCTCAGGTTTGCTCGATGTTTGCCTTTCCCTTCCCTTGGGATAAAAAACGTTAAATGGTGACTTCATTGATTTCATTATCAGTTGATTATTCAATCAGTCATTTCAGGTGGCGACTTCACTGGGGAAAGGTTGACCTATTGCTGGTTTATCCCAGAGTCGATCCTATAACTTATTTTTTTCTTTGGGTGTTTACTTTTATGCTTTCAGCTTATTCGTTTGTACATGATTACCGGAGCATATGTTTGCATTACATTTTATTGCTTTCTGTATTGGTTATTTGTTGTGCTGGATTCTGATTTTCCATGTTGGGTGGGTGTTACTATGAGGTAAAAGGCTCAATACCCAGGCTAGAGTTCACTATCTAGGAAACCTAGGAAAATAGTAGAATATGATGACTATTGGATGAAGGTCCTACCGGCGCAGTGTTGTCGTCTATGCTCAGATGAGGTTCAAGTGGGGTGTTATTGCCATCCACGTCTGTGGCTTAACGGTAGTGCTTCCGGGAGGACCCATGATTCTGAGCTACCCTTGCCTTACCCTTACCTGGATTTAACCTGTGAGTGGGGAGGGAATATATCTCACAGGTATAAATGGTGACTATGTTCTGATGGTGACTTTGTTCTGTTGGTGACTATGTTCTGACGATGACCGTTATGTTCTGTTGGTGACTATGTGGGTCTCAGATTTATTTTATGAGTTTATGATTTGGTTTTCAGAGGTTCTTTTGGATTGTGTTCCGGGCCTTTGGTCCTAGTTTTCTAACCATGCTCGGAAGCGGCATAGCAAATATCTCTTGTTATGGAAACCTTGATCCCATGACTGATGCACCTTGCATCTTAGCATATTTATTTTTTACAAAAGAAATGAGAAAAATTTTATGCATGAAAAAAGATAACACGCATGTTCTTTCTATTTCTAAGAAACCGTGCTTGTGAGCCTTATGTTGCGCCTATCCATATTTTATTGGATCAAAATCAAAATTAAAAGCATGCAGGTTGCTTGACAATGTTTGAACTTGGTATTGCATCCGCTCATTCACCTCATGCATCTTCATGCATCCACAGCAGGTACTCAGAATGAAAAATCCTTATTCAGACTAGGTTTTCTTTTCAGAACCGCAAATCTTGACTTATCGCCTATTTGTGATCAGATTCAAGATATGGAATAACTTCATGGGGAATTGGATGAGATGAAAGAGCGAATGGGCTTTTTGATGCTGGACATGCAGAATTTTGTATGTGAGCAAGAATTCTTAAGAGAGGAGAACACTCAGTTGATGGCTCGGTTGAGTTTGGTTATGAAAATTTTAGGGACAGTGTTGAGGAAAGAAGATGGTTCTATACCTCATGTAACAGAAGTTACCATTCCTCCCCATAATCAGGGGACTCTTTCAAATCTGGGAGTATCTCCTTCACAACCTTGCGTTCTAAGATCCTCCCATCCACAACCAGTTGTCGTTTCCCAAGAGGACCCAAAGGGAAAAATCCGTCGATAGAGGCCAAAACAGCCCGAGCGACAATTTGATCATGTTCTAATGTTGTATGCACAATTTCTTCCTCGCCTGCTAAGATTTCATTTGGTTAAACTCTGAAACTTCACTACGCGCGAAAAGCTCTCGCATGGATTTGACAATAATACTAGGTGTGAACTCCATTCTGGGGAACCTGGTCATGATACTGAAGATTGCATAGCTTTTAAGCACCAAGTCTGGGATTTGCTTGATGCAAGGACAATTCTCCTTACTTTCGAAGGTCTGAGTGTGCAAATCAATCCTATGCCAACTTCTATAGAGAATAGGGTTATTCCTTCTCCTTTTCAAAGTTCAATCTCACGACCTGAGTAACATCATCCACAACTTATACTCCCAGAAATTTCTCACCGAAAGCCATTTACAAGTTGTGGAAATCAGTTGGATAATCAAAATCAGCATGTTCCTTATGTCCATCCAGTTCGGTATGCTCCTCGGTAGAAAACCTATCGACAAATACATATGCAACATGGTAAGCAAAGGTACATTAAACCATAAAGAGTGTTCAACATTGTTCCTTTGACTTATGGCCATTTATTCCCTCAGTTTCTCAAGCTTTCCTTGATGGAACTCAAGCCATTGAAGCCTGTCATTCCTCCTTATTCTGTCGATTTTGATCCTAATGTGCAATGTGATTACCACGCTAGGGAACTAGGTTGTTCCATTCAAGACTTCATAGCCTTTAAAGAAAAGGTTCAATACCTTCTTGATGCAAAGGCTATCAATTTTGGACCAGCCAATCAGATTTGAAGTCTCCTTTAACTCAGTGATGGTCAAGACTACAAAGCGCATCTTATGAATCAACAAGTTCATATGGGAACTGGTTTCCTCAACATGGAAATTTCAAATTACATTTTCATTCTCATTTTTAATCTTTCTTGTTTTGGTTTAGTACTTTCTTGTATACAAAACATACGTATTCTTGAATATTAATCATAATGCATTGAATATGTTTGTCTTGAATTAATATGTTTGTATTCACTCATTAATGTTTTTCTTTGATCTTTAATACTTAACTCTTGCTAAATAAATAAAAAACCTCTGGAGGGAGGATGATGAGTAATGTACCAAAAATCTCAAACAGTGTGCTTTTGAATAAAAACCCTGCTGACGGTGTACAAGCATTGTTTCAAATTCCCAAACACCGCAGATATAAAGGAGATAGACCCTCGTTAACTCCTTTGAGCCTTGAAGTATGAGTTTCTTTTCTTGTCAGAAAAAACCCTCACATTTAACCCGGGGCAGGTAAGTGTTCAGTTATTCTGGTCGAGCATTCAGAACTCATCAGGAGTGCGAATCTAAAGATACAACAATGATTATCCATCAAAAGGTTGAGGAAAGTCAAAATTGCAATGGTTAATCCTTATTTATCAATAGTGTGCATAAAAAAGAAAGATATCCCAATGGGTATCTCTTGCACGTCAGGAGGTCAACAGATGACGATACCAAAATGGTTATCCCTCATCTACCAAGGACTCCGACAGTGATAATCTTTCCAACAAAGTCGAAAATGACTCGAAGTCACACGACATGTTCAAAAGGAAAAATAATGATGAAAGAAAGAGACAAAAAGCCCCGCTAAGTCGAAATTTGAAAAATAAGTCGCTTAGGCAAAAGTCAGGGCATCTCGCTGGACTTCAGAGTCAAATTCAAAAGGAATTTGTCTAGGAAAAATGTAGGGAAAGCGAAAAGAGAAAAAGGATTACAAGAAAAATCCTCAGCAATGAACAAAGTCGTGTGACCAGAAGCACAAAATAAGGATGAGAAAGCGAGTGACTACATGTCCAAAAAACCTCGTTTGATTGCTCAACCATTGTAAATTCCTCTTGAGAGATGAGTGCTCGTATTGGTTTAACTGAATGTAGGATTGGAGAATATCATGTAGAATCGGTGGGCACCAAATATTTTGAGCCTTAAATCCTTTTTCTAAAAAACCGTGAACTAGGCCACATTACAATCCTTTAAAAGTCCTAACTGAAGCATGGGTTAATTCGAAAGCAATACTGTAACGAGAGTATGGTAATCTGACTCCTAGGAGGCTTGCTAAAACTTTTGAGTTGGTATCACTCCATCTTTTACTTTCTTTCGCACAAAATTTTTGATTTTTAATATTTTCAAAAAAAGTTTTTAAACTTAAAGACAAACATGAGCTTTACATTAGAATTATCATTCTTAGAATAAACATTCTTTGCATATGAACAAGTGCTTAAACATCAAGTAAGATTGCATAATGAGCATCAGATGAAAGTTTGGTTATCCCGAGGGACAAATTGCTTCAGGGATGTGCTGAAACGCAAATCATTTTTGAAGACGGCCTTAATCTAGAGCAGACCTTCTGTTGTACCCCAAAATTTTCCCTCTCATGTTTTCCAAGATTTTCTCTTACGCGGGTAGTTACAAACCTTTGCCTAAAGAAAAGGAAAATTATTGAATGACGGTTAAGGTCCTTCGATTGGCATCTATAAAAGGTCCTTTGATCGGAATCTACAAAAGGTCCTTCGATTGGCATCTACAAAAGGTCCTTCGATTGGCATCTGCAAAAGGTCCTTTGATTAGCAACCGCAAAAGGTCTTTCGATTGATATAGGGCCTTTCGATGGACATCTCAAACAAGGCAGCTTCGACGGGCATCTTGAATAAGTTTGTTTTTTGTTAGGGCGTACAAAGTGCCCTTCGACAAGCATGTTAACCAAGTGATGTTTCGATGGCATATCAACAAGATAATGCTTCAATTGGACAAAGTTCAAAGCCATAGAAGAGAGAAAAACTTGAGACTTAATCGAAGGAACCATGATCCTAACCTGTCCAGGTTCACCCAAAGTTCAAAATGGCATGTTTTCCTTGCAAATATGGAAAGAACTCAATGTTGATCGTGGATTTAATTCTTGAGTTAAAGGCCAGATTCTTGCCTTGTTTGTTCCTAACTCCACAAGAGCTGATTCGACCAGAGTGATTTTCTTCAAATCAGGCAATCGAAGCAGAGGGTGGCTCAATCAAAGGAGCCATGACATTGAAGCTGGTGCAATTCGAATTAGAGTTCAGAGCTTTCAAAGGAAACAATGCTATGATGAGGAAAGCTATGAGTAATTCGAATTAGGACTTAGAGCCTTCGAAGAGAACAAATTCGAAGGGAAATGGATCTGCAGGGGCATATCAACTTTCGATTTTCATCATATTGGAGGCCCAAATAACTCATAACAGGATGGCACTAACGCATGAAAATAGATTAGCACCTGATTGAATCAAATATAGCAAGTTATTATGAAGAAATCACATCGAATATCTTCATCATAATGGACCAAGATTTGATACACAAATTTTGACCTAAAATCCCTTGTCTATATAAACCTCATAATCTTAGAGAAAAAGGACACACATATACTGCCTCATAAAAAACGCAACCCGCCCCACCATGTTCCAGAAAGTAGCATGAAATTCCAAAGTTGTCAAAACTCCATACCATTGCAGACACTTTCCTTCCAGATTAACACTCCGATCGTGTTCTTGGAGTTCACACAGACGTACACTCACTTGTGCCCCATCCATCTCACACCCAGGACTGTAGATCAAGGCGCCTCCAGTGGTAAAAATGTTCAATCTCACTTAATCTTAAATTAAAGTCATGATTGCATGTTCATAGTTTTTGTTGTTATTTATGAGCGATTTAACAAAACATATGCAAGTTGCAGTGTCCAAACGTTCCAACACTATGGATAGGGTTTTCGAAGCTGGTTACCTTCGAAACCCATGATACAGGCTGTGGAAAATCGAAACAACCCCATATCCGGGTTTAGGGATTGATTTCGAATGGAATGTTTTCTGTTTTGTTTGGTTTCGAACTAACTAATTTGCAGGAACCAAAGCAGGTACCATGTATCTCGAATGAACAAGCAACTCAGGTGGTGAAAGGGAATTCGTGCCATCTAAGGGGCCAGAGTTCGAATCCCAGGCCTTGTATTTTCAATTTCTAACAAATTTGCTTGCAGATCTAGCGCCCCCAAGACCCTCGAACGAGGCCTTCGATCAGCCCTCTGGATCGAAAGGCAACTCAGGCTCTTTTCGATCCAGGCTTACCTTTTTTTTTAAATTGCACCCTTTTATTCACTTCCTGTTCCCTCGATTGCATTGTTTAACTTACATTATATCTACTAGCTTATTTGTAAACATAACATCAAAATCATAAAGATCACAAAAAACAGAATTAGGGTTTTTCATAATGATAGTTAATTTTTGTAAATTAATTTAATTTGATTATTTTAATCTTTTTCTTTAAATTAAAATTAATTAGAAATTAGGTTAAAAATTACAAATCTTTTCTCGATAAATTACCAAAAAATATATTCTAAATCAATTAGATTTTTTTAAGGTTTTTTTTCCAGCTTGTTCCCGTTTTAATATTCGTGTGTTTATTATTCTTTTCAATTATTGTATCTGTACACAGTTTGTAATAGATTTTAATTTAGGGTTTATTTACTTCTTTTTTTATCCCCAAAGTCTTTTATAATGTATCTCTCCCAAAGCCGTGTAATAACTTATGATTTTTTTTCTGCGTTTTATTTTCCGCACATTTATTACTTTATTATTTTACTATATTACTGTTAGTAAATAGGCTTGTATGGAAAAAGAATGAAAATTAAAACGTTAGATAACCCTAAATGCGCAAGATAAATGAACTGAAACAACTTGCTCACCCCTAGGGTATCGCACACTTCGGTTTCCTTCAAAAACGGTCACAATTCTCGAAATGTGAGAATTTTTAGTGACTGTCCTTGAGTTCAAGAGATCACAAGTCTCTCGATGACCCTTTCAACGGTTGCCTTGGTTAAAAAAGTTATCTTAGAACTTTAGGACAATTACTAAGAGTTCTTGCCCAGTTACCTTAGTGACTGTAAACGTCCCTTCGATAGTCCCTCAACATCGAACGATAAGGCTACCTACTCACTAATAGTAGGATAGCACTATCTAAAGGAAAGGAGGAAAAGAACGCCTTTTTCGAGTAAGTAGATAGGTATTACGTACTTGCTCAAAATAATCTTTTTCACACCATACTTTCAAAACTCTTTTCAAAAATGCTTTATCAACATTCTTGAGGATTGATACAAGAGTTATCATAAAGTAAGCAAACTTTTCAAAACACACAAACACGAAAGCAAATTTTCAAAATGAGAAAGCACCTAAGAGCCCGTGGAAAACCACGGATGGAAAGGGTTCTAACACCTTCCCTTTCCATAATCTACCCCCCTTACTCAGATAATCTCGAAAAAGGTATTTTTCTATTCTTTTCACCCTTTCTTTTATTGGATAAAAGAAAAGTCGGTGGCGACTCTTGTTTACCACGATATTTACGAATACAAAATGCAAACCAGTATAATAGTTGGTTCTGCCACCGTATCACAGAACTGGTGACTCTACTAGGGATGATTATAAAGTGGGGATTACCTTAGGGTCTATATCATTTTAAAATTGCTTTCTTTGTTTTCTTTGAATGCTTTATCTCTGAGGGTTTGTTGGGGTATTCTTGTAAATATCCTATACCTAAATCTGGGGCATATTTTTAGGTAAACCGCAATAGACCGTGGAGACTGTACGGCATAGACCGATATGGTTGAATCGATAGCTGTGTTGGTGTGACACTTTGGTTGGTACCGGTATCCCTTGTGTTAAATCGAGGAGACTACGGGGCCGCTGTGTGGTGTCGTGAAGCACTAACGAAGCTTGGAACCTTAGTTGAACAAACATGGCCATTAGAAAGTAGTGAGATAGCCGGTCTCGGTGTAAAGCTGGGAATCAGTTGATACTCGATACTACACTCATTGAGGTTGGACTTTCGAGATGTTTCGGCCGCAAGAAAAGATTGCTAAGCTGAAATAATACTGATAAAGAAAGATCAGTGATATTGATACTCCTTAGAACCCAGTTACTATTTCTAGGGCAGGTTTAAAACCAACTAAACTTCAAGAGGGTATTTACCTAGGAACCCCATGCAAGCCTAAACCTAAGGTCTTGTGTGCTTTGCTTGTGTGTGATTAATTTGCTTAAACATGACATCATGCATCATAAACATTCATTCTTCATTACACTAACCATTTCAAGGATTAGGGGAATTTATCTTTGTTCTGTTTTGCAGATCATGGCTTCCGCTCGTAGAAATACCATCCAAATCAGCTTTGTGAGAATACCTCTTCTACTCAAAGAGCTTGCATCAAGGGTTCCTGAGACTTCTTCATTCACCAAGAACTATGGTCGACTTCTCAACCTGGTTACCTCCGGTTTTAATGAGAAGATGATGAGTGTGCTCTTTCAATTATTTTCCCCTAAGCACCATTGCTTCACCTTTCAAGACTATTAGTTGGTGCCCACCATGGAAGAGTTCTCTCAGATATTGGGTATACCTATTTTGGATCAGTTGCCTTTCACCGGTTTGGAAGAAGCTTCAAAGCCATAGATCATTTCAGCAGCTTTACACCTGAAACAGTCCGACATTGTATCCAACTGAGAAACAAGAAGCGGAGTTAAGGGTTTTCTAGCCAAGTTTCTAATAGAGAAGGCTCGGCTGTTTTGGGATGATTTAGACTTCAAGCTTTTGCGGAGGTCTTGGCCCTTCTAATCTATGGGTTAGTACTGTTCCCTAATCCAGACTTACTTATAGATGTGAATGCTATCAAGGTCTTCCTCTCTCGCAACCCTGTGCCCACTTTACTCGGAGACATCTTGCATATCTTCCACACTCGTACCACGAAGAAAAGAGGAACTCTTATGTGCTGTGTGCCATTGCTTTCGAGGTGGTTTATTTCTCACCTCCCTAAATCAATGCTAAAGAATGAAGAAGGTTTGGGCTGGTCTCAAAGGATAATGTCACTTTCTCAAGCGGATATTCTCTGGTATTCCAGATCTATGGGAGACATTTCTATTATTGACCGCTGCGGGGAATTTCCTAATGTCCCACTACTCGGCATTAGGGGAGGCATAACTTATAATCCTTCTCTGACTCTGTGACAATTTGGTTACGCTCGAAGGGATGGTCCTCACAAGATGCTTATCCAGGGAATTATGTTTAACTATGAGGATGATGTTCAAGGGTATCTTCATAGGTTTATACGAGCTTGGGGAATGGTAAACAAATTTAATACCAAGACTTTGGGGCCGAAGACTTCCATCCCTATGGAACCTTATCTCCAATGGGTATGAGCTCGTGCTCAGAATCTTATGATGCCATATATATCCATCTTACCAGTGATTGTGAAGCCCATTACTGAAGGGGTTGTTCCCTATACAATTATTCATCCTAATATGCCCACTGATCTTGAAGAACTGCAGGGATCCTAGATTCAGCTGAAGAAAGAGCGAGATACCTATAAATATCATTTCTATGCCCATGAGAGGAAAGTTTTGGAGCTCATGAAGCAACTTCATGAAAAAAGAGGTATTAATATCTATCTTGGCACGAAGAGGAAGCGCCCATGGGAAACCTGATTTCTTAGTTTTTAGAATTTTCAATTGTACGCCCAAAAGGAAATTGTATTTTGAATTCTACTAATAAAATCTGTCTCATTTTGGTTCACAAATTTTAATTTCCAGAAATCCTTGAAAACATTGCATACATATATCATGCATATCATTGCATAAACAAGTTTCCCAGCAGGTTTCTCATCTTCTTCGCTATTTATTTCAAAAGTAAAGAAATGGCTATTGAACAAACAGTGAAGGATCTACAAACTCAAAATGCTCAGTTTCAACAAATGATCATGGCTCTGGCCAAGGGGAAAGAGGAACTGAAAGCCCTGATTGTCAAAGAAAAGACCAAGAAGCCAAAGAAGCCAGCTGGTGTGGTGAATTTGGGAAGGAGGTTCAGAGGACCGTTAAGGCAAGTTGTAGAACTAACATCTTCGTCAAAAGAAGGAGACAATCAAGAAGGGGAAACAAGAGAGGAAGACCCCAGTCCAAGGGAATTTGATAATGAGACTGACTATAATGAGGAGCAGTATCCTTCGGCCGATGAAAAATACAAACAGATGGGGGATCGTTTGAATGCAATAGAAATCCAGAAGGTACCTGGGCTAGATTTTGAAGAGCTGGGTTTGGTTTCTGGGGTTGTCATCTCGCAGAAGTTCAAGGTTCCGGTGTTCTCTAAATATGATGGGGTCTCATGTCCCAAGATGCATATCTGATCTTATGTGAGGAAGATTTAGCCTCACACTGCTGACAAGGACTTATGGGTCCACTTCTTTCAAGACAATCTATCCGGGACTCAACTAGAGTGGTTCGATCAGCTGGAGGGAACCAATATTCGTAACTGGGAAGACCTGGCTGCTGCTTTCTACAACCAGTATCAGTATAATGCAGACCTTGCTCCTACCCGTACACAACTCCAAAGTATGTCTATGGGTTCTAGCGAGGGTTTTAAAGAATATGCTCAGAAGTTGAAAGACCTAGCAGGAAGAGTCCAACCCCCTCTATCTGATAGGGAGTTGGTGGATAAGTTTTTTGGTACCCTATCCAGTCCATTTTCAACCATCTGATTGGAAGCTCCTCAGCTGGCTTTACTGAGTTGATTTTGACTGGAGAGAGAGCGGAAACTGGTATTCGAAGTGGCAAGATTCAGAAAGATGCCTCTTCAAGTGCAGGAAAGAGACCTTTTGTGGGAAAGAAAGAGGTCAGTGATGTTTACAATCAAAGAAATCAGGGCAGAACTAAGCTCCATCCAACGGTAGGGGCAGTTATGATATCCAAGCCTGCAGCTACTCAGCAACGAAATGATCAGCCTAGAGCAGAAAGACCTGTAAGACAATTCACCCGGATAAATATGACTTTGTATCAAGTTTTTCCTCACCTACTAAAATCCAATCTGGTTACCCTAAGGGAATATCCCAAGAACCCCAACATCGCATCTCCTCGCTACAACCCAAATGCTCGTTGTGCCTACCATTCAGAAAGTCCGGGCCATGATACAAATGACTGTTGGGCTTTGAAGAATAAGGTGCAAGACCTTATTGAGGCGAAGGAGATTGAATTTGACGCTCTTGAGATTCCAAATGTTATAACTGCTCCCATGCCCAAGCACGACCGTGGTGTTAATACTATTAACGATGATACATTGTTACTTCTCTTGAGGAACTTGTTACTCCTCTCATGACTGTTAAGTGGAATTTGTTACAAGCCGGTTTATTTTCGGGCTGTGGTAAAGATTTCCATTTATGTTTATCTCTACCGATTGGTTGCTATTTGTTGAAATCAGGTGTTCAGCGCCTGATGGATGCTAAAGAGATTTTATTTGAAAAGACTCTCGTCACAACTATTTCATGTAAAGATGTTTCGATTATAACAATTTCTTCCAATCCTCCCAGGGTCTCCACCAAAAGACCCGTCAAGATTACATCTGCTCTGAAGTTGGTTCCTTTGATCATCACTATTCCAGGGCCAATACCACACTCCTCGGAAAAATCCGTTCCCTGGAATTATGAGGCTGGCGTCTATTACCAGGCGTCAAGCAAAACCTGTTGGCTGCTGATGACAAAGTTTCTGGAAATACTGACCCCGACGTTGGCAATATCGTTGGGACCAGTAAAATAACAAGAAGTGGAAGAGTGTTCTCACCTGAGATTTCTCCTCCTAAAGTCGTTACTATTACTGTGATCATCCCTACTGTTGTTCCTACTGATACTACCACCATAATTCCTGTAATTACCCCTGGTACCACCCCTATCACCAAGTCGGCCGAGACTCGGGGCAAAGACATATTGGTTGAGCCTGTCCAAACGAAGACACATTCAGAATCCATTCCAGAGGCTTCCAAGAAGGAAATGGAAGAAATCTTGAATATAATTAAAAAGAGCGACTACAACATGGTCGAACAGCTAGGGGAGACCCCTTCTAAGATTTCAATGTTGGCCCTACTATTATGCTCCGAAGCTCATGCAAAAGCTTTAGTGGAATTCCTCAAAACTTCCCATGTGCCACAAGAAACCTCCACTGACCAATTTGAAGATTGTGTGGCCAGTTTGACGGATGATAATGGTTTGGGTTTTTCTGATGCTGATCTGACACCCAGAGGAAGAAAACACAATGATGTGCTGCATGTCTCCATCGAATGCAGGGGCACTACTTTGGCCCATGTTCTAGTAGATACTGGTTCATCGCTGAATGTGCTACCCAAGAAGGCTCTGGACATATTAGACTGCGAAGGTTTGACCCTAAAGCCCATCAACATTGTAATGAGGGCTTTTGATGGTTCAAAAAGAATGGTGCACAGGGAGGTGGAAATCCCCATCAAAGTTGGTTCTCAGACCTTTGACTCCACCTTCTACGTGATGGATATCAGGCCATCTTATTCTTGTTTGTTGGGACGCCCTTGGATCCATGGGGCCGGAGCTGTCACTTCTATTTTGCATCAGATGTTGAAGTACTCGGTGAAGGGAAAGATTGTCACGGTGCATGGTGAAGAGGAATACATGGTAAGCCACCTGAACTCGTTCAGGCATATGGAAATGGATGGAGAGTTCATCGAGAATCCTTGTCATAACTTTGAAGAGGTGCCTCAGACGATGGTTTTAACCGAGACTATTACCAGTGTGCCAAAGATCACCAGACCTCCCTTGAAAATGGCTTCTCTCAAGGATGCCAAAGAAGTTATTGAAGAAGGTTGGTGTACCATTGGGGGCCAACTCACTGACATTCCATACAAATCTGATAAGTTTTGTTTGGGTTTCTCTTCAGGGGCTCAAAGGGGTGTTCGTCATGCTCGTGCTGGAGGACCTCCCCTACACATCAGCAATCATGGGGTCAATGCTTTAGAAGGCATTGATGCTGACTATGATATGGACAACTAGATCTTCCCTACTACCAATGGTGGACCCAATAACTGGATGGCTAAAGACTTTGTATCGATTACTTTTATTCAGAAGCATTTGTCTTTCTTGTTTTCAGATATGTAATAAATAAACAATATAAACTCTATGGCCATGTGTCTTACCCGAGGCATAATGGTTTATTTTTTAGGGTTATCATGTTTCAATCTCATATGTCATTAAAAAAGCATTGGACATTTTTCATACAAATTTTGCACTCTCTGTCTTTCTTTTTTTCTTTTTTACTTTGTCAATACAACTATGCTCTTACACACACTCACGTATCAAACTGCAGATCCATATCCACTCTGGATCCCATTGATAATGGTTCTGCTATTGCCGGTTATGACTTTGAAAATCCGATCAACCAAGCCGAGGACAAAGGCGAGGAAGATTATGAGATACCCGAAGAACTTGCCAGACTGTTACGACAGGAAGAAAGAGCTATACAGTCTCATGAAGAGCCAGTTGAGATAGTGAACTTGGGCACAGAAGAGGACATAAAAGAAGTTAAGATAGGTGCAAATTTGGAGCTTAGTGTCAAACAGCGATTGATTCAGATGTTGCATGATTATGTTGAGATCTTCGCTTGGTCATATGAAGACATGCCAGGACTAGACACAAATATTGTGGTTCATCATCTCCCAAATAAAGAAGATTGCCCTCCAGTAAAGCAGAAGGTCCATCGTATGCGCCCTAAAATGTCAGAGAAGATCAAAGCAGAAGTTATGAAACAGTTCAATGCTGGGCTCTTAGCTGTCACCTCATATCCGCAATGGGTTGCTAACGTAGTTTCGTTGCCTAAAAAGGACGGCAAAGTACAAATGTGTATGGACTGCATAGATTTAAATAGGGCAAGCCCTAAGGATGACTTCCCGCTTCCCCACATTGATGTTCTGGTTGACAATACTACACAGCATAAGATATTTTCCTTCATGGACAGTTTCTCTGGTTACAATCAGATCAAGATGGTACTTGAGGACATGGAGAAGACAACCTTCGTCACATAATGGGGAACTTTATCTTTTACAAAGTGATTCTTTTTGGATTAAAGAATTCTGAGGCAACCTATCAGTGATCCATGGTGGATTTATTCCATGACATGATTCACCATGAGATAGAGGTATATGTTGATGACATGATAGCCAGGTCTCAAGCTGGAGAAGAGCATCTTGACCATTTGCAAAAGCTGTTTGATAGGTTGAAGATGTACAAGTTGAGGTTAAATCCGAACAAGTGCACCTTCGGGGTAAGGTCTGGTAAACTCCTAGGCTTCATTGTCAATGACAAGGGTATTCAAGTAAACCCTGCAAAGGTTAAAGCCATACAAGAGATGTCGACTCCTCGCACTGAGAAGGAGGTTAGAGGTTTCTTGGGACGCCTAAATTACATTGTCAGGTTCATTTCCCATCTAACTGCTATTTGTGAGCCAATCTTCAAACTCCTGAAGAAAGATCAAGTGGTAAAGTGGAATGATGAATTCCATACTACCTTTGATAGAATCAAGGAATACCTTCAAGAGCCTCTAATTCTGATGCCTCTGATTGAAGGAAGACCTTTGATAATGTACTTAACAGTGTTAAATAATTCAATGGGGTGTGTGCTGGGGCAGCATGACGAGTTTGGTCGAAAAGAGCATGCAATATACTACCTTATCAAAAAGTCTACCGAATGTGAAACAAGATACTCACTGCTCGAAAAAACTTGTTGCGCTTTGGCATGGGCTGCTCACCGACTGAGACAATATATGTTGACCCACACTACTTTGTTAATATCTAAGATGGATCTAATCAAGTACATCTTCGAGAAGCCCTCTCTCTCCGGAAGAATAGCAAGATGGCAAATGATCCTGACCGAATACGACATTCAATACACAACCCATAAAGCAATCAAGGGAAGTGTATTAGCTGATCATTTGGCTCATCAGGCTATGGATGACTACCAATCCATGAACTTTGAATTCGCGGATGATATTATCATGTTAGTGACTGACTATGAAGAACCTAGACCGAATGAAGGACTTGAGAAAGGATCCCGATGGACTATGGTTTTTTATGGAGCTTCCAATGCACTCGGAAATGGCATCAGTGCTGTAATCATATCTCCCGAGGGCTGTCATACTCCTTTCACCTCCAGACTATGTTTCAACTGTACCAACAATATGGCTGAGTACGAAGCATGCATCATGGGTCTCAAAGCTGCTATTGACCCGAGGATCAAGTTCTTTAGTGTTTTCGGAGATTCGACTTTGGTAATAAGTCAAATCAAAGGAGACTGGGACACGAAGCACCCTAATCTTATCCCTTACAAAGAACATGTGCTGACATTCCTTCCACACTTTGAATAAGTTACCTTTGAACATTTTCCACGAGAAGAGAATCAGTTAACGGAGGCGCTAGCTACCATGTCATCTATGTTCAAAGTCAGATGGGACAATGAGGATCCTCGGATCACTATTGAAAGATTGGAAGAACCAGCTTACTGCTGTGAGATCGATATTAAAGGGGTAACAGATAAACCTTGGTTCCATGAAGTGAAATGGTATCTCGAGGCTCAAGAATATCCTGAGGGGGCATCTGTCAATGATAAGAAGTTTTTGAGAAGGTTCTCCACAAAGTTTTTCCTCAGTAATGGAATCCTCTACAAGCGCAACCATGACTCTCCTTTACTTCTGTGTGTAGACAAGAGCAAAGCAGAGAGGATTATGGAAGACTTACATGAAGGTACCTTTGGTACCCATTCTAGTGGACACACCATGGCTAAAAAGATCCTACGGGCAGGATACTACTGGTCCACTATGGAAGCAGACTGTTATCAGCATTCCCGAACATGTCACAAATGCCAGATCTATGATGATAAAGTACATGTACCTCCAGTTCCCTTGAATGTCTTGACGGCTCCCTGGCCCTTTGCAGTGTGGGGTATTGACATGATCAGAGAGATCAGACCTACCGCTTCAAACGGGCATCGCTTTATCCTAGTCTCCATTGATTACTTCACGAAGTGGGTTGTGGCTACCTCTTTGGCTACTGTTACCAAGAATGTTATGGCGCGGTTCATCAAGCATAATATTATTTGTCGGTATGGTGTTTTGAAAAGAATTATCACCGATAATGGTACAAATCTCAACAATACAATGATCACCGAACTCTGTAAACGATTCAAGATCCAGCATCGTAATTCTTCCCCTTACCGGCCGAAGATGAATGGAATTGTGGAGGTTGCTAACAAGAACATTAAGAAAATTATACAGAAGATGACAGTGACATATAAAGACTGGCATGAGATATTACCATTTTCTCTTCATGGTTACCGCACTTCAGCACAGACGTCAACAATGGCAACAACTTACTCTCTGGTGTATGGTATTGAGGTTTTCCTACCTATTGGTGTCCAAATCCCTTCTTTGAGAATCATGAAGGATGCAGGTTTGCACGAAGATGATTAGATCCATACTCGACTTGACCAACTGAATCTGATTGATGAGAAAAGGCCTACTGCTGTCTGTCATGGTCAGACGTCAGGTATATCAAGTGGGTGATATAGTAATCAAGCGCATCATCCTTCCACAAGGTGATCCCAGGGGAAAGTGGACTCCCACATACGAAGGGCCATTCGTAATCAAAAACATATTCTCCGATGGAGCCATGATTCTAACCACCATGGATGGTGACGACCTTCCTCGCCCTGTGAATGCATACATAGTGAAAAATACTACGCATGAATAAAGACCTGCTAGGTTGACTGGCCTAGGAAAAAATAAGGGCATCCCTACGAACCAAAAGGGTTCAGGCAAAAATTAGGGATAAATACAAAAATTTGTACACCCGGAAAGTCGAAAACTTGAAAAGGCGGCTTGGGCAAAAAAGGGTATCCCGGTGGACTGAAAACCCGAAAGGGAGGTCCAGGAAAAAATTATGGATTTAAAGCATATAACTATGTCCCATTAGATCACCTCGTGACCAGACTTCAGTATAAACTATCAAGCTCAAACGGTACCAATCAATCCAGTCGGCTTCAGACAAGTAGCAAAGTGATGAGACACTCAATAACATAAGAGAAATAGCATAATTGAAAATGGGATTATTACACATAGTTGTTTCTCTTTATACACTATTTTGTATAGTTTTCATTTTCACGACGACGTTCTCCTACTAGAACGTCGGTCTCTTTGTACAAAAATGCATGTTATAGGAAAACTTCAAAATCAATGCAAATCATTTCTTTGAAAGTACAAAACTATTTGTTTTCTATTTTTTTGCTTTGTTTTTCAAAAATGTCCAGTGATTATTTTTGACATATGCATTTGAATATGATTGCTATTTACAAATACTTGCATATGAAACAGAAAGACAGTTTCTAATGACTTTAAGAAACGGGGAAAAGTCTGAAAAAACCCATTTGTAGTTGCGATAGTTTCTCTT
The DNA here is from genome assembly GCA_948472305.1 of Vicia faba. Lineage (NCBI taxonomy): Eukaryota > Viridiplantae > Streptophyta > Magnoliopsida > Fabales > Fabaceae > Vicia > Vicia faba. The sequence continues at coordinate 1,196,669,676 of OX451741.1, forward strand.
TCCAGTAGGCACAAGGGCATCCTCCTGTCACATCCTCAACATACGTCCTAATGATGCTTATGTCCCCGCAGAGTGGAAACAACCAAAATCCTTACGTTTGCCTCCCCAAGCAGGAATTACCTCCTCCAGCAAGGTTCCCTCAGAGAACTAAATTCCATTTTTCTAGCTAAGTTTTTATAACCTCGAATAGTTTATAAAGCCTTATCCCCGGTAGAGCATATTTCTCTAATTGCAGAAGTTTATCCCCCAACAGAGTTTATTTTTCTACACTGGTAAAATCTTCCAACATAGCATCTTTTTCCCCACAGAGTCATTCTCAAGCAGGAGTCAAAGATCCCCGGCAGAATATCCTCAAATGGAAAGAGGAAATCCCTGGCAAATCATCTTTATTCACCATCCCCAGCAGAAATAAAAGAATCACTTTCCTCATCTACCAAACAGCCGTCTGGGATTCAACTTCCCAGTACTTTCCAACAGTAATCAGGGATTTATTTTCCCAGACTAGGAAATATTGCAACAACATTCCATATTCATACATCATGGCATGCGCATACATATTTCATATAACATAATCTCATTTATCTTGAGAACATCATTACACAATGCATTTCATACATCATGACATTGCATACGACTAACTCTTTACCTTTTCAAGAAAGATCAAATCAACGAATATCGTTGAGTACTTACATGACCTGGCAGTCTTCTCAAAGGCTACGTCTGACGAAGGGCTATTTCAGCATTTTCCTTAGAAAGATTATTCTCAAAAAACCTTTTATGGTTCAGTTAAATCAACACTAATATTTTTCTGATTTCTATTCCAGTTGAAGTTAATTCAAGACCTTCTTATGGTTCAGTTAAATCGACACTAAGATTTTTCTAATTTCTATTCCAGTTAAAGTTAATTCAAGACCTTCCTCTGGTTCAGTTAAATCGACACTGAGATTTTTCTGATTTCTATTCTAGTTGAAGAAAATTCAAGACCTTCCTTTGGTTCAGTTAAATTGACACTAAGATTTTTCTAATTTCTATTCTAGTTGAAGACAATTCAAGACCCTTCTCTAGTTCAGTTAAATCGACACTAAGATTTTTCTGATTTCTATTCCACTTGAATACAATTCAAGACCTTTCTCTGGTTCAGTTAAATCGACACTATGATTTTTATGATTTCTATTCCAGTTGAAGACAATTCAAGACCTTCCTCTGGTTCAGTTAAATCGATCCTAAGATTTTTCTTATTTCTTTTCCAGTTAAAGACAATCCAAGACCTTTCTATGGTTCAATTAAATCGACACTAAGATTTTCTAATTCTTACCCAGTTAAAGAAACTGTAAAGACTGAAGTTCGACCAGATAGCAGTTAATTTCATGCTCCATAGTAAGTTGTTATGAAGCCTGGAATACAACCATATCGCAGGTCGCTGTGAAGCTCGGATCCTGACCAGATAACCATTTGCTTTCGTCTCTCCAGCCAAGAGATAATTCCCTAGTAGAGTAATGGACAACTGAAGCTCCTACACTATATTTCCCAAAACAGAGACCAACATTCCTCAGCGGAGTCCTCCTCAACAAAAGGAATAGGAATCCCCACAAAGGAATATCTCATGAAATCAACATTGTTCTCTAGATGGCATCTTTAAGCCCATCTCCGACGACTCTCCATCATATTCTCTAGATGGCATCTTTAAGCCCATCTCTGAAAATCTTTAATCATCTTTCCAAATGGCATCTTTAAGCCCATTTCCAATAACTCTTCGTTATTTTCTCTGGATGGCATCTTTAAGCCCATCTCCGACAATCTTCTGCCATCTTTTCCAAATGGCATCTATAAGACCATCCCTGTTACTATCCACCAACAGTGCTAATTCAGACGAGTGCAAATTTCTGGGCACTCTAGTGTTCAATCACCTTCCACCTTCAGACCAGGAAAGGCAGACAAGCCAATCTACATCCTCAGGTTTAAGAAGATTGAACAAGTGTAGCTGTTGTACCCCAAAATTTACCCTCATGTTTTTCCAAGATTTTCTCTTGCGTAGGTGGTTACAAACCTTTGCCTAAAGAAAAGTAAAATTGTTGAATGATGGTTAAGGTTCTTCGATTGACATCTACAAAAGGTCCTTCAATTGGCATCTACAAAAGGTCCTTAAATTGGAATCTACAAAAGGTCCTCCGATTAAAATCTACAAAAGTTCCTTCGATTAGCATCTACAAAAGGTCTTTCGATTGATATAGGGCCTTTTGATGGACATCTCAAACAAGGCAGCTTCGACGGGCATCTTGAATAATTTTGTTTTTTGTTAGGGCATACAAAGTGCCCTTCGACAGTTATGTTAACCAAGTGATGTTTTGATGGCATATCAACAAGATAATGCTTCGATTGGACCAAGTTCAAAGCCATCAAAGAGAGAAAAACTTGAGACTTAATCGAAGGAACCATGATCCTAACCTGTCCAGGTTCATCCAAAGTTCAAAATGGCATATTTTCTTTGTAAATATGGAAAGAACTCAATGTTGATTATGGATTCAATTCTCGAGTTAAAGGCCAGATTCTTGCCTTGTTTGTTCCTAATTCCACAAGAATTGATCGACCATGGTGATTTTCTTCAAATCTGGCAATCGAAGCAGAGGGTGGCTCAATCGAAGGAGCCATGCAATTGAAGCTTGTGCAATTCAAATTAGAGTTCAGAGCTTTCGAAGGAATCAATGCTCTGATGATGAAAGCTCTGAGTAATTCGAATTCCGACTTAGAGCCTTCGAAGAGAACAAATTCAAAGGGAAATGGATCTACAGGGGTATTTCAGTTTTCAATTTTCATCATATTGGAGGCCCAAACAACTCAGAACAGGCTCGCAATAACGCATGAAAATAGATTGGCACCTGATTAAATCAAATATAACAAGTTTTAATGAAGAAATCAAATTGAATCTCTTCATCATAATGGACCATGATTTGATAAACAAATGTTGACCTAAAATCCCTTGTCTATATAAAACTCATAATCTCAGAGAAAAAGGACACACATATACTGCTTCACAAAAAACGTAGCCTGCCCCACGAAGTTCCAGAATGTAGCATCAAATTCCAAAGTTGTCAAAACTTCATACCATTGCAGGCACTTTTTGTCCAGATTAACACTCTGATCGTGTTCTTGGAGTTCACACAGACGTACACTCACTCATGCCCCAACCATCTCACACCCAGGACTGTAGATCAAGGCGCCTCCAGTGGTAAAAATGTTCAATATCACTTAATCTTAAATTAAACTCATGATTTCATGTTCATAGTTTTTGTTGTTATTTGTGGGCGATTTAACAAAATGTATGCAAGTTGTAGTGTCCAAACGTTCGAACACCATGGATAGGGTTTTCGAAGTCGGTTACCTTCAAAACCATGATACAGGCTGTGGCAAATCGAAACAACCCCAAATCTGGGTTCAAGGATTGATTTCGAATGAAATGTTTGCTTGTTTTGTTTGGTTTCGAATTAACTAATTTGCAGGACCCAAAGCAGGTGTCATGTATCTCGAATGAACAAGAAGCTCAGGTGGTGAAAGGGAATTCGTGCCATCGAAGGGGCCAGGGTTCGAATCCCAGACCTTGTATTTCCAATTTCTAACAAATTTGCTTGCACATCTAGCGCTCCCAAGACCCTCAAACATGACCTTCGATCATCCCTCTGGATCGAAAGGCAACTCGGGCTCTTTTCGATTCAGGCTTACCTTTTTTTAAAATTGCACCCTTTTATTCACTGCATGTCCCCTCGATTGCGTTGTTTTACTTACGTTATATCTACTAGCTTTTTTGTAAAAATAACATCAAAATAAAAAAGATCACAAAAAACAGACTTAGGGTTTTTCATAATCAAAGTTAATTTTTGTAAATTAATTTAATTTGATTATTTTAATCTTTTTCTTTAAATTAAAATTAATTATAAATTAAGTTAAAAATTTCAAATCTTTTCTCAATAAAATACCAAAAAATATTTTCTAAATCAATTAGATTTTTTTTAAAGTTTTTTTCAGCTTGTTCCAGTTTTAATATTCACGCGTTTATTATTCTCCGCTTTATTATTCTTTTCAATTATTATATTTGTACACAGTTTGTAATAGATTTTAATTTAGGGTTTATTTACTTCTTTTTTTTATCCCCAAAGTCTTTTATAATGTATCTCTCCCAAAGCCGTGTAATAACTTAGGATTTATTTTTCTACATTTTATTTTCCGCACATTTATTACTTTATTATTTTACTAGATTACTGTTAGTAAATAGGCTTTTATGGAAAAAGGCTGAAAATTAAAACGATTAGATAACTCTAAATGCGAAAGATAAATGAACTGAAACAATACACTTGCACATGGTCACCCCTAGGGTATTGCCCACTTCGGTTGCCTTCGAAAATGGTCACAATTCTCGAAACGTGGGAATTTTTTGTGACTGTCCTTGAGTTCAAGAGATCACAAGTCCCTCGATGACCCTTTCGACTATTGCCTCGGTTAAAAAAGTGATCTTAGAACTTTAGGATAGTTACTAAGAGTTCTTGCTCAATTGCCTTAGAGACTGTAAACGTCCCTTCGATAGTCCCTCAACATCCAACGCTAGGGCTACCTACTCACTAATAGTAGGATAGCACTATCTAAAAGAAACGAGGAAAAGAACGGCTTTTTCGAGTAAGTAGATAGATATTAAATACTTGCTCAAAATAATCTTTTTTCACACCACACTTTCAAAACTCTTTTCAAAAATGCTTTATCAACACTCTTGAGGACTGATACAAGAGTTATCATAAAGCAAGCAAACTTTTCAAAACACACAAACAGGAAAGAAAAATTTAAAAATGAGCAAGTACCTAAGAGCCCGTGGAAAACCACGGATGGAAAGGGTGCTAACACCTTCCCTTTCAATAATCTACCCCCTTACTCAGAAAATCTCGAAAAAGGTCTTTTTCTGTTCTTTTCACCCTTTCCTTTATTGGATAAAATAAAAGTCGGTGGCGACTCTTGCTTACCGCGACATTTGCGAATACATAATACAAACCAGTATAACAGTCGGTTCTGCCACCGTATCACACATTCTATTGACTTTGTTGAGTAAAATAAGACTAGTTTCTGAAGCAGATTGCAAAAGTTAATTGCCCAGAGTCTCGGTCGAGCAATGGTGTATCACTTTTTGTTTGGTCCCGGGGGACGTTTACTTCAACTATCCGATTGGAGAATGAGGTAGTTCAAGATGAGAAATATGGTTGTTTACTAACCTACTTTTAAGACGTAAGTCAATTTCCTTAAGGAGGTATGTTGTACCCCAAATTTTCCCCACCTCTTACTTTTGTTTGGCTTAGACTTTGAATTCCATTAGCATCATTTTCACTAAGTCATCCGCATATCATGCATCTCAGGGAATCAGGCACTTTGGTTTAAAGCATTAGAGTTGTGCCATCCTTATGCTTAATTTTTATTTTTAAGTTTGTTCAGTAGGTTAAGGGCAGTTTCATTTGGTTCTTGGGTAGTGGATTATGGAATGAGGTTATGAGGTATCATGGGTTTCCTTCTTCTTCAAGTCACGGGGATATTCTTCAAAGTCTTAGATTAGGGTTTCGATTATCTTCAACACTTCGAGATCTTTCTTCATCAATGTGCATCATCATGTTTGAGCCTGTTACATAATTCTAATTATGGTCAAGGGTTTGTAACTAATATTTCAAGTGTGTGAGCCATGAAACAGGAGATGATGTTGCAAACTCGTATGATAATCAAGGCATGTTTTTGTTACTTCAGTTACAAGTTACTTGTGGTTTGGATATCAAATTTAAGGTTATTATTGAGAATGCAAGTTTGATTTGGACACGATATGAAGATTGAGGATTGGAAGACAAGGCACATGGTTTACTTGAAATACAAGTTACAAAGGTCATTTATGATTTCTTGTAGTTAAAGTTACAAAAGTGAGGTGTATCTTTCAAATCATTCAAGTGGAAATTTCAAAATTTTAACCGAGATTCAAGAACTGTTTAATTTCCATATAAAACATTCATCATTCATAAGGTTCAAAGAAATACCACTCATTATATTTTTGTGGACAATTTACAAAGCGGGTTACAGTTTGAGATACAAGTTACAAATGTTTTATTTCCAAAGAAAGAAAATATTGGTTCTTCGAGTTTCTTTTGCTTCATCTTCAAGCAACTCGTCCTCACTACTCGCCATGACTTTTTCTTCACCTTTCAACCATGCTTTCGCCATCCAATTCTCATATGATCATGAAACAAGAAAGAGGGAAATAATTAGCAAACATCAATATGTGAATAGAATTCCAAACAAGAACTAATTGTTAAAAGAAAATTTACATTTCATCATTAGGGTTTCTATTTGGAATCAGAAACTAAAAGGGTTTATTTTCAATCATGGCTATCCTCTCCTATTTTGCAAATCATAAAGTTTGGTTTTTTGGTTCACAAAAGGAAAAGAAGTTTATAAACAATTTTTCTGCAAAACTAGTAAAAAGCAAAGTCAAAACTGTCAAATATACAAACAACAACATCCAAAATAGTCGCAGCAGCCCACATCAGTCAAACATGCAAGCAAAACTGCTAAAGCAACAAAACAACAGGCAGCTAGGCAAATAAAAATTGCAAACAGTAGAACAGCAAGCCCAAAGTAGCTAAAAGCAGAACAACAACCAACAAAAGTAAAGCTGCAAATATAATGCAACAAGCAAAAGGCAGACTGGAAGCCAAGCAACCAAGCAAAGAAACAAATATGACGCAGTAAGCAAAAGGAAGACTTGCAGCCAAGCTTCCAAACAAAGTTGCAAATGTAAAATAGTGAGCAACCCAAAATAGCATCAAAATGCTAAATAGCCAAAACAACCCAAAAAAGCAGCAAATATAAGATAGCAGCAATTCACAAAACAATGCAAGCTAACAATAACTCACCAAACCCAATGCATCATCATTTTCCTAAAAATGCAAGCCCTTTAGGAAATTATAGGAAAATAGGAATAACTTTACATCATATAAAGACAAAGAGGGAAAGAATAGTTTTGAAAATATATCACCTAACCAAAACAGTCCAAAAGGACCTGCACAAAGCCATGCACTAGTTGCTATCTAGCCCTGTTATGAACTACCAAAACCAGTCCAAAAAACCTGTTAAAATAGTCCACAACATGTCAAAAGTCAGCTCTGCACATTGTTGTCAAAACTTACCTCATCTCTATCTATTGTCAACACAAACAATCCAAGCATATCAATCCAAGTTTTGCACCAAAAATGACAAAAAAATAAAACCTGCATCCTAAAGCACAAAGTCAGCATACCAAGATTGTTTAAATTTCTCCAATTTCCCACCAATTCCCACCCCAATCTCACTATAAGAGAACCATTGTTTCATTGACCAAGGAGGAAAAGGCAAGATAAAAGAAAACACATTGCAGATGTACAACATAAAAAAAACCGAACACCTCTAATAACCCTCATACACAACCTTCATACATGACTGATCTCTCAAACCTCTACATAATCAATACTCAGAAACCATTGCTCAGAAACATCATAACAAACCCTTAATCGTTCTTCAACAGACTTAAAAGAATCATAAAACTCAGAAAAGACACCATGATTCATTTCAAAAACTCACCAGAAATTCTCTGAAACTCTCTCTGAAAATCCTTCAAGGTTCTCTTCAACCTTCATCTTCTGCAAATCATATCATTCAACTTCAACCTTCCCTGCATAACAACAACGAATCTACGACTTCAGTATATTCAACATCAACTCTGAAGCTTCTTCACATATAACATCACCACCAATTCACTCTTCAATCATCTTCATCTTCTCTATTCCGTCACAGAAAATGCAGCAACAACATTCAATCTGCAGCAATAGTAACAATTCAAAAATCACAAAAACAGATTTGAGAAGAAGAAGAAAATAACGAGCGGAGTTTAAAGCAGAAGTGCTCACCTGAAGATTATCCTCTAGTTTTCTAGATTAACTCTGTCACGTCAAAAAGCTACCGAAGTTCTCCAGCAGGTAAGTGTTTTTTCCTTTTCTTCATAGCTCTTCTTCACTGTGCATTGTATACATTTGTTTGTGTTGGAGTCGATTGGATATGTTAGAGAACTCAAAATTTAATCAAAGAAGATGAAGCTCGAGCGGATATTACAACAGAAAGTGTGGGACGAAGACGAACTCGAGTCGTGGTTGATCATAGAAGTAGCGTAAACGGTGTCGAAAATGTGAGAGAGAAGGGAGAGTCTCTGTTTAGGGATACTTGAAAAACCATAGCCATTCAACCCTAATTTCACAATTTCTATCCTTTTCCAATTTCTTTTTGTTATACATTTTTTTAATTAAATAATAATGGTTAAGTAAATCAAATAAATCTGGATAAATGTTGCTTGGACTGAATTGAAATCAACTTGGACCGGGCCGTTTCCAACCTTGCCTAGCCCATTGAGAATTTTTTTTTATGTTGGAGCCTTGCTACAAAGAATAGATTATTGGGTCTCATTCAGTATGGGCTTTGCGCTTCACTATTGGCTTGCAGTACCACTATCAGAATTGCACCCCCTATGTTTTCTATTTACATATCTTATTTAGTCTTAATAATTTTCTTAGATTTTATTTAGATTTTAGGATTAAATTGATAATGACTTGGGTTTTCTTAATAATTTCTTTTAATTATCTTAATTTCAATTTTAGAATTAGGACTTCATTCCCTTTTAATTTATAATTTTTTATGAAAAATAAATATTAGTTTAGGATTTTGATTTCGTTTAGTTGAAATAATAAACATTTTAGAATATGATTTTAATTTTCTTTTTAATATTCCTTCTATTAAAAAAATCACAACATTAGAATTTTTGGTTATTTAATATTTCTTTCCCTTACATGACAAAAATGTCATAAAAAATAGGTTTTATTTCTCTTTTTGATTTCTAATTCTCTTGTTTAATATTGGTACTATTTTCTTGTATTTTTGTTGATTGTTTTGATTGATTTTAACATGTTCCTTTTGGAATTCCGTTTAGCAATTAAAATTCACTTTTTATTTTTTATCATTTCATGTTGATATAGACTTTAGACTCAATCATTTGTATGCCAAATTAGGGTGGAAATTTCCCTTTCGAACATTCAGCTTTAGGTCCCTCTGTACATGACAACATTAGGATACTTCTTAGTCTCCCTCTTAACCTTTTTTCTTCTTCTGTAATTAAAACTTATCATTTACAAATCAAAAATCTAAAAACATTTAATCATTACTTGAATTCATTTTAAAACTTTCAAAACACTCAACAAATCAAAACTTCCCCAGAAGGGCATGTTATATCCGTTCTACCGTGATACAGACCGTGCCTATTGCTAGAATAAGTGCGTTATCGTCGCCCACTAAAAAACACCAACAAACCAACATTTTCTAGAGGAACTAAGTTATTCTGATTCCTTCACTGGATACGTAGGCAAAGGGTTGTGAGACCCTCACAAACGCAATAATAAAAAACCATTTTCTTTCCCCTTAAGCAAGTATAGTTATAGATAAACACACCATTAGAGACAAACAAAAAAATGGATCTTGTTGAGTAAAACGGATATGAGGGGTGCTAATACCTTCCCCTCGCATAACCGACTCCCTTACCCTTTCTCTTGGTCGTAAGACCATCTTATCCGTCCTCTTGTGGTTTTCTCGATATTTCCCCTTCCTTCGGGATAAATAAAGTTCAGTGACGGCTCTGTGTTTTTTGCCGGTAGTCTCAGCTGGCGGGACCTTTCTTTTGTGAGTCTCTCCTTGTTTTGTTTATTTGTCTCTTTGAGCTTTTATTTATTTGCTTTATTTTGCTTGACTATTTTATTTCTTTATTGCTTTATTGTATTCTTCTATATATATTATTGTCGCTACTCATATATTTTGGATATGCTGTGATATTGGGTTGGGTGATTATATTTTATAAGTCCTATATCCGGACTTGGGTTACACTTAGGATTAGGACGGGCGGTATAGTCATGTTAAGTTTGAGGGAGTAATCCCGAAGAAGGAGGCATGAAAATCCCCCACTCAGTGGAGGTCCCCTTGAAAGTTGCAATGTTTACCGAGTAATTGGGAAGACATTGTTGCTTTCGACCTAGGAACTCGAGAAGTTGAGAGCCGTAGAACCATCAACCCATCCTGGCCTTTTTAGGTGTAGTACGGAGACTATAACGGAGTAATCCATAAATAGTTGTCACACAATGCTGCACTCGGACGAGTTTTCCTTGGAATATTACTGATTACCGAGTAATTGGGATGTCGGTAATATCCAAAGGAAGAGTGTAGACTCTGAGATTTCTCTAGAACCTTGTCCGGAAGGTGATAAACCCCTAGTACATACCTTATTGGTGGTTACTTTGACTCCACGCCTATGACGCCAGACTTTTGATCCTGTTACTTTCAGTTTATGCAAAGGACTACACAGCGGTTATCCAGAATATGTGGAGTTGAAACTTCATGCCATAGCATACCATGACATCATTCCATCATATATATATATATATATATATATATATATATATATATATATATATATATATATATATATATATATATATATATATATATATATATATATATATATATATATATATATATATATATATATATATATATATATATATATATATATGTATATATCTCATATCTAAGGAATTACAAAGACAAGTCTCGTTGGTCGAGCTTTTTAAAAATGAAAACAAATTTTTAAAAGATAGACGAGTCTTTGGATTTCCTTGGAAATGAAGATAAAACATTCATTCATACTATCATGCATTCATTATTCACAACAAAAACTTATTGGGGTCCCTTTTCCATCAGACTTCAGCAAACAGCAAATACGACTTCTCCACATCCCTACCGTACAAGAAGCAACCAACGAAGACTTATGGATCTTTTTGAAGAGAATAAGAATGCTCTTTGCCGAGATATGGACACCATGGCCACTCGCATGGATCAGCTTATGGAAACTCTTCATGCTGTTATTAAGGGTCAAGAAGAGTTACATCAAAGTGTTTCCAAGCTTGCTACTACTGCTCCCTCCACTTCTTCTAACAGACGGAATGATAATAAAAATGTTGAGACCACTACTGGATCTCCTCGAAATGTTGTTGATGATCATCACAACGTCATTGATCTTGATAAACCCCAGGTGAATCTGGCCGCGGGAGCTGCTGAAACTGCAAAAATGTACCATCCTCTTGAAGAGCGTCTCAAAGCCATGGAAGGTATCAAGACTTTGGGATTCAATACTACTGCAATGTGTCTCGTGCCTGGGGTAGTCATCCCTCCCAAGTTCAAGGTTCCTGACTTTGACAAATACAAAGGCACTTCTTGTCTAGAGACTCATCTTCGTTCCTACTGTCGTAAGATGGCAGCCTATGCTGAAAATGAACCATTACTCATGCACTTCTTCCAAGATATCTTGACAGGGGCACTGTTGGAATGGTATATGCAACTAGAAAGAACTTACGTCAGTACTTGGGGAGAACTTGTTGACGCTTTTTTGAAAAATTACCATTATAATACTGCCATGGCTCCTAGCCATACTCAACTTTAAGGGATGATACAGAAATCTGAAGACTCATTCAAAGAGTACGCTCAAAGGTTGCGTGAACTGGTTGCAAGGGTCCAACCTCCTCTCTTGGATAGTGAACTGATTGATTTGATTATGGGTACTTTACGAGGTCCTTATCTCCAACACATGCTCAGCGATACCTCTACTTCTTTCTCTGATATGGTCATTATTGGAGAAAATTCTGAAACTTGTATTAAGGCTGGGACATCCAAGGTATCCCTAATAATACCAACAACAATACTGGAATTGGTAGAAAGTCGTTTTCTAGTTTCGTCAAGAAGAAAGAGGGTGAGACTAGTGTTGTCACCATCAACCAAGGAAAAGCTCATGCATATCCTCAAGTTCGATTTCCGTATTCCCAACACCTGATGATGTTCTTAATTAATTTGTTCCTCAAGTGTATGCTGCTACAACTCCAACACCCTGGATGGCCCAACAACGGCCTTTCACTCCTTTACCACAGTATCTTCCACAACAATAATTTGCACCACCTCCAACTTATCAATAACAGAATCAGCTACCTCAAGGTCCGAGAGCTCCACAAAGGAAAAGAGAACTCGAAAGAAGATTTGATCCCATTCCTATGTCCTATGCTCAGCTTCTCCCACAATTACTTGCCAATCAGTTGATTCAACTATGTGAACTTGGTCCACCACCTAATCCTCTCCCCAGGGGGTATGACATTAATGCTCATTGTGATTTTCATTTGGGAGCCCCAAGCCACACGATTGAGAATTGTAGAGCATTCAAATGTAAAGTTCAAGACCTCCTTGATGCAAATGCCATAAATTTTAACCCTGTTGGTCCCAATACTCAGAACAATCCCATGCCTCCTCATCCAGGGGCAGCGGTCAATGCTATTGAAGAAAGTAATGAACAAACTTTAGTAACCAAGGTTGATGAGATCAAGATGTTATTAGAAACTGTTAGAGAACATTTGTTGGAGCATGAGGTGCTGCAAGAACTCCATGATTTTTGCTTAACATGTTCCTCTAAACCTGAAGAATGTACTAGTTTGAAGATGGCTATCCAACAACTAATGGATGAAGGTGTCCTACAGGTAGAGAGGATATTTCCAGAAGAAGAGATTTATTTATTTGAAATTCCTTATTATCTGAGAAGCATCTTAGCCACACCAGGTACCCCGTTGACAATTCAGGCTCCTACTACCCAATTGATAATTCCAGCTCCCGCTACCCCCGCAACAACTCAAGCTCATATTCCTCATCTGTGTAGCAACTTAAAGGCAGTCCCGTGGGAGTATAATGTGGTCCATATTCTTGGGAAGAAATATGAGTGTCCTCCAGTGGCTGACAAGAATATTACCAACATTGCAGGAGCCAGTAACATGACTCGTAGTGGCAGGATCTTTTCTCCCTCACCACCGCCCCCCAAAGAAACTAATAGTGATGCTCTGGCTAAGGCCAGGGGCAAACAAGTGATTGATAGTCAGCCTGAACCTTCTGTAGGATAAGAAGCAGAACAACTTTTAAGGATTATTAAGCGAAGTGATTACAAGGTGGTGGATCAACTCAATCATACTCCATCCAAGATCTCCATACCGTTGCTCCTCTTGTGTTCAGAGACCCACCGCAATGCTTTACTAAATATTTTATGTTCCGCCCATGTTACTCAAGATATTTATATGTCCCAGTTTAAAGGGATCGTAACCAATATTGCTATAGGAAATTGATTGGGTTTCTGTGATGATGAGCTCCCGGTTGAAGGCAGAGCCCACAACAAAGCACTGCACATTTCTATGAAGTGTTTGGATACAATTTTATCTAGAGTTTTGGTAGATACGTGTTCTTCACTAAATGTGATGCCTAAGGCTACTTTGTTTAAGTTGAATATGGATGGGGTAATGATGAGGCCTTCTGTTAGAACAATGTTTGAATCTACTACCCTATATTTAAGTTTTGATGATAACAAAGTGAAAAGATATAGTATTTATAAGTTTCATGTATGAACTATCTGCTGCCTAAAATTATTATGTTCTGACTTGCAGATACTCTGATTGATATAAGCAAGATCACATCTATTCAGCATCAGAACTTGATTTCAGACACCAGCATCAGAAGTTGCCATATCAGAATGTCAGAATCAGATGATCAACTCACGTACATGCTGAAGCCTGATGAACAAGACTGCGCTCAACACTCTGATAAAGAAACACAACAGTTCATCAGCAGCGAAGCAGAGTCAGAATGAGCCAAGCCAGAACTTGCATTAAGTAAGCAACGGTACTGTGCATTGAAAGCAAATTAATTCCAACAGCCTCATTCCAGACAAGATCTGCTCAATAAGGAAAGCTTGTTATTAGCATTGAATCAAGAATATTGCATCCAACGTTCATCATCTCAGTGCTATATAAACAAGGCTTTGAAGATTGAAATGGCTAATGCTCTCCAAATCTCTACACGCACAAAAGCTCATTATAATCTTCTCTCTCAGTTTTGCTAAACCACTCACTCTGATATTCTATCATTGTTTAGCAATCTAGTTTCTAAGCTTCAATTTGTGTATACATCACAGTTGTGATAAAGTTTTGTAGAAAACATTCACACACTTAGATTTATCTCTTTGTAAGAAAGTGTTACCTTGACAAACCGGGTTGTGGTTTGGATCAAGAAGGCTTTAGCAGTTGTTAAAGCAGTCTGTAATATTCAGTTGAATATAGTGGATTAAGACCTCGTTGGAGAGAGGCGAAATCACCTTGACGGGTGGACTGGAGTAGTTTGAGATCAAACGAACCAGGATAAAAATATCTTGTTCATTGCATTAGATTTCAGTTTTACAATTCAACCCCCCTTCTTGTGTTTTTCACCACTTCAATTGGCATCAGAGCGCCTGGTTCTGAGCTAAAACACTTAACCGTGTCAGTACAAGATCCAGCGTCAGAAAAACACAATGGCAGGAAACAATTATCACATCAGCAATGACAACAATGAGGACAGAGACAGATTCAGTGGCAAGCCTCCAGTATTTGATGGAGAAAACTTTGATTACTGGAAAGACAGAATTGAAAGCTTCTTTCTGGCACATGATGCTGATCTGTGGGATATGGTGACAGATGGATACACGCACCCTGTGAATGCAAGTGGTCAGAAGATTGATAGAAAAACAATGTCTGATCAACAAAAGCGTGACTTCAAGAATCACCACAAGGCCAGAACCATCCTCCTCAGCGCCATCTCCTATACTGAGTATGAAAAGATCTCCAACAGAGACACAACAAAGAATATTTTTGACTCACTCAGAATGACGCATGAGGGCAACGTTCAGGTCAAAGAAACAAAAGCTCTGGCGCTCATTCAGAAGTATGAGGCGTTCAAAATGGAAGAATCTGAATCCATTGAAACCATGTTCTCTAGATTCCAGATTCTGGTAGCTGGTCTCAAAGTTCTGGACAAAGGATACTCTACTGCTGACCACGTCAAGAAAATCATCAGAAGTTTACCCAAGCAGTGGAGACCTATGGTTACAGCTCTGAAGCTAGCTAAAGATCTCAACAAAATCACTCTGGAGGAACTTATCAGCTCCCTCAGAAGTCATGAGATAGAGCTAGAAGATGATGAGCCTCAGAAGCAAGGTAAGCCTTTAGCATTAAAATCTAACAGAAAATTTGAGTCTAAAGTTTTGCAGGCAGTTGAAGAAACATCTGATGGATCCTCATCAGAAGAAGACGAACTCTCCCTTCTCTCCAGAAGAGTAAATCAACTGTGGAAGCAAAGACAAAGGAAGTTCAGGAATCCCAGAAGATCTGATCAGAACGAGTCTTCTTCCAGATACAGAAGGACAAATTCTTCCTCTGGATACAGAAGATCTGAAGGCTCCTCCAGTAGCAAAAAGCCAAACAGCAAAGACATCATCTGCTATGAGTGCAACGAGCAAGGACACTATAAGAGTGACTGCCCAAAGCTTCAGAGGGAAAAGCCCAAAAAGAAGTTTGGAAGAGAGAAGAAGAAAAGTATCATGGCTACATGGGATGACTCTGACTCGTCTGAAGCTGACTCAGAATCAGATGATGAAAGGGCAAACATAGCTCTCATGGCTAACATTTCAGAAGATAGTGAAGCTTCTGAATCAGACTCAGAATCAGACACTGAAGAGGTATTTCCTAACTTTGCTGTTAACTTTACAAAGGCTGAACTTGCTGAAAGCCTTAATGAGATTCTGGAACGTTATCAGCAAATTAGAGCTAAATTCAGAGACCTGAAAAGGAATCTTGAATCTGACTCTAATAAGACTGAGAGTCTCAAATTGGAAAATTCTGAGCTGAGAAATAAGATTTCAGAATTAGAAAACACTTTACAAAACTCTCAGAAGGATCCAATTTCTGAAACTCCCAGCAACGCTGATGAGATCATCAAGGAGTATGATCACAGTTTCTAGAAGTTCCTAGCTAAAAGCATAGATAGAAGCAGAATGGCTTCAATGATCTATGGAGTTAGCAGAAACGGCAGGAAAGGAATAGGATACCAAGGTAAGGTTCCTACACCAAAGAATGTCATGGACTTAACCATTAAACACACTCCTCTGAATTCACATTTTGTATATGGTCACACACATGATATCAAATACACTAGCAGTAAGCACTCTGTGAAACCAAAATTCAACAAGAGTTTTGGTAAAACTAACAAATCAGGACCCAAGAAAATCTGGGTACCTAAGGATAAAATAATACATGTTGCAGATATCTTTAGCAGCAAGTCAGAAACACCAGTCATGGTACCTGGACTCTGGCTGCTCACGACACATGACGGGAAGAAGGCATATGTTCCAAAGCCTGGAACTTAAGCCTGGAGGCCACGTTGGCTTTGGAGGCAATCAGAGGGGAAAGATAATTGGCTCTGGAACTGTAGGTAATGGAAATCTTCCCTCTATCAATAATGTTCTGCTAGTAGATGGATTGATGCATAATCTGTTATCCATAAGTCAATTAAGTGATAACGGTTATGATATAATCTTTAATCAAAAATCATGTAAAGCTGTTAGTCAGAAAGATGGGACTATCCTGTTTAATGGTAAGAGGAAAAACAACATTTACAAAATCAAACTTTCTGAACTAAAGAGTCAGAATGTAAAATGTCTTCTGTCTGTTAACAACGAGCAGTGGATCTGGCACAGAAGATTGGGACATGTTAGTATGAGAAGAATATCTCAGATTAACAAACTCAATCTGGTCAGAGGACTTCCTAATTTGAAGTTCAATTCAGATGCTCTATGTGAAGCATGTCAGAAAGGCAAATTTGCTAAACCTTCTTTTAAATCCAAAAATGTTGTTTCTACCTCTAAGCCATTAGAACTTCTGCATATTAACTTATTTGGACCAGTTAAAACTGCCTCAGTCAGTGGTAAGAAGTATGGGTTAGTAATCGTAGATGACTATAGCAGATGGACATGGGTAAAGTTCTTAAGACACAAGGACGAGTCACACTCTGTGTTTGTTATCTTCTGTAACCAAGTTCAGAATGAAAAGGATCTTAGAATCGTTAAAGTCAGAAGGGATCATGGTGGAGAATTTGAAAATAAAGATTTTGAGTCATTCTTTAATGACAGAGGCATTCTGCATGATTTCTCTTGTCCTAGAACTCCCCAACAAAATGGAGTTGTAGAACGAAAGAACAGAACATTGCAAGAAATGGCCAGAACCATGATCAATGAGACAAACGTTGCTAAGACCTTCTGGGCAGAGGCAATAAACACAGCGTGCTACATTCAGAATAGAATCTCAATAAGACCTATTCTGGAAAAGACTCCATATGAATTGTGGAAGAACAGAAAGCCCAACATTTCATATTTTCATCCATTTGGATGTACTTGCTTTATATTAAATACAAAGAATTATTTGAACAAGTTTGACTCTAAAGCACAGAAGTGTATTATGTTAGGATACTCTGAACGCTCAAGAGGGTACAGAGTATACAATACAGAAACACAGATTGTGGAAGAATCAATCAGTGTTCGTTTTGATGATAAGCTTGACTCTGAAAAGTCAAAGCAGAATGAAGTTTTTGCAGGTATATAAATTGAATTTGCAGGTTCTGAAGACAAGTCATCAGAAGCTCTCAACACAGACATTCCTTCAACGTCTGAAAGGAGCACTGCTAGCAATCCTACAACAGCTGCTGATCAACCTCAGAAGAGATTACTCAGAAGCAGCTTGGATCACCCAGAAGAGACTATCCTAGGAAGAAAGGAAGATCCAATCAGAACAAGAGCAAGCTTCAGAAACTCTGAAGAAACACTTATGGGACTTGTGTCTCTGATTGAACCTTCTTCTATTGATGAAGCACTTCTGGATAATGACTGGATTCTGGAAATGCAAGAAGAGCTGAATCAATTCACCAGAAACGACGTATGGGATCTCGTTCCCAGACCAAAAGGATTCAACGTCATTGGAACAAGATGGGTGTTCAGAAACAAGCTAAATGAACAAGGTGAAGTCATCAGAAACAAGGCACGACTGGTTGCACAAGGTTATAGTCAGCAAGAGGGGATAGACTATACAGAAACCTTTGCCCCAGTCGCCAGGTTAGAATCTATCAGACTTTTAATCTCATTTGCTGTTAATAGAGGCATCACTCTGTATCAGATGGATGTCAAAAGTGCATTCTTAAATGGTTATATAGAAGAAGAAGTTTATGTACACCAACCCCCAGGTTTTGAAAATACAAAACATCCAGAACATGTTTTCAAACTAAAGAAGTCACTGTATGGTCTGAAACAAGCTCCCAGAGCTTGGTATGAAAGGCTAAGTAACTTTCTGCTGGAAAATGAATTCACCAGAGGGAAGGTGGACACTACTCTATTCTGTAAATCAGTTAAGAGTGACATCTTAGTCTGTCAAATTTATGTTGATGATATTATTTTTGGTTCTACTAATCCTTCTCTTGGAAGAAAATTTGCTAAGTGTATGCAGGCAGAATTTGAGATGAGCCTCATGGGGGAACTGAAATTCTTTCTAGGAATTCAGATCAATCAAACTCCAGAAGGAACTTACATTCATCAGAGCAAATACATCAGAGATCTTCTGAAGAAATTTGATCTCTCAGAATGTAAGCCATCAAAGATTCCAATGCATCCCACGTGCATTCTGGAAAGAGAAGAGGTAAGCAAAAATGTAGAACAGAAAGTCTACAGAGGTATGATTGGTTCTCTCCTCTATCTGACTGCTTCAAGACCTGACATATTATTCAGTGTTTGTATCTGTGCTAGATTCCAATCAGATCCTAGAGAATCTCACTTAACAGCTGTTAAGCGAATTTTCAAGTATCTGAAAGGTACTACTAATCTGGGTTTGTTTTATAGAAAATCTAGTGATTACAGCTTAGTAGGCTACTGTGATGCTGATTTTGCTGGAGACAGAGTGGAACGCAAAAGTACTTCTGGAAGCTGCCAGTTTCTGGGAGAAAATCTGATCTCTTGGTCCAGCAAAAGGCAATCAACAATTGCTCTGTCAACAGCAGAAGCTGAGTACATAGCAGCAGCAGGTTGTAGCACACAAATGCTCTGGATGAAAAGTCAGCTTGAAGACTTCCAGATTTTTGAGAGTAACATTCCTATACTTTGTGATAATACTTCTGCTATTTGCTTAAGTAAGAATCCCATTTTACATTCTAGAGCTAAGCATATAGAAATAAAACATCACTTCATTAGGGACTATATTCAGAAAGGTATTTTGAACTTAAAATTTATAGATACAGACCATCAATGGGCTGATATCTTTACTAAACCCCTTTCAGAAGATAGGTTCAATTTCATTCTGAAACATCTCAGCATGAAAGTGTGTCCAGAGTGAAAACGTTTTAATTCCATATATTTACCTTCAGAATGTAATTATTTTACTGTGAACTTCTGATCAATCTCTTTTCAGAAAGATAGAACATGCAGATTGTATCAGATGCAAGTCTAAAGATCTGAGAGTCTAAGCTCAAAGACAGACGTGCTGATCACTACATCAAACAAGTGTCATCCAATCATCAGCATATCTCTGAAGCAGAACGCGTGCACGCTTCTGAGAAGGCAAAGCGCTGATTGGGTGCATTGAGACACATGTCTGGTAACCGTTTTTAAGTATCTTTCTCAAATCCCCCAAAATCAGCAAGCATTTAATGAAAAGTAATCATGCTTTTAAAATGCAATCATGATTTTTCTCTCTCTTAAAAAACGTTTATCTTTTCAAAACAGTTTTAAAAACTCTATTTAAGCACATTAATCTCTCATTCTCATTCTTTACGCTTTCTCACAAACACTCAAGCATTTTTCTGCATATTTCTGTGTTCATCTCTTGCAACCCATTTTCCTCAGTTTATTCTCAAAACCCTTTTAGTGTGAACATGGCAACCTCCAGCAGCGCTTCTGCAGGTCCTCAGAAGAAAGCATCATCTGAGCAATATCAAGTGCCACTCAGAACTCTCCTCACTCCTGTGAAGAATCTTGAAGTGCTTTCTGAATTAATCATTGATTTTGAAAGCTTGAAGGAGAACGGTTTTGACCTAACTGAAGAAGTTAGGGCTCAGAAGTGGGAAAGGTATTTCGATAGGTTAGTTGGACCAACATTCCCAATGCTTGTCAAGGAATTCTGGATTCACGCCAAGGCTTCAACACATCTAGTCACCTCCTTTGTTTTGGGGAAGAAGATTGTGATCACTGAGGATCACATTGCAAGGCTAATCGGTCACAGTGGCGGTGGCGTCCGTTGTATGGACATGGCTGAAAGATGTGCTGATGTAGGTGTGATAGCTGCAAGGATTTTCACTCTTGGGGTGCCCAGCAGCAAGATTAAAGATTTGAAGGATCATTACAGAGTGTGGGCTAAGATAATTCTGGGTTGCTTCAACCACAGGAAACCAACCAGTTCTCCTGATTACATAAATGTGGATCAGCAGTTTCTGATCTACTTTATTGATCAGAAGGTAAAGATCAATCTGGCTCACTTCCTGTTCAACCACCTCAGAACAAGTGTGAAAGAAACAAGGGAAGAAGAAAGAACCAAGAGGGATTGGATACCTTTTGGAAGGCTGATATCAGATATTCTGACAGAGAATAGGCTGATTGAGCATCTGATAGAAGCGCAAGAGCTAAGCGCTATTGAACCAACTATTGGGAAACCTCTGAATGCAAAGAACTTGAAGAAGATGAAGCTGATAGAAAATATTCAGAAGGAACCCAGAGCCACTTCTATTGCTGATATCTCCAGCAGAAGAGTGCCTCTGAGTGACTTTCCGTTATTTTCTGAAATTGAATCCAAACCAGAGGTGATTCTCAGGTACTTGGATGCATGCAAGGCAGATGGTACATATCCAAATCTAAATATCAGAGATCTGCATCAACCTCAACCAGAAGTGACTCTGAAGAAGACGAAGAAGAGGAAGGCACCATCAGAGGGATCATCCCAGCAGACACCCAGGAAAAGAGGTAATTCATCTGCTGCCCCTGTTTTAAATTCTTCTACTATTCCAGCATATATCCCTCCTCAAACCTCTCATAGAATCTCAATCCCCATCCCTACCATAGACGAAACTGTACAAGAAGAAGACCCTTCTGAGGCATTAAAACTTAGAAGACCCAGAACAAAACATCCCAAACAACCAACAATCTCAACAACATCAGTAATTGACCAAGTGCTGTCTGATATTGATCAACACACCTCTGATCAACCAAACTCTGAACCACAAACTGTTCCTCCTCCACAACCAGAACCACAGCAATCTGCTGAAGAACCACAACAACAACAACCACTCTCATCAATTCCAGAAGAACCCCTGATCCCTGAACAATCAGAAATTCCAACTCCCTCTCCCCAACCAGAAATTAATCCACCATCACCACAAACAGAGTTTCATCACTCTGAAACTCCTTCCCCTCATCAATCTGAACCTCATTCACCTCAACCATCACCGCTGGCAATCCAATTGCCATGTGGCACAACAGTTATCATGCCCCAGTTACCATCCTCACCAGAATCTACACCCCCAAATACTCCCAAAACACCACCCAGTCCAATCGTAATCTCTGATTCTGATACTCCACCTCCAAAACAAACAGCTGCCCAGAAAACCTCCGAAAACCCCAGCAGGACTTTCATAGACTTAACCAGTCTTGACCGTCTTGCTGATCTGAAACACAAAATTGCCATCCTAAAACCAAAACAACCAGATGTTGGCTCTGGTATTATGAATTTTGAAACAGGTGTGCTGCAATGGATTGCTTCTTTGAAGCAAGTCTGTCCTGGAATGATTGACCCAACTGCTTCTGATCAGCTCTGGTCACAATTCAGACTTTGGGTACGTGCTGAAGCCCTCAAGTTGCAGGATATCAACTATGAGCAGGCACAACAGAACTTCAGCAAGCTGCTGAAGGAAGTTGAAAGTCAGCTGCCTCAGGAAGCTGTGCTCCCTCTGGATAGTGAACCTTGGTCTGAGAAACAGCAAGCTGCAAAGGTGCAATCAGAAGAAGACAAGACCATTCAAGCTGAAGAAAGTCAAGCAGAGGATGTTGCTGAAAGTTCTCAGAAGCCTCCTGCTTCTGATGCTTCTCAAGATGCCTTGGACAGGCAGACTCTGGAAGAACTAAGGCTGAATGACATGCGTCTGCAGCAGCGGATGGATGAAAGCGATCAGAAGATGAAAGAGAGAATGGATGTGCAGGATAGCAAGATTGACACTGTTGTCAGCATGGTGCACAAGCAGAATGAGACTGCTGAAAAGATCCAAGCCATGCTGGAGAACCTGTTCACACGCTTGCCTCCTCAACCTTAATCTTTTTTCATTCATGACATTTTTCATGTTTTCCTTGATTTTCTGATGTACTGGTTGAATATGTTTTGTAATATTTTCTTGTTTTGATTCTGAACTCTCTCAATATGATTAGTTTTTCTGATCTTAATTGTTTTAGCACATCACCAACACTTTTTGATTGCTGACAAAAAGGGGGAGAACAAGAATGATATTTTAATCAATAACGGCTAACTAGACAGAAATTCTCAAACATTCTAACTCTATTACTTGAAAATGTTTTTCTGTTTTGCTTAAAGTCTACAGGTACAAGGAAGCTCCTGGACACTCTGAAGACTAGAAGCTCTGAAGCTCTGATCACTATGAAGTTCTGATCCGCTCTGATATTCTGATCCAAAGAAAAGCTCTGACAAGAAAAACTCTGAAGCTCTGCTCTGACATAAAGCTTCTGATAAGTCAAAGGCTCTGATACTCTGATGTTCAAAGAAAGGCAAAAAGATCTGATCCTGAAGAACACGTGAAATCAAAGGGAAGTAATAAACTCAGGGGGAGTATCTCTCAACTCTGATATCTCTTTACTCCTTATCCTTTTACTTCTTATTCTGATACATATTCCAGATACCTTTTCACGTTATTTTCATTTAAAATATCTAGTTTTTGTCATCATCAAAAAGGGGGAGATTGTTAGAACAATGTTTGAATCTACTACCCTATATTTAAGTTTTGATGATAACAAAGTGAAAAGATATAGTATTTATAAGTTTCATGTATGAACTATCTGCTGCCTAAAATTATTATGTTCTGACTTGCAGATACTCTGATTGATATAAGCAAGATCACATCTATTCAGCATCAGAACTTGATTTCAGACACCAGCATCAGAAGTTGCCATATCAGAATGTCAGAATCAGATGATCAACTCACGTACATGCTGAAGCCTGATGAACAAGACTGTGCTCAACACTCTGATAAAGAAACACAACAGTTCATCAGCAGCGAAGCAGAGTCAGAATGAGCCAAGCCAGAACTTGCATTAAGTAAGCAACGGTACTGTGCATTGAAAGCAAATTAATTCCAACGGCCTCATTCCAGACAAGATCTGCTCAATAAGGAAAGCTTGTTATTAGCATTGAATCAAGAATATTGCATCCAACGTTCATCATCTCAGTGCTATATAAACAAGGCTTTGAAGATTGAAATGGCTAATGCTCTCCAAATCTCTACACGCACAAAAGCTCATTATAATCTTCTCTCTCAGTTTTGCTAAACCACTCACTCTGATATTCTATCATTGTTTAGCAATCTAGTTTCTAAGCTTCAATTTGTGTATACATCACAGTTGTGATAAAGTTTTGTAGAAAACATTCACACACTTAGATTTATCTCTTTGTAAGAAAGTGTTACCTTGACAAACCGGGTTGTGGTTTGGATCAAGAAGGCTTTAGAGTTGTTAAAGCAGTCTGTAATATTCAGTTGAATATAGTGGATTAAGACCTCATTGGAGAGAGGCGAAATCACCTTGACGGGTGGACTGGAGTAGTTTGAGATCAAACGAACCAGGATAAAAATATCTTGTTCATTGCATTAGATTTCAGTTTTACAATTCAACCCCCCCTTCTTGTGTTTTTCACCACTTCACCTTCCACCCTAAGTGTTCGAGCGTTAGATGGTTCTTAGAGATCCATGGAGGGAGAAGTGGACTTTCCTGTCAAGATAGGTCCCCACACTTTCTATTTGTCATTCTATGTTATAGACATTTGTCCATCCTATACTTGCCTTTTGGGTCGCCCATGGATCCATGTAGTAGGAGCTGTGACATCTACTCTTCATCAATGCCTGAAGTTCATTGTGAATGACAAAGTTGTTGTTGTTTGTAGAGAAGAAGATGTGGTAATTAACAATATGACAACCTACCATTATGTGGAAGTGGAAGGTGAGGTGAAAGAGTTGCCCTTTCAAGCTCTAGAGATTGTTACTGTTGACAAGTTCCCCGTCGTGGAAGGTAAGAAGTCTAAAGCACCCATGGCCTCTTTGAAGGATGCCAAAGCCCTCATAGAAGCTAGATCTCCCCATGATGGTTGGGGAAAATTGATTGAAGTACTAGAGAAGAAAAATCGTTATGGTCTTGGGTATCAGCCATCGTCCTCTGTGCAAGCTGGTTTGGTTCCTCTCAAAGGAAAGTAGGTTCCCACAATTTCTAAAGTGTCCATCAGTGCTGGTACAAGAAAAGAAGGACAAGTTCTCTCGGAAGATGATGAAGGTGACGATGAATATGTTTCTAGATTTATCTATTAGGTTGTGCCGGACTAGGAGCTCAGTAATTGGACTACTGTGGACATCCCTGAAGAGGTTTTCCTTGATGTGTAATTTTCTGTTTCCATTAAGTCATATGCCTAGCCCAAGGCATAAAGACAGCTTGTAGAAGGGGCCCCTTATGTTTCAATCTCCATTTAAAATTGAATGAAAAATCGCACTTCCGCATACAATTTTGTTCCCTGTCTTTTCTTCTACTTTTACTTTTCAAAATAAAAATAGCAATGCTTTTCTTTTCATATTATAAATATTTCTTGCACTTTCTAAAATAAAACATAAAATCATCAATCATGCAAATCCGTCTCGAACTCTATCAAAAATGATAGTGCTATGGTTCCTAATATCCTTGAGAATTCAGTTGACCATGCTGACGAAGATAGTAGGGAATATTGTGAAGCCACTGAAGAATTAGCAAGACTCTTGAGACAGGAAGAGAAGGTCATCCAACCATATCAGGAAGAAACAAAAGTTATCAATCTAGGTATTGAAGAGGTAAAGAGAGAAGTCAAGATAGGTACTGCCTTGCAAAGTGAAGAAAAGAAGGGGTTGATTGAGTTGCTTTGGGAGTATGCTGACATCTTCGCCTTGTTGTATGAAGACACACCCAGTTTAGATACTAATATAGTGATGCACAGATTACCACTTAAGCTATAAATCCCTCCTGTAAAGCAGAATCCAGGGAGGACCAGACCCGGTATGGCTTTGAAAATCAAAGAAGAAGTTCAGAAACAGCTTGATGCAGGCTTCCTGTCTGTGATAAATTGTCCGCCTTGGATTTCTAAGATTGTGCCTATACCTAAGAAAGATGGTAAGGTACGTATGTGTGTTGTCTACCGAGACTTGAATAGAGCCAACCCAAAGGATGATTTCCCGTTGCCTCATATTGATGTATTTGTTGATAGTACTGCTCAGTCTTCAGTGTTCTCCTTCATGGATGTGTTCTCAGGTTACAATCAGATAAAGATGGCTCTAGAAGACATGGATAAAACAGTGTTCAAAACTCCTTGGGGTACCTTTTGATACAGGGTCATTCCTTTTAGTCTCAAAAATGATGGTGCGACATATCAGCGAGCTATGGTGACTCTCTTTCACGACATGATTTATAAAGAGATCGATGTGTATTTGGATGATATGATCGCAAAATCATAAACTGAGGAAGAACATTTGGTCCACTTGCAGAAGTTGTTTGATCGTCCATGAAAGTTCAGGTTAAGGCTTAATCCTAACAAGTGCACCTTCGGGGTTCGATCAGGAAAGTTACTTGATTTTATCGTAAGTCAGCGAGGGATTAAAGTAGATCCAAACAAGGTAAGAGCAATACATGATATGTTGGTGCCGAAAACTGAAAAAGAAGTACGAGGTTTCTTGGAAGGTTGAATTATATAGCCAAGTTCATTTCTCATCTTACTTCTACCTGTGAACCCATCTTTAAATTTCTACGCAAGAATAAAGACATCCATTGGGATGAAAGTTGTCAAGCGGCTTTCGAAAAGATTTAGCAGTACCTGTAGGAACCACCAATACACATACCTCCAGTTCCAGGGAGACCTCTCATCATGTATTTGACTGTGCTTGAAGGATCTATGGGTTGTGTGCTCCGACAACACAATGATACGGGACGAAAAGAACACACCATCTATTATTTGAGCAAGAAGTTTACCGATTACGAATCAAGGTATTCATTACTTGAGAAAACTTGTTGCGCTCTTACATGGGCAGCTCGGCGTTTGAGGCAGTACATGTTAATGCATTCTACACTTCTGATATCTAAGATGGATCTGATAAAGTATATCTTTGAGAAACCAGCACTTACAGGGAGATTGGCTCGGTGCCAAATGCTCTTGTCTGAGTATGACATCAATATGTTACATAAAAGGCTATCAAAGGTAGCATTCTTACTGATCATGTTGCCCATCAACCATTGGAAGAGTACCGATCAATGAAGTTCGATTTTCCAAACGAGGGTGTTATGAAACTTGATGATAAAGAAGGACCCGAACCAGGGGAGCGATGGACTCTCACGTTTGATGGTGCGTCAAATGCTATGCAGGCAGTTCTGACTTTTCCATGCAACACTCACATACCTTTCACATCCAGATTATGTTTTGATTATATGAACAATGTCGTAGAATACGAAGCTTGTGTAATAGGTCTTGAAGCAACCGTTGATTTGAAGATCAAGATTCTTGAAGTTTATGGGGATTCTGCCTTAGTAATATATTAAGTGCGAGGTGATTGGGATACACGACACCCTAATTTAATTCCATACCGAATTATATATTAGAGTTGTTTCCCGCTTTTGATGAGATCACCTTTGAGCATATTCCTAGAGAAGTAAATCAACTGGAAGATGCTCGAGCCACTTTAGCAGCAATGTTAAAAGTCAGCTATCCGAATCATGCACCCAATATAAGAATCCTTTGTTACAAGGAGCCATCACATGTTTTCCCTGCTCATTGTCTCACAACTAAAGACGTGTCAGGTGAAAAGTCGTGGTACTTCGACATAAAAAGATACCTTGAGAAGAAAGAGTACCCCGAGTGTGCTACAATTTGTGATAAGGGGACTCTTAGGAGGTTGGCATCCAAGTTTTTACTATCAAGAGATGTTCTATATAAAAGAAACTATGATTCAATTCCGCTCAGATGCATGGATAGACACGAAGAAGAATCCATCATACGAGAAATTCACGAGGGATCTTTTGGGACTCATGCCAGTGGATATTCCATGGCCAAGAAAATCCTACGAGCATGTTACTTCTGGATGATGATGCAAAGTGACTATTGTGTATATGCGAAGATGTGCCACAAATGTCAAGTATACGCAGACAGGATACATATTCCTCCCACTCCTTTGAATGTGATGACTTCACCATGGCCCTTTGCATTGTGGGGAATTAACATGATTGGACGGATCTAGATGAGCGCTTCAAATGGACATTGGTTCATTCTTGTTGCCATTGACTACTTCACCAAGTGTGTGGAAGCAGCTTCGTACAAGAATATGACCAAGCAAGTTGTCACTCGCTTCATCAAGAAAGAAATCATATGTCGTTATGGGACTCCTAACAAGATCATCACTGATAACGGGTCGAACCTCAACAATAAAATGATGAAGGAAATGTGTGAAGAATTCAAGATTGAGTACCATAGTTCATCACCCTATCGGCCAAAGATGAATGTGGAAGTCGAAGCAACTAACAAGAACATAAAGAAGATCGTCCAGAAAATGGTGAGAACATACAAAGATTGGCATGAGATGTTGCCCTTTTCTCTACATGGCTATCGAACTTCGGTGCATACTTCTACTGTGGAAACTCCATTTTCACTAGTCTATGGTATGGATGCGGTGCTCCCAGTCGAAGTAGAGATTCCTTCCTTGAGGGTTCTGATGGATACTAAACTAGATGAAGCTGAATGGATTCAAACAAGGCTCGACCAACTCAATCTCATCGAAGAGAAGCTCCTAGCATCCATTTGTCACGGTCAATTATATCAACAACGTCTCAAGAGAACATTTGACAAGAAGATTTGACCTCGAGAGTTCCACACAGGTGAACTGGTCTTAAGGAAGATTCTCCCAATTCACACTGATCCAAGAGGCAAGTGGACTCCCAACTATGAGGGGTTGTATATCATGAAGAAATATTTCTCAGGAGGTGCTCTAATCCTGAAAAACATGGATAGGGAAGATGTTTCACTTCCAGTCAATTCAGACTCAGTCAATAAATACTACGCATAAAAATCCTCGCTAAGTCGAAAACCCGAAAGGGAGGCTTAGGAAAAAGTTAGGGCTAAAAGAAAAATACAAAATAAAAAAAAGAATAACCCGTTAAGTTGAAAACCCGAAAGGGTGGCTTAGCAAAAAATGGGTATCCCGGTGGATTGAAAACCTGAAAGGGTGGCTTAGGAAAAAATGGGTATCCTGGTGGATTGAAAACCTTAAAGGGTGGTCCAGGAACAAATTAGGGACAAAAAGCGAGAGACTGCAGTCTGAAAGCTCTTCACGAATAAAAAGTACACCCTCTTAACACGAGATGGATCAATTCAACTATTATGTTTCAGAAGCACAACACTAGGACGATCCAGGATATGGGATCTATAGCAATATAAGTTTTAATGGAAGTTCGAGATTTTCTTATTTCCATTTTACCTGTTGTATTTTACCTTTTCTTCGCAACTTCCTCATTTAGGATTTGTCTCCATGTACGAATGCTTATTCACATGCCGAACTTATTAATAAAAAATTTCCCTTCCACCAAAAAGTCTTTGTTATGTCCTTTTACTTTATTTTTTGTATGCGAATTGTGATTTAAATTATTTATTAAGAATTGTATTGAAAACAATAAGGCAATAATAAATCACAAGCTAAGATGAAAAACTTGACATTACATGGATATAAAGGCATCCCAAGGGAATGCCATGGCGTTCAAGTGTTGTTTTTCTATTCAGGTAGCAAGTCATAACGGTCACCTCGACCAAGATTTCATCGTCATCACCTCCTTACGGATGACTGAGCACCTGATTCTCCAACACCTAGAAACTTGGGGCATTTAATAAGACCCACGTCTCTACTCAATCATTCACAAGAAGTCCAACATGTGAAGAAAGTCAGATCAAGCCACTCCTCCTCAGCAAGATCTAATCCCCAGTGAACTGGACAAGGCTATAACACGATTCTCTCAGTTTTCAAGCACCGATCTGCTTTGGTATCTGAAGACAACGGGCAACGGATCCCAATGAGCCTAATATTTGGAACTTTGCATACAATAATAATCACTGCATATTACATTGCATCCTCAAACGAATAGCATATCCATGGGTCATCATGCCACACTTCAAAATGCATATGAAGCATGAGCCATGTTTTGTACCTTGCACGAAATCCCCAAACCAATCCCCAAAGAAGTAAAACATCCCTGCAAAGAATATCATCCTCATAATTCCAAGTTAACATCTGTCATTACACTACCATCCAATAAGCCATGGTGCCAGTGCATTGTACTCCCCAACTCTCAATACTTAATTATCATTTTTAAGGTCATAGGTCACTCGTAGATTTTACCTTCGTGTTATCATTTTTAAGGTCGTAGTTCATTCGTAGATCTTACTTTCACGTTATCTTTGTTAAGGTCGTAGGTCATCCGTAGATCTTACCTTCGCGTTATCTTTTTTAAAGGTCGTAGGTCGTCTGTAGATCTTACCTTCGCATTATCTTTTTTAAAGGTCATAGGTCATCCGTAGCTCTTACCTTCATGTTATATTTTCTAGGGCCGTAGGTCGTCCGTAGATGTTACTCTCGCGTCATCATTTCTAAGGTCGTAGGTCGCTCGTAGATCTTACCTTCGCATTATCATTTTTTAGGTCGTAGGCCGCTCGTAGATCTTACCTTTGCATTATCATTTTTAAGCGTAGGTCTTCCGTAGATCTTACCTTCGCGTCATCATTCTTAGGGTCGTAGGTCGTCCATAGATCTTACCCACATGTTATCATTTTTAAGGTCGCAGGTCATTCGTAGATCTTACCTTCGCTTTACTTTTCCTATGGTCGTAGGTCGTCCATAGACTTTACCCTCATGTTGTCTTTTCTAGGGTCGTAGGTCATACGTAGATCTTACTCTCAAATTATCTTTTCCTAGGGTCGTAGGTCGTCCGTAGATCTTACCCTCGTATCATCTTTTCTTGGGTCATATGTCGCACACCGGTCTTACCCTCGTGATATCCTTTCTCTTGAGTCGTAGATCATACATCAATTTGTACCCGTTGTTCTTACTTTTCTTTTGGGTCGTGAATCCCACATAATATATTCTCTGTTGTCGTCGAGTTCTACCCATCATCTTTAAGTTATCATTTTGTCATTAATCATGCTTTCAGTCACCACAACATCGTCAACCGTATCTTTTCAGTCACTTTAACACCCATTTCCCCAAGAACCTTGTATTGGCACGGTTACCCCAATACAAGCTACCATTACTCAACCACATTTACCCATCATGACCAGCTCACCAGAAAACAAACTTTTCTTTCCCCAGCAGATGTCACAATCAAATAACACACACACCATCTTTCCAGGAAAAATTTCACGTCCTGGTATTTATTCATCTTCCACCTTGAACTTTCAAAAGGCTGACGCCAATCTCACCTTCAGGTTTAAGATGATTAAATAAGGGAAGTTGTCGTACTCCAAATTTTCCTTACCTATTACTTTTGTCTGGCTTAGACTTTGCGTCCCATTTGCATCATTTTCACTAAGTCGTCTGCATATTATGCATCTCAGCGAATCAGGCACTTTGGTTTAAAGCATTAGGGTTGTGCCATCCTTATGTTTAATTTTTGGTTTGAAGTTTCTTCAGCAGGTTAAGGGAAATTTCATTTGGTTCTTGGGCATTGGATTATGGAATGAAGTTTTGAGGTATCATGGGTTTCCTTCTTCGTCAAGTCACGGGGATATTCTTCAAAGTCTTAGATTAAGGTTTTGATTATCTTCAACACTTCGAGATCTTTCTTCATCAATGTGCATCATCATGTTTGAGCCTGTTACATAATTCTAATTATGGTCAAGGGTTTGTAACTAATATTTCAAGTGTGTGAGCCATGAAACAGGAGATGATGTTGCAAACTCGTATGATAATCAAGGCATGTTTTTGTTACTTCAGTTACAAGTTACTTGTGGTTTGGATATCAAATTTAAGGTTATTATTGAGAATGCAAGTTTGATTTGGACACGATATGAAGATTGAGGATTGGAAGACAAGGCACATGGTTTACTTGAAATACAAGTTACAAAGGTCATCTGTGATATCTTGAAGTTCAAATTACAAAAGCGAGGTGTATCATTCAAATCATTCAAGTGGGAATTTCAAATTTTTAACCGAGATTCAAGAACTGCTTAATTTCCATAAAACAAATCCACCATTCATAAGGTTCAAATAAATATCATTCATTATATATTTGTAGACAATTTACAAAGCAGGTTACAATTTGAGATACAAGTTACAAATGTTTTGTTTGCAAAGAAAGAAAATATTGGTTCTTCAAGTTTCTTTTGTTTCATCTTCAAGCAACTCGTCCTCACTACTCGCCATGACTTTTTCCTCACCTTTCAACAATGCTTTCTCCATCCAATTCTCATTTGATCATGAAACAAGAAAGAGGGAAAGAATTAGCAAACATCAATATGTGAATAGAATTCCAAAACTGCTAAACCAATAGAATAGCAGGCATCTAGGAAAACAAAAATAGCAAACAGCAGCTGCAACAAAACAGCAGAATAGTAAGCCCAAAGCAGCTAAAAGCAGAACAACAACCAACAACAACAAAATAGCTAATAAAAAGCAGCAAGCAAAAGGCAGATTGGCAGCCAAGCTGCCAAGCAAAGCATCAAATATAACGCAGCAAGCAAAAGGCAGACTTGCAGCCAAGATGCCAAACAAAGCAGCAAATGTAAAATA
Source organism: Vicia faba (assembly GCA_948472305.1). Classification (NCBI taxonomy): domain Eukaryota; kingdom Viridiplantae; phylum Streptophyta; class Magnoliopsida; order Fabales; family Fabaceae; genus Vicia; species Vicia faba. The sequence continues at coordinate 1,196,701,776 of OX451741.1, forward strand.
GCAAGCAACCCAAAACAGCAGCGAAATGCTTAATAGCCAAAACAACACAAAACAGCAGCAATTCATAAAACAATGCAAGCTAGCAATAGCTCACAAAACCCTATGCATCATCATTATCCTAAAAATGCAAACCCTTCAAGAAATTATAGGAAAATCAGAATAACTTTACATCATAGAAAGACAAAGAGGGAAAGAATATGTTTGAAAATATATCACCTAACCAAAACAGTCTAAAAGGACCTGCACAAAGCCCTGCACTAGTTTTTATCTAGCCCTGTTATGAACTACAAAAATCAGTCTAAAAAACTTGTTAAAACAGTCCACATCATGTCAAAAGTCAACCCTGCAGCTGTCAAAACTTACCTCATCTCCATATGCTGTCAACATAAACAAACCAAGCATATCAATCTAAGGTTTTCACCAAAAATGACAAAAAAATAAAACTTGCAACCTAACGCACAAAGTCAGCATACCATGATTGTTTAAATTTCACCAATTTCCCCTTAATTTCCACCCTGATCTCACTATAAGAGAACCAATGTTTCATTGACCAAGGAGGAGAAGGCAAGAGAAAAGAAAACTCACTGCAAATGTACAACATAAAAAAAAACCGAACACCTCTAATAACCCTCATACACAACTTCTATACAAGATTGATCCCACAAACCTCTGCATAATCAATACACCAAAACCATTGCTCAGAAACATCATCACAAACCCTTAACCATTCTTCGGAAAACTTAGAAGAATCATAAAACTCAGAAAAAACACCACGATTCATTTCAAAAACTCACCAGAAATTCTCTGAAACTCTCTCTTGTAAAATCCTTCAAGGTTCTCTTCAACCTTCATCTTCTTTAAATCATATCATTCAACTTCAATGTTCCCTGCGTAACAACAACAAATTCACGACTTCAATCTATTCAGCATCACTCTGAAGCTTCTTCATCGATCACTTCACCACCAATTCACTCTTCAATCATCTTCATCTTCTCTGTTTCGTCACAGAAAATGCAGCAACAACATTCAATCTGTAGCTATAGTAACAATTCAAAAATCACAGAAAGAGATTTGAGAAGAAGAAGAGAACAAGTGGAGTTTAAAGCAGAAGTGCTCACCTAAAGATTATCCTCTAGCTTTCTAGGTTAACGTCGTCGCTTCAAAAAGCCATCGGAGTTCTCCGGTAGGTAAGCGTTTTTTCCTTTTCTTCGTAGCTCTTCTTCATTGTGCATTGTATACATTTGTTTGTGTTGGAGTCGATTGGATCTGTTTGAGAACTCAAAACTGAATCGAAGAAGTTGAAACTCGAGCGGAGATTGCAATAGAAAGTATGGGACGAATACGAACTTGAATCGTGGTTGATCGAAGAAATAGCATGAACGGCGCCGGAAATGTGAGAGAGAAGGGAGAGTCTCTGTTTAGGGATACTTAAAAAACCATAGCCATTCAACCCTAATTTCACGATTTCTACACTTTTCCAATTTCTTTTTGTTATACATTTTTTTAATTCAATAATAATGGTTAAGTAAATCAAATAAATCTGGATAAATGTTGCTTGGACTGAAGTGAAATCAACTTGGACCGGTCCGTTTCCACCCTTGCCTAGCCCATTGAGATTTTTTATATGTTGGAGCCTTGCTACAAAGAATAGATTATTGGGTCTCATTCAATATAGGCTTTAGGCTTCACTATTGGCCTGCAGTACCACTATCAGAATTGCACCCCCTATGTTTTCTATTTGCATATGTTATTTAGTCATAATAATTTTCTTATATTTGATTTAGATTTTAAGATTAAATTAATAATGACTTGGGTTTTCCTAATAATTCCTTTTAATTAGCTTGATTTCAATTTTATAATTAAGACTTCATTCCCTTTTAATTTATAATTTTTTATGAAAAATAAATATTAGGTTAGGATTTTGTTTTCCTTTAGTTGAAATAATAAATATTTTAGAATATGATTTTAATTTTATTTTTAATATTCCTTTTATTCAAAAAATCACAACATTAGAATTTTTGGTTATTTAATATTTCTTTCCCTTACATGAGAAAAATGTCATAAAAAATAGGTTTTATTCTCTTTTTGATTTCTAATTCTCTTGTTTAATATTGGTACTATTTTCTTGTATTTTTGTTGATTGTTTTGATTGATTTTAACATGTCCTTTTGGAATTCCATTTAACGATTAAAATTCATTTTTTTATTTTTTATCATTTCATGTTGATATAGACTTTAGACTCAATCATTTGTATGGAAAATTAGGTTGGAAATTTCCCTTTCGAACATTTAGCTTTAGGTCCCTCTGTACATGACAACATTAGGATACTTCTTAGTCTCCCTCTTAACCTTTTTTCTGATTTTGTTATTAAAATTTATCATTCACAAATCAAAAATCCAAAAACATTTAATCATTACTTGAATTCATTTTAAAACTCGCAAAACACTCAACAAATCAAAACTTCCCCCGAAGGGCATGTTATCTTTGTTCAACCGCGATACAGGCCATGCCTATTTTTAGAATGCGTGCGTTAATGTCGCCCACTAAAAAACACCAACAAACCAACATTTTCTAGAATAACTACATTGTTCTGATTCCTTCACTGCATACGTAGGAAAAGGGTTGCGAGACCCTTACGAACGGAATAATAAAAAATTATTTTATGTACTCTTAAGCAAGTATAGTTATAGATAAACACACCCTTAGAGACAAAAAAACAAAATGGATCCCGTTGAGTATAACAGATGTGAGGGGTGCTAATACCTTCCCCTTGCATAACCGATTCCCTTACCCTTTCTCTTGGTCGTAAGACCATCTTATCCATCCTTTTGTGGTTTTCTCGATATTTCCCCTTCCTTAGGGATAAATAAAGTTCGATGGCGGCTCTGTGTTTTTTGGCGATAGCTTCAAAGTGTTGTCTTCAAAACTCCGTGAGCTTCTCATTTCTCCGTGAGAATGATGTAAAGAAAAGGTTTGTCAACACTATGTTGAGCAGGGGCAAGTTATTATGAAGTAATAATACTTCGTCAGGAAAATATAGAGGTTTCTAAGAGTTTGGGTACCCTAAGGGGCCTAAGTGTGTGAATACTTTGTTTAGTAAGAGTTCCATTAATCGAGGAGTTCTTTCTTGTGTTCTTGAAGCTTACCAAAAAGTGCGGTGAGATCAAGTGTTTCAAGATTGTTAGCTTCCTTTATCATGGTGACCTTAGGTTTCCAACACCTAGTAAGAAATCTCAAAACTTTATTAGTAGAAATAGAATTAGAAATAGGATTACCTAGCAAGTTCAAATGATTAATAAGGTGAGAGAATCTCTTTTGCATTTCCACAATGGTTTCACCATTTTTCATGCAAAAGAGTTCAAACTCTTCAGTGAGTGTATTAATCCTAGCTTGTTTGACCTCATTAGTTCCCTCATAGGCAACTTGTAGAGTGTCCCACATAGCCTTAGCGGTTTGATAATGGGAAATGCGATAGAACTCATCAACACCCAGTGCGTATACAATGATGTTCTTAACTTTCCAATCGTAAGACCACTTTTTATTATCATTCTCATCCCATAGATTTTCCGGTTTAGGCATAGTAATTTCATCAACATCATATGTCACCATTGTTGGACCATTTAGAATGGCTTCAAAAACAGCTTTGTTATATGACTTGATATAATTTGCATACAAGTTTTCCAATAAGTATAATTTTCTACCGTAAAAATTGGATGTCTCTTATAACTCCCCTTAGGTTCGTAAGCCATTTTCTAAAGAGTGTTCTTAAGCCGAAATTAACCGGGCTCTTGATGCCACTTTTTAGATGACGACGCGTATCTAGAGGGGGGTGAATAGAGGTGCAAAAAAGATTTATAGACACAAATCAAGAAATTAAGTGTTTTTAAAATTTTTTGATGCAAAAGCAATTAACTGGATAAGTCGTCTAAAAAAAACTTATTGGAAACTCGGATATACAAATTACACAAGATTAATCTATGATACACAATGAGTAATAGATTGATACAAACTCAAATCAATAATCCACTTTATTTTTTGTTTGAACACAATCACTTTGCAAAGCTATTTCCAAGGCTAAATAATCAAATAACTAACTTGATCGTTTTATCAAACATTTGGCGTGCAAATGAATTTTCAGAATTTCTCTTTGATTAGTGTTGATATACAAAACCACTTCTAATCAAAACAGATTATAAGCTATATCCAAACCTATTTCAAAAACAGATTTTGAGAGAAAATTCTTACAATTCAATTGTTATCACAATGCTATTTGATAAAAAGATTGATGAAATTGAAAGCGAGTAAAAGCAGAAAAGTAAAAACACGCAAGGAATTTGTCTACACAGCTCCCCACTGTTGTCCTCGCGTGTGGGTACGTCTGTGCCTAATTCCCATGGAACTAGAATAATTTTTATACGCAAAATGTTTAATACAATGGAAGAGTTAGAAACAACAATATAAAATTCTCCAATTTGATGTTGATGCTCCTTCTTTAAACCTTTATCTCAAGCAAGATAAAATCAACCGATAGATGCAACCTATTCTCTGCTTAAGCTACTTCCTTAAAAGGATTTCAAACACCCCAAGGTTCCTTGCAAAGATTTCAAACACTTCAATGGATTCTTCACTAGAGTAAATCTGATTGCAAACTATCAAAACAAGATCACTGATTCTATCATCCAATTCTTGCTACTTCCTTGAAAAGATTTTAACCACTCTAAGGTTCCTTGAAAAGATTTAAAACACTCCAAGGGATTTTTCACATGGAAGATCCTTCGCACGATCTTGTACAAAAACCCCCAATTCAACAAATGATGTTGGAGGACAAACCCGATGGTTTTTCCGGATGAAGACCCCTACAAGAACTCAACCCAAACCAATTGGAAATCCATAATTCTTTGTCTAGATGACACACTGACGGAACATCATCATAATATAATGTTGGTGTGTATGCATAGATTGGAAGGTTAAAGATGAAGAGAAAAAGTAGGTTAATTTTATGGTATCATCAAGTTGTGAATGATGCATGAATGAGTATTTATAGTTGTGGGACAATTAGGGTAATAAGGGAAAATTTGGAATAAAAAAGAAATTAAAATATGATCGAAATAAACAAGATGTGTCGACCTCAAAATCGTATGTATCGACACATTATTTATGTTTAGGTTGTATGTGTCGACCTCAAATAATGTCATGTGTTAACCTGAACAACTCAGAGGCTACATGCTTAAATACACTAGTAGATGTGTCGACCTGAAAAATGGATGTGTCGACACATAAAATAGAAATTTCTGCAATTTCAGAATTCTTTCAGTATGTGTCGACATGTATGGATGCATGAGTCGACCCGAGACTTACAGAATCTACATACTTTAAAAATGAGTTACATGGGTCGACCTGAAACTCGGATGTGTCGACACATGCAACTAAAAACTATGCAAAAATGGTTTTTAAATGGTTTGGATCAATTTCAATATGCTTTTTGATGATTCCTAAGACCTATAATGCAGAGTGGTGCCACAAGACATAGGGATACCATCTACTTCATAGAAGTGCCATCTTGTCCCGGTTTTGACATCATACAAAATACTTTGAAGCGAAGCTATACTCACAATCCATGCCCTTACCAAAGCTCTTCACCCAAGAAAAGGATCAGGGTTCATCATTAGAACCCTAACCCTTTTGAGCTAAATCTCTACGCATCCAATACCTCCAAGAAGAAGAACAAGGAGATTAGAAGAAGGTCATCAGGAAAAAAATAGAGGAATTCAAATTACAAGAAGTATCACGGCAAGAGAGGTAAGCTGTATCACTTAGCTTATGGTTTTCCAAATGTTGTTTTGATTATTGAATATTGATTGATTGGGTTTCTTCCATTGCCAGGTTTGTGGGTTAGGTTTCTTAGGTTTAGGTTAAAAGTTTTTAGGTTAGGGTTTAAACTTATAGGGTTCTTGGGGTATCCCTAGAAACAAGTGGACCTCCAGACGAACTCTCACCTGAGACGGTAGCCTCAACAACGACTTACGGTGGAGAATTAGGATTCTTAGGATGTGATGAATGTATGGGTTTGGGATGAAGTTCACGGTTGAAGTTCAACTGGAGAACTGAGTATCTATGGTGGTTTACAGCTAGATTTAGGGCAGCTCAGTCAGAGGAGCGATTTCTGCAGAAAGGGATTTTAGAGAGAGGTAAGAGCCTCTCTCTCTCTATATTTTTGTGTGAGTGAGAAGTTTAGAGAGAGACAAAGGTAAGGAAAAATGAGGAATTATGAAGGAAATGAATATATAGAACTTTCGTCTCTGTGTGTGTGCGTGCTATTGTGCCCCCGTAGTCAGCATGAGATCGGAGCCGCTAGTTTGTCATACTTCAAATCAACGCCCCAGAGTTAACCTCTGGTGGCCCTTTGATATGAACCAAACGACTCTAATTCCTGTAGCATACCATAATTTCATGCACCCGTCTGTATCTTTGTTAACAGATCATAAATGATTATATGGGCCAAGCCCAATGCTATTTACCCCCTCCAGATTACTCATTCAAAATAATCAGCACCCCTGGCGCTTTTGGACTTAAACATAATCTGAGCTTGAGCCCTTAGTGTTAGCACATCCCTTAATTTCTACGTTAAACATAAATACATCCACCTGTTATATTTGAATTATTTAATTAATTAATTAATTAATTTTATTTTATGTTTTTGTTATATTTATTTATTTAATTACACATCTAATTATTTTTTATCATTTTCTTTACATCACATTTTCCCATTTGCATAAAAATAATATTTTTCATAAATATCATGTTAATAATTAAATGTTTTTATTATTATTATAAGTATCAAATATATTTCTAATAATAAATATAATGATTAGTTATTAACTATTTTTTTCTACTAAAACTAGTAACCTTTTCATCAATTCATCAAACTTGTTTTACAAACTTTAGCACCATTCAAACTAATTTTTTTCAAAATTGCATCATGCATTTAAAACATATAATCAATCAAACCTGACATCTTCCTACTAACTTAATATCAAATTCAATATTATTTTAAAAAAGTATTATGGATTTATTTCAAAATTAACTGTGAACTTCATCTACGACTACATTATTTTCAAATCTAGACAAGGTTCAAGGATAGCTCAAAAGCATTTACACAATCCATAAAAAAACTAACCAAAATATACGAACTATGAATTTGGACTCTGATTCTTTGCAAGGAGATACGTAGGCACGCGGTTAGAACCAAGGCGAGTTCATAACTAAAAAAATTAAACTTTTTTCTCAAATACATGGAAACAATACAGTTAAATAGAAAATTCCCAATTTACCCCTAAACCTGAAAATGGAGTCCCTTGAGAACAAGGGAGATGAAGGGTGCCTAATACCTTCCCTTCGTCTAACCAAATCACAAATTTAGAATCTCTGTACAAATTAGGGTTACCCGTTATTTCCCCGTCCTTATGATAAAAATTAATAGTGGCGACTCTCGTATTTTTTTGTCGGGTATGACACTTATATGAATAGAATCCCATATGTTAACATAGTAGGTTCTTTGATGTATACTATGGTCAGTACTAGACCCAACATTGCATATGCATTAATTCTTATAAGCAGGTACATGGAGAATTCTGGAAAGTTCACTGGCAAGCTTTAAAATGGATTCTAAGGTACATAAATGGGTCTCTAAACAAAGTCCTATTTTATGGTGGAGCCTGTGGTGAAAATAGTAAAGCAGTAATTGAAGGATATGTTGACTCTGATTATGCAGGTTGTATGGATTCCAAAAAATCTATTTCTGGATATGTGCTCACTATGTTTGGTATAACAATCAATTAGAAAGCGAGACTTCAGAAGGTTATTGCCTAATCAACCACAAAAGCAGAATATATTACCTTCACTAAAGTTGAGAAAGAAGCATTGTGGCTTAAAGATTTTGCTAAGGAGCTGAAACTTCATGGTCAAGTTATCACTATTAAATGTGATAGTCAAAGTGCAATACACCTGTCGAAGAATTCAACCTATCGTAAGCGAAGCAAGCATATCGATGTGAGGCTGAATTTCATCAGAGGGTCAATCGCGCATGGAGAAGTCCAAGTGCTGAAGGTTTCTACATTTCACAATGTTGTTGATATGATCACCAAGACATTTCCAAATTGCAAGTTTTCCACTGTATGCAGTTGATAAAGTTGCATGAAGAAAGCTAGTTTGATTCTGTGATGTTATAAAGTTTGTTCCAAGATGGATATTTATGAGATATTGGATCGAACTCTAGTATGGTTGAAGGGGTAACTTCTGGTTCAACATGATTTAAGCACGAGGACAAAGCTTATTTGCATGCTGCTGTCGAAATAGTGTGTGTTGTAGTCAAAGTTGTTCAAACATGCATTAGTCGATATTTAATATGTTTGTTAGCATGTCAAATTGGGACTGTTTGTTATGTCCAATTGTTTAAGTTAGCCTATTCTCTAAGTAAGCTTGTGTAATGGGTATGTATGCAAAATCCCAATAGTTTAGTATGTTAGTTTTCTTATAAATAGCACACTTGTTTCTCATTATTGCACAATGCAAATCCTAATTAGGGTAAGAGAGATTATTTATTATTCTGTAACATTTGTAATCTTGTTTCAAAGAGAAAGTAAAGAATAACAGTTTATAACCAATTCATTTTGTTCTTGTTGCTTCTCGTTATTTCCTTTACCCTTATGGGTTTCTTGGTAATCAAGTATCTGTTTATACTATGTTCTTGGTATCGTTTTCACATCAAAGAGAAAGAGAGAGAATAAGAAAATATGGATTGTATTATTGAATGAATTGTTACAATTTCATTTATAAAATAGTCTTTTTATATACAACTAAATTGTACACTAAGTAGCCTAACAAATCCTAATTGGGATTGGGCTTGGATTACACAACTTGGATTAGATCTAATATTATATCTATTATTTCAACATACTCCGCATAATCCAAGTTATCGAACCTTTGCTAGTCATAGTCGATCTGAACTATTCCTGATTTCTTTCTCAAATTCAGGAATTTGTCGATCTTCAATTCTATGGTGAAAATGTCGGCCAACTGTGCTTCACTTGAGCAATGCCTTACTTCAAGTTCACCTTGATTTACCTTTTCCCTTAAGAAGTGAAAGCTAGCTTCGATAGCAAGATTAATGGTTGACTTGTTGTCGATCTGTAGCACTATATGCTTCTTCATTTCGACCTCGATCTCTTCCAACATATATCTGATCCAAATTGCTTGCCATGCAACATAAGAACCTACTATATATTCAGCCTCACACGATGACAATGCCACCACATGTTGCATTTTCGAGCACCGTGATATTGGGGCACCAAAAAGAAATAACTAGTTTTACTTCTTCATTCTTCCTTATATCACACCAACCAACATCTGAATAACAAGTAACCGTAGCATAATGGATGCATTCTCGGGGTATAACCAGATTTGGATTGATCCCCTAGATGCACTCAAAACAACCTTCATGTCTAACCATGACAACAACTACTACAATATCATGCCTTTCGGCCTTAAGAATGTTGACGCCGCCTACCTGCCCCTCATGGATGTTGTTTTTTCCCTCTAGATAGGGTAAAACTTGGAGGACCACGTCGATTGTATGATAGTTAAGACTATCATGGGGTGTATTCGTGCATAAGATTTGGAAGATGTCATGCAATCAGTCATGAAGTATGATATGGGCCTAAACCCCGACAAATATTATTTCAGGATCTAGGCGAGGATGTTTTTGGGCTTCATGCTGACACAGAGAGGCATCAAGGCCAACCCAGACAAGTACCAAGTAGTCATCACAATGAGGAGCCCCACTAATGTAAAGGAAGTACAATAACTCACAAGTCGCCTCGACTCCCTATCTCGCTTCCTTTCTTGGTAAGACGTCAAAGCCTTCGTCTTATTTGTTGCCTTAAAGAAGAATGAGAGGTTTGAGTGGACCCCTGAGTGAAAAGTGGCTTTCACCAAAGTTAATAACTACCTACATCGCCCCTATTCTTGACTCTACTAAGAGAGGGGTCCTCATTGCTGCTCTATCTCTCGGTCAGAGATCAGGTGACGAGTGATGACTTCTCGGCAAGTGAACCAATAGTGTCGAAGTAATAAAATAAGAATGTATCCATATGGACTGCTATTTAACAAAACAATAGTTGTGCAAGTTCAAAAATTAACAATGGAGGGGGGGGGGGGGGGGGTCAAGTTCAATTTTGAATATAAAAAGTTATACTGAAAATAATGTAAAAGCATCCATGTTTTGCATAAAATCCCTTATTTAACCCCTGTTAATGTTTAATGCACTACATGAATTATAAAGTCATTATATTTCCACGTCGAATTAACAAAACCACTATACCCAATCCCTTGGTGTATAGCTACCTAATTCCTACTAGAGGTCTCTTATCCCTATTCAACCAGTGTAAGTCAAATTAGGTGATGATATAGTACGTTAATTCAAATGCCATTACTAGAGGTCTCATATCCTTATTCAAGCAGCTCAAGTACAATAATTTCCCTAGTTCAAACGCATACACTAATGGTCAATAATTCACATGTGCCCATAATCAGATTAATAAATTATCTCAAATAAAAAGAATTAAGCACAAGAGGAAATTAAATAGAAATATAACTTTAATTATTCATACAATGACAAATTAAACATATGTCCCAACAGGTTAAAAATAAGTTCATCAAACATAACCTAACCTATAAGTGTTTAGCTATTCATGCTGATATAAACAAATACCGAGTGATAAGATGAAGATTGCATGAGAAAATCCTTTATGATCTAGCCTCAAGTGGCTTCCAATGCTCTCGAAATTGCACTTCAGGTACTCTTTTTCATCATATACAGACAACATTCGTAAACACCTTGAAAAGATGCAAAAAAATCCTCTATTAAAGCAGTCAGAGTGGGCCAGAATGCATCAGAAATATCCTAGAAAATGGTTCATCGCGCGTCATGGAGTATATCACGCGATGGCACATGATGTAGCACGCGATTATTCCATTAACTTTGTTCTTTTTTCTCCTTTTTTCAGCTGATTTTTACCAAGTCCCTATTTCTTCATACTTGGTGATTTTTGAATCATTCTTTGGCCTTTATACTTCATACTTTCTTATCTTTGACTGATTTTGCTCTGATTCTTCAACGAAATATATTTAATGACAGAGTGTCATCACAACCCCAAACTTAATATGTTGCTTGTCCTCAAGTAACTTTCCTACAACTGCATATTTGAAACAGAAAAACAAATTGCAACAATAATAAATGAACATCACCATTCAATATTTGTGTTACCTAATCATCATTCCAGTTCTCGACTTCAATCGAGCAAAATTGGAAAAAAATTTCCAACACAACAAGTACTTAACCTGTCTCCCATCTCACTATATTTTTCACTCGCATTGACAGAGCAATCACACAATCAACGTACAAAATATTTTACCATAAGTTTGTAAAATTTCTATCAAAATCAGGCAAAGTCATCTAAACACACACTTTTTGAGGGCTTTCAAGGTTGTAATGGGGCTTATGTTAAGGTAGGATAATTTGGAAAAATAGGTTTAAACCTTTGGAGTTAGTTACCTATTTTTCATTATGTTATCATATTTCTTATCCAATAAACTCCTACTTATTTAATAGGTACTAGAGATTAACCTTTTCTTGGTCATTATAATTATTTTTCTCCTTTTATTGAAGAAGTTGCTTTGACTTCATGAGTTTTTCTCAAATTTTTTGAATTTTTGACCAAAATATCTAGTACCATAACCCCAAACTTAAACTTTGCTAACTTCTAAGAGCAACCCCAAACTTATTATTTTTCATATTTCTACCTAACTGCAAAGAGAGGGTGGGGAGATTTAATCTTTCAAGTGAAGTGGCTAATATATATGGTTGTGTCACCAAAAAAAGGCTTAGGCTCAACGTGGTTAGCAATGGATAGAAACATCATATACGAGTTAATTTAAAAAGGCTCAGAGTTTACACCAAAAAAGTGTCTCAGTGTGTATTTATCAGACCAATAGATTAAGTTAGAAACAATGCAAATGCTAGAAAATAATAATTGTATGGAGACTCTCATAAGAAGGAAAAGTAAACAATGGAATTTTTGGCTCAAACCTTACTAGCTGAGGTATCTGAAGTTGGAGTACAAGTTAGTTTGTTGTTCCTTTCTTCCCCAAATCTCAATCTGCAAGGAAATTTCCTGATGCTCAAACTTATTTTTGATGGTGCTTTTGGTTCATATGTTCATTACAAAAGTTGCAATTTTTGTAAATCTGAAAGAAACAACAACGACAAACTTGTTTATTAATTCCAAACATAAATTATTGGTACAATGGTTAAGTGCACTTATAAGTATATATTACTCTTTGTTAGGCATAAAAATAATGAAAACTTGCTAAAAATTAAAACTTACTACATATTCTTTTTGACATGTTATCAAACCGGAAAATATATTGCATGTCGTTCATTGTGTTGTTGAAGTTGTTGTTTTATCTGGCTCATTCTGATCTCATATGTTTTCTTCTTCTTTCTTGTTCTTGATCTTAATATCTGAAGTAATTCTCCATGTCTTCGGTGCTTGCAAAGCATGGTCTTAAACTTCTGGTAGGCATGTGGTCTTATTCTTGATTGTAGAAGTCTATGAACACCGGTGCAAAGTGTGGGGGTTCTCTATACAAGGTGTGTGGAAGCTCTGTTTCCCATCTTGTTATTCCCACTAAATGAGCTTCCATTCTCATTTAAAATTAAGATGCTTGCTGATCATTTTGCATTTGCGCTTACTGATTTTGAACTTGAGGATGGTAGTGTTGTACCCCAAAATTTGCCCTCTCATTTCTCAAGAAATTTCTCAAAACATCACCCTGGACCCTCAGGTTTGTTCCCATCCAATTTCAAGCCTTGAATTACAAATTTTTCAAGAAAGTCATTCACAAGGGTAAAATGGTCATTTGCATACTAAAAAAATCAAACTTTGACTTTTGGATCAAAATCAGGCTTCAAGAATCATATTTCATCAAGACATGTTGGAATGTGAGATTTGTTTCGTCAAGAAATTCAAAAGTCAAATTTCTAAATACTTAGAAAAATTCTAAGTGTTTAAGAAATATGACAAATTCAGAACTTATCAGATTATTACCATGATGCAAGTTGATTATGGAAAAACTTCTAACACAATAGTTTTAGATCTCAACAAGGCCTAAAATATTACAGAACATAACATCTCCTAGAAATGCTGGAATTTCAAGTTAAATGTTCAAAGACACGTCCATGAAACTGAAGCACTCGACAAATTTTGGAAACTTTCAAGACAGAGTTTGGCTAGAACTTCCGGGCGAGTTTTCACATAGGTTTAGTAAGAAGTTGCAAGAGCAATTCAAAGAATTTTTACAAAGCGTGTTGCAAGCTTCCTGGAAATTCTGAGAGCTCCTTCAGAACATGCTGGAGCAAGGAAATACAAAGATTAGAAGTTGGATGTCTATTCTAAGTTACGCTGAAGCTGAACTTATGATCCAGAATTAAGCAATGATGCAGAATCTCACATTGCAGGATTTCTGGTTTGATCAATCTCATCATCATTTAATGCTCACAACCACTTTTGGTTCTTTGTCCAAAGGATTTTCCCACGTATGGCATAGAAATACCATTACTGTCTTGGAAAAGCAAACTTTTGTACAAGAGTGTGTTAGGCCCATGCGTTGCTTTTGCTTTTGAGGTTACCTTTCCTTAATTCTTGCTTACAAATCCGATTTAGGCGCGGCTAAAGCTGTTAACCACCATACCTATTTGAACTTACTTCAAGAACAAGTCAGCGCCTAACATATGATGGTTGTACCCTTTTACCTCTCCAAGCGACTAAACCTTTGCCTATAAATTGGACTTCATTGGAAACTGTAAAAGGGTCAGAAATTTGAGAAAGAAAAATCCTTAAACCCCTGCTAAAATTCCAAGAGTCCAAAACAACAAACACAAAAATACAAAACCTGTTAGCTTTTGATTCTTGTGTTCAGACTCCATTTTTCCTCAAGTGTTTCTTGACCAAAGACATCCATACAGTTTTTGATATACATTTAGAAGCCATCCTAACATCTATAGTCAAACTGTAACACACTCTCCATCTCATCCCCTCAAAGAAGTCAGAACTTTGCTCCTTGGTTGTTCCAGAATTTTCCAATCATTCATAGCCCAAGTTGAAAGCTTCCAGCCTACTAAGCACGTGAGGAAGCTGGTCAGAGCATCACAAGCGGTCAGAACCAGACTCCAGTTCACAGAACATTTTCCAGCTGCAAGGTAAGCTTCTGCTGACTCTCGTCATATTACTTAAACATTGTTAGATTTGCACGTTCAAAAACACAATGTAGACATCCTGACTCAGATTCAGTATATATTCATATATTCCATGTATGTTTGCCTAAGTAGGGAGAATTTCAGTCCAGAACTTCTTGAAGAAATTAAGACTCAGAACTAAGATTAGCAAATTCATGCTTGCTTCTGATTTATAGTTCTGATATCTCTTGTTTCTGAAACATTATGAAACCTGCCATAACTGTTATACGCGCATCTTCTATTTTGTTGAGAAATAACTAGGTTGCAGATGTTCTGACTAGCATGGAGGGGGAGATGAAGTTCTGTCAGTGGAATCAGAACTTCTGAAATCTTCTTTGTTCCCAGCGGACCCAGAACTTCTGACTTTAATTATCTCTACTAATATGATTTCTGTTTTACCAGCACGCCAGAGTCAGAACTTTTGATCTCTTTTAGTTCAGAAATGCACTGATTCTTTTTTCTTTTTCCTTACTATTTTTGCTATCACTTCTATTTTCACTAATCAAAAACACCAAAAAAAATTTAAATTTTACATGCTTTATTTTATTTCTTAAAACAAAAAGATCAAAAATATTTTCTTATACAAAACTTATTTCTTTTCTAAAACAAAACAAGTCCATTTCACATTTTCTTGTACATTCTTATCCATTCAATATGGTTGTAATAGTAACTTAGGATTTAATTTTATTTGCAATCCCCATTTGTGAATCTGTACACCCCACCCTCCTAGTGATTGTAATAGCGTAGGATATTCACTTTCCGCACTTTTTATTGCTTTCATATATTGCTAGTAATTAGGGTTTGTATGGAAAGACTAAAATCAATACTTAGAAAACCCTAATTCGAGACAAAATCAAGCATGAAAACAATACACTTCCACATAAACACCCCTAGGGTAATTCCACTTGGTTTCCTTTACAAAGTGGCCATATTACGCATGTGATGTATCTTAGTAAAAACAAACAAATATAAGATCATAGTCCCTCGATGACGCTATCTAAGTTGCCTTTCAAATGATCTTAGTCCCTTAAAGAAAATTCTAAGATACCTTGCAATATTGCTAATTATGGCTATACGATGACCCACGCTCGTCCCGTTTACATCCAAATATAGGGTTACATACCAAATAAATGGTAATATAACAATGTCAAAGGAAAAAGGAAATGAACATGAAAGACTTTTGAGTAGGTAGATTCGCTCCTAGTTGCTTGCTTGCTCACAACAAAAACATTTTCAAAAGACAACACTTTGTATGCGTTCTTATAGAGACGAGAACCATTACAAAGACACCTTTTCAAAATCACTTTCAAAAACACATCTCACAAACACTTTTTTTTGAATCATTTTTGAAACAAACACCTTTGTATGCGTTCTTATAGAAACGAGAATCATTACGAAGTTACATTTTCAAAATACTTTAAAAATCCACACCACACAAAGCACAATTTATAAACAAAAGCAAGTGATCTAGCAAGTAACTAAGAGCCCATGGAAAACCATGGATGAAAAGGGTGCTAATACCTTCCCTTTTCATAATCTACCCCCCGAATTCAATAAATAATCTCAAAGGTCTTTCCTGTGCTTTTTTCACCTTTCCTTTTGGATAAAAGAAAAGTCGGTGGCGACTTTTACTAACCGCAACATTTACGATCAAATGCAAAACCCTCAAGTCAGTTCTCCCACCGTATCACAGAACTGGCGACTCTGCTGGGGATTTTTCTAAAAGTGGGGTTACCTTAGGGTTAGATCACATTTACTTGCTTTTATTGTTTGACTTGTTTGCTTTACATTATGGTTCTTTGTTTGGGTTTGAATCCTCTACCCAGATTTGGGATACCTTATAGGTAAGTAGCAATACATTGTGGAAACTGTGCGAGGTATACCGACATGGTCTAAGCAATAACTACGTTAGTTCGACATATTTGTGGGTACTACTAGCCTTTGAGTTAATCAAAAAGAATATGGGGCCGTTGAGTGATGTCATGAAGCACTAATGAACTTTTAGAACCTTTACATGACCAACTTGGCCTTTAGGAAGTAGTGAGATGACCGACTTTATTGCATTTCGAAGTTAGTAGATACTCGATACTACACTCATTGAGGTTTGGTTTCTTGGGATATTTCGGTCGCCATTAAAGAGGCTTGCGCTGAAATAATGACCAAGGAAACAAACAAGTGATATTGAGCTCCTTAGAACCCGGTTACTATTACTAGGACAAGTTTGGGCCTACTAAACTTCAAGAGGGTACTTACCTAGGAGACCCCATGCAAGCCTAAACCTAAGGATTTTTTTGCTTTGTTTGTATATACATACTTGCACATAACATCATGGACATCATAACATCATACTCATTCACTAACCATTTTAAGGATCTTGGGATTTATCTTTGTTCTTGTTTTGTAGGATATGGATTCTTTTCGCAGGAAAACTATTCAAGTCAACCTTGTAAGGATCCCTCCACAACTTAAGGAACTAGCTTCAAGGGTTCTAGAAAATTCTCCATTCACCGAGAGACATGGTCGCCTACTCAACTTGGTCACTTCCAACACTGATGAAGACATGATGAAGGTTCTCTTTTACTTCTTTGATCCTTTACACCATTGCTTCACATTTCCCAATTATCAGCTTGTGCCATCTTTGGAAGAATTCTCCAAACTCTTGAGGATTCCCATTCTCAATCAACTACCTTTCAGTAGTACAGAAAGAGACCCAAAGTCATAAGAGATTGTTCAAGCTCTACACTTGTACTCATCTGATGTCACAACTCATTGGGAAACAAGGAGTGGTGTCAAGGGTTTCCTAGAAAAGTTCTTGTTTGAGAAAGCCCAAAACTGTTGGAATTCTTTGGACTTGCAATCCTTTGAAAAAATTGTGGCTCTCCTCATCTATGGGATGGTTTTGTTTCCAAATCTTGACCAACTCATAGAAATGAACACCGTCAAAATCTTCATATCCCGCAACCCGGTGCCTACTTTGCTAGGAGACATCCTACACTCTTTTCACACTCGCACTATGAGGAAAAGAGGTGTCCTTATGTGTTGAACTCCTCTCTTGGCAAGATGGTTTATTTAACATCTTCCCCAATCTGTATTGAAGAATGAGCAAGGTTCAAGGTGGGTCACAAAGGTTGATGACGCTCAAGCATTCAGACATTCATTGGTGTTCCCGATCCCTAAAGAATGTTACTATTGTCGACCGTTGTGGAGAATTACCTAATTTCCCTTTACTTGGCATTAGGGTAGGAATTACCTACAACCCCTGCTTAGCCTTAAGACAGTTTGGTTACGCCCGAAGGGATGGCCCGCACGAGATGTTGATTCAAGGTTTGGTATTTGACTACGAGAACGATGATCAAGGTCTTCGCTAGAGATTTATCCGAGCTTGGAGGATGTTAAACAAGGTAGATAGCAAGACTTTAGGGCACAATAATTCCATCCCTCTTGAGCCTTACCTCAAATGGGTACGAACTCGTGCTCAGAGTCTTATGATTCCTTCCCCCTCCATTATCCCGGTAATCGTTGAGCTAGTCATGGGAGGAGATGTTCTATACACTATCCTACATCCTGACATGCCCACCTCTCTTGAAGACCTACAAAGAGATTGGATACAACTCAAGGGGGAGCGAGATACTTTTGAAGCCCAATTCTACGCAAGCGAGAAGAAGGTTTTGGAACTCACTAAAAAACTTCATGAGGAGCAGACTTTGAATGCCTACATTGCACCAAAGAGGATGCATACTACCTTTCTATCTTAGAGTTTCTTATATTTGTTTTGCCCAAAGAGGCATTGATATACCCAAGCTTTAATTTATTATTATAACGTGTGTTTCCTTTTTTGTCTAAAACAAATTTGAATCTTTAAAATCCTTGAAATCATTGCATATGCATTTACCATTCATCATAACATAAGCAGGTTTCTTGCAACAAGTCACCTCATCTTTCTACTGTTTACTTCAGTAAGATGGATCTCGAGCAAACGGTGAAGGACCTCCAAGCTCAGAATGCACAGTTTCAATAGATGTTCTTAACTCTAGCCAAAGGACAAGAAGAGTTGAAAACTTTGTTGGTGGAAGAGAAAAAGAAGAAAAAGAAAATAACCAGAGTTCTAAACATGGGAAGAAGATTCCAAGGGCAAACAAGAAGGGCCTTAGACTTTACAATGACATCCGGTGAGAAAGATAATCAAGATGGGAAGGGCAAGGAAATAGTTATTCAGTCTGATTCAAAAGAGGAAGAGGAAGAAGAAGACTATTATGAGGAACAATATACTCCAGCCGATGACAAGTATAAGCATCTAGAAGAGCGGTTGAGAGCAATGGAAATCCAAAAAGTACTTGGATTTGACTTTGAGGAGTTAGGATTAGTATCAGGGATTGTCATTCCTCCCAAATTCAAAGCACCGGTGTTCGCCAAATATGACGGAGTTTCATGCCCCAAAATGCATCTCCGGTCCTATGTGAGGATAATGTAGCCCCATGCCGCTGACAAGGATTTATGGGTACACTTCTTCCAAGACAGTCTGTCTGGAACTCAACTTGACTAGTTTTATCAATTAGAAAGAGTTAATGTTCATAACTGGGAAGATCTGGCTGCTGCCTTTTATAAACAATACCAATACAATGCTGATCTTGTGCCTACCCGTACTCAACTCCAGAGTATGGCCATGGTTTCAAGTGAAGGCTTCAAGGATTATGCGCAAAAATGGAGGGACCTAGCAGGAAGGGTCCAACCTCCCCTATCTGAAAGAGAATTGGTAGACATGTTCTTGGGCACTTTGTCTGGACCTTTCTTCAATCACTTAATTGGGAGTTCATCAACAGGTTTTACTGAATTGATATTGACTGGGGAAAGGGTAGAAGCCGAGATAAAGAATGGAAAGATTCAAAAGGATGCATCATTTGCTGCTGTAAGGAAGATTTTCATCGGAAAGAAAGAGGTGGTTGTTGTATATCCTCAGAGAAATCAAGATAGGACCGAACTCCGTCCAATGGTGGGGGCTGTTATGATTCCTAAACCTGCACCTGATCAGCAAAGAAACAACCAACCAAGAATGGAAAGACCAGTCATACAATTCACCAGAATTAACATGACCTTATATCAAGTATTATCACATTTGTTAAGGTCTAACCTAGTGACTTTGAAAGAAGATCCAAAGAACCCCTAACACAACCTCTCCTCACTATCATCCTAATTCCCACTGTGCATACCATTATGAGAGTCCCAGCCATGACACTAACAATTGTTGGGCTCTAAAGAACAAAGTACAAGATCTTCTTGAAGCTAAAGAGATTGAATTCGATGCGCCAGAAAAGCCCAATGTCATTTCTGCCACTATGCCTAAGCACAGCCATAATGCCAACGCCATTGAAGAAGATATATTCGTTACTTCAGTTGATGAACTTATGACCCCACTCCTAATTATCAAAAAGAAGTTATTGATTGCCAGTGTATTACCAGGCTGTGATGAAAGCTGTCATCTCTGTTTGTCCTCACCAACCAGCTGTCTATTGTTGAAAGCAGGAGTCCAACGCCTAATAGATAATAAGGAAATTTTATTCGAGAAGAATTCTATTCCAACTATTTCTTTTAATGATGTTTCCATTGTTACCATTTCCGAAAATTCTTCCAGGGTCTCCACCAAAAGACCCATTAGAATTACATCAGTTCCAAAAGTAGCTCCTTTGATAATTACAATGCCTGGACCAATCCCGTATTCGTCAGACAAAACCGTACCATGGAATTATGGATGGGATATCTACTACCACGATATCAAGCAAGATTGGCCAGCTGTTGAAGATTCGAATTCTAAGAAAGATGACTCTGATATCAGTAACATCATAGGAACTAGCATGATTACCCGAAGCAGGAGGATTTTCTCTCCAGAAATTGCTCCCCCAAAAGTTGTTTCTGGACCCGTAATAATTCATGTTGTTGTTTCTCCCCCAAAGGTTATTTCCAGTCCTACAATCATCTCTGCTAATACTCCAACTGACAAAGCTGTTACAACCCCTGTTATCACTCTTACTGACATTCCTGCTGCCGAGTTAACCGAGACTCGAGGTAAAGGTATTCTTATTGAGCCTGTCCGGACGAAGGCACAATCATTGGCTATCCCTAAGACCTCTCGAAAAGAAATGGAGGAAATTCTAAAGATCATAAAAAGAAGCGACTACAATGTAGTTAGGCAACTGGGGAAAACTCCATCCAAAATTTTCATGCTGGCTTTATTACTATGTTCCAAGGCTCATGCAAAAGCCTTGGTAAAATTCATGAAAACTTCCCATGCACCCCACGAAACATCCGCCGATCAGTTCCAAGACTGCGTATCCAGTTTGACTACAGATAATGGTTTAGGTTTTTCAGATGCTTATTTAACACCAAGAGGGTAGAAGCATAATGAGGCATTGCACGTCCCCGTTGAATGCAGGGACACAACCTTGGCTCATGTCTTGGTTGACACCGGTTCGTCTCTGAATGTGTTGCCTAAAAAGTCTCTTGATAGGCTTGACTGCGAAGGATTGACATTGAAACCAAGCAACATAGTAGTGAGAGCCTTTGACAGCTCAAAAAGGATGGTGCATGGGGAAATGAACATCCCCATAAAGGTTGGAACCCAAACATTTGATTCAACTTTTTATGTAATGGATATTCGCCCTTCATATTCCTGCTTGCTAGGCCGACCATGGATTCACAATGCTGGCATTGTTACTTCTACATTGCATCAAATGTTGAAGTATCCGATTCAAGGAAAGATTATCACTGTTCACGGAGAAGAAGAATATATGATCAGCCATCTTAATTCCTTCAGATATGTGGAATTAGACGGTGAATTTATTGAAACTCCATTCCAACATTTTGAAGAAGTCCCACAAGATATAGCAGCGACAAAGGATGCGTCTCAAGTTCCCAAGATCACAAGGCCTCCACTCAGGATGTCATCTTTGAAGGATGCCAAGGCAGTGATAGAAGAAGGTGGGTGCACTATTTGGGGTTAACTCCCAGATATCCCATACATATTTGATAATTTTGGTTTGGGTTTCACTTCAGGTGCCCAGAAGGTTGTACGCCGTGCTCGTGCCAGAGGACCACCCTTGAAGATCAGCAACCGCGAAGTCAATGCAGTGGAAGATGATGAAGACAACTACAACCTGGAAGATTGGATTTTCCCAACTGTCAGTGGAGGGCTCAACAACTGGGAAGCTAGAGATTTTATCTTGATCACTTTTATCCCACAGTAATTTGTCTTTACATTTTGTTGGATCTGTAATATTAAAACAATTCAGACTCTTAAAACCTTGTGCCTTACCCGCGACACAATGGTCCATTTGTAAGGGTTATTATCTCATTTCCATATGACATCATGGACATTTTTGCATACAAACTTTGCATACAAACTTTGTGCTCATTGTTTTTCTTTTTACATTTTCATTTATTTCAAAGATAGCTATACTCTTACACACACTCACACTCATAATGCAGGTCTACATCCATTCGGGATCCCATGGGTGACAGTTCTGCTATGGTCTTTTGTGAATCTGAAAATCTAATCTACCAAGCCGAAGATGAAGGTGAGGAAGATTGTGAAGTACCATGGGAACTTGCCAGATTACCACAACAAAAAGAGAGAACCATTCAGCCCCACGAGGAACCAGTGGACATCATCAACCTAGGTACCGAAGAAGACAAAAGAGAGGTCAAGGTGGGTGCCAATCTGGAACCCAGTGTCAAGGAGCGTCTGATTCAATTGCTACACGAGTATGTTGAAGTCTTTGCCTGGTCGTATAAAGACATTCCAGGACTTGATGCAGATATTGTGGTACATCGTCTACCTACAAAAGAGGACTGCCCACCAGTAGAACAAAAGGTTCGTCGTATGCGACCAGATATGTCAGAGAAGATTAAAGCAAAAGTCATGAAACAATTCAATGCTGGATTCTTGGCCGTCACCTCCTATCTGCAATGGGTTGCCAATGTTGATCACGTGCCCAAAAAAGACGGAAAAGTACGAATGTGCATGGACTACAGAGATTTTAATAGGGAAAGCCCTAAGCATGATTTCCCACTTCTCCATATTGATGTTCTAGTTGACAAAACGGAAAAACACAAAGTGTTTTACTTCATGGATGATTTCTCAGGCTACAACCAAATCAAAATGGCGCTTGAGGACATGGAGAAAACAACCTTTGTCACACAGTGGGGCACATTCTTCTACAAGGTTATGCCATTCGGAGTGAAGAATGTTGGGGAAACCTATCAGCGTGCCATGGTAGCTCTATTTCACGACATGATACATCAAGAAATAAAGGTTTATGTGGACGACATGATAGCTAGATCTCAAACAGAAGAAGAGCTTCTTGATCATTTACAGAAACAGTTCGAGAGGTTAAAGAAGTACAAGCTGAGTTTGAACCCAAATAAGTGCACATTTGGGGTAAGGCCTGGTAAACTCCTAGGCTTTGTCGTCAGCAATAAAGTTATTGAAGTAGATCCTGTCAAGGTGAAAGCGATACAAGAGATGCCTATTCCTCATACTGAAAAGGAAGTCAGAGGATTCTTGGGACGTTTAAACTACATTGCCAGATTCATTTCTCACCTGACAGCTACTTGTGAGCCAATCTTCAAATTACTGAAGAAAGATGAAGTAGTCAAATGGAATGACGAGTGCCAAACTGATTTCGAAAAAATCAAAGAGTACTTGAAAGAGCCTCCTGTTTTGATGCCACCAGTCGAGGGAAGACCATTGATCATGTATCTGACCGTTTTGGAAAACTCTATGGGGTGTGTACTGGGGAAGCATGACGAGTCTGGCCGAAAAGAGCATGCTATTTATTACATGAGCAAAAAGTTTATCGACTATGAAACCAGATATTCACTACTCGAGAAAACTTGTTGCGCTCTGGCATGGGCTGCTTGCCGGCTAAGATAGTATGTGCTGACCCATACTACCTTATTGATATCTAAAATGGATCCAATAAAATACATCTTCGAGAAACTTGCTCTCTCTGGGAGAATAGCGAGATGGCAGATGATCTTGACGGAATATGACATACAGTATACTACCTAGAAAGCAATAAAGGGTAGTGTACTAGCTGATCACCTTGCTCACCAAGCTGTGGAAGGCTACCAGTCCATGAAGTTTGAGTTTTCGAATGAAGAAATCATGATGGTAAACAATTGTGAAGATTTCAGACCATATGACGGACCTAAACAAGGATCCCGATGGACCCTGGTTTTTGATGGGGCATCTAACGCACTCGACAATGGTATAGGTGATGTACTCATATCTCCTGAAGGATGTCATACTCCCTTCACGACAAGAAACTACTTCAATTGTACAAATAACATGGCGGAATACGAAGCGTGCATTTTTGGTCTCAAAGCTTCCATAGACTTGGGGATAAAATCCTTAAATGTATTCGGAGATTCAACTTTGGTCATCAACCAGATCAAAGGGGAGTGGGACACCAAACATCCTAACCTTATCCCCTATAAAGAACATGTGTTGACATTGCTCCCACATTTTGGGAAGATTACCTTCGAGCATTTCCCGCGAGAAGAAAATCTGCTAGCAGATGCACTAGCCACAATGTCATCCATGTTTAAACTTAAATGGGATAACGAGGCTCCCCAGATCACCATTGAACGAAGGGATGAACAACCTCACTGTCACGAGATTAATACTGAAGAAGTAGTGGACCATCCTTGGTTTCACGAAGTTAAGAGGTATCTCGAGGTTCAAGAATATCTTGAAGGAGCTTCAGTCAATGATAAGAAGTTCTTAAGGAGATTATCTGCTAAATTCTTCCTTAGTAATGGTTTTGTTTACAAATGCAACCATGACTCTGTGTTACTTCGGTGCGTAGACAAGGTTGAAGCTGAAAGGATCATGGCTGAATTACATGAAGGCACTTTTGGCACCCATTCCAGTGGGCATACAATGGCAAATAAAATCCTACGGGCAGGCTATTACTGGTCTACCATGGAAGCAGATTGCTATCAACACTCTCAAACCTGCCATAAGTGTCAGATCTATGCTGACAAGCTGCACGTACCTTCGGTTCCTCTAAATGTTTTGACGGCTCCTTGGCCCTTTGCTATGTGGGGGATTGATATGATTGGGGAAATTAAGCCAACAACCTCCAATGGACACCGCTTCATCTTAGTGGCCATTGACTATTTTACCAAGTGGGTGGAGGCAGCTTCCTTCGCTTCAGTTATCAAGAATGTTGTAGCCCGGTTCATTAAACAAAATCTCATCTGTCGGTATGGTATCTCAGAGAGGATCATCATAGACAATGGTACGAATCTTAACAATACTATGATCACCGCCCTGTGCGAGCAATTCAAGATCCAACATCACAATTCTTCCCCCTACCGGCCGAAGATGAATGGTGTTGTCGAAGTCGCAAATAAGAACATTAAAAAGATCATACAGAAAATGACAGTCACGTACAAAGACTGGCATGAGATGCTACCATTCGCTCTCCACGGGTATCGTACCATGGCACGCACATCAACCAGGGCAACACCCTACTCTTTGGTTTACGACATGGAGGTTGTCTTGCCTATTGAGGTACAAATCCCCTCTCTGAGAATTATGAAGGATGCAAGGAAGAATGAAGAAGATTAGATCCAGACTCGACTTGATCAACTAAACTTGATTGATGAGAAAAGGCTTACTGCTGGCTGTCATGGTCAAATGTATAAAAAATGGATGATCAAGGCTTTCAACAAAAAGGTCAGACGCCAAGTATATCAAGTTGGGGATTTGGTGATCAAACGTATCATACTGCCGTAAGGTGATCCCAGGGGAAAATGGACTTCAATATATGAAGGACCATTTGTAATCAAAAGCATATTCTCTGGTGGAGCAATTATCTTAACCAATATGGATGGTAACGACCTTCCGCACCCAGTGAACGCGAACATAGTCAAAAGATACTATGCATAAGAGACCCGCTAGGTTGACACACCTAGGCAAAACAAGGGCATCCCGGTGAACCAAAGAGGTTCAGGAAAAAATTAGGGATAAAACTAAAAAATCTGTACACCCAGCAAGTTGAAAACCCGAAATGGCGGCTTGGGCAAAAAAGGGTATCCCGGTGGACTGAAAACCCGAAAGGGAGGTCCAGGCAAAAGTTAGGGAATTAAAGCGTATGACTATGTCTTGTTGGATCACCTTACGGACAACCTAACAAACTCAGAGGTTCTGATCAATCCAATCAGCTTCGAACAAGGCAATAGACAGACAAGATGCTCAGAGACACGAAGGCTATAGCAGAATGGGAACCCCATGGGATTATTGCACATAGCTATCTTTTCTTTGTATCAAAATTTTCATTTTTTTTCGACGGCATTCTCTTACTAGAATGTTTGTCTCATTGTACAAAAATACTTACTTAAAGTCAATACAAAGATATCTCTTTGAAAGTGCAAAACTATCTGTTTTTCTTTACTCTTGTGTTTTGTTTACAAAAACGTCCAGTGATTTATTTTTGAACATATGCATTTGAACATAATTACTGTTTACAAATAAACAAAATAGAAATACAATCACTAATGGCTTTAAGAGATAGCGAAATCTATCTAAGTTACTTCCATTAAAACCCCCGTAGTGTGCAGTTTAACCCACAGCAGACCAAAGCTTCCAATTATCAATCCCCAGTAGAAGTCGTTCAATTTCTTCGGATTCCCCAAGCAGGATTTTTCAAGAAGTACACGACATTTCCCTTACAACAAAATTTATTTCTTTAAGTGGAAAGTCATCAACATTTCAACTTCACAACATGAAGACTTACACTCCATATCCTCAGCAATAGTACGAGATTTATTTTCCCCAATTGGACAGCAGTGCAGCAGATTAGCTCACATACGCATACATCACATCCATATATCATAAACATCGATAACACGAATGCATTATACCTTGCATTCCATACAACATGACATTGCATATTAGCTAAAATTTTACCCTTTTTAGGATAAGATCAATCAACAGCTATCATTTAAAAATGTTCAAAGTTTTCAAATACGCTCCAGACACGGACGCCATTATGATACTCATTCAGATGCGATTTTCAGATACAATTCAGATACGCACCAGATGCGGATGCCATCTTGATACTCATTCATATTCAGCTTCTAGATACAGTTCAGATACGCTCCAGATACGGATGCCATCCTGATACTCATTCAGATTCAGATTTTCAGATAAAGTTCAGATACGCACCAGATACGGATGCCATCCTGATACTCATTCAAATTTAGCTTCTCAGATACAGTTCAGATACACACTAGATACGGATGCCATCCTGATACTCATTTAGATTCAGCTTCTCAGATACAGTTCAGATACGCACCAAATACGAATGCCATCCTGATACTCATTCAGATTTAGCTTCTAGATACAGTTCAGATACGCTCCAGATACGGATGCCATCCTGATACTCATTCAGATTTAACTTTCAGATACAATTCAAATACGCTCCAGATACGGATGCCATCCTGATACTCATTCATTTTCAGCTTTCAGATACAGTTCAGATACGCTCCAGATACGGATGCCATCCTGATACTCATTCAAAGACAACTTTCAGATACGAGTCAGATACAATCCATTTATGAATATTATTCTGGTACTTAACCTAACACATCCATTATTTCAGTATAAATCAAACAAAGATTTATTCTGATAGTTCTTCAAATTTTTGTCAACAATCACTTTTGAATGGCATCTTTAAGCCTATTACCTACATAATCAATCACCACATCATCGAGTGCAAATTTCTGGGCACTCTAGTGTCCAATCATCTTCCACCTTCAAGTCACGAATGGCGGATCCGCCAATCTAACTCTTCATGTTTAAGAAGATTGAACAGGGGCGGCTGTTGCACCCCAAAATTCGCCCTCTCATTTCTCAAGAAATTTCTCAAAAGATCACCCTGGACCCTCAGGTTTTTTCCCATCCAATTTCAAGCCTTGAATTACAAATTTTTCAAGAAAGTCATTCACAAGGGTAAAATGGCCATTTGCATACTAAAAAGTCAAACTTTGACTTTTGGATCAAAATCAAGCTTCAAGAATCATATTTCATCAAGACATGTTGGAATGTGAGATTTGTTTCGTCAAGAAATTCAAAAGTCAAATTTACTTTGGAAAAGTCAAATTTCTAAATACTTATAATTTTTCTAAGTGTTTAAGAAATATGACAAATTCAGAACTTCTGATCAGATTATTACCATGCTGCAAGTTGATTTTGGAAGAACTTCTAACACAAGAGTTTTAGATCTCAACAAGGCCTAAAATATTACAGAACAGAACTTCTCCTGGATATGCTAGAATTTCAATTTAAATGTTCAAAGACACGTCCATGAAACTGAAGCACTCAGCAAATTCTGGACACTTTCAAGACAGAGTTTGGTTAGAACTTCCGGGCGAGTTTTCACATAGGTTCAGTCAGAAGTTGCAAGAGCAATTCAAAGAAGGTTTACAAAGCATGGTGCAAGCTTATTGGAAAGTCTGGGAGCTCCTTCAGAACATACTAGAGCAAGGAGATACAAAGATCAGAAGTTGGATGTCTATTCTAAGTTACGCTGAAGCTGAACTTCTGATCCAGAATTAAGCAATAATGTAGAATCTCACATTGCAGGATTTCTGGTTTGATCAATCTCATCATCATTTAATGCTCACAACCACTTTTGGGTATTTTTCCAAAGGATTTCCCCACGTGTGGCATAGAAATACCATTACTGTCTTGGAAAAGCAAACTTTTGTACAAGAGTGTGTTGGGCCCATGCGTTGCTTTTGCTTTTGAAGTTACCTTTCCTTAATTCCTGCTAACAAATCCGATTTAGGCGCGGCTAAAGTTGTTAACCACCATACCTATTTGAACTTACTTCAAGAACAAGTCAGCACCTAGCATATGATGGTTATACCCATTGACCTCTCCAGGCGACTAAACCTTTGCCTATAAGTTGGACTTCATTGGAAACTGTAAAAGGGTCGGAAATTTGAGAAATAAAAAGCCTTGAACCCCTGCTAAAATTCCAAGAGTCCAAAACAGCAAAGACAAAAATACAAAACCCATTAGCTTTTGATTCTTGCGTTCAGACTCCATTTTTCCTTAAGTGTTTCTTTACCAAAGCCATCCATACAGTTTTTGATATACATTCAGAAGCCATCCTAACTTCTATAGTCAAACTGTAACACACTCTCCATCTCATCCCTCTCAAAGAAGTCATAACTTTGCTCCTTGTCTGTTCAAGAATTTTCCAATCATTCATAGCCCAAGTTGAAAGTTTCCAGCCTACTAAGCACGTGAGGAAGCTGGTCAGAGCATCACAAGTGGTCAGAACTAGACTCTAGTTCACAGAACATTTTCCAGCTGCAAGGTATGCTTCTGCTGACTCTCGTCATATTACTTAAACATTGTTAGATTTACACGTTCAAAAACACAATGTAGACATCCTGACTCTGATTCAGTATATATTCATATATTCCATGTATGTTTGCCTAAGTAGGGAGAATTTCAGTCCAAATCTTCTTGAAGAAATTAAGACTCAGAACTAAGATTAGCAAATTCATGCTTGCTTCTGATTTATAGTTCTGATATCTCTTGTTTCTGAAACAATATGAAACATGCCATAACTGTTATATGTGCATCTTCTGTTTTGTTGAGAAATGACTAAGTTGTAGATGTCCTGACTAGCATGGAGGGGGAGACGAAGTTCTGCCAGTGGCATCAGAACTTCTGAAATCTTATTTGTTCCCAACGGACCCAAAACTTCTGACTTTACCTATTTCTACTAATATGATTTCTGTTTTTGCATCACGCCACAGTCAGAACTTCTGATCTCTTTTAGTTTGGCAATGCGCTGATTCTTTTTTATTTTTCCTTACTATTTTTACTATCACTTCAATTTTCACTAATCAAAAACACAAAAAACATTTTACATTTCACATTCCTTATTTTATTTCTTAAAACAAAAATATAAAAAATATTTTCTTAAACAAAACTTATTTCTTTTATTAAACAAAACCAGTCCATTTCACATTTTCTTGTACATTCTTATCCATTCAATATGATTGTAATAGTAACTTAGGATTTAATTTTATTTTCAATCCCCATTTGTGAATCTGTACACCCTATCCCCCTAGTGATTGTAATAGCATATGATATTCACTTTCCACACTTTTTATTGCTTTCATATATTGCTAGTAATTAGGGTTTGTATGGAAAGACTAAAACCAATACTTAAAAAACCCTAATTCGAGACAAAATCAAGCATGAAAACAATACACTTGCACACAAACACCCCTAGGGTAATTCCACTTGGTTGCCTTTACAAAGTGGCCATATTACGCATGTGATGTATCTTAGTAAAAACAAACAAATATAAGATCATAGTCCCTCGATGACACTATCTAAGTTTCCTTTCAAATGATCTTAGTCCCTTAAAGAAAATGCTAAGATACCTTGCAACATTTCTAATCATGGCTATACGATGACTCAAGCCCGTCCCGTTTACATCCAAAGATACGGTTAGGTAAGATAACAATGTCAAAGGAAAAGGAAATGAACATGAAAGACTTTTGAGTAGGTAGATTCGCTCCTAGCTGCTTGCTTGCTCACAACAAAAACATTCTATACACTGACACTCTCACTTTGAAACATTTTCAAAAGACAACACTTTGTATGCGTTCTTATAGAGACGAGAATCATTACAAAGACACCTTTTCAAAATCACTTTCAAAAACACATCTCACAAACACTTTTTTTTAATCATTTTTGAAACAAACACCTTTATATGCGTTCTTATAGAAACTAGAATCATTACAAAGTTACATTTTCAAAATAATTTCAAAATCCACACCACACAAATCATAATTTCCAAACAAAAGCAAGTGATCTAGCAAGTAACTAAGAGCCCATGGAAAACCATGGATGAAAAGGGTGCTAATACCTTCCCTTTTCATAATCTGCCCCCGAACTCAAGAAATAATCTCAAAGGTCTTTCCTTAGCTTTTTTCACCTTTCCTTTTGGATAAAAGAAAAGTCGGTGGCGACTCTTGCTAACCGCAACATTTGCGATCAAACACAAAACCCTCAAGTCAGTTCTCCCACCGTATCACAGGTAGAATTCTTCATCACCTCCTGCTTGATCATTTTCTAGATCTGGTTGAGTTTCCATTGGTTGCTAATGATGTTGAAGCCTTCTAATGGCTGAGGAATTTATTGGCACTTTAGGATTTATCATCTCGTCATCTTGGTGAATAGGGACTTCAACCATTGCCTTTGTTGCAACATCTCCATGACGTATGTCATAGGATGCATCACATGCACAATGCCAACAGATCCCACCAACGGTCAGATCCTAACGAACATCTGCAATCGATAGCTTGTAATGTCCCTATCGTGTGCATGATACCTGTCATCGTGCATGCAATACAGGCTTGTCACACATGCGTTGGTGCATGTGATTTTTCCAAAACATCCCATTTTCATCTTTTTTCAGGTTTCTCCACTTTCTTTAAATCTATAGCTTCCTTTTAATTAGCATATCAAAAAACAATATGAATCAAATAATATGAAATTTTTTTTTTTGCAAAACTTAAACTTATCGATGGGTTTCCTCCTATCCAACATTTCTTTACCACCATTAGCTTGACGGGTAATGCCTAGTGTATGTCAGGCGCAAGGGATTTTCTCACTCTGTACACATCTCCTATGGCCATTTATTTATCCTCTTTGTTTTCTTTAACTTCAACTTGGTAACATGTTTCCAAAATATTCACATGTTGTATCCATTCACAAGCATTAAAAATGACATGCTCATTATTAAACTATAGGATGAGCTCATCTGATTTCATATCTATCAGTGCTTTCCTAGTTTCCAAGAATTAGAGAATTATCAGTGTCCCCTTTCATGCTTACCACTACAAAATATATAGGAAAATCTAGACCATTCACACACATTAAAACATCCTCTAAAACACCATAAGGGTAAGTAACAGAAAGATCAGCTAAAGTGAGAGTCGCATCAGTAGGTTTTGGATCTCCAAAATTCAATACCTTAGCTATTTTCATAGGAATCAAATTGATGTTTGGCCCTAAATCACATAAAGCATGTGAAAACGATAATTCTGTGACATTATAAGGGATAGTAAAATTACCTGGATCCTCTAGCTTTGGTGGGATTGTTTTATGCAATATAGCACTGCACTTATCAATCATATCTACCTGATCACCTTCCTTTTTCTTCTTTTTACTTGATAGAAACTCCTTCATAAACTTTGAATATTTAGTCATTAGTTCCAAAATATAAATAAAATAAATACTTACCTGAAACTTAGCAAGCACCTCCTTAAACTTTTTAAATATCTCTGATTAGTCTTCATCCTTTGGTTTACTCTGGATGATTGGACAAAGTGGTTTGATATATTAAGATATCTCGGGACTAGGATCATTTAGAATCTATTTCTTAGTCCTCCTTAAGAGTAAGTTTCTATCTATAACCTACTCAATGGTTACGCCTCTCTCAGAGTAGTCACTCGTGTTTTCACTCACCTCTGTCTCTTTCCCAACTTCTACCTCTTCAACTATTTCATCCTGTCTCAAGCTGGTGTTCAATCCAAATCCTGATTTTAAGGATTTACAGGTTTCATTCTTAGGATTATCAATCGTGTTACTAATAAATCCTACACTATAACTAGGTAAATCAGCCACCTAGTGCGATAGTAGACCAATTTGTATCTCTAAATTTTTGTTGGACACATCATGGTTTTTGCTCATGGTTTCATTTTGTTTGTGTACCTGTTCAAAATAGTTTTGCGTTGCTTGAATGAACTTATTGAGAGTCTCCTTAAGAGGTGACGATTTCCTCTATAATGGAGGATATTGAGTCTGTTGAGCATCCTGATTTGCATTCAAGGTTTGATTATTTCTTCATTTGAAGTTCATATGATCCTTCCAACCTGGGTTCTAAGTGTTTGAATAAGGATTATTCTTCTGGAAATTTGCAAACTATGCTTCTTCACTCGAACCTTCTATAGAACACATTTCGTTTTCATGTCCCTTTCCACATAAATCACACTTTAATGCTTGTACTTGACTTACGTTAGCTTGATTCAAGCTGCTTTCAACTAACTTTTTATTTAATAATTCAATTTGATCTAATAATTCAATATGAGCATCTAAAGTTACCATACCATTTGGTGTACATATAGTTTCGATCTTTAAAACTCTTTCACTCTTAGATCGATATTCGTTCGAGCACTTTTTTGAAATCAAATATTTTGCCTGAGCTTTAGTCATAGTCCAGATTGTGCCTCCCGCAGAAGCATCCAAAAGCATACTTGCTTGATTCAAGGGCCCTTTGATAAAATTATGCATTTGATCTATGCTACTAAGATTATTATTTGGACACCTGCGTAAAAGCAATTTAAATCTCTCAAAAGAATCATAAATAGATTCAGTCTCTTGCTACTCAAAATTAGTGATTTTGGGTTTTCTTTCAATGAATTGTGTGGTAATGAATAATCTTTCTAGAAATTTTCCATCCAACTCTTTCCAAATTCCAATGGTACCATTAGGAAGACATAGTAACAAATATTTGACTCTTCCAATTAACATGAAACTGAACAACCTCAGTGTCATACCCCAAATTTGCCCTAGGGTATCAATAGTCAACTTTTCCTTTTAATTGAACTCTAATAATTTTGTTACTAACTTAGTTTTATATATATATATATATATATATATATATATATATATATATATATATATATATATATATATATATATATATATATATATATATATATATATATATATATATTAGGTATAGTGGTTTAAAAATCTAAAAGGGGGTATATGCATTTATCTTTATAGTGGGGGTGTGTTTTTTTATGGCAAAATGATTTATATTAAAAAGGGTTTGTGGGTTTTACAAACCTTGAATTAATTTAGGGAGGCCTATTATGGTTTTTGGTATATTGTAAAATAATAGAGGGGTGTATTAGTTCAAGTGAGTCATCAAAGTATGATGGCCTATTAAGAGTTTTTTACTCATGTTACTTTCATTTTGAATAATAATAAGAGTGGGGTACATATTTGGATGTCAAAAGTGGTTTTATTTTAACCAGAGGCCCATGTTTGGTATATGAAAAGGGGGGTGCGTTTTGAATTCTTTGGCCCATTAAGAAAATTGCTGGCCCATTTAGTCCATAGAGGGTTGACCAGAGTCAACTGCTGACTCTTGGTTTTTTATTATTATTTATTTATTTTAACTATTATCCTTATTATTTTTATTATTATCAATTTTATTACTTTTATTACCATAGATATTATTATAATTATTATAATTTATATTATTATTTTCATTTCAAATATTATTATTATTATTATTATTTTTGGATGAGTTTGACTAAAGTCAAAGAGGGCTAGAAACCCTAATTTTTCACATTCAATGGCGTTGTTCATCACCTTCAACCCTAAACTCGTTAAACAACCCAGAAATGCTAACAAACCTAGAAATTCAACAAGTCCAAAAATCATAAACAAATCAAAACTAAAATCAAAATTTATTACAATCAAATCTTAATTTTACATAAAAATCGTATCAACTACAAAATCCCAAATCTCAATATAATCTAATCTAAACCTAATTTCTTCAATCTCCTTTAATTTCTAACTAAATCTAATTTTTAATGGAAATCATACTAAAACTTCCTAATTTAAACCCTAATCTAAACCTATATAAAGACCATAAATTTCTAAGAAAGGGGGGGGGGGGATTTGGAGAAGAAGGAGTAGAAGAAGGAGAGATGCAGAATCGGACCCTCGAATCAAAGCCATTTTCATATAGATCTAGGGTTTCTAGAAACCCTAAGATCTTCCGTCGTAGTCGTCGCGCCACCGTACCTGCAATCAAAACGAGGACGAGGATTAGACGGAGGAGATCGCAAATAGGAAGAGGAGAACGGGAAAATTCACGACCAAGAAGGTAAATCTGTTGAAAACTTAGGTTTAGGGTTTCTATGTGATTGGTTTTTCAATGTTTGATTTTGGTTTGGTTTCGCATGAAGGTTTGAGAGTTTCGGATCTGTTAGGTTTTGTTGTGGGATAGGTTTTCTGGGTTTGGTATCGATGTTGTTTGTTATTGATGTTGGGTGGAGAGAAGAATATGGGACAGAGAAGAGAGGTGAGAGAAAGAAGAAAGAAAGATGAAACTAAATGGAACAGAAAGATAAAAAAAATATAATAACTCTTCCCATCATCCCCTTTTGATCTGCGACACCTGGCCAACATCTAGCCACGTGATTGGATTACTATGCAGTGATACAGTGCATCACCTTACCATGTACCCTCAACCTCTGCCCTCTGATTTTGAACAAATGTCTCCATAAGGCACGAGACTACCCTATCGCCATGCAACCCCCACACCAGACCTAACAGATCACTTCTCAAAGCAAATGGGCCTAAAGCCCATTCTAATCACACCTCCTCTCTTTCCTTTATCTTTTGTTTAACAACAATTGCACCCCCCCCCCCCCCCCCCCTTACGTTTGGATCAAGGAACAAGTTATTGTGCCTAAGCCCTTATTTCTACACCCCCAAATTCACTCCCTAGTTATAAAACAACCCCCCCCCCCCCCCCCCCCCAAACATTTGGGCTTAAAACCTCTTTGGGTTCAAATATTTTTTCTAATAGACCACAGATTTAACTTTTGCACCCCTCCTTAAATTAATTAATTTATTAATTTAATTATTTAATTAACTTATTCTATTTTCTTCATTTAATTAGCATATGTTATATTTCTAGCATTAGCATTAAAATCTTTTTTTCATTATTAATAAATAGTTATTGGATGTTTCTTATTAAAAATATTTAATATATTTTTAATAATTAGAAAATATTTATTTATTAATTAAAATATTTTCTAAAAACACTAACCCTATTTTTTCATAAATTCATGAAACATTTTTATCATGTAAAATTCATCTTTTTTTCACATATTGCATTACATACTCTAAGATAGCTAACCATGCAAATACTAGCCCTTTTTCTACTAACATAAAATTAAATATTATTTTCAAAAAGGATTGTGGAGATCTTTTATATTAATTGTGAACTGTGTCTACGAGTCTGCTATTTTCAACCCAGACTTGGTTCAAGAATTAATTCAAAATACTTCCACAATCCATAAAAAAACTAATCAAACACTACGAACTACGAATTGGAACTCTGATTCCTCATAAGAGGATACATAGGCACGCAACTTAAAAACCAAGGCGAGTTCCCCTAATTAAAAAAATTAAAATCCTATCCTACTCTTTTAACGTAAACCTTAGGACTTCCTTGAGAACAAGATAGATGAGGGGTGCCTAACATCTTCCCTTCGTCTAAAGGGAATCAAAAGCTTAGAATCTCCGTACAATTAGGGTTATTCCATTACTCACCCGTTGTTAGGACAAAAAGTAGTGGTGGTGACTTGTTATTTTTTTCCTGTTACGACACTCAGTTTTGCATAACCTTGTTTGCAGGTAATAAACTTTTAATTAAGACAATATCTTTTAATTATAACAACTATAAAGAAAAGAACAAAGATAACCATCATGTTAAAGATGCAACCAATGATAAGTCAAACAAAGCACTTAAGTGGTTAAATATGCAAGCCATGAGTATAAAGGTTTGATAAACATGACTATCAGATAAAGACAAACAAACTGGATCCTATCAAAATCTTAAAGAGATCTCAAGCAAGTTTCAACGCAAAAAGATTAAAACCGAAAAAGGCTTAGAGAAAATATTAAAGTAGTAAGTGAGTAAAACTATGTTAAAACAAAGGGACATTTTCATAGACATACATGGCTATAAGCACACACACACAAACATTTTTCTCAAATGATTTACCAAAAGAAAACACTTTGAAAAACATATAGAAGTTGTATAGAACATGATGGGAGCAGTCAAAAAGCCATAAATTTTTTTTAAACTATATTTAATGAGTTATGCTAACCAATTAGATTTTCATGAACTTTAGGTGCAAGACAAGTTGAATGCACCTAGATTTTGTACAATGACTATATATCTTATTGTTTCTTATTGGGAAATTCTATATGTTTATTTTTCAAAAATTAACCGACTAGAAACAGTGTCAATCGATTAAATACTAACTTTTTTGCTTAAATGTTATTTCCTTTTTTAGGGAACCTCAAGCCTATAAATAGAGTCTTAAATTTTCATTTCAAATCATCCAGAACACAAATTTGTGTATTAACACCCATTCTCTCTCTCTCTCTCTCTCTATCTCTCTCTCTCTCTCTCTCTCTCTCTCTCTCTCTCTCTCTCTCTCTCTCTCTCTCTCTCCCCATTTTACTTTTAACTTTCCCTCAATTGTTCTTATAGCCAAATGATTTTGTTAGGAAAATACCATTTGTGTGTGAGGATAGTAATGTAATTCTAGAATGGTAGTAATGTATAAGTTCACCAAGGAAATGTGTTTATACACCTTGGTTGAAAACAGTTTGTTTAGGGATAAAATATGTGGTTCGAAGCTAAACCCGATAAAAATTTTGGTTGGGGATTATGTGATTAGTTCCTACTTTTGTATATAGGTTGAAGATCATCTAGATTTGATGATCTTACCTTGGTTCTTGGTTAGTCTGATTAAAACCATGTTAGATTTGAGATCAACCTAGTTAAAATCTCAGAGTTTGTTTGGTTATCCTGTTAAACCAAAATTGAGCTCAAATATATTTTGGAACTTGAAGACTAACCACTACAAGGTCTGTGTTCGGGAAGAGATGACTAATATCTTCAATCTAATACCTTCAACCCTAAACTCGTTAAACAACCCAGAAATGCTAACAAACCTAGAAATTCAACAAGTCCAAAAATCATAAACAAATCAAAACTAAAATCAAATCTTATTACAATCAAATCTTAATTTTACATAAAAATCGTATCAACTACAAAATCCCAAATCTCAATATAATCTAATCTAAACCTAATTTCTTCAATCTCCTTTAATTTCTAACTAAATCAAATTTTTAATGGAAATCATACTAAAACTTCCTAATTTAAACCCTAATCTAAACCTATATAAAGACCATAAATTTCTAAGAAAGGGGGGGGGGGGATTTGGAGAAGAAGGAGTAGAAGAAGGAGAGATGCAGAATCGGACCCTCGAATCAAAGCCATTTTCATATAGATCTAGGGTTTCTAGAAACCCTAAGATCTTCCGTCGTAGTCGTCGCGCCACCGTACCTGCAATCAAAACGAGGACGAGGATTAGACGGAGGAGATCGCAAATAGGAAGAGGAAAACGGGAAAATTCACGACCAAGAAGGTAAATCTGTTGAAAACTTAGGTTTAGGGTTTCTATGTGATTGGTTTTTCAATGTTTGATTTTGGTTTGGTTTCGCATGAAGGTTTGAGAGTTTCGGATCTGTTAGGTTTTGTTGTGGGATAGGTTTTCTGGGTTTGGTATCGATGTTGTTTGTTATTGATGTTGGGTGGAGAGAAGAATATGGGACAGAGAAGAGAGGTGAGAGAAAGAAGAAAGAAAGATGAAACGAAATGGAACAGAAAGATAAAAAAAATATAATAACTCTTCCCATCATCCCCTTTTGATCTGCGACACCTGGCCAACATCTAGCCACGTGATTTGATTACTATGCAGTGATACAGTGCATCACCTTACCATGTACCCTCAACCTCTGCCCTCTGATTTTGAACAAATGTCTCCATAAGGCACGAGACTACCCTATCGCCATGCAACCCCCACACCAGACCTAACAGATCACTTCTCAAAGCAAATGGGCCTAAAGCCCATTCTAATCACACCTCCTCTCTTTCCTTTATCTTTTGTTTAACAACAATTGCACCCCCCCCCTTACGTTTGGATCAAGGAACAAGTTATTGTGCCTAAGCCCTTATTTCTACACCCCCAAATTCACTCCCTAGTTATAAAACAACCCCCCCCCCCCCCAAACATTTGGGCTTAAAACCTCTTTGGGTTCAAATATTTTTTCTAATAGACCACATATTTAACTTTTGCACCCCTCCTTAAATTAATTAATTTATTAATTTAATTATTTAATTAACTTATTCTATTTTCTTCATTTAATTAGCATATGTTATATTTTTAGCATTAGCATTAAAATCTTTTTTTCATTATTAATAAATAGTTATTGGATGTTTCTTATTAAAAATATTTAATATATTTTTAATAATTAGAAAATATTTATTTATTAATTAAAATATTTTCTAAAACACTAACCCTATTTTTTCATAAATTCATGAAACATTTTTATCATGTAAAATTCATCTTTTTTTCACATATTGCATTACATACTCTAAGATAGCTAACCATGCAAATACTAGCCCTTTTTCTACTAACATAAAATTAAATATTATTTTCAAAAAGGATTGTGGAGATCTTTTATATTAATTGTGAACTGTGTCTACGAGTCTGCTATTTTCAACCCAGACTTGGTTCAAGAATTAATTCAAAATACTTCCACAATCCATAAAAAAACTAATCAAACACTATGAACTACGAATTGGAACTCTGATTCCTCATAAGAGGATACATAGGCACGCAACTTAAAAACCAAGGCGAGTTCCCCTAATTAAAAAAATTAAAATCCTATCCTACTCTTTTAACGTAAACCTTAGGACTTCCTTGAGAACAAGATAGATGAGGGGTGCCTAACATCTTCCCTTCGTCTAAAGGGAATCAAAAGCTTAGAATCTCCGTACAATTAGGGTTATTCCATTACTCACCCGTTGTTAGGACAAAAAGTAGTGGTGGTGACTTGTTATTTTTTTCCTATTACGACACTCAGTTTTGCATAACCTTGTTTGCAGGTAATAAACTTTTAATTAAGACAATATCTTTTAATTATAACAACTATAAAGAAAAGAACAAAGATAACCATCATGTTAAAGATGCAACCAATGATAAGTCAAACAAAGCACTTAAGTGGTTAAATATGCAAGCCATGAGTATAAAGGTTTGATAAACATGACTATCAGATAAAGACAAACAAACTGGATCCTATCAAAATCTTAAAGAGATCTCAAGCAAGTTTCAACGCAAAAAGATTAAAACCGAAAAAGGCTTAGAGAAAATATTAAAGTAGTAAGTGAGTAAAACTATGTTAAAACAAAGGGACATTTTCATAGACATACATGGCTTTAAGCACACACACACAAACATTTTTCTCAAATGATTTACCAAAAGAAAACACTTTGAAAAACATATAGAAGTTGTATAGAACATGATGGGAGCAGTCAAAAAGCCATAATTTTTTTTAAACTATATTTAATGAGTTATGCTAACCAATTAGATTTTCATGAACTTTAGGTGCAAGACAAGTTGAATGCACCTAGATTTTGTACAATGACTATATATCTTATTGTTTCTTATTGGGAAATTCTATATGTTTATTTTTAAAAAATTAACCGACTAGAAACAGTGTCAATCGATTAAATACTAACTTTTTTGCTTAAATGTTATTTCCTTTTTTAGGGAACCTCAAGCCTATAAATAGAGTCTTAAATTTTCATTTCAAATCATCCAGAACACAAATTTGTGTATTAACACCCATTCTCTCTCTCTCTCTCTCTCTCTCTCTCTCTCTCTCTCTCTCTCCCCATTTTACTTTTAACTTTCCCTCAATTGTTCTTATAGCCAAATGATTTTGTTAGGAAAATACCATTTGTGTGTGAGGATAGTAATGTAATTCTAGAATGGTAGTAATGTATAAGTTCACCAAGGAAATGTGTTTATACACCTTGGTTGAAAACAGTTTGTTTAGGGATAAAATATGTGGTTCGAAGCTAAACCCGATAAAAATTTTGGTTGGGGATTATGTGATTAGTTCCTACTTTTGTATATAGGTTGAAGATCATCTAGATTTGATGATCTTACCTTGGTTCTTGGTTAGTTTGATTAAAACCATGTTAGATTTGAGATCAACCTAGTTAAAATCTCAGAGTTTGTTTGGTTATCCTGTTAAACCAAAATTGAGCTCAAATATATTTTGGAACTTGAAGACTAACCACTACAAGGTCCGTGTTCGGGAAGAGATGACTAATATCTTCAATCTAAAGTTAGGAAGGAAGCTTGGCCACTTCACTCTCAGTAATTTATTTCCAAATACGCAAACACTCATATCATCTTTTCTACTCAAAACTCTCAAGTATTTTTGAAAACTCTCAAGATCAAGTATTAGGTAGAGGAATATGTCATTTTTATTTTTTACTGGACCTCTATAACTCTTGGTGTTCTTTTTCTTCTCTTTATCTTTTTTTACTTTCCGCATTTAAATTCATTACTTTGCTTTCTACTGCTCAAATATTTGAAAAGTGTTTTTAAAACTCTGAATATACAACAAAAAAGTTTTCAAAACCATGCTTTCCAAACCAAACAATTCACCCCACCTCTTGTATGTGACGTCTCTAGTCCAATAAACGATATTAGAGCCTAACTCATATTTAAGAACTAATCGTCTCATGAGAAAGATGACATCCAACACAAGATCCTTTTTAAACACACCACCACCTTTTAAAAAATACGGTTTTGATTTTTGGAAAATTAGATTTAAATTTATATTTTTTCTTAAATCATGATTTATGAAAAATCATAATCAATTGTCTAGTTTACCCTACTCATCAAGTAAATGATGAAGAAGTGAAAAAATCTTATTTTCTCTCGACCGAAGAAGAAAAGACAAAATTAGATATAGATCTCAAATACAAAAACTTCATAATAATGCCTTTAGATAATAAACCTTCTTGGTGTTCGTCATTGTAAAACCTCCAAGAAAATGTGAGATACTCTTGAAAAGATATATAGATCTCCTCCAAGTATCAATCTAGAGAAGATGAACACATGAGACGAAGAAATTTTATTAGAAACTAGGTAAAATACCCTTTTTAGTCATTTAACTATATCTCTAGGTTTGTCAAAAATTTTTTTTTACCTCTGAATCCTTTTTAGTCCCTCAATTTTAAACAATGTCAATTTAATCTTTTAATTATTCCAATAGTGTCATGTTAGTCCATTTGTTTGTTTCGTTAGTCAAAGTCAAAATAGATGACTACTAGATTCATAGGCGGTTTTAGCATGCGGCTACCCTGGGCAACTGCCCAGGCTCTTTAGTCTGGCCCAAATTTATTTTAATTAAAAAATAAAAAAGGCAAAAAATTCAAAGGGAAAAAAAGAAAGAAAAAAAGGGCAAAAACAAAAGTAAAACTAACTGCAGCACCACCAATCCCTTCTCCGCGACGGCGACAGACTCCTTCCTCCTCTCTTTCTCAATTAGTTTTAGTTTATTATATTCAAGCACTAATCGGTTCGGCATACTATTTTCCTCTTCTTTTTTTCTGTCTCTTGTTCTTTCTATTCATTCATATGCTTTTTAATTTTATTTTATTTAGATTGAAACTATATGATGTCATGATGATTTGAGAAGATGGTGAAACCACCTCTTCCTGCCATGAAGCTTAACTATCATATTCAATATTTTATGAAAATAAAACCTTTATAGAAATTGAGTACAGTTTTATTGGGAGAATGTATGTAATTGCTACATGCAGTTATAGAAATTGAGTTTAAGAAATGAGAAAACTTACTGAAGGAACTATATTTTGTTTATACATATGATATGATTTTTATGTCACTGATTAATCTCTGTGAGTTAATTGATCAAGTGATTTTGTGCTCTTGTGTAAATTAGGTTTGATTTGGTCATTACTGTGAATGGAAAGAAGGAGAAAATAGCTTCAGGTTTGTTCAACCCCTTTCACTGCCACTTGAAGGTTGCTCAAGATCAAATGGCAAAGGTTGGTTATTCAATTGTTCTTGTGCCTGAGCACGAAAGCGATGCCACATGGTTTTCCAGAGGATCTATTGAAAGGTATGGCTTGTTATCATAATTTTTTATTTGTTGATAACTTAGATTGACATATCTTGGAATCATTGTTGTTAAATAGCAGTTATAGCTATTGTACTATAGTGTAGCGGAATTTGATCACATCCCTATTGTTTTTTGTTATGCTACTTAGTATAATGTGTTCTCAAATAGTGGCTCTACAACATTGTAACATATCGGAATTTTAACAAACCACCACTTCGCCGATCTGCATTTGACAACATTATTTGAAATTTGAATTGATAACGGTGTTTTTAGGCAGTACTTAATTTCACACAAATGAGCG
The DNA here is from genome assembly GCA_948472305.1 of Vicia faba. Lineage (NCBI taxonomy): Eukaryota > Viridiplantae > Streptophyta > Magnoliopsida > Fabales > Fabaceae > Vicia > Vicia faba. Next base: position 1,196,744,361 of record OX451741.1, read on the forward strand.
TGTTGAACTACGGCTTTTATAGGTTTGTTCATTTTGTGAGCACACCTGAAATACTGTAACATGTATATATTATAGAATCTGAAATCTTACAAATTGAAGAGGGAATTGCAATTCAAGGAAATAATTCCTTTGGGATTAGCATTGTACTGTCTTGGTAGAAAATTATGAAGCCAATGAAAACTTGCCCAGGCTTCATAATTTTTCTGGCTCCGCCACTGACTAAATTCAAACATTGCTTTAGACCTAGATTCGAACCGTGTACTTGGTGATGACCAGACAAACTATTCTAACCGAGGCACTTTTCCTTTTGATATTAAGTTTACAAATTAGATGTATAATACTTAAAACAATCCCGATGATCATACTGAAATGCTACCAAGAGTTCAGAATTCGCATAATACATGAAGTTTATCTGAAAATAGATAAACAAAAATTGTGAATATGTAGAATTCAAATTTCATAGCAAATAAGAAGCATGCAACCTTTTGAGTCAAAACGAAAGCATTACAAACCTGCAAGTCCCCGTGTCCTTCAGCTCTCAAGATAACACAAGGAGGATCTGGCTCCATAGTTATCTGGATGCTTGACCCAGGCCATTCAAGATCCTCAATAGCTTCCTTTAGTGCTGCAGACTAAGGCCAGTTTGGATCAAATTTCAACTTATAGGAGCTTCCCAATTAAAATGATTTTATGGTTCATTACTAACAAAATAATTCTTACAAATATATAGCTGTGCATCAAGAAGTTAGAGTAGAAAGCTTCAAATAAATTAAGATACAGAAGCTAATTTCAACTTATATGAGACACCATTGTTTAAAAAACTATTGGTTAATAGTAATCAGTTAATCCACACTAGCCCTAGGTTTAGTTTAATAATAATTAAAATATAAGAATATCAGAATATCAGTTCATCTAATGCAAAAGCTATGGGTTTCTTTTTTCGTATATCAATTGTAGATGAAGCATCTACACCCATATAATCTAGATTAAAAAACCCCAGAAGCAAAAATTGTAGCTTATCACATTAAAAACAGAAGCATAAAACCTAAATTATCATATAAAAAAGATTCATTGACAACTTTTTTTTTACTGCAAATTGCAGAATTCGTAATCATTATTTATTGTCATTTTATAAACGCTTTGTGCATTACTAAAAGATTAACTAGTAACTAGTGATATAAATTATAATTGTTGAATGATAGATAAATCCAATTAATAGTGTTAGTGTAGGAGACATTTTTAGTGAGGAGAGTATTATTCACTTAATGGATCTTACAAAATAAAGATACATACTATGACTATTTATATACAATTATAATTGGGTTTGGGCTAACACAATTTGTCAAACCTACGCTAGTCATAGTCAATCTGAACTATTCCTAATTTCTTTCTCAAATTAAAGAATCTATCAATCTTCAATCCTTTGGTGAAAATGTCGGTCAACTATGCTTCACTGGAGCAATGCTTAACTTCAAGTTCACCTCGATTTACCTTTTCCCTTAAGAAGTGAAACCTAGTTTCGATATGTTTACTTCTTCCATGCAGAACTGGATTCTTCGCCAGATTTATGGCTGACTTGTTGTCGATTTGCAGCACTAGAAGTTTCTTCACTCCGACCTCCATTTCTTCAAGTACATATCTAATCCAAATTGCTTCACATGTAGCATAGGATCCTACTATATATTCAACTTCACACGATGACAATGCCATCACAGGTTGCTTCTTCGAACACCGTGAGATTGGAGCACCAAATACTTGAAATAAATATCCAGTTGTGCTTCTTCAATCTTCATTATCTCCACACCAATCAGCATCTGAAAATTAATTAGCTATTGCTTCTTTTTCTTCAGAATATCGTCGAAATAGTATTCAACGGTTTATCGAACCCTTCAAATATCTCAGGATTCTTCTTGTAGCCTTCATATGTGACACTCTTGGTTCACTCATATATTTGCTTAATAGTCCGACAACGAAACCTATATCAGGTCGATTGTTGCATACATATCTCAGAGATCCCACGATTTGCTTGAACAAAGTTACATCGACTTTGTCTTCCTCTCCATTCTTCTCCAACTTCACATTTGGTTCGACAAGTGAGGAGGTAGAATTCGAATCATCCATTCTAAATCTCTTGAGTATCTCTTTGGTATACTTTCTTTGATGTAACACCATATCTTACTTCGACATTTAAAATTTCATGCCTAGAAAATAAGACAATTTTCCCATATACGATATTTCAAATTCCATCATCATCAACTCTTTGAATTTTATCAAGTTCTCCAAACTGTTTCCAGATACTAGCAAGTCATCGACATAAGCAGATGATTATCATATCTTGTGCTACAACCTGAACATAGACACCATACTCAGATTTGCATTTGATAAATCCAAATTCGACTAAGTATGAGTCGATCTTCTTGTTCCATGTCCTAGGTGCCTGCTTGAGGCCATAGAGGGCTTTGTGCAACTTATATACTTTACTCGCTTTCTTCTGAGTCACAAATCCTAGAGGTTGTGTGACATAAACCTCTTCATCTAAAGGAAAATTCAGAAATATTGATTTCACATCTAAATGAAATGTCGACCAGCCTTGATTTCAATGTCAATGCTACCACTAATTGAACAGTCTCCAATCTTGCTATTGGAGAAAATACTTCAAAGTAGTCGAGTCCTTCTCGTTGATGAAACCCTTGAACTACTAATCTTGCTTTATGTCTTGCTATCAAACCATCATCATTGTGTTTCAACTTGAACACCCACTCCACTTTGATAGCTTTTGTATACGTTGACATCAATTTGTTAGTGCGAGAGACACTTTTAGTGAGGAGAGAAAGAGAGAATAATAAAGGAAATAAGGATCTATTATTTACTTAATAAATTGTATAAAATTAAGATACATACTATGACTATTTATATACAATCCTAATTAGGTTTTGGCTAACACAACTTAGATTATATTTAAATATTAAATCAAATTAAATATAATCTATTTTAATATTTCAACAAATAGCTAGTAAACTTTCTTTCAATAAACACCATTATTTTTTTAATCCAGTTTCTACCATTGAACAATTACATTAAACCCAAAATTTAAAGGGTTAGCCCCAACAGATTCAAAAGATGTGGAGGAAGTATATGTCTGCCATTGTAGATCACTTCATTCACTCATTCATTTAATCAGCACTCTACCATTTAAAAGAAACAAATTTGTGATTGCAAACACATATAAAGGAATGTTGCAGGAAACACATTTGTTTCTGTCATGACTTTTGAAAATAAAAAGAGAAAGACTATGAATAAATAAAGAATGGATTGAACCAGAATATGTGAAGTGGCCGACTCGTATCATGTAATGCCAGCTACCTAGGCGCCCACAGTTTGAATCCCGTGTTTTGTAAAATTTTAGTTTTTACTAAGGGTGGCAGTTAAATTCAGGATTGGATAAAATTCATCCATTTATATATATGAATTGATCCAATTGATCCAACATATTTGAAAGGTCCAATGAATTACTTTTTAAAAAAATAATAAAAAATTGTATTTTTAAAAATAAAAAAAAATCAGTTTATTTTCGAAATACAAAAATCGAGTTTTTGTAAAATACAAAAATCATTTTTTTTCTAAAATACAGTAAATTGAGTTTTATGCAGAAATACATATAGTCGAGTTTTTTTTATAGAAATAAAATAAATCGAGTTTTTTTGCAGAAGTACAAAAAATTGAGTTTTTACTGATATACAATAAATCGAGTTTTTTACGGAAAAATAGTAAATCGAGTTTTTTGATCAAATTCATTAAATCAATTTTTTTTTATAAAATACACTAAATCGAGTTTTTGTAAAAATACAATAAATCGAGTTTTTGCGGAAATGCAGTAAATTGAGTTTTTTTTCCAAAATTATAGCAAATTTAATTTTTTTACGGAAATACAGTCAATCGAGTTTTTTTTGTGGAAATAAAGTAAATCGAGTTTTTTTACGAAAATACAATAAATAAAGTTTTTTACGGCAATATAGTAAATCGTTTTTATTTAATAAAATACGGTAAATCGATTTTATTTAATAAAATACAGTAAATCAAGTTTTTTTGCAGAAATACAGTAAATCGAGTGTTTTGGATAATATAGTAAATCAAGTTTTTGGCGGAAATAAAGAAAATATTGTTTTTTAAGAAAATACAATAAATCGAGTTTTTGGGGATATACAATAAATCAAGTTTTTATCTAAATACAGTAAATCAATTATTTTAAGGAACACAATAAATCAAGTTTTTCTGAACATACATCAAATTATTTTTTTTACGGAAATACAATAAATTGAGTTTCATGGAAATATAGTAAATCGAGTTTTTTGATAAAATACAGTAAATGGAGTTTTATGCGAAAATAAGGTAAATAGAGTTGTTTGCTAAAATACTGTAAATCAAGTTTTTAGCGGAAATATAGAAAATTTTGTTTTTTTTTTACGGAAATAGAGTAAATCTAGTTTTTGTAGAAATATAGTAAATCGAGGTTTTTATGGGAAAATTATTCGAGTTTTTTTACGGAAATACAGTAAATTAATTTTTTTTGGCGAACATATAGTAAATCAAGTTTTTGCAAAAAAACAGTAACATTTTTACAGAAATACAGTAAATCTAGTTTTTGCGAAAATACAGTAAATTGAGTTTTTATGGAAATATAATAAATCAAGTTTTTTTTTGCGGAAATTCAATAAATTGAGTTTTTATGGAAATATAATAAATCGGTTTTTTTTTCCGAAAATTCAATAAATTGAGTTTTTCCAAAAATACAGTAAATCATGTTTTTAGTAGAAATTTAGTAAATCGGGTTTTTTGCGGAATTACAAAAAATCAGTTTTTAAGGAAATACAGTAAATCGAGTTTTTTTGTGCAGAAATACAGAAAATTGAGTTTTTTATGGAGAGACAATAAATCGAGCTTTTTGCAGAAATACAGTAAATCGAGTTTTTTGTGAAAATACTGAAAATTGTGTTTTTTCAACAGTTGAGCAAAGAAGAGGATAAAATATGCCCAAAGACAACCTACAAGGAATATATGTTCTGATAGAAAGGAAAAAACATCTCACGTACAAATGTACCTACTGTAAGAAAGCAAGACACTTAAAATACTTTTGTTTTTAAACTAAAAGGGTCTAAATGTAAAAACCTTAGATCTTATGTGACTAATGCACTTGGGTCCAAAAAGATGATATGGCCACCAAAGGTGAAGCCTTAAGTGTTTTGCAGGTTTTACTTTGCAGCTTAAAAGTTGAAATTATTTGAAGTAGCTATACAAAGCAAAAGTATACTCTAAAAGTATATGATTTTAAAAGTCTTTAATCCTGAAGATGAAACGATGAAGACGAATGTCAACCGTTACGATCAAAGCAACACATTTTGAGTATTAATGATCGGCGATGATCAGTAGAATGAATAAGTTTGTGATAGACTTATTCATTGATGAGATTTTACCAACTCTCGCATTCAACAATGTGTGGAGAAGGACACACCATTAAGGTGTTTTTCCCTAGGGGATTTTCATCAAGAAATTTCTTGATAAAATAGGTAAAATTATTTTAAAGGTTGAAATAATAAATTAAATCTAATTAAACCCTTAAAAAAATTTATTTTATTTTTCTCTCAAGCTTTAAAAAACTTTTTATATTACTCATTTTTAAAGTTTATTATTTCTAACCCATAAAATCAGTTTGTTCAAGTATTTTAAGCTTAGGGGTACTAAAAGCATCATTTGGAGGTATTAAGGAACCAACAAAGCTCAATAAGCCCAAAGCCAAGAAGAACAAAAATAAAAAGGGGAATTTAATCGATTATCCCAATCGATTAAATTATTTTAAAAGGTAAAAATTCGAACATTGGATAACTCCTCAACGAATAGTTGAAGGAGTAAATTATGTAACAGATACTTGCAACAAAAAAATCTCAAAATTTACCGTTGCTAACCGATTGTCCAATCGATTAAATGCAAGCTATAAAAAGAGGTACATTCTCATTTATCTTAACTACATGATTTTCTTACTACTTTCTTGCATAAAAACACTCTTTGCTCTCAAATCATCATCATCATCATCATCATCATCATCCAAATGGCTCCAAAAAGAATCCACTCTTCCAACCTTAATCCTCTTACTTCTCTGAAGATTTATCAACCCAAGCTAAAGAACCCAACTATAACCTTTACTACTCAGATAGAGAGCTCTTCACCTCTCACCACTTAGATGAAGACCTCTTCAAAGATTGCTCCTTCATGGAAGCATTCAACTTTGCAGGGTTAAGAAACTTTGTTTTGGAAAAACATAAGAAAATATATTCCGATCTAAGAAAGTTTTATGCAAACCTCACCTACACAAATGGGATCATCAACTCTAAATTCAAAAAGCATACCATCACCTTCTTTCTCGAGAACTTTGCTAGCATCTACAAACTACCATACATAGAACAAGATTATGATCAAATTTTTTGAAGGTAATGAAATTGACTTTGCCACTCTTGCTCACTCATTCCTCACTGATCCTACCTCCTCTGTCCCTTCTCCTTTTAATGTCAAAGTCATTCATCCAAATGTTAGTTTAGTCCAATATACCTCAGGTCATATTTTATATCCAAGAAAAGGCAACTATAGAACCATCTCAAAAGAAGACATATATGTTGTCTGGTTTTTACACAATCAAATCCCTAAAATCTAGGCATATGCAGTTCTTCATCATAAGCTTGAAAGAAAAAGAAAGATAGGACAAGCAGATAAAGATAAGTTAAACTCTCAGAGGTTGTTTGGTTATCTTTTTAAACTAAAATTTAGCTCAAATATATTTGGTACTTGAAGACTAACTGCTACAAGGTCTGTGTTCGTGGAGAGAAGATTAACCGCTTCAATCTACAGTTGGGAAGGAAGCATGGCCACTTCATTCTCAGTAATTTATTTGAAAAGATGAAAATTCCCATATCACCCGTCTTGTAATATTTTAGTTATAGGACAACCACCATTTCCTTGTATAAGGGGGTTCAAGAGTCTTTCATACTAAAAGCTCTCAAATATTATTGGAAACTCTCAAGACCAAAGTCTTGGGGGAGAGGATTAGGTCCTTTTTATTTTGGACTGAGTCTCTATAACTCTTGGTGTTCTCTTTCTTCACTTTATCATTTTACTTTCCGCATTTAAATTCATTACTTTACTTTCCACTGCTTAAATATTTGAAAACTGTTTTTAAAACTCTGAATATACCGCACAAAAATTTTCAAAACTATATTTTTCCAAACCATACAATTAACCCCCTACTAGTTTATGAAGTATCAAGTCCAACAAGCTTGACCTGATCTTCAGTAACATCCTTTGGTCTACACATTGACGTTGTTCTGTAGAAGTGAGCAAGATGCTCCCACTGATCTCGAATTGCACTTCCATCAAAAGGGTTGTCCCTTAGACCTAAAAGCACATAATTCTTGATATCAAATTCAGCAAGGTTAGCAGGTACAAAACACCTAAAAATTTCCTCTACATCAACTCGCTTACAGTAGTCCCCCATGTATGGAGGTGGTGGTACGGCTGTTGTGGTCGTTTCTTCGTCTATTTCTCTTTCTAAAGAAACAAGTGAATTTTCTTCTACGAAAGTCTCTTGTGCTAGAGTGGCTTTTCTAACAACTTTTCGATTTTCTCGTGCGGTTCTTTCAATTTTTGGGTCAAGAGGTATCAACTCTGATCCTGAACTGCGCATATACAAACAAAATACCTTAGTAGTAATACGGGACAACAAAATAAACAAAAACTGAAAATAGAAAAATTAAAACTAAACAAAAATGTTGCATAGGCGCTGCCTTGTTGAAATTATCAATAGTCCCCAGCAACGGTGCCAAAAACTTAATGACTTCTCAGAAAGTGTACCAATAGTGTCGAAGTAATAAAATAAGATTGTATCCACAAGGACTACTATTTAACAAAATAATAGTTGTACGAGTTCAAAAAGTAACAATGGGGGGGGGGGGGGGGTTTCAAGTTTGATTTTGAAAATTAAAAGTTGTTCTGAAAATAATGCGAAAGCGGTCAGATTTTGTATACAATCCTTTATTTCTCCCATGTTGATGTTTAATGCACTACATGAATGATAAAGTCATTATATTTCCATGACGAAATAACAAAACGTCTATACCCAATCCCTTGGTGTGTAGCTCACTAATTCCTACTAGAAGTCTCATATCCATATTCAACCATTGTAAGTCAAATTAGACAATGCTACATTATGTTAATTCAAATGCCACTAATAGAGGTTTCTTATACCTATTCAACCCGCATAAGTATAATAATTACCCTAGTTCCAACGCATAGACTAATATCCCATAATTCCTATGCGCCCATTATCATATTAACATAGTATCTCAAATAAAAAGCATTAAGCATAATAGGAAATTAAATAGAAATATAACTTCAATTATTCATGTACTGACAAATTTAAACATATGCCCCAACAGGCTCAAAATAAGTTCATCAAACAAAACCTAACCTACAAGTGTTTAGCTACTCATACTGATATAAGCAAATACCAAATGATAAGATGAAGACTGCATGAGAAAATCCTTAAAGATCTGGCCTCCAATAGCTTCAAATGCTCCCGAAGTCACACTCTCGATACTCTTTTTCGTCACTTCCAATCAAAATTCCCAGAACCCTTGAAAATATACCAAAAATCCTGTTTTAAAGCAGTCAAAATGGATTAAAACGCGTCAGAAAAAGCCCAGAAAAAGGTTCATCGAGCACATCATTGACTGTATCGCACATGTGATGCTGCTTGTACAACTATATCATGCACGTGATGGCGCGCGACACAACGCATGATTATTCTAGTAACTTTGTTCTTTTTACTCCTTTTTTCAGCCAATTTCCACTAAGTCCTTATTTCTTCATACTTAGTTATTTTTGCATCATTCTTTGGCCTTTATACTTCATATTTGCTTATCTTTGACTAATTTTCTCTGATTATTCGATGAAATATATGTAATGACATAATGTCATCAATGAGCTCAATCCTTATCCAAGAAATTGACAGGGCGGAGAAACCTATGTATTTCCTAATAAAAGTGTTCAAAGGTGCTGAAGCACACTTTTAAAAGATCGAGAAATTGGTTCTAGTCGTCGTTATTGCGGTAAGGAAATTGAGAACATACTCTTAAGGTCACAAGATCTTGGTAAAAAATAACGGTCATGTTAAACAAGTATTAAAAAATTCCGATCTAGTAGGGAGGATGGTATCCTGGGCCATGGAACTCTCGAAATATGATATTCAATATGTCCTGAGGGGGAGCATTAAGTCACAAGCTCTGGAAGATTTCATGGCAGAACTCAATTCTCCCATAGACGAGGAGACTCCCACTGAATGGGTGTTATCTGTAAATGGCACCTCCAACATAAAAGGGAATAGTGGCATGATAGTCCTAGAAGGACCTGGGGACATACTCATTAAGCAAGCCTTAAAATTCGAGTTCACCACTCGCTTCTCCTCCTTTGAAATAGAGCACGTCCACTGCAAACAAAACATTAGAGCAGGCCTTTTTTTCCAATCTAGCCACATAAAAAATGACGTATTTCAATAGAACATTTATCCAAGAGACCCTCGTCTCCCCCAACATAGAGTTAAACTAGGTGTACTCCCTAGATGGTATACTAAAATCTAGTTGGATGTCTCCCATATTGCTCTATCTACAAACTATCAAAATTTCATTATACGAGGGTGAAGCAAGAACAATCTGTAAGCAGGAAGCTAAGTACACCCTGCTCTGTGGAAAATTACATAAAATGGGGAGAGCCTCTCTGTTAACCCTCTTTTTTAAATTAATACATGCTTTAATATTTATTTTAGTTAGTACTTTATTTGATTTTTAATTGTTATTTTACCAGCGTGATTTCTTTAAGTTTGAGAAGGAGAAGTTTGATTGGGAGTTAAAGGCCAACTCTTATAATTATAATGATGAGGGGCCAGTTCCAGTTTTCCCTAACCATATTTTGGGAGAATTTGAACATGAAGCTAAGAAGAAGAAGGATGAAGATAACAACACTTTTAAGAAGAAAGGGAAGAAGCAGGTAAAAATTGGGTTTGTTGGTGCTGCTGGAGCATCGACTTCAGGCGTGCCTACGGATGACACTATAATACGGTGGGAGAACTGACTTGGTGTTTTGTGTTTTATTGCAAATGTTGTGGATAACAAGAGTATCCACCAACTTTTCTTTTATCCAATAAAGGAAAGGGTGAAAAGAACAGGAAATACCTTTTGAGAATTATTCTTAAGTTTGGGGGTAGGTTATGAAAAGGGAAGGTGTTAGCACCCTTTTCATCTGTATTTATCTATGGGCTCTTAATTGCTATCTCACTTTGAAAATTCCTTGTGTCAGTTGAAATATGTTTTGAAAATGTTTTGAAAGTGGTGATTTTGTAATGATTCTCGTATCGTTGAGAATGTATACAAAATGTTTGTTTTGGAAATATTTTGAAAAAACGCCTTAGTACGGAAAACTATGTAATGATTCTCATATCGTTGAGAATGCATACAAAGTGTTTATTTTGAAAATATTTGTTTGAAAAGAGAATGTTTGAATAGATGTTTGTTTTTAAAAGTGTGAGGTGTGGAAATGGTTTTAGTTTGTGAGCAAGCAATTACGAGCAATCTACCTACTCAAAATGTCTGTGTTTTTTCTTCCTCCTTTAGATAGTTCTACTTTACCATTGGTTGGGAGGGAGCCATATCTTTGGATGTGAGGGACGGGCGTGGGTCATCGTACAGTCATAGAAGGTAACTTGTAAGATGCTTTAGAAATTTGTCATAAGGGACTAAGAGCGTTTATCAATGACAACATCGAAGGGTCATCGAGGGACTACGCTCTTTTAATCGAGGGTCTTTGCTAAAGTATCCCATGTTTGGGGGACATAACTATTTTAATCCGAGGCAACAACTGAGGTTAACGCTAGAGGTGTTTGTTTGTAAAGCGTGTTTGGTTCAGTTACTTTATCTTGAATTAGGGTTGTCTAATGTTTGATTTTAAATCTTGTCATACAAACCCTAATTACTAACAATAATAAGGAAAGCGGTAAATTGTGGATTTTAAATGTGCTACGCTATTACAAAGCTTTGGGAATGCGGGACACAAAGTTGTGAATGGGGGGAGGAAAGCAATAAATCGTAATTATCTATTATAGACCATGTATATAAATAATAATGCAAAATAATAAAATGGGCAAGAATGTAAAGTAGAGGAAAGAAAGAGGAAATGTTTTGGTGATTTATTTTTATAGATAAATATTTGATTATTAACCTAATGAATTTAGTCCTAATTTGAAAAGAAATTAATTAATTGATTGAACTAAGAAAACTATGTTCCTTTAAAAGGAAAAAGAAATTAAATAAAATCTAAGTCTATTTTATCTCTAATAGTTGTTTTAGAAAACGTTTTTTGATGTTTTATTTGTTTAGAAAAATGAAGTAAAAAAACGATTGAATTGAAATCTTTTTTAATCTAATTATTTAAGAAAATATATTTTTTATATTTTAATTAAATAAATAAATAAAAATAAAGAAAATATAAAGGAAAAATATTGGGCCGGGTGTTGTAAAAGGAAAATGGGGGTTGAAAAGAAAATAAAACGTTAGGCCCAAATAGCTTTTTTCTTTAAATTAAAAAAAGTAAAAAATGGGCCTATGCTGAAAAGTAATCAGGGGGTTAGGAAATAGCAAAAATAAAAAAGAGGGAGGCCCATCGCTTGTTTATGATTCCATGGGACTGGCTTATGAGAGTCTATCACATGTTATACGTGTGAAACATTGGATCTTAATTGCTTGCAGATCTGATGGTGATGGTGAGAGGCGCATGGTGCGCGCATTGGAATGACTTCCATATGATCTCATAGAAAAAAATATGTGAAAATTAAAAGGGTACCGCTGGGGCTCGAACCTAGGTCCCTAGTAACAAATTACTTAGTGCGCGCATGTTCTGCCACTGGGGTGGCTGTTTCATCCGTTCATAACACATGTTGCATTAAACTTAAAATAAACTCATTTCCAAAATTTTGAAAATGACTTCATCTTCTTCCTTCGCGCGTGCAGAGATGAACAACACCATTGTTAAATCTGTAACTGCTTCATTTCTCAATCATTTTCAAAAATGTAAACATGAAAGTTGCTTGATTTTTCACCACGAATTCAACCATATAAGCTAAAGATCAAAGACTAAGGTGAATTTTGTTTAGTACTAAACTGAAACCTAATATTTTCAGAAATTTCAACTTCAAAATTTTCCACGTGCAATTAACATAAATGAAAACTAAAGGCATGGTTAGCTTCAGGGAAATGATGTCTACATTTTTCATTCATAAAGAATCCATTAATAATGTTTGCATAGGAAGTTCAAAGTTGATAAAACTTACCTCAAAACTAGAAATCATGTTTGAAGTTGGAGCACTCCTGGAAATGTTTTGATGATCTGGATAGCTTCACTAAACTCCCAGGAAGCTATTGCAATGCTTACTTTGGATTGAGAGTGGCTGGATTCTTCTGGAGAAGTCAAGTTGCGTAGCTGAGTTTTTGGAAATGGAGGATGATGAAGATGATGTTACAGTGGTGTAGCAAGTGTTTGGATAGCTTATATATGAGTTATAGAAGCTTTGTGATTGATTAAAAATGAAAACGCACGAAGGAATTTGGTGTTTTATGTGGAAGGTCATAAAGCACAAGTAATGGAGTTTTGTATGCAAGTTCTTATCTGAGGGAGTTTTAGGGGGTTAGAGGGCTTGTAAACTTGTCCTATGGCTTGTAGATACTTCCTTTATTTATAGAGGGAAGGTTTTAGAGGCTGAGATGACTTGGTTTACAAAGTCACATGTTATGTTTTGGTTACTTAGATTTGAAGCAACTTTGAAATAACATTGTTCCAATGCATAATACCAAAGGATATGAGATGGCTAGAGGTTCAAGACATGTTGATTATGGCTTTGACATTGTGTATGTTCAGAAGAAACAATTGCAAGGCTCAAGGAGAGTGGACTTTGTGATTTAAGTCACTTTTCCAAAATGGAAGTATGAACTTTGTTCCAAAAATGGAATGATCACTTGGACAATGGCTAAAGCACTTGAATAATGGCTCAATCAGTTGTGTAAACATTTAATTATGGAGTGATTTTAAAGTTATAAGCCTGCAAAGCAATATTTATGCAGCATGGCTTGAGATTTGATCATGTGTTCTTCATGAAAATGACCTATAATTCAAGTTTATCCTGCCAACTTCATCTCTTCGAAACTTCTATCTCAAGCATGATAATTTTGTGTTCTTGGACATTTTGTAAATCTTAAAATATTGTATACAACCTTCATGTTGACCATATTGTCTAAATCAAATTGGAACTTGGTGAAAATTTACCAAGAAGTTGGGACAAAAACCTGACCAAACTTGCTGAAAATTTCACTAAGTGTTTTGATAAAAATGTCATGACTTCATGAGCTTATATCTTATAATCCAAGCATTTTTTGGGCATCAACCCTCAAGGAAAAATTGTATAATTCATCATGCTCTACAACTTTCATGTTGAAAGTTTCTCTTGAATCATCTTGCATCTTAGTGAAAATGGTCATGAAGTCGTGAATTTATCAAGGTTAAAAACACTTAGAATTTTTCTAAGTATTGGAAATCTTGACTTTTTGTTGAATTTTATTGATTCTCTTAATTCTTGATGATCAAGGTTGATATTTTTGAGTGTCTTGATGAATCTTGATTTTTGAAATTCAATGTTGACCAAAAAGTCAAAGTTTGACTTTTTGCGTGTTAGTTAACTTTTCATCAGTTGACCCAAATTTCAACTATCACTCCCTTGCATCTTTGAGATGATTTGGGCCATGAAATTAGGTCGAGATATTGTGCTTGAGTCCCTGAGATCATGCTTCAAGCCATTAGGTCATGTACTAGGTCAAAAGTCAATAATCAGTAATTCTCAATCAAAACCATAATTTTGACAAATTTGCCCCTTTGATGGTTTGAGGGTTTTTCATGAGAAATTATGATCAACCCTTGATAAATTGATGAATATGACTTCAAAATGTTGATGTTGGCCAAAAATCTTGAAGTTTGGCTGTATCTTGACCACAATTGACTTTTTACCCAATATAGCTGATTTTCAGTCATCTGAGCAATTGACTGAGCAAATTTGTGATGTAAGACTTGAAACTTGGTATGAGCATTCTTGGAGACCTATAGTGAGCCATTAAAGTCACTTGAGGAATTATAGGTCCAATTTTATTTGAGAAAACCAAAACCCTAATTGTGGATCCAGTGCTTAGGAGATGAGCTTGTCTGATCAACTCTTGAGAATTCTTAAGCATTTGAGAACTTTTTTGTGAGAAATGTCTTGAAGAAAAGGGAGGGAAAATTTTGGGGTACAACAGCTGCCCCTGTTCAATCTTCTTAAACCTGAAGAGTTAGATTGGCATATTCGTCATTCGTGACTTGAAGGTAGAAGATGATTAAACACTTAAGTGCCTAGAAATTTGTACTCACATGTGCCCGAAGTAATGCCGTTGGTTGATTATATCGGGAATAGGCTTCGAGATTCCATTTGAAAAGTTAATGAATATTCGTCGGAGATGGGCTTACAGATGCCATCTAATATAACCGTTGATAGAAATATCAGAATGAGTCTACGATCGATTGTATCTGAAGAGTGCTTTCTAGAGTGAACCTATGGGAAATGTATTTGAGTAGCTGCTTGTCATGTAGATGGTAGCGCCTTCCTGTTTCAGGAATTGATCTACAATCTGCTTTGATGGTAAACCTGTCTTGTTTCGGGAATTCATACCACTCGGTGATAAAGATAGTCGCCTCATCCTGTTTCGGGAATTGACCTTCATCTGACCATAAAGGAAGAAAGATAGTTTCCACGTCCTGTTTCGGGAGTTAATCTTCAACATGTTCATGTATATAGTCTCCCTGTCCTGTTTCAGGAATTGTTCCATAATTTTTTCTTCATAGATAGTTGCCCTATCTTGTTTCAGGAATTAATTTGTGGATGGTCATCCAGGTAGTTGCCCCATCTTGTTTCGGGAATTAATCTGGAACCTGCTTTTTGTTGGTCACAGAGATAGTTTCCCCGTCTTGTTTCGGGAATTAATCTCTGACCTGGTTACGTAGATAGTCGCCCCGTCCTATTTCGGGAATTGATCTACAATTTGTTCTTCACATATAATTTCTCTGTCTTGTTTCAAGAATTAATCTATGGACCTAATTGAGTATTGTTGCTGATATTCGTTTGTTAATTGATCTTTCCTGAAAAGGTAAAGAGTTAGTTTTATGCAATGTCATGATGTATGAAATGCATTGCGTAATGATGTTCTCAAAATAAATGAGACCGTGCTATATGTGTTTCATATGCATATGCTACGATGTATGAATGTGAAATGTTGTTGATGTGTATTTGTAAAACCGTGCAGTATCTTTGTTTCGGAAAATAAATCTCTGACTATTGCTGGAGATGAAGAGTATGTGTATCTTCGATCTTGTCTAGAATGCTTCCGCTGGGGATTCATGCTTACTTGTTTGAGAAAACTCTACAGGGGATGTGACTTCTGCTTTGGGTTAAAGAGTTTTAGGAACCCTGGTTGTTTGTTGCTCTACTGGGGAATTTGAATTCTTATATACCCTGACTAGGGATAAAAGAGATGGATAATCTCTTGACTCGTCTAGGGAGAATAAAGTTAACTGATATCTGGTCCAATTCCAGGTACCGTAGCAATTCTCTTGGGATAGTAGTGACTTTACTAGGGAGAATAAAGTTGACTAATATCTGGTCCGATTCCAGGTTCTATAGCAATTCTCTGGGGACAGTAGTGACTTTACTGGGGAGACCGTAATCTGTTGGGGAAATAAACCCTGTTGACAGAGAAATAATCTGTCGAGGAAATAAACTTTCCTGGGGGAAATTGAATTTTGCTAAAGAGAAGAAATCTGCAGGTGTTTTACAGTTTCCAAACTCAGCTGGGGAAGAGAATTTTCATGAATTGTACTGAATGGAACTCCGTAGGGAAATTGTGGGGTATGTATCCTCATTGGGGATTATTCGTGAAGATTACTCTGTGGGGATAATCTTATAGAAATGACTCTGTGGGTATTTATGAAAAGCTTGAACGTTATCCTAACTCCTAGAATCTTGAGTAAATGCTTATTCATGTTCTTTTGCATATATTTATTAACAGTTAATCATGTTCATATGCATATGTTCATTCAATTTTATTCATTGGACGCTTTTGCAACAAAACAGAAAAAACAAAAAGTTTGAATTTTAAAGTGTATTTGTATTGATAATTTTCCTATAAACAGGCGATTTTGTACAAAGAGACAAAAATCCTAGTAAGAGGAAGTCGTCGTAAAATAAAAAGAATACAAAGTGAAAACAAATATATATAGCCGTGTGGAAGTTATCTCATTGGGTTCTAACTCTGCTATTGCTCCTATGCCTTCGAATATCTCGTCCTTGCTGTCGGAAGATGTTCATTGAATTGATCTGTACGATTTGAACTTTTGACTTTGGTAATAAAGTTGGTCGTACGTGATCCAATGGGACTTAGTGTATGCTTTAATCTCTAATTTTTGCCTGAAACCCCCTTTCGGGTTTTTAGTCCACCAGGATACCCTTTTTTGCCCAAGGCGCCTTTTCAGGTTTTCGACTTGTCGGGTGTATAATCTTTTGTATATATCCCTAATTTTTGCCCGAACCCTTTTGGTTCACCGGGATACCCTTATTTTTGCCTAGGTATGTCAACCTAGCAGGTCGTTCTTATGCGTAGTATTTTTTAACTATGTATGCATTTACAGGATGCAGGAAATCTTCATTGTCCATGGTGGTTAGTATCATAGCGCCGCCCGAAAATAATTTCTTGACAATAAGTGGCCCTTCATAAGTGGGAGTCCATTCGCCCCTGGGATCACCTTGCGGTAAAATGATGCGCTTTATTACCAAGTCACCAGCTTGATATACTCGATGCTTGATCGTATGTTTCTGGTACATCTGACCGTGATAGACAACCACAAGCCTCTTTTTGTAAATCAAATTCCACTGATCCAATCTAGTCTGAATCCACTCGTCTTCTCCTAAGTTCGCATCTTTCATAATCCTTAGAGAATGAATCTGAACTTCGACAGGCATGACAACTTCCATGCCATAAACCAAAGATAATGGGTTTTCCCAGTTGATGTTCACGCCGAAGTACATTAGCCATAAAGAGAAAATGGTAACATCTCATGCCAGTCTTTGTAAGTCATAACCATCTTTTGCACAATCTTCTTTACGTTCTTGTTGGTGAATTCCAGTGTGCTATTCATCTTTGGTCGGTATGGAGAAGAGTTGCGGTATTTGATCCTGAAATGCATTTAGAGTTCAATGATCATGGCATTGTTGAGGTTGGTACCATTGTCAGTGATGATCCTCTCAGGGATGCCATATCAATATATGAGTTTATGCTTGATGAAACGGGCAACCATATTCTTGGTAACCAAGGCAAATAAAGCTACTTCAACCCATTTTGTGAAGTAGTCAATGGCAATGAGAATGAAGCGATGTCCATTAGAAGCAGTAGGTTTGACTTCTCCAATCATATCGATGCCCCACATTGCAAATGGCCAAGGAGCAATCATGACATTCAAAGGTATTGGAGGCACATGAACTTTATCAGCATAAATCTGAGTTTATGACAAGTCCTCGAGTGGTGGTGACAATCAGTTTCCATAGTTAACCAATAGTAACCCGCTATGAAGATTTTCTTAGCCATAGTATGCCTGCTGGAGTGAGTACCAAAGATGCCTTCTTGCATGTCCTCCATAATATTCTCTACTTCCTTCTTGTCCACACAATGAAGCAGAGTTGTATCATGGTTGTATCTGTACAAAATTCCATTGCTCAGGATGAACTTAGCTGAGAACTTCCATAAGAATTACTTGTAATTGATAGATGCTACTTCAGGGTATTCTTGAGCTTCAAGATACCTTTTCACTTTGTGAAACCAAGGCTTCTCTTTTACTCCATCAGTGTCAATCTCATAGCAGTGTGCCGGTTCATCAAATATTTCGACCATAATTTTGGGAGCTTCGTTGTCCCATTTTACATTGAACATGGATGACATGGTAG
Source organism: Vicia faba (assembly GCA_948472305.1). NCBI lineage: Eukaryota > Viridiplantae > Streptophyta > Magnoliopsida > Fabales > Fabaceae > Vicia > Vicia faba. The sequence goes on from OX451741.1 coordinate 1,196,762,521, forward strand.
CTAAAACATCTGCCAACTAATTTTATTCCCTTGGTATATGCTCAAAGGTAATCTCTTCAAAGTATGGGATCAAGTTCAGCACATGCTCTCGGTACGGAATGAGATTTGGATGTTTTGTATGTCATTCTCCCTTGACTTGACTGATTACCAAGGATGAATCCCGTATACGCCCAGGAATTTGATTCTCAAATCAATAGCAACTTTAAGACCCAAGATGCATACTTCATACTCAGCCATGTTGTTGGTACAATCAAAGAAAATTCTGGAAGTGAAAGGCGTATGGAAACCTTCGGTGGAAATGATCACAACACCAATTTTTTGCCAAGTGCGTTGGAAGCTCCATCGAAAACCATAGTCCATCGGGATCCTTGCTCAGGTCCTTCATACGGTCCAGGTTCTTCACCCTCTTCTATTAGCATTATATTTTCATCTGGGAACTCAAAGTTCATAGATTGGTAGTCGTCTACAACTTGATGTGACAAATGATCTGCTAATACACTTCCATTGATTGCTTTTTGAGTGGTGTAGTGGATGTTGTATTCAGTTAAGATCATTTGCCATCGGGCTATTCTTCTGGAGAGAGCTGGTTTCTCGAAGATGTATTTGATGGAATCCATTTTAGAGATTATTAGAGTAGTATGATTTAACATATACTGTCTTAGTCGGGGAGCAGCCCATGCCAAAGCGCAACAAGTTTTATCAAGTAGTGAATATCTTGTTTCACAGTCGGTAAACTTTTTGATAAGGTAGTACATTGCATGCTCTTTTCGACCAGACTCGTCATGTTGCCCCATTACAGACCCCATTGAATTCTCTAACAAGGTTAGGTACATGATCAGAGGTCTTCCTTCAAGTGGTGGAATCAGGATTGGAGGTTCTTGTAAGTACTCCGTGATTTTATCAAAATCCATTTGACAGTCGTCGTTCCATCCGACTACTTGATCTTTCTTCAGAAGCTTGAAAATTGGTTCACAAGTAGCAGTCAAATGAGAGATGAATCGGGAAATGTAGTTCAGTCATCCTAAGAAACCTCTGACCTCCTTCTCAGTGCGGGGAGATGGAATTTCTTGGATATCTTTAACTTTTGCAGGATCAACTTCAATACCTTTACCAGTGACGACAAAACCTAGGAGCTTTCCAGACCTCACCCCAAACGTGCATTTGTTTGGACTCAGCCTCATCTTGTATTTCTTCAGCCTTTCAAATAACTTGTGCAGATGGTCAAGATGTTCTTCCTTAGTTTGCGATTTGGCTATCATGTCATCAACATAGACTTCTATCTCATGATGAATCATGTAATGAATTAAAGCCACCATAGCCTGTTGATAAGTTGTGCATGTGTTCTTCAGCCCAAAAGGCATGACCTTATAACATAAGGTGCCCCACTTTGTGATAAAGGTAGTTTTCTTCATGTCTTCAGGCGCCATTTTGATTTGGTTGTACCCTGAGAAGCCATCCATGAAGGAGAATACCTTGTGTTGAGCAGTGTTGTCAACCAAGACATCAAAATATGGTAGTGGGAAGTCATCTTTGGGGCTCTCCCTATTTAAATCCCTGTAGTATACACACATATGGACCTTACCGTCTTTCTTCGTCACTGGAAATAAATTTGCAACCAATTGGGGATACAACATCACTACCAAGAAACCTGCATTGAACTGTTTAGTTACCTCAACCTTGATTTTCTATGACCAATTCATGTAATGGGTAACTTGGATATGTGTCAATGGATGTTGAAATTTTGATGTGCCAATGAGAATTAGGCCCTTTCTAAGATCCATGCTTTCGGAACTCGTCAGCCAGATGAGATGATAGGTATAACTTAATTTTGGATCGTGGTATCCTAATGAATGTATGCTAATGATTTATGCAGACGTATGCTTTATGATTATGACTCGCATGATTTGTTGAATGGTGCCCCTGTGATGGGTCGTTGATGATTAAGCATAGAGGTTTGACTATGTAACAAGGTTTCTTGTCACATGATGGTTGAATGTTATGCTATCATGATTTCTCGATACTTGATTTGAACTTTGAAGATTACTGATGTAGGAGAAAGATCCATTGGAGATTATGAAAGTGCGCGGAGAGCTTGCTTTTTGTGGCCTGTCTTTCCCTAATTTTTGGTAGGGTCTTGCAGGAGATTCTCGTTGATATGAGCATGGAAATAGTTTGATCATAGTATGGATGACCCCACTATTTCTCACTTTGAAACACTATTCCCTTGACTAATGGGATCTTGGATGGTTTTCCCTTGATAATCTATTTTTTTTAAACCAAATTCTTCTGAATGAGCTTCATAGCGGCGTGCCTTAACATTTTCACTTCTTGAAAGGTAAGCCCCCAAGCTCCAGAATTTGGAGGAGGTACTCTTGGATGATTTGCCCTTGATGAACTATTTTTGAATCAACTCCTCTTGATGAGCCTCGCAGTGGTTTTCCCCACCATTCGAATTTTGAAAGAGGTGCCCTTCCATTTCCTGGATCTAGAGGAAGTATCCTCAGGAATAACTTAGACCTCACCATGAACTTTGATATAGATTTCCCCAAGATTTGAATTTCTGAAAAGTTTGTACCTGAAGTTGCTTGAAGAGGAACTTGGACCCTACAGACGGTAGGATGAACCTGATATGCATTGCCCCAACATTTCAATCTTGGAAGATTTCCCCTTGACTCAAAGCCTTGAGAGATTTGTTAAAATATACCTTGTTAAGATATGACTTGATTAAGGAATGTTCCTTCGAAAGGTATGCCCCTGATTGAACAGTGCTTTGAAATTTGATCTGGGTTGATTGAATTTCGGAATGATCACCCCTTGTCAATAGTGTCTTCATGTGATATACCCCTACGATCATTAGTATTTTCCCCTATTTATAAGGGTTCTCTTAGACGCTTTTCACCAGTTAGAAGCTTCTTGGAAAGGCTGCATTTGGTCAGACCATTTTTTGAAATCTCCTTGATGTTAAGTATTGATTCGTGGATAAAATTGTACATTTTGAAAAAGTAATTCTTAGTGATGTTCATGCAAGTTTTGAATTCGAAGTTTGAATAGAAATGGATGATTAGAGATGGAGATTCGAAGAGGCGAAGAGATTACCAATAACTTTAACAAACATAGGATTCAATTTAACACGAATTTTGCCGAGTATGCTTTCATAGTTAACCTTGCTTCAATTAGGACTTTTAAAGGTTGTAACGTGGCTATAGTTCGTGGTTTAAGAAAAAATATATATAAGACTCAAAATTTATTTATCCCTACCCCATTCTTCTTGATGTTCTTCAATCCTAAGTTCAATTAATCCAATAGATGCGTTCAATCTCCAAGAGAAATTTTGTATTCGCGTAGACAATGAGAAGCGTAGATAAAGATTCAAGCCTCGATTTAAAAGAATTGATAAGATCCAAGTGTTGATAAGATCCAAGCGTTAATGAGAAGTCTTAATGATTCTTGAGGTGGAAGTCACAATATTGTTCTCCAATTTATTTGTTTTTTTAATCCCTTATTTTGCATGGAGCAATTCTTTTTGAATTTGCGGTCCATCAGGATGCCCTAACTTTTTTCTAAGTCAAGTTTTGATTTCCTTTGATTTAGTGGAATTTCTTTTTTTTTTAATTTCTCTTTTTATTTTTGAAGCCTTTTTTTGCCTTTGATTTTGACACATGTAACTGTCATGCTGTTTTTTGTAAGCTTCATCTTTATCATTTCCTCGATCTCGATTGATGTACTGAGGAGAAAAACATCATTGATTCCTCAATCCTGGACTATTCTCTGAATGATGTATCGAGGAAAGATATATGATTGAACTTTTTGTTTAGATAAATCAATTCTCTTGAGGATAGAATGCGCCATTGAATTAATGGAAAGACTACCCTACCCTTGGTTAAGATTAAGGTTTTTTTTAGAAAATAGAAAGAACACCGACTTCTGGCTCGAGGGGGTTAAATATGGATTATCTCCTTATATCTCCACTATTTAAGAATTGAAACAATGCCTTACATCGTCAGCTCGGTCTTACCATTGAAAGCATACGTTAGCAAATTATTGTTATTTAATTTTCATCATTCTCCCTCGAAGTTTGTTAAAGTTAACTTGAAGATGGAAAAGATGAGTGAAAATGGAAATTTGTTGACTATTTATGGAAAGTGATGAAAAATGAAGAGTGAAACGAATGAATTGAATTCAAAAACATGCATGATCATTTTATTAGAATTACTGATCTAAAGATACAAATTTACACCAGATGAACCTTAGAAACTAGGAAATTACAATTTGTAACTGATAAAGCCTAATGATCTTATGGAAGAGCTCATTTGTTGATCCTTGTGACTTCAGGAGATCTTCTTAGTTCTTGGACTTGTCAAAGCATGAGGGTGACCCTTGACTTTTCTTAGGCATACTAATTCCATTGATAGGGCAGTTGATCTGGATGTTGAGGAATCACCAATGGTAGCGATATTTGAGGCATGGTGTAGGCCTATTGATGACATTATGAAGGGATGCCTTCTTTCTTTGTAGTACCAAGTTCAATTGAGTCTCCAATGTTTAATCTCCTCCTTCCATATTTTAGGACTTCCTCAAACAATTACAAAGAAATCAGCTAGCATGTTGATAACAGTTGGATATGGGTGAAGGTGGAAATGCATAAGATGCAAATGTATGAATGTATGTGAATGCATGGTTATGCAAAAATGTTTTTGTCTTTAGGGTATGATGCAAAAAGGTTTCATGGATATGCAATGTGATGCAGACTTAGTATGAGGGTAAACATAGGGCTACCCTATATAGGTTTAATGGTAGATATAAAAATGATAATATCCTACACTACCTCAGAGATTGAGACAGGTAGAAACTCCTTAAGGATGAAGATAGTGATGGAAACGCGGGCACCCTACACTGACTCGGAGATTGAGACATATAGGGATCCCTTAAAGACGAAGATAATAAATATGGATTTGATGATATCCTATACTGAATCAAATATTGAGGCAGGCAGGAACTTCTTAAGGATGAGGATAATAAATATGAATTTGATGATATCCTACACTAACTCATATATTAAGGCAAGAAGAAACTCCTTAAGGATGAAGATAATAATAGATATGGGTTTGAAGATACCCTACACTGACTCAGATGTTGAGGCAGGCAGGTACTCCTTAAGGATGAAGATAATAATAGATATGGATTTGAAGATACCCTACACTGACTCAGATATTGAGGCAGGCGGGAACTCCTTAAGGATTAAGATAATAAATATGGATTTGATGATATCCTACACTGACTCAGATATTGAGGCAGGCAGAAACTCCTTAAGGATGAAGATAATAAATATGGATTTGATGATATTCTACACTGAATCAGATATTGAGGCAGGCAGAAACTACTTAAGGATGAAGATAATAAATATGGATTTGATGATATCCTACACTGAATCAGATATTGAGGAAAGAAGAAACTCCTTAAGGATGAAGATAATAATAAATATGGATTTGAAGATACCCTACACTGACTCAGATATTGAGGCAGGCAGAAACTCCTTAAGGATGAAGATAATCATAGATATGGATTTGAAGATACCGTACACTAACTCAGATATTGAGGCAGGCAGGAAATCCTTAAGGATGAAGATAATAAATATGGATTTGATGATATCCTACATTGACTCAGATATTGAGGTAGGCAGGAACTCCTTAAGGTTGAAGATAATAAATATGGATTTGATGATATCCTACACTGACTCGGATATTGAGGCAGACAGGAACTCCTTAAGGATGAAGGTAATAGATATGGATTTTAAGATACCCTACACTGACTCATAGATTGAGACAGATAGGAATTCCTTAAGGATTAAGGACCATAAAAGATGAAGAGGAACCCCCACAAGCTAGGGATAGTAGCTAAGGGTCAATAATTCCTACAAGCTAGGAATTATAATAGACTAATGGGCGATTGAGGAATCCATACAGGCTAGGGGTTATGACTTATGAAAGATAAACCCTACAGGCTAGGGATCATAGTGTACCAAAAGTAACCCTTACGGGTTTAGGGATAACGGAAATGAGATTATATGAATGGTATCTTTAGAAGGTAGGCTCCTAGTTTTGGTCTACGGTAAGTTTACCCTCCCAAAAGGTTGCTTCCTTAAGGGTATCATGAATAACACCAGAGGGAAAAGGCACAAGGTCCTCCCTTAGGTGAAGCCTCTTTACGGACCGAGACTTTCGTCTCAAAGTTCTGAAAGGTGTCGTCATGAAATTTTGGTTAAGGTTGATACAAAGAGCCATGAGTGGCATTCCGAAGTCCTACTCGTCAAGAGGATATATCTTGATAAGTATTCCTTTTGCAAAATTCCACCGACTCTAGGAAAAGTCGTCACATAAACTAGCAGGGATTATGTACCCTCCAAGCTAATAGACGAACCTTTTTCTAAGGGTTAATTGAAAATATTTTTTTTAGAAAAATAAAATCTCGCCGCACAATAAATATATAATGATAAAAAAATAGACAAGAATAAATAAAGAAAATAAAAACCCAAAAAAACAAAAGCATAAAACCTAAGGGAAGGCTTCTAAACCTATGGTTGAAGTCCCCAGTAGAGTCATCAATTGTTGCAACTGGTTTTAAAATCAGAGTCACCATTACTAGTTTTTTATCCTAAGGAAGGGAATCTTATAGAAAACCCTAATTTGCAAACAGAGATTCTAGGTTTCAGACTTCTTTAGACGAAAGGAAGGTGTTAGGCACCTTTCATCTACCTTATTCGTAAGGATACTAGGTTTAGGTTTAGGTAAAAAGGGTTTTAATGTTTAATAGGGGAAAAAGGTTTTTTTTTATAGGGGAAAAAGGTTTTAATATTTAATAGGGGAACTCGCCACGATTTTAATCGTATGCTTATGTATCCTCTTAGGAGGAATCAGAGTCTCATTTCGTAGTTCGCGGCTGGTTGGTGTTTTTTATAGGATCACGTAGAATTGCTTTCGAATTTATCCTTGAATCTTGTATGGATTTTGAAAAGTGAGTGTTTGTAGACACAATTTGCCGTTAATTTTAAAAGAAATTCTCCTTAATCCCTTTTATGAAAATATCTTGTATGTTGTTAGGTTAGTGGAAAAATTGTTAGTGTTTGATTGGATAGCTATTTTAGGATGTATGATGCGATATGAGAAAAATATGTTTGGACGAGAAAAATAATTAACGCAATTTAGAAAAATAGAGTTAGTGTTTTAGAAAAATATTTAAGCTAATAACTAACTATATTTCCTAATTATTAAAAATATATCAAATATTAAAAATATCCAATAATTATTTATTGATATGTGAAAATTATATTTAATGCAAATGTGTAAAAATGCGATATATAATAATTTAAAAAAATAGAAAATTAGAAGAATTATAATTAATTAATTAATTAAGGTTAAGGGGAGCAAAACATAATCTGGAGGTGTTAAGATGAAGGGTCCTAGTTCACATATTGAACTGGGCCCAAAACACGCAGGGAGTGAGAATATTAAGACTGAGTGGTGTATTAGAATAAAATTTGGATCTAAAGATATTTTGAGCCCAAATTGGCTGAGGGGAACATTTTGTAATAGGTTAGTCAAATAGGAGGGTCTTGCAAGTAAAGACCCAAGTTCAGATATTGAACTGGGCCCAAAATGCAGATGGGATATTAAGAGCCCAAGTTCAGAAATTGAACTTGGCCCAATTAAGCGGTGGATTTAGATTAAGTAGAATTTTAATTAAAAAGTTTGATTTTTTTGAATTATTATAATTAAAAGCTAATAGAATATAATACACCAATTAAATCTAATTAGCCTAATAATTATATAACTACATTAATCATTTATCAACAAATCTAAAATTAATAATAAAATCACTCATTTTTGTGTTTGGACATTTTTTATAGACTAAATTAAGCAATTAATAAAATTAGTATTTTATATGCATTTTTAGAATAATAAAATAACTAAATAGAATGATTAGTAAATTAAATATGAAGGGATTATTACCCAATATCTATATCCTAATTTAAACAAGAGTTTGCATAAAAAATAAAATAAAATAACAATAACAAATGAAAGAAATTGAGATTACCTTTCACGTGACTTTGTCTCTATTATTATCATCAAGTTTTCAAAGCACTAACCAATGGTGGCTAGACATGTGGCATTTAATTAAAATAAAAATAAGAAAAAAAGTAAAGAGAAAACACAAATACATCGAAGAGACCAATGTTTTCTCTTTCACCCGTGCCCCTTTTTTTCGTTCATAAATTTTGCAGAAACAATAACAACAACAAACAAATCTCTCTTCTTCATAGTAACAAAATTAACACCTATGTCCAACAATCAAAATCGAAATATAAATAAAAAAAGAAAGGAGATACTTATAGTGGTGGTGGCCGCGATTGGAGGGTTGCCAGAGGGACTTCATGCGTTGGTGCGTGGAAGCTTCACTGAAACATGGTTGTGTAATTTGTGTGTGGTTGATGAAAAATTTGTTGATGAATTCTAGATCTGTGAAATTGTTGATAAAACAAAATACTGCAAATTTTTTTTTTACCAAGAAACAAAACCATGAGAAAATATCATTATATTGTTAAATAAAACAACAACAACAATTAAAAAATAATCAAGAGGCCTCATATGAAATCATCGGCCCAAAAAATAGTAAAACAAACACCAATAATATTGAGAAGAAAATTTGAAAAGAAACTGTGTGTGAAAAGTTATTGTGAGAAATTTTGGATGTCTTAAAAGTGTGAAAATATGATCCTATTTATAGACTGTCAAAATCAGGTTAAAGGGCAAAAAAGAGAATAAAATAAATTAGATCTTTCTTGGTTAACAAATTGACCAATCAGAAGTTGAGTATGACAAAAATTGATGCAGATTAATGGATAAGAAACAATTATCTCGAAAAGGAAATATTTTTTGTATTTATTATGATTTTTGCACTCAATTTTAATGAAAAGTGCATAAAATCAAATAAATAATAATTTTTTAAAAATTCCATAATTAAAAATACGAAAATAATATTTAAATAATAAAAAACATGATTTTTGTGATTTTGAAAATAATTAGAAAATTATTAGTAACAAAAAATATCCAAAGTGCACCAATTGAGATTGATCTAGTTTTGGCATAATTTTGAAGATTGGAAATTGATTGAATGTTTGATCCATAATTTGGTGAACAAGATTATTAATCTAGCCTTGTTTATGACTATTCCAAATATTGAGATTGATTTGAAAAGATTAATTTATAAGGTATTTTGACTATTTTTTACATAAAATAATGATTTTAATAAAAAAAAATTTTAATATAATAAGTACAAAAATAGTAACTTAATAATAAAAAATATGATTTTTGTGGTTAGAAATAATTGAAAATGAAAATAAAGTTAGTAACAATAAATAAAAAATATCCATAGTGCACCAATTGAGATTCAAACTCGTGACCTTCTGCTTGCAAGTCTTTCTCCCTACCAATTGTGTTATGCTACTTATTTAAAGTAAAAGGTCAATTGAAAGTATATGACAGCGAACAATTATTTGCTATTTTTACAAATAATTATTATATTTTCAAACAGACTTAAAATGAATTTTTATTAAAAAAGCCTCCAAATGTTAATATAATTAAATCAAAGGAATTTTATACTCTGTAAAACTCAGGTTTGAAAATAAATTTGACGGTAACACTAAGATGGACAAATTTGGGGTATGACACCCTGTATTCTGCCTCGGCGATTGACAAAGCAACGAACACTTTCTTTTTGCTATGCCAACTTACCATGGATTTTGAAAACATGTGACAAATTCCACTAGTACTTTTCCTATCTAACTTGTAACCGAAAAATAGGAATCAAAATAACCAACCATGCTACAATTGTTTCCTTTGGAATACCAAAGCATAAACTTAGAGGTACCAATGAGGTATCTAAGAATGCGCTTATCTGCTTTTAAATTGGATTCCTTTAGAACAGGTTGATATCATGCACACATACAAACGCTAAATATAATATTGGGCCTAGATGCGGTAAGATAAAGAAGAGATCCAATCATCCTCAACATCCTTATCCTTTTCATCTCTATCCACGTTATCGTTTATCTCCATAGGTGTTTCAATTTCCTTTGCACCGTCCATACCAAATCTTTTGAGAAATTCGAGATAATACTTGGTTTGACATACGAATGTTCCTTCAGCAAGTTACTTAATTTGTAGTCTGAATAAGTAGTTTAACTCCCTCATTAGACTCATTTCAAACTCTCTCTACATAAGCTTAGGGAACTCCTTGACAAGATGCATATTAGTTGATCCAAAAATGATATCATCAACATAGATTTGACCTAGTAAAATATGCTTTCCTTGACGTTTAATAAAGAGTGTAGTGTCTACATTACCTCTAGAGTATTTTTGCTCTAGCAAAAACTTACTAATTCGGTCATACCATGCCCTAGGGGCTTGTTTAAGGCCATACAATACACATTTTAGCTTGAACACATGACCAGGAAACTCATAATTTTAAAAACCGGGAGATTGACAAATATACACCTCTTCACTTATCTATTTGTTAAGGAACACTCTTTTTACGTCCATTTGATATAATTTGAAGTTCTTAGACCATGAATAAGCTAATAAAAGGCGTATATCTTCAAGTTAGGAAACCAGAGCATAAGTCTCCTCATAATCAATGCCTTCCTCTTGGTTATTGAAATTCTGGTAGGTCCGAATTTAGATGTCTTATAGGATGTTAGGACATCTGATCTGACATAAACAACACAGATAAGGTATCAAGATATAAAACAGTACTGAAAAGCAAAAATAACTCACAGAATTTGTTAACCTAGTTCGGAGCAACTCTCCTACTCTGGGGGCATACCAAGCCACAGACAAGTCCACTGTGATAGTATCAATTCATAGACCCTACATCAAACATAATAGTTTGTGATCTACTCACTTAATCACTACTAGTGTTATACTTCTATCTAAGACTCACCTAGATATGAGGCCTTCCTCAATCCCTTATTAATCACATACAATGATTGGACAACAAACAGGAAGACACACTTCTATGACGGCAAAAGAGAAGAAACACTTCCATGACAATACTCAATCAAGACTTAAAGATAAACTCCACCACTTACAACTTTACTCCTAACTAAGAACACAACTTGGAGTTGCTTAAAAGCTTCCTCCAAGAACAATAATCAACTCTATGCTTAAAAGCTTAAGAGTGATAAGAGAACCTTGCAATTCAAGGAACACAATCCAACTCACATGTCGAGTGGATTCCACAAACAACTCTCCTAGAGAGTGGTACAAACTCATCCCTAATGATTACATCTTTTCTTATTCACGGATGGTGTCTTTCCTAGGTTACAGACACTTTTATTTATAACTTGTTTCCCAACTGGATTTGGGCCTTCAATTACAACTCATCAACTGTTATAATTATGTAGAAGATTCTGCATAACAATAGGTCTCAATCAAATCTTCTTAATTTATCTCCATAATTAGATAGTGCATATTCTTCAACATTCTTCTTGATTCTTCTTGACCTATAAAACAACACCACATAGGATTGCATAATATTCCCAGAATATTCTGCATCTGTTAAATCATAACAGAATATATTAATCCAGCTCAGTTTAGGTGGGATGTCGTATGCTCCTTAATAGGACATCTTATCCGACGTATTGCTCCAGATGATGAGAACTTCTCATCTCAACATGTATCAACATAAGATAGGACTTCTTGCACAACTTGTTCCTGTTAGCAAGTTAACACACCCTATCTAACATATTACTGCTATATTAGTTTTACCAAACATAATGCCAATCACATAATTCAGAGAATTTACAATTATACCCTTGAGCCACAAGAGGGACCTTATTTCTTATTATCACACCATGTTCATCAAGGTTGTTCCTAAATACCCATCGAGTGCCTATAATTTGATGATTTTGTGGATGGGGGACAAGGTCCAAACATCATTTCTTTCAAATTGATTCAATTCTTCTTGCATGTCCATAAGACAATGCTCATCATGTAAGGAATACTTAGCGTTTTAGGTTTAACTTGTTATACATATGCATGATGATAACAAAAATTACTTATCTTAGAGCGAGTAGTTACCCCTATGGTGATATCACCAATAATGTTGTCAATTGGATGATCCTTGAAGGTTCTCCACTCTAATTGAATACCATCATCTTCTTGAAGACCTTCATCGTCTTTCTTTTCTTGTTTGTAATCTTCATCCACCAATTTCTACCGATTTAAGTTGATCAAATCCTTCATTTGTATCTTTGAGTATGTCTTCTATAGATGCACCTACACCATGAAAAGTACTACCTTTCCCAACACCATTTAGGGAAGTCTCATCAAAAGTAACATGAACCGACTCTTCAACAACAAGTAATATTTTGTTATAAACTTTATATGCTTTACTAGATTGAGAGTATCCAAGAAAATACCTTCATCAGCTTTCGCGTCAAATTTTCCAAGATTATCTTTTCCATTATTTAAAATAAAACATTTACATCCAAAGACATGAAGATGAGAAAATTTTGTTTTCTACCTTTTAAAAGTTCAAAGGAGGTTTTGTCAAGTATGAGAGGAATAAGTATCCTATTCAAGACATAACATGTCGTGCTAATAGGATCGACCCAAAAATATTTTGGTACACGACAACCATTGAGCATAGTTTTTTCCAACTCCACTGAAATACGATTTTTACGCTCCAAAACACCATTTTGTTGTGGAGTTCTAGGAGCTGAAAAGTTATGTTCAAGTCCAAATTTATCACAATATTCTTCAAAGAGGTGGTTTTCAAAATCACCTCCATGATCATTTCAAATGGCAACCATTTTTGAATTTAATTTGTTTTAAGCTAACTTTCCAAAACGTGTGAAAGCCGAGAATGTCTCATCTTTGCTATGTAAGAAAATAGTCTAATAAAATCTTGAGTAATCGTCTACAATCACAAGTGGTATAGATGTTGAAATAACATTTTTAGATTTAAAAGAGACCCTTGTTTGCTTACCCTTTTGACATGCATCACATAGATGATCTTTTGAAAATTTTATTTTTGGTAGGCCAATTACTAAATCTCTTGCAACTGTTTTATTAAGTATATCAAAGTTGTCACGAGCCAAACGTCTATGCCATAACCAAGAGTCTTCACTCAAGGTAACAAGACATTGGGAATTATTCAAGGAAATTTATATTAAGTCAAGCATATAGACGTTACTAACACTCATACCCTTAAACATACAATCCTTCTTTTCATTATGTTCCATTATGCATTATGCAACTATCTTTGGAAAAAGTTACGTTATACCCATTATCGCATAATTGACTAATAATAAGAAGACTATGTTTAAGGCCTTCAACTAACATAACATTTGAGATAGTAATAGTTGAGGGATTACCTATAATACCCTTTCTTAGTATTGCACCTTTGTTGTGATCACCATAGGATACATAACATTTCTTCTACACCACAAAGTCGAAGAATAGAGAAATGTCTCTTGTCATGTGTCTTGAACATCCACTATCGAGAATCCATTTTCCCGTCATAGCTTCAAGATACTCAACCTACAAAATAATCAAACAAGGGTGGTAGGTACCCAATTCTCAATGGGTCCTTGAGAGTGAGTTAAATAATTATTGCATTTGCGCAACCATTAGAAATTTCCTTTAGAAACCAAAAAGCACCTAAATTTTCATTTTTCAATAGTATGACCTTTTTTTCAACAAAAGTGACAAAATAACCTATGATGATAATCACTTATGCTATTAAACTTCTTCTTAATCAAGTTATAGTTTTTATGAGGCTTTTCAACCTTTGAACATTCAATAGCAATAATATCAATGAGATGATGTAGTTTGTCCAATTTGGTTTCAAGATTACTCAATTCTTGTTGCCAAATTTGACATGTTTCACATCAAAATTTACAAGATCGTTCATCTTCCTTTACACAATTTGAACCATCTATAATTAGATTCTTTAATGCCTCAAATTATTGATTTGTTTCTTCAACCTTGGCCTCCAAATTATGTAAAAAAACTTTTCTTGGGAGGCAAACTTTTTGTTAGCATATAAAGTCTCTTTTTATAGATTTTCAAATTGATTCTTCAACTCATTAAAGGACAATTTTGCAAATTAGTGTATTTAGAATGACTTACATCATTTTTCTTGCCTTGACGATGATTTTCCATGAAACAATAGTTTGCCTCTTCATCACTCTCGCTTGAGCTTTCATTGCTTGAGACATCACTATCACTATCCCAATCAACATAGGATTGTCTAGAATTTCTAGAGTTGTTTCGTTAATCATTTCCTTTCTTCTTAGCAAGAGATGGACAATCCAGTCTATAATGACCCGATTTTCTATATTCGTAATAATGACCTAGTTTTCTGCATTTGTAACAAATACCATTTGACTTATCCTTTTGGTTGTCTTCTTATTTAGAGGAAGAGGATTGTCTTCTAAATTTAACAAGATTATTATCAGAGTGTTTGACACTATTCTTCAGAATGTATCAATTATACTTCCTTACAAATAATCCCATTTCTTCATCATATGAATTCTCTTAAACTCTAGAGGCATTATTATTAGTAGGCTCATCCCTTGAGGACTTTGAGCTAGAAGCCTTGAGAGCTTTAGACTTCAACAATTCCACATTAACAACCCCTTTTTCCTTTTCCTCTTTCGCAAGCTCCTTTTCATGCTTATCCAAGCAATTATATTCTTACTCGTGTTCTTTTAACTTTCCAAACAGGGACGTGAGATCGAGTGTTGCGAGATTGTTGGCTTCCATAAACACGATGACTTTTGGTTGCCAATTCCTAGTAATACATCTCAACACCTTGTTAGTAGAAATAGCATTGGAAATAAGATTACCTAGTAAATTTAAACGATTAATAAGATGCGAGAACCGCTTTTGCGTTTGAGCAATTATTTCCCCATGCTTCATGCGAAAGAGTTCAAACTCTTGATTAAGTGTATTAATTCTAGATTGTTTAACCTCATTAGTTCCACCATAGGTAACTTGTAGAGCATCCCACATAACTTTAGCGGTTTGACAATGGGAATGTGATATAACTCATCAACACCAAGAGTGGATATGATGATGTTCTTAGCTTTCCAATCACAAAACCACTTCTTATTATCATTCTCATCCATAAGTTTTCCGGATTTGGTAGGTAGCACCATCAACAACATATGTCACCGGTGTTGGACCATTTTGAATAGCTTCCCAAACACCTTTGATATATGAGTTGACATGAATTTGCATACAAGATTTCCAATAACTATAAAATTCTCCAGTGAAAATTGGGGATCTTTTATAATCCCCTTTAGGTTAGTAAGCCTTTTTTGAAAGAGTGTCGAAGCCGGAATGAACCGGGCTCTTGATGCCAGTTGTTAGACGATGGAAAGATATCTAGAGGGGGGAGTGAATAGGTACCGCTTTTAAAAATTTAATCCAGAAAAAATATGGTTTTGAAAAAGTTTTTTTATCAAAGAGCGACGCGAAAGCTTTCTTAAAAATTTCATCTATACGAACGTTATTGGAAACTCGGATATGCAAACTTAAAAACAAATTCAACATGAAATAAGAACAACAAATATAATTAAGATGTTGAATCACTTTACAGCTTATTTAACGTTCATTGCAAGTTACAAGTAAAGTTATTTCTAATGGCAATATTAAAATAACAAGTTGAATCAATTTATCAAACACTTGGTGTGCAAGTGAATTTTCAGAATTTTTCCTTGAGTTGTGTTGATAGATAAAACCACTTATAATTAAAAGTGATTATAAGCTATATTAACACTTAGAATCAAAAACAGTTCAGAAAATTTCTTACAATTTAATTGATAAGGTAATTCTATTTGATAAATTGATTGATAAAAATCAAAGCAAGTAATAGAAAAATTAAAAGAGATACAAGGAATTTGTGTTCATAGTTCCCCACTATTGTCCTCGCCTGTGGGTACGTCTACGCCTAATTCCAATGGAATTCGGATAATTCTTACTATGCAAAAATTTTATACAAGAGAAGTGTTCAAGAGCAACTCCATAAACCCTAATGCTTGTTGTTGATTCAACCCCTTCTCTTCTTTTGATATTGAGAAAGATTAAGACACAATAGATGCAAATTGACTATCTGGATCTTGCTACTCCTTTGTATTATTCATCTTCAAATTTTTCACGCACTGTCAATTTCAAAATATTGCGACAAAAGACTTCAATTGTAATCCACCATTCTCGCGCTACTTCCTTTGAGTTCTTTATCTACAAAGGATCCCTTGAATTCTTTATCTCCAAAGGAATTCACTTGGCCGCAATTACCTCTTGAACGTCTCGCACGAAAACCCTCAAATCAACCAATTATCTTGGAGGAAAAATCCGCAGTTTTTCCTGGATGAAGACTGATCGTACCTAATCAGAAGAGATTATCAAGGCCCACGAGCTTCAAGTTGAGCAGCGGTTGAGTGTAAAGTGGGAGGTACCTACAAGACACTATGATGCCAAAGTGAGGTTTAGAGTGAGAGAAAGTAAAGTAGGTGAGGTAGAACAAATGAATGAATGGATACCCGATCCTCTCATGTGAGAGGGTATTTATAGCCCTCAGCGCTGGGCCATGATCAATGTAATGGGCCAAGAGATTTGGGCCCAATAACATGGACTTCCAAGGTTTACGCGAGTAATAGGGTCTAGCACGTGGCCCCCTCCTTGGTGAAGATCCCTACGAATGTAGGGACAATGGACCCGTTATTCTCGGAGGGAATGTGGTGGTTGATGATGACTAGAGACACGTTCTCTAATGGGAACGTGAGGGAAACCATAACGACTACCAGTCTTGGGCCCAAAGCTATTGGGCCACAACAAAGGCACTGGACTAGGGCTTCCATAACATAGGGGCAAGTGCCAACCCAATCCATAATAGGAGTTGCCCAAGTTATTTCCCTTAGGCGAAAGGGTGGTGACTTGAGACTAACTCGAGTGTTAGGGAGGAGCTACTCGATATGGGAAACTGTCAGCTACCAACGAGGAAGGTTCTGTGGCTCATATCGAGGAGGACTCATAGATTTGCGCATGATGTGCCTGAGTCAGCTTTGGGAGAGTTTCATAGGTCGAGTTCACCCCTTGCTCGTATCGATGAAGTGCCTGGTAGTAATTTTTGCTCATGGGGAGGTGAGGAGTTTCCTCTGGCGTGCGTCTTTGATGTTCCTGTATGTAAGGCGTTATAATGATGTCAAGTGTTTGTCCGCCAATGAGAGTGGAATGGCGCAGGAACATCATTTTGTGTGAGACTGATTTGGGTGACATGTCTTATCATGAGCCCCACGTGGTAGCTGTTTGGGGTGTCACCATTATATAGGGCAGTCTAAGAGCCCAAGTAGTGATGACTTTCCGCATGCTACCTCGTGAGGTGGAGGCTATCTATAAAAGGGGAATCACAGATTTACTTTGATAATTTCAAGCTCTTTATCCCCCCATTTCCCTTGCATTTGTCTCCTCCAACACCGTCGTAGACACCTCCACGTTCATCTCATCCAAGTAAGTGATTTCATCTTGATCGTGTTTTTTCTTAGATTTTTTAGATTAAACACTTGGGTTTTGCCATGAATGGATGAACCTCTGGATGAAGATTCATGGGTTCTGGAATAAACCTCCATGGATGTTCATCTGGTTCATGGATGTATATGAAGATTCATAAGTTCCAGAATTTTGTTTTTACTTGCGTCGAGGTCGTCCCCCCATTTAGTGGGGAAGATTTGGGAAACTTTCCCATTTGACGAAATGTCCATGCGTAGGGTGTCGACCTATTTGGCGTTCGCTATTGAGGGCTTGGGTCGAGGACCATTCCTTGATGCATTCATTACCCTTTCACTTGATTCGCGGTGTAAGGGTGAATTTTATGATTTCGAATTCACTGTTTTCCCATGCTTTTCAGGTACGATGGTGCAACCAATCGAGGAAGACATTGTGCCTGATACCAATTAGGGTGATGATATGGTCGTAGACAACCATTTAGCTTGGGTCAAGGCGTAGCCCCAGAGTAAAAGGTCATGTTTTTCGAAGGACTCTTCTGATGCGTTCAATGTCCTCGAGGACCAAGCAGAGGGTGCCCCTCCAACTGGGTACTTCAAATCCCTCATAAAAGCCGAAGCATATTCTCGTAATTCCTGGGAAAATGCTTCCCTATGTACGAGTTCTCCTGTAAAGAAGTGGGGATGTGTTTTCCCTTCAACGATTTCCAAGTGGGGGTCTTCCAATGGTTGCAACTGACACCCTCCCAGCTTCATCTGAATGCGCTCGCGTTTATGCGGGCGTTTGAGCTAGTATGCCAATATCTCAAGATTGGTGCCACTTTGACCCTCTTCTTTCATATCTTTTACCTACAATGGCAGACCATTGGAGGGCTACAAGCCTGGGTGTCGTTCAAACACTTCGCAAAACTCTTTCGGTCGTACCTTGAATCTGTGGGCAAATTCAAAGAGAGGTATTTTTTCGTGAAGCCTCTTACTGATGCAGTAGTGGATTCTTTATACAACTGCTTAGAAGATGTCAAAGATGGTCGGACAATGGCTTGACTGACAGCTAAGTTTCATCTCGAGTGGCAATGGAAACTGTTATACCCTAAAATTTTCCCTCTCATTTATCAAGATTTTCCTCACAAGACTTCTTGGACTCAAGACAAGATTAGGGTTTGGTCAGCTCAAGACATCACCTTGCACTAATAACCTGAAATTAGGGTTTGAGTTTGCACAAGGATTTTTGGACCATCATTGCTTTATGTGACTTTCATACACAATCTTGGACCCCTAAGATTGCTCATGATTAAGTTTCAAGCTTTGAATCACATTTCTGCTCAGTCAATTGGATAGTTGACCTAAAAATCAGCTGTATTAGAGAAAAAGTCAACCATGGCCAATTTACAGTCAAAATTCATTATTTTTGATCCACAACAACATTTTAGACTCATATGTACCATTTGATCAAGTTTGGATCACAACTCCTCAAGAAATTTGATCAAATCATCAAAAGGGCAAAATGGTCAAAATTAGGGTTTTGACTGTGGAAAGGCAATTTCTGATTTTTAACCTAGCCAATGACCAATTGAGTTCAAGCATGATTTCAAGGGTTCAATGGCATCATCATGACCTAATCACATAGTTCAAAAGATCTCAAGTTCATAGGATTGACAGATGAATTTTCAAGTCATCTGATCAAAAGTCAATTGTACACTAAAAAGTCAAACTTTGACTTTTTGGTCAAAATCAAGTGCCAAGGGTCATAATTCATCAAGATATGTAAAAATATGAAACTTGTTGACCAAGAAAACCAATTTTTAAAATTAGAGTTTTCAATTTGAAAATTTTCATAACTTAGAATTTTTCTATGTATGGAAATTTCCTTATTTTTTCCCAACTTTTCATAACTTTTTCACCATGATGCAATTTGATTCAAAGAAAACTTCCAACATGAAATTTTTAGTACTCCATGAAGTCTACAACTTTGATTCACAAATTTTTCCAAAATATGCTTGGATCTCAAGTTATGAATTTGTGAATAGAGGTCCATGAACTAAACGACTTAGTGAAAATTTGCCCTAATTTAGGCAGTTTTTTGACCCAACTTCATGGACATTTTTCACCTACTTCCAAGAGGTATCTCAAAATTCATTTCAAGGATGTATTATAGAGAACATTTCAAGATTTATAAAATGTCCAAGAACTCTCCAAGATCATTTGTGGTTAGGGATAATCGAAGAAGAGAAATTGGCATTTTATCACTTTTGATCAAGCCATTTTTACAAAGTGTCAAGTTGCAAATCTGATCAAGGATGCTTGTACCTTGTATTACAGGTCCTAAACTCATTCTAAACTCCATAATTAAATGCAAACTCAGAGGATAAGGGCTTTATCTTTGCTTTTGGAGCATTGTACAAGGGATTTTTCCATTTTAGGCATAAAGGGCACATTACCATTTTCATAAAGGCAAGCTTTTCCAACTTTATCAGCCTTGAGCCTTGGACTTGTTCCTTTGGGACAAACAATTTCCACAGGTATCAAGCAAAGTATACCAACTCTCATCAGCACAAGAATTAGCCAGTACAAGCATGTTGGCATGAGTCACTTCACTTTTCTTCAAAGGGAAGAAAAGTGGCCAAAAGGTCAGAACTGGTACAAGCTGATAAAGAGTGGACTTTGTATCATTATATACATCTTCAAAAACTTGTTACAAGCTAGAACATGAATGCATAACCTCTGAAACTATCCAAAACACAAAAACTTCATTTTTCTGCCTAAAACAGACAATTCTGCAAAATCATAGCAAGCTCATTATTTGCTCGTGCGTTTTGCCTCTTAACACTTGAAACATCTTCTCCACATCATATCCAAGCTATCCAAGCCTTTACATTGTTGTTGTAAGCTCTGTTTCAGCCATCACCATTTTCACTTTGGAAGGTTGCAGCTTGACTTCACTCAAAGTCCCCACATTGTCATATCCAAATCCATCTAAAGGAGGTATTTTTCAAAACTCTATCTATCTATTTTGGCATCCTCAAGCCACGATTTGTGAAGCAAAATGTAGTCCTTAACATGGTGAAGTTGTACATATGCATACTTTTCATTTATGTTAACTGAGCTAAGAGAATTTGAACCTTAAAGTTGCTGAAATATTTAGGTCACAAATTAGGGATGATTAAATTCTCTTTGATCTTTGAGAGTTAGGTTACAAATTTTATACCATTGGAATCGTGAGATTATAAGCTACATGTTTTATGTTATGGGTTTTTGTTTTTATGCAAGTAATAGAGAGTTACAGATTTGAAGTAGAAACACACGCAGGGAGGAAGCTGAAGGACAAGGATGAAGATGATGTTCTGGGCCTTGGCGCGACTGGGCCTGTTTGCTTTTTATTTTCACACCCCCTGATCCACTATTTGCACCCCCTGGCTTTATTTTGTATATTTTTCATATTTTCTTTTCATTTTTATGTTTATTGCTTTTATTTATTTTTCCGAGTCATAAAAAATCATAAAAAATAATTTCTTTATTTTTTCATTTTATTTTATTTTTCTATTATTTTTTGCATAAAAAAATAATTTATTAGGGTAATATACGTTATTTTCTTAAATAAATTGTAAATACATTTAATAAATACTATACATTTTTATTTTATTATTTTACACATAAAATATTTATTTTCATACATATTTTATTTTTTAATATTTATATATTATATTATTTATTATTTTCTTGTACAAAAATGGACAAAAATAAATAATAGGAAACATATATTTCTTTTAATAAAAAATTAGGGTTTTCCCCTTTCAAAAATATTATTATTATTTTTTCCTTATTTTCTAGGGTTTAATTAATTTTATTTTCTCATATAAAAAATCAAATACAAAGCATTTTTGCATAAATACTTTGCATTGCATATTTAAATATTTGTATATTTATTTATTTCGCACAGTAATTCAATTGGGTTGTAATAGTATTTTAGGGTTTATATTTGTGCAATATCCCCATTCAAAAACTTGTATCCCCCCTCCCATAATAATTGTTGTAATAGCTTAGTTTACATTTACGCAATTTATCGCATTTATGCCATGTTTAGTAAACTAGGTTTTGCATGATAAGACCAAAAACAAACAAATAGAATGACCTAATACAAGACAATCAAATGCATGTAAAATGACACACATTGCACACAAGCACCCTTAGGGTTTCACCCACTTGGTTGCCTAAACAAAAATGGCCATGGTATGCATGCAAAGTATCTTGGCAAAACAAAACAAAACAAAATAAGATCATAGTCCCTCGATGACGCTATCAAAAGGTTGCCTAAAACAAAATGATCTTGGTCCCTCAAAATGATAAAGATACTTGGCAACATTTCTATCATGGTCATACGATAACCCACGCTTGTCCCGTTTAACATGCAAATATAGGGTTGTTTACCAAATCAATGATAAATCAACAATGTCAAAGGAATAAAATACATAGGAAAGACATTTTAGTAGGGTAGATATCTCCTAGTTACTTGCTCTCTTCCAAACAATCCTTGCTATTTTCAAAAACACACACACACATTTCAAAACATTTCCAAACAACTTTCAAAATATTGAAACATTTTTCAAAAGACAAACGTCTTTGTATACATTCTTACGAACGAGAATCATTACAAAGATTGCCTAAACGAATGGCCTCTTTTGAAAATACTTTCAAAATCACACAAAACACAAAGCGCCATTTCAAACAATTTCAAAAGCAAAGAAAGTGATCTAAACAAGTAACTAAGAGCCCATGGAAAACCATGGATGAAAATGGTTCTAGCACCTTCCCTTTTCATAATCTACCCCCCGAACTCAAGAAAACATCTCAAAGGTCTTTCCTGTGATTTTTTACCTTTCCTTTTGGATAAAATAAAAGTTGGTGGCGACTCTTTCTAAACCGCGACATTTGCGACGAAACGTAAAACCTCAAGTCAGTTCTCCCACCATATCACAGAAACATTTTGAGAACAATCCTGGGTATTATGTGGTGAAGCCCGAGCACTTAGATGCCCAAGATAAGCTCTCTTATGACAAGCTAGCGGCTTATGTCAAGAGCTTCTCCTTGAAAAAGTATGTGAATGTAGACAATAACTTACTCTTTGACGATAAAGGGGATCATCTCTTTGTTCCCGAACTGATTAACACGAAAGCACTCCTTGAGTACTCCTCTGTTGAGGAGGCATTAAGACTTCTAGGTAGGGGACGTGCCTATAATTTCATGTTCATACTTTTGTCTCGTGGACTAACAGTTTCTTTTGATTGCAGGCCAGACGGTGAATCTCTCCGAATGTTTGCTCAAGTTGTGGTCCAATAACCTATCACATTTGGCGCCCAAAACTCAAGTTTCCCAACTTCAGGAACAAGCCAAAACTTCTACCCGTCCAAGCGTTTCATCTTCCCCTCCAGGGGCCCAGGCTCCGCCTCCCAAACAACCGGCAAAAATGAAGCGCGTGGAAGACTCTGAGCACGTGACGACTGTCGACAGGGAAAATGGTGTCAGGGCAGTTTTCATGTTGCCCCTGCTATCTCAACCGAGGTATCTTCAATGGGGAGAGTTCTTTAGGTCTCCATGAAGAGGAAAAGGATGCCATTTTGTCTGAGGACAAATAAACCCAGCAGAAGAATCTATAAGAAGATGTGGCCACCTTGATGAGGGTTCTCAAAAATGCTTTAACACTGAATGATGAAGTTGTAGGCTCCCAAGCCGCCCTGGATAAAGCTTATGCCTAAATCCAAAAGTTGAAAAGGACTAATGAGAAGCTGAAGGCTGATATTCTCAATCATGAGACAGTATGAAGCACAAGTGTAGGAGCTGGAGGAAATTATGGCACCTACTGAGGAAGGGAACGACGCAGAAAATGCCCTTGTGACAAGGCAATACCTTATTGGTCGGAATCGTGTGCTCGAGCAGGATGTTAAGGACACCATCAGTTATAGCTTCAACATTGCAGTGGAGCAGCTCAATATCGTCAACAAAGGGGTCAAGCTTGTGGTCGAAGGTGTTGGTTCCTTTAACCAGGTGGTTGATGAGCAAATATTTTATCCTCACGGGGATAATCCTGAAGAAGAAAGCGATGGCGAGGATGATGGGGGCCAAAATTAAGTTTCTGGACCTGCATGCCCGTTTGTTTATTTGGCATGTGTACCACCTTTTGTTTAACTATTTTGGACAAGGGGCTTTGCCCATTTTTTTTGTCCATTTAGTTTGGGTATGTGTTCCCCCTTTTGATATTGTATAGACAACACCGCCCTTCGTGGTCGGCTTTCTAATGCTTTAGGTTTTCTCTTGTGTTTTGCATTATGATATTTTGTCGTTGTGTTTGACGTGCTTATTTCGATGGGGAAATATGACAAGTGGAAATTTATGCTCGACCCTAATTATGGTCGACACATGTTGGAATGTGTCTAGGAAATGGAGTAGGAGTCCGTATGGCCGAGGTCAAGATCGTGGTCGGGGTCTTAACTTCGTGGCATGAATTGCCCATCACGATCTGGGTGTTCTTCCTATTGGGTACTTTGACGGTGGAGCTCAGTCGAGGTGTCCCTATCGGGCTAAGGTTCCGCTCGACCAATTAGAAAAAACTCGCCTTTCGTTATTGGTTGGAGGCTATGTTTGTACCTCAACATGCTTCTGTGGTCAAGCGAGCCATGTCGTTTATCAGAGAGGAAACATTAACTGTTGGCCCCTGGCGTTTACCAGGGACTTAGCTGTAATATTGTTTCAGCTTTGTAGCATTCCATGGTCAAGGTAGTGGTTCTCCACTCAGGCATTTGAGGTGGTAGGCTCAAGTTCCCTTTGCCCTGCAGACGCGGTAAGGTCCTTCCTAGTTGGCGGCCAGCTTTCCTTCACAGGAATCTTCTCTGCAAGACTAGGCTACTGACTTGGAAATCGCGTTTTATGACTTTGGTGTTATCACACAGGGCTATCTGTTGTTTCAGTGTGGCTTCGCGAAGAGCTACTCCTGATCGGATTTCTTCGACTAGGTCGAGATCTTCCCTTAGGGCCTCGTCATTTAGTTCCTCGTCTAAAGGGACTTCAGTTCATTTGGATTGCTTCGAGATTTCCACGGGGATGACTGCTTCGGTGCCTAAGGTTAGTCACAATGGGTTTCGTCATTCTTCGAGTGTGGCGTCGTTCGGTAAGCCCACAGGACGCATGCAGCTCTTCGACCCACCCCTTTCTGGCTTCGCCCAACCTGCACTTGAGTCCTTGTAAGATGAATCTATTTGCAGCCTCGGTTTTCCCATTGGTTTGAGGGTGTTCGACGGACGTGAAGTGTTGTTTGGTGTCGAGCTTGACGATGAACTCTTGGAAGCTTTGGTCAGTGAACTGCATCCTATTGTCAGTGATGAGCGCTTGCGGTTTACTGAATCAGGCAAGCACGTTTCATTTGTAGAAATGAAGGATGTTGTGTGATGTGATTTTGGTCAGGGCTTCGGCCTCTATCCACTTCGTGAAGTAGTTGACGACCATTATTAGGAATTTATTTTGATATGATCCTTTTACAAATGGTCCGACGATGTCCATCCCCCACCTGGCGAACGACCACAGTGACAACAATGTTTTGAGTTTGTGTAGGGGTACGAGTTGCTTGTTTGTGTGTCTTTGACATTTGTCACATTTTTTGACGTGCTCTTTCATGTCTTGTTGCATGGTGGTATAGTAATACTCTGCTCGCAACGCCTTTCATGCCAGAGATCTTTCGTCCAAATGTTGAGTGTTGATTCCCTCATGGATTTCCCATAAAATCTCGGGGATTTGCCTCTAGGAGGTCTTTTACAATTTTTTCAATAGCCTCCGTTTTTTAGAGAGACTTCTTATTCCTACATTATACTACTTCCCTAGCGGCTGGATCCACATCAAGTTAATGACAGGCGACCACAGGGTCGAGTTTGGGCATCTCTACAACACTCTACATGAACAAGTCAACATTCTCTCTCAAGAAGGCTTTGATTTGCTTCCTCGCCAAGTCGAGGAGTCCGGCACCGATCTCTACGCCTTTGTTAGGGTCTTCACAGTGGGGAATGAACTCGAAGTCTCCAAATAGGATGGGTCGGAGAGGATCATGTTCTCCATTGAGGGACTCAACTTCATCTTTGTGAAAGCGGGTATCGAGGTCAATGGAGTCGACCTTTGGTAGAGCTTGTTGTTATTCAACTCGAGCAAATTTGTCTGCCGAGGTAGCTGTTGTTGTCGAGGTGGTTGCTCTTTTAGTAGGTTGTGCCCCAGTGTCAACCATATTTTTCCCTTTAGAAGCCGTGTTGAAGCATCTCCCAGCAGTTGAGATGTATCCATGGATGGTGGTGACGTGGGCCCTCTTGCTGTAGAACTTCATATTTAAATTCACCATGCTGGGTACATCGGTTAGCTCGGCCAGTGTTCGTCTCCCCAAGATGAAGTTGTAGAGAGACATGCAATCGATCACCAGAAAACTAACTTTTACCCGTCGGGATGCAGTTTCTTCCCAAATGTGACAAACAACTCAACATGGCCCCATTTCTTGGAGGTCGGACTGTTAAATCCTTGTAGGTCAGACCCCACGTATGATGACAGGTGGGTATCATCGAGCTGCAGGGTGCAGAACAGGTGGGTGTACATGACATCGATGAAACTCCCTTCTTCGACCAAGATGTGATATACATCAAAGTTGGCCTTTTTTGCTCTCACCAGTAGAGGAATGCTGGAGTTGGTGGCACAGCCGGACAGCTCCTCGAGATTGAAAGTGATCGTCTCAGATTTTCCCTTGAATCTTTCAAGGTTTACAACCTGGATCGGGGCTGCATCCACCAGCTCATTAAGTTTTCTCTTTGCTGAATTCACCAAGATGTCAGTGAATCCCCCTCTAGATATTACCATGGTGGAGGGGAACTTCTCCCATCTGATATGGGTGAACAAAGGCTCGTCATCTTCAAGGCTGTCGGGGATGTCGAAGTCCTCGGGACTTGAGACGTAGAAGGATGCCTGGAGGGAAGTAGAGTCATTGGATGGTTAGACATCCTCCCCAATTTCTTCAACCTCGCGGGTGTTCCAGCGAGGGGCGTTGTTCCTCTTGTACTTCCTGAGTTTCCCTGCTTTGATGAGAGTCTCGATGGCATCTTTTAGGTGGACGCAGTCTTCGGTAAGGTGACCATGGCTCCGGTGGTACTGACATGATTTTGTTCTGTCATCCCCAAGCTTTGTAAGGGTGGGTCGAGGACGCCTGACCCCACTGTCCTTGAACTCAGCATTGGAGCACTCTGCAAGGATATGCTCGCGAGAAGCGATCAATAAGGTGTATTCGGTGATCCTCCTGATTGGTCCTCTGTGCTCGCGGGGGTCACGACGTTTCTTCTCCTATCTATTATCCCCTGTTCATCGAGAAGAGTCTGCATCATTGTGCTGTGGGACATTAGTTGGTCCAAGGTTCCTCGAATCGCTGACGTTGTTGGGGGCCTCTTTTTCCTCATAGTCCATGTACGCCTGAGATTTTTCGAGGAGTGCATCAAAAGACCTGGGGGGCTCAATGTCGACGACCTTTCTAAATTCAGTGTCTGGGAGGAGTCCCCTCTCGAGCAAGTATCTCTTCATGTGATTAACGTAGGGGACCTGAATGGCCTTGTGGTTGAACTGATCAATGTATTCTCTGGGGGTCTCATCACTCCTCTGGACGTTTGCCTCGAGGGCGTCCTCAATATTCTTGTGGAGATGAGAGGCAGTGAAGCTGCTGATGAATTGGTTCTTCAGATTACTCCACGAGGTGATCGATCTAGGGGGTATGCTCTTATACCAGTCCATGGCCGTTTTCCTCAGTGTCATGGGGAATAAGCTGCATTTAATGGGACCCCGATGTTATGATAAGGAAGCATGGCTTGGAAGTCGTCGATGTGGTCAACGGGGTTAACAATGTCGTCGTATTCCCTCTGAAGGGGAGGCTTCTCCATCCCTTTAAGAACAGGGGCCTCCATGATGGCTTGGAACAATGTACCACGAGGGTCATATTCGTCGCTTCTTTCTGGGGAGAGAGATGGGGACCGGTAGTAGTGGCGGTCTTTGGGTCGATCTTGGTCACAAGGAGGGTTCCTCGGCCGTGACTTCTTCTCTTCTTCTCCCCTATTTCTTTTCCGACCAGGGGATCGTCGCTCTTTGCATGGCGGGGTGTGGTCGCGCTTCTTGATGGTTTCTTGTTGGGTCATTTCCACTGAGGTGTTTCCCGGTATGAAGGGGAGAAAGACTGTGTTAATCTCTCCGATGGTGTCTTCGCGGAGGAGAACACGAGCGTGGTTCCTGTTATCGAGGAGATGAGGTGTGTGAGTCAGGCCTCCCATTCCTTCTCGGGGATCTATAGCTTTCCAGCATTCCAATGCGTTCACCTTGTGCGAAGATCATGTAGTTAGTCGTATTGATCACCGCGAACAAGGCCTTGGTCTTAAGGTCATCATTCTCAGGCACAGAGATCTCCTCGTACACTACATGCTCATATTTTTTCCGATGAGGTTGATCGGGGGTATGGGTTGGAGTAAAGGAGGAAGTGGTTCTTCCATCCCTAATGTCTAACTCATGCCCGACAAGGTCATTATTATTGTTGTTGTTGCCGTTGTCGGCGAAGTGAACGTTATGATCATTATTGATAGCTTGGTCGGCCATGACAAAGGTCGTGAAAGAGTTGATCTAACCTTTAGTTAGTGAAAGACGGGGAAGAAGTTCCCCATAGTCGGCGCCCCTGATCGTACCTGATCAGAAGAGATCATTAAGGCCCACGAGCTTCAAGTTAAGCAGTAGTTGAATGTGAAGTGAGGGGTACATGCAAGACACTCTGATGCCAAAGTGAGAGGGTATTTATAGCCCCCAGTGATAGACCAAGATCCATGTAATAGGCCAAGCGATTTGGGCCCAATATCATGGACAACCAGGTGTTGTAACCCAAAATTATTCCTCCCATTTTTAAATACGGTTAATTCAAGACGTCTCCTCATACTCATAAAGGTCTCAAGTGTTCAAGGCTACTCAGGGGTTGACCAGTCAATTCTCCTCCTAAGCAATGGGTCCATGACTAGGGTTTTGTGTTTCTCAAGGAAGATTGGATTTCAATGGTCTCAAGTGGTTTTCATGGCTCCTCATATGTCCCTAATAGTGCTCATGTCAAGTTTCAAGCCTTTCATCACAAGTTTGCTCAATCAATGGCTCAGATGATTGAAAATCAACTGTATTGGATAAAAAGTCAACTATGGTCAACATACAATCAAACTTTAAGATATTTGGTAAACATAAACATTTTGAAGTGATATTCATCATTTTATCAAGATTTGATCATGATTTCTCAAGAAAGCCCTCAAATCATCAAAAGTCAAAAGTTGCCAAATTTCCTTAGGAGAAGTCAACTAAACTTTGACCAAGCATAACTTTGACATCCTTCATCAACTTTTCCAAAAACAAAGCCCATTTTGGAGAAAATTCAATTCTCTATAACTTTGAATTCTTATATTTAAGTCCAAAAATTACTTCATTTGAGAGATATGAGCCCATACATTACAAGTCATTTCAAAAGTCAACAAAAAGACACTTTTTGTCAAGGCAACTTATATCAAGATAAAGTCTCCAAATGCAAAAATGATCAAAAGAAAAATTGAATAAAACATCTTGAACTTTCCAAAAAGTATTAAATAACCTTCAAAAGATAAAAATTGAGATAGGTAAGACCATTGCAAGTTGGGAAAGTTTGGTAAAATGCATGAAGTGAAAAATTAGCAAACTTGAAATTTTGAACTAGTGGGCCTAACTTTTGATGTTCAAACATGTTCCCAATGTGTTAAAGGACCTCTAAATCCATTCACATATTTTATATAATTTTTATTTATTTTATTTGAATTTTTATTCATTTAAATGTAAATAAATCAAATAAAATGTAAAAGAATTGGGCCAAGGTGCATGGGCTGTTGATTTCAATCACATGGAGGACCAAGAACATACGCCAAACATGCCAAAACTGTGAGAGACCCATATGGAAGCATATCCTCATTTTTTGGAAAGTTTTTAATTGGTTTTTGGAAATAATTCATGCCATGATTGCATTGTCTTCTTGCCATATTTGTTCACCCTACTCATTCCTCTATATAAGCATAACAAGACTAGATGCAAAAGACACGAAATTATGGCCTCAAACACACCTCTAGAAATATCACAAAATTCTCAAGAAAAGCAAGAGTTCAAATTCAAAATTCCAAGCATTCGCAGCCTAAGCCAATCATTCAAAATACCTCCTGGACCTCTGTAGGGTGAGAATGGATGATTTTCTATGCCCATCTGTGCTTGAAACATGCATACTTTTTTGATTTTCTATGCCCATGCCGATTTTTGATTATTTTATCATTCATATTTTTTAATTCCATGCATTATTGGAAGTTTATAACCATCCAAATCAGTTCATATGAATGTTTAGAACATATTGCAGTCGTTACATGGAGTTTATGATATCCAGATCTTCATTTTCCATTTTTAAACCGAGTTAGGGCATTTGCTTCAAACAAAACTCAAAACACATTGGATGGTTGGACATCCTCCAATCTCTTTTGTTTTATTCCTTGTATTTAATCTTCTTTTACTTTTATTCAATTAAAATACAAAAACTAATTTTTATTTAAAAATAATTAGATTTAGGTTTTTTTCATTAATTAATTTTTAAATAATTAGACTTAAGTTTTTTTTATTAATTAATTTGTATTTAAAAATAATTAGACATTATTTTTTTTATATTATTATTAACTTTTTTTTATTAAAAAAGATAAAAAATAGTAGAAATAAGTAGGTTTTAATCATTTTGTTATCACTTTAAATATTTTCCATAAATAAAAACATCAAAAATATTTTCCTAACACTTAGAAATTTTTTTTAGGTTTTAAATATTTTTTTCTAATTTCTTTTTTCTTTGCTATTTAAATTCTAGAAAACAAATATATACGTTGCACGGTTAATTTTGTAATAGCTTAGTTTATTCTCTCGCGTTTTTTTTTCTATTATGTAACTGCCCGTGGGATGTAATAGTCTAGGTTTATTTTTCCGCACTTTACTTTATGCAGCTAGACTGTGTATGCATGTATGATATATATAACTGTATAGTAACTAGGCATGTATGGGAAGATCTAAAACAAACGCTAGATAACTCTAATTCTCAAGACAAACATAACTGAACTGAATCAATCTTGCATACACGCACCTCTAGGGTAGCCTCTCTTTGTTGACTTCGGAACAACAATGGTCAGGTCCCTTGAACATAAGGATACGATTAGAAAAGACCCTCGGTTAAAGTCATCATAAAGATCATAGTCCCGTGATGTCCCTCGAAGTTTCCTAAGAGAAATGATCTTGTCCCTCGATGTTGCCTACGAATATATGATGACAGTCCCTTCGAATTGCTAAGGTATCCCTATATGTTGCCTTTATGACTGTACGATGACCCACGCATGTCCCTCAAACATCCAATGATAGGGATTTCTACTAACTAATGGTAGTATATCACTATCTAAAGGAAGAGAAAAATAATGCGAAATACTTTTGAGTAGGTAGATAGCTCGTAGTCGCTTGCTCACAAACAAAAACATTTTTCACACAAAACACTTCTTTTCTGAAATATTTTAAAAACAAACACTTTGTATGCATTCTCAACTGATTCGAGAATCATTACAAAGTTGTCGAACTTAGGAATTTTCAAAATATTTTCAAACTTACACATTCACAAAGCATTTTCAAAAGTGAGCTAGCAATTAAGAGCCCGTAGATAACTACAGATGAAAAGGGTGCTAACACCTTCCCTTTTCATAACCTACCCTCCTTACTCAAAACATTCTCAAAGGTCTTTCCTGTTCTTTTCACACTTTCCTTTATTGGATAAAAGAAAAGTCGATGGTGACTCTTACTATCCGTAACATTTGCGATAAAACACAAAACCAAAAGTCAGTTCTCCCACGGTATTACAGAACTGGTGACTCTGTTGGGGAACCCTAAAAGTGGGGTTACCTTAAGAGTTAGAACACATTTAAAAGTATTTAGTTGCTTGACTTGTATGCTTTACATCTCAGGGTTTTCTAGGGTTTATTTTTTGTAAAGATCCTATACCCAGATCTGGGGGAATTTTAGGTAAGTAGAAATAGATCGTGAAAAATATATGGCGTATACTGATATGGTTGACGTGATGGATACATTAATGTGACATATTGGTTGGTGTCGGTGTCCCTTGAGTCAGTCAAGGAGAATGCTGGGCTTTCGCGTGGTGTCATAAGCACTAACTGACCGTAGAACCTTAGTTGACACAACTTAGCCATTAGAAGGTAGTGAGATGGCCATTTTTGGTGCAGGCTGAAGTTGGTTGACTCTCGATGCTACACTCATTGAAATCAAACCATCGAGATATTCCGCTTACAAATCAGATGCTTGTGCTAAAATGATGCCTAAGAGAAAGATTAGTGATATTGAGGCTCCTAGAACCCGGTTACTTTTCTTAGGACAATTTAAGCCAACTAAAACTCAATAGGGTACTTACCTACATACTCCATGCAAGCCTGAACCTAAGGCTACTTGTGTGATTTGTTTGCATTCATTATCTAACAAATTGAAATCCTTACAGGGCTTGTAGGTATTCATCAACTAATGACGTGAATTCCTTGCAGGACTTGTTTGTATTCATTATCCAATAATTTAGAATACTTGCGAAACTTACTTATTTTCACCACCTTACACTTTTGTTTGGTGCATAGCATACACATCATGACATCATGCCATAGCATTTTCGTTAACCATTTCAAAGACTTCAAAGGTCTATGATACCGACTTATTATGAACCAAACGTCTAGCAAGGGGAAGGAGGATTTATTTCCCTCTAACCGAATTCCGTCGAAGTATCATGAACCAGACGTCTAGCAAGGGGTAGGAATATTTATTTTCCTCTAATCGAATACCATTGAAGTAGCATGAACCATATATCTAGCAAGGGGCAAGAGGATTTATTTTACCCTAACCAAATGCCGTCAAAGAACAAAGTACATCATCTTGAGTCAAAGGGTAGGACCCACTCGACATGGTGAGCTTGATTCTCATAGAAGGACATTCAACGATACAAAGTTCTTCAATCAAAGTTGCAGTAGGATTCTAACATTTTCTTCTATTTATCCAGCGAGAACCTTGAAAACATTGCATTTACATATCATGCATTTAATTACATAACAGGTAGTTATCAAGACATGCTTCTCATTTTCTTGCTGTTTATTTCAGCAGAAAAATGGCTCTTAAACAGACCGTCAGAGATCTCTAAACTTAAAATGCACAATTCCAGGAGATGTTCATAAGCTTAGCCAAGGGGCAATAGGAATTGAAAGCACTCCCCACTGAGAACATGACCAAGAAAAATCCTAAAGACAACAAGGATGATCAGTTGGAACAATTGCTAGCTGAGATGAAAAATATGAGAATCCAGATGATGGGTCATATGGCTTTTATCCAAAACTTAGCTCGGGGACAAGAAGAGTTGATGATTCTCATCATCAAACTTCATTAGGAAGAATACAACCATATGGGACGAACAGTTAGAATTGGGGACCAAATTATTAATCAACCTCCAATGAGACAGGAAGTTGGCTTGGTTGAAAGTAGGCCTTTCTGGATTTCTAATACATCGCAAGCCCAACAATGACCCCGCCAACAATAACAAGGTAGTCAGCATAAGCAGAATACATCCAAAAGGAAATATACCAAACTCAAAATGTTGATGTTGCAAGCCTTGCAACACATGTTTAAGATGAATTTGGTTACGTTGAAGAATTCTCCTCGAAATCCCAATACTTCCGCTCCTAGCTACAATCCTGATGCAAGGTGTGCATATCACTCCAACAGTCAGGGGCATGATACTAATAGCTGTTGGATATTGAAATATAAGATTCAAGACTTGAATGATGAAGAAGTGTTGGAATTCACACAAGATGGTCAGATTGAGCTTTTGTCACCCCTCAAAGGCACACCATCTGAAGTGACAAATTCAGGCGAAGAAACTTTTTGTTCTTTCGAATTTTCATTTGTAATTTATTTGTTTGTTCAAACACTTATCTTTATTTCTGACTTTGGTTATCCCCATTAATGCATTTCATATGATTGTCTTGAATTAATCCATTTGTTTTCACTATACTTAAACTATGCTTTTTCTTCCTTTTTGTGATATTCAACTCTCGATTAAAATCTATAAGCCTTTAGAGGGAGGATGACGAAAACAATACCATAATATCTACAATATGCTTTTGAACAGACCTTGCTGACGATGTACATGGGTTCTTTCAAATCCTAAACAATGAAGTTATAAGGAAGATAATCCCTAGTGAACCCCTTTGAGCCTAAGAAGTAGGAGTTTTCTTTTCACAAATTGAAACCTTTAATCATAACCTGGGGAAGAGTAGTTTCTCAGTTAATTAAAATGCACATGTTTTCACAAGCTTTTACTTTGTACACAACAAATAGTATCGGATACATCCTTCCAAATCAAAATACAGTGATGGTTCCCCGTAAAATAGGCAGTCATTATCTCTTAAAATAAAATCCCACTAAGTCAAAACCTATGAAGGAGACTTAAGAAAAAACTGGGGCATCCTGCTGACTGTAATGACAGAAGAAACAATTCAGACAAAAGGTAGGGATAATAAAATCAAAAAGAGGTCACTACAAATACTCGACAACAGAAAAATGTTACAAAAAATGAATGCCTTCTCAAATAAACTTCCACTATCCAAACCATCACCAAAATATCAATCCAGACTCAATTGGAATCTAAACGCACAGTTAACTAAGTAAATGGCTAAAGAATATCACGGAGAATGGATTGGGTACAAATAAAGTTCGAGCTTTTATCCTTTGTTTCTTAAATTGTGAACCAGACAATATTACAACCCTTAAAAGTCCTAACTGAAGCATATGTTAGTTCAAAAGCATATTATTACAAAAAGTATCCTGACTCCTGTAAGGCTTACTATAAATCTTGAGTTGAATTCATATTCTTAAAAAATTCTGTTTATTTACTAAAAATGCATTTTCAAAACTTCAAGACAAAAATAAGCTTTGCATTTTTAATACCAATGTTTGCATATAACTAATTGTTGGACAACAGAGAAATTCACACGATGAATATTCAATGAACGAAAATCCTCTCAATGAACAAAATTACTTCAAATGGAAAGAAACATCCAATAACAAGCCTTCCATAATCAAGGGGAATGAAATGTTATTATCTAACTCATATGTGGAAGTCGAGTCAAGATTCATAGAATCTCTCAAAAGTGATGAATAGCCAGGGGCAGATCTCCATCTGAATCACTTCGGGAATTAAACATGAATTCCAGCAAAGGGTCACGTACGATCAAGCAAACATTTTATGGAAGTTCTGCAACACTTAGTACTATTGATAATGACAATTCTCTGCACCCTGTGAACACGGACATAGTCGGAAAATGCTACACATGAAAAAAGACCTGCTAGGTTGACTAGCCTAGGCAAAAATAAGGGCATCCCGACGAACCAAAAGAGTTCAGGTAAAAATTAGGGATATATATAAATAAAATTATACACCCGGCAAGTCAAAAACCTAAAAAGGAGGCTTGGTAAAAAAAGGGTATCCCGGTGGACTGAAAATCTGAAAAGACAGTCCAAGCAAAAGTTAAGGATTAAAGCATAAGACTATGTCTCGTTATCTCATCAATTGTCTACCAGTAGAAGACTTATGACCATGATCAGTATTTACCAAGGGCTATAGAAGTTGAGATAATGTTCAAATCATCCATAAATTCCCACAGAGCTACCTTCAGAAGCTCATCTTCAACAAAGATACATCCCCGACAGGACTAATATGCCTTCAAACAGAGAGTGAGGCATCTTCCATCTATTAACATAATCTTACTTACCGATAAGCCCCTCTTCCGGACAAAGGAGTTTGATCTTTTCCCCGACAATATCGCTAACCCACAGAGTCCTAATCCTCATCAGAGATCATATCATCAGCACAGTTCGTAGGAATTCTCTCCCCCAACTGAGTTTATTTCTCCAAAACTATAAAATCCCCTACAAAACACTCTTCTCCAGCAGGGCTCGTCTCCTTAGCAGAGTATTTCTCCAGCAAAGTATTTCTCCAACAAGGTTTATTTCCCCAACAAAATCCAATATCCCTAGCTTGAGTCTATTCCTCTGACTACTACAAATCACCGGAAAAATTTCCTTCTCCACTAAAGAGCGGTCTAGGCTGTTATCCCCAGGGAGTTGCTATGAAATCTGAAACCAGGCCAGATATCATTCAACCTTATTCTCCCTATATGAGTCGGCATCTATATCAGAAACTCGGTCAGGCACTACCTCGAAATATTATCCATCTCTTTTATCCCCAATCAGGGTATGTAGGAATTAAATTCCCTAATAGAGAATGAACGATGTCTCTAAACTCTTTTTCCCAAGCAAAAATAAACATTCCCCAGCGGAGTTTCCTCAAACAGAGAGCAGGAATCCCCAGCGAAAAAATTCTAGGCAAGACCAAATATTACACATATTCTTCATCCCCAACACCAGTCAGGGATTTATTTTCCCCAACAAGATGTTATACGGAGCTACCAATACGCTTCAACAACATTTCATATTCATACATCATTTACAAACATCATAGCATATGCATACGAAATGCATATAGCACAATCTCATTTACTTTGAGAACATCATTATGCAATGCATTTCATACATCATGATATTGCATACAACTAACTCTTTACCTTTTCAGGTAAAAACTACCAACAAACAAATATAATCAATAATTTTCAAACAGGTCACAGATTAATTACTGAAACAAGATAGGCCAACTATCTATGGAAACAAATTGTAGATCAATTCTTGAAACAAGACGTGGAAACTGTCTTTCTATTTTTATGATCAGATGAAGTTCAATTCCCGAAGCAGGACGAGGCGACTATCTTTATCACCAAATGGTATGAATTCCTGAAATAGGATGAGTTTACCAACCAAAATAGATTTTAGATCAATTCCTGAAACAAAACATGGCGATTGTCTTCATGATGAGCACTTCCTTCAGAGACTGAATTCTGAAAAGCATCCCCTTCAGAGGCTGAATTATGACAAGCATTTCCCTCAGAGACTAAATCTGACAAGTAGCTACTTAAGCACTTCCCCAGAGAGTCATTCTAAAAGCACCTTTTCTACTTGAAGTCGGGCATAGACATCTTCTAGTACATCATTCAGATGAAATCAAGCGTAGATTTATTTCTGTTACTCTTTTTGGAAAAAGTTCGGCGCAGACTCTTTCCAATACCTCCTCTAGTTGAAGTCAGGCGTAGACATCTTCTATTTCGGATAAAATCAAGCGTAGATTTCTTTCTGATACTCTTTTGGAAAAAGTCAGGGGTAGACTCTTTTTGGTACCTCTTCTGGTTGAAGTCGGGTGTAGACATCTTCCGATTCGGATGAAATCAAGCGTAGATATCTTTCTTATACTCTTTTGGAAAAAGTCAGGCGTAGACTCTTTCTGGTACCTCTTCTGGTTGAAGTCGGGTGTATACATCTTCCAATTCGGATGAAATCAAGCGTAGATTTTCTTCTGATACTCTTTTGGAAATATTCGGGCGTAGACTCTTTCCTGTACCTCTTCTAGTTAAAATCGGGCATAGACATCTTCCTATTCGGATGAAATCAAGCATAAATTTCTTTATGATACTCTTTTGGAAAAATATCAGGCGTAGACTCTTCCCGGTACCTCTTCTGGTTGAAGTCGAGCATAGACATCTTCCGGTTTGAATGAAATCAAGCGTAGATTTTTTTCTGATACTCTTTTGGAAAAAGTAGGGCGTAGCTTATTCCGGTATCTCTTCTGGTTGATGTCAGGCATAGACATATTCCGGATCAGATGAAATCAATCGTAGATTTATTTTTGATATTCTTTTGGAAAAAGTAGGGCGTAGACTCTTTCTGGTACCTCTTCTGGTTGAAGTCGGGCATATACATCTTCCATTTTAGATAAAATCGAGTGTAGATTCCTTTTTGATACTCTTTTGGAAAAAGTCGGGTGTAGACTCTTTCTGGTACCTCTACTGGTTGAAGTCGGGCGTAGACATCTTCCACTTCGGATGAAATTAAGCGTACATTTCTTTCTGATACTCTTTTGGAAAAAGTAGGGCGTAGACTCTTTCTGGTACCTCTTCTAGTTGAAGTCGTGCGTAGACATCTTCCGGTTCATATGAAATCAAGCGTAGATTTCTTTCTGATACTCTTTTGGAAAAATTCAGGCATAGAATCTTTCTGGTACCTCTTCTGGTTGAAGTCAGGTGTAGACATCTTCTGGTTCAGATGAAATCAGGCGTAGATTTCTTTCTGATACTCTGCTGGAAAAAAGTCGGGCGTAGACTCTTTCCGGTACCTCTTCTAGTTGAAGTCGGCCGCAGACATCTTCTAGTTTGGATGAAATCAGGCGTATATTTCTTTCTGATGCTCTTCTTGGAAAAGTCAGGCGTAGACTTTTTCCGATACCTCTTCTAGTTGAAGTCAGGCATAGACATCTTCTAGTTTAGATAAAATTGAGCATAGATATTTTCTGATTATTCTTTTGGACAAAGTCGGGCATAGACTCGTTCGAAATACATCTTCTAAGACAAAGTAGGGTGTAAACTTAGTCTGATTTTCTTATCAACAATTATCCTGGATGGAATCTATAAGCCCATCTCCGACTACTCTTTATCACCTTTCCAAATGGCATCTTTAAGCCCATTCCCGGTATAATCAACCAACAATGTTACATGGTGCACATGCGAGTGCAAATTTCTGGGCAGTTAAGTGTACAATCATCTTCTACCTTTAAGTCACAAGTGGCGGACATGCCAATCTAACTCTTCAGGTTTAAGAAGATTGAACAGGGGAAGCTTTTGTACCCCAAAATTTTCCCTCCCATTTTTTAAGATAGTTAATTCAAGACACCTCCTCATACTCATAAGGGTCTCAAGTGTTCAAGGCTACTCAAGGGTTGACCAGTCAATTCTCCTCATAAGCAATGTGTCCATGACTAGGGTTTTGTGTTTCTCAAGGAAGATTGGATTTCAATGGTCTCAAGTGGTTTTCAGTGATCTTCATATGTCCCTAAGAATGCTCATGTCAAGTTTCAAGCCTTGCATCACAAGTTTGCTCAGTCAATAGCTCAGATGACTGAAAATCAACTGCATTGGGTAAAAAGTGAACTATGGTCAACATACAGTCAAACTTTAAGATATTTAGTCAACATCAACATTTTGAAGTGATATTCATCATTTGATCAAAGTTTGATCATGGTTCCTAACCATTGTTGAATGTTTCTAACCATCCAAATCAGTTCATATGAATGTTTAGAATAGATTGCAGTTGTTACATGGAGTTTATGACGTCTAGATCTTAATTTGCCATTTTTAAACCGAGTTAGGGTGTTTGCTTCAAAACTCACAACACACTGGATCGCTGGACATCCTCCAATATCTTTTGTTTTATTCTTTGTATTTATTTTTTATTTTTACTTTTATTCAATTAAAATATAAAAATTAATTTTTATTTAAAAATAATTAGATTTATGTTTTTTGTATTAATTAATTTTTAAATAATTAGACTTAGGTTTTTTATTAATTAATTTGTATTTAAAAATAATTTGAATTTTTTTTATTATTATTAACTTAATTTTCTTAAAAAATAAAAAAAGTAGAAATAATTAGGTTTTAATTATTTTATTATCACTTTAATTATTTTCCATAAATAAAAACATCAAAAACATTTTCCTAACACTTAGAAATTCTTTTTAGGTTTTAAATACATATTTTTTAATTTATTTTTTCTTTGTTATTTAAATTCTATAAAACAAATGTATAGGTCACACGGTTGATTTTGTAATAGCTTAGTTTATTTTCTCGCGTCTTTTTTCTAATATGTAACTGACCATGGGATGTAATAGCCTAGGTTTATTTTCCCGCACTTTACTTTCTGCAACTATACTATGTACGCTTGTATGTATATATAACTGTATAATAAGTAGGCCTGTATGACAAGATCTAAAACAAAACGCTAGATAACTCTAACTCTCAAGACAAACATAACTGAACTGAATCACTCTTGCACACACGCACCTCTATGGTAGCCTCTCTTTGTTGTCTTCGGAACAACAATGGTCATGTCCCTTGAACGTAGGAATATGATTAGCAAAGGCCCTCGGTTAAAGTCATCATAAAGATCATAGTCCTGTGATGTCCCTCGAAGTTGCCTTTGAAAAATGATATTGTCCCTTGATGTTGCCTACTAATATATGATGATTGTTCCTTCGAATTTCTAAGGTATCCTTATATGTTTCCTTTATGACTGTACGATGACCCATGCATGTCCCTCAAACATCCAATGATAGGGCTTCCTACTAACTAATGGTAGGATATCACTATCTAAAAGAAGATGAAAATAACTCAAAAGACTTTTGAGTAGGATATCACTATCACAAACAAAAACATTTCTTTTCTGAAATATTTTCAAAACAAACACATTGTATGCATTCTCAACTGATACGAGAATCATTACAAAGTTGCCGAACTTATGCATTTTCAAAATACTTTCAAACATACACATTCACAAAGCATTTTCAAAAGTGTGCTAGTGATTAAGAGCCCTTAGATAACTACGGATGAAAAGGGTGCTAACACCTTCCCTTTTCATAACCTACCCCCCTTACTCAAAAAAATTCTCAAAGGTCTTTCCTATTATTTTCACCCTTTCCTTTATTGGATAAAAGAAAAGTCGGTGGAGACTCTTGCTATCCGCAACATTTGCGATAAAACTCAAAACCAAAAGTCAGTTTTCCCACCATATTACACCAGGATTTATGCAATTAATGGGGTCCAACACCTGGCCCCTTCCTTGGTGAAGTGCCTCGAGAATGTAGGGACAGTGGACCCGTTATTCTCGGAGGGCATGTGGTGGTTAATGATGACTAGGGACATGTTCTCTAATGGTCACGTGGGGGAAATCCCCAACGATTATCAGTCTCGGGCCCAAAGCTATTGGGCCATAATATAGTCACTGGACCGGGCCTTCCCCAACAGTGGGGGAAGTACCAGCCCAATCCAAAACAAAGACCCCTATAAAGTTCAACCCAATGCTCAATTGGATACTATCATTCCTCGTCTAGATGGCACCCCAGCAGAACATTATCATAATGTAATGTCAGTGTGTATGATAGGTTGAAGGTTGAAGATGAAGAGAAAAGTAGGTTAATTTTATGGTTTCACCAAGTTATGAATGGCGCATGAATGAGTATTTGTAGTTTTAGAACTTTTAGGGAAAAAAGACAAATTCGTAATTAAAAAGATTTGAAATTTTTTACCAAATAACCAGTATTTGTCGACCTATATATCGTATGTGTCGACACATACTTAATTTTTATGCTGCATGTGTTGACCTATATAGGTCTATATGTCGACCGAACTGAGACTGAGGCTACAGGCTTTAAAACGCTAGCAAATGTGTAGACCTGAAAAACGGATGTGTCGACACATAACATAATAATTTCTGCAATTTTAGAATTTCTTCATAATGTATCAACCTATGAAATGCATGTGTCGACCTAAGAGTTACAGAAGCTACAGACTTCAAAAATGAGTTACATGTGTCGACCTGAAAAGCGGATGTATCGACACATGTAGTAGAAAATTATGCAGAAACTTGTTTTTAATGACTTGGATCAATTTCAAAATGTTTTTTAATGATTCCTAAGACCTTTAATGAAGAGGAGTGCCACAAGACATAAGGATACCGTACAATTAAAGAAGTGATAGTTTTTCCTAGTTTTGGAATCATGCAAAACATTTGATGACGAAGTTGTACTAATATTCTACAGCAAGGAACACAAACTGATGCAAGAAGATGGACTTAGAGAAAAGGGAAATTTATAATGGAGTCATCTAGCTTCAAGGGTAATCGTGGAAGGTAGAAAGAATTGGAGGGAATCTTTGATGTACTAAGTGTAAGAACATGAAGTGTTTCTACATCTTGTCTTAATATTTTGATAATAACTTTATATGATATCTTAAAGAACAATTTTATACTCTAATGGTTTCGTTGTAGTATGTAGTTGTTATTGTAATGTTCTAAATATGGTATCAAGACATGCGACGTCATCAGGTTCTAAACATAGACACTACTCGATGAAAACATGTGGTTATGTGTTACAATTGAAGTCAAGATTTTGGAATTCATCTTATGCAATGGGTCTTAGGAATATTAGTATAAGATGTTTTGATTGTGACTTATGGTTAAGCTTTGAAGGCCTTCTAAACTTTGCTTCTGTGTGTTACAAGTTCTGAAGATTCCAAAGACGAGGTTCTGCTGAACAAGTTCTGATGATCTGAAGAAAATTAAGTTCTAAAAACCAAGTGCTAAAGACTCTGAAGAAGAGGTTCTGATAGGATAAGCTCTGAAGACTCCAAGACTTAGGTTATAATACTTAAGTGCGATTCTTCTACAACAAGGTTCAAACATTAAAATTATCTAAAGCCTCTGAAGATAAGTAGAAATTTTAAATGGTTAACGTGTGATGGGGTACATAATGTACAAAAAGTTCTCTGTGATCTATACCCTCTAGGATGGCGTAAGGATAGTCCTTTTGTACTATACTATGACGGTTCTCATTATGAACATTGAGAACAAACAACTTTATTTTCCGATTACCTTTCTACCCTTTCATATGATCACTTTTACAAGCTATAAAAGAAAGACTTGTAAGCTGGAGAAATGTAAGAATAAACATAACACAAATCTATCAGATTAAATCAAGCTCAAGAAAAATTACACCAAATCATTGTGCAAACTCTTTATAGAAATCTTCTGTATATATTTTTGTAAATAAGCAAGGAGTTATTACTTGTATCTTGCTATAAAACACTTAGGTGTTTTTCTTTGTACTGAAACGTTAGTGTAATCTGCTTAGAAGAAGCAAATTGTAATACACTGAAAGTATTCAACTGTTGTTGATTCCTTGAGAGACCAAGTGAAGGTCAGATCTCAAGAAGACTCTTGTTGCGGTTTGAGTAGATTTGCAATAAGGATCGACTTACTTATTGGGGTGCCAATAAGGTTTGTCTGA
The DNA here is from genome assembly GCA_948472305.1 of Vicia faba. Classification (NCBI taxonomy): domain Eukaryota; kingdom Viridiplantae; phylum Streptophyta; class Magnoliopsida; order Fabales; family Fabaceae; genus Vicia; species Vicia faba. The sequence continues at coordinate 1,196,805,240 of OX451741.1, forward strand.
CTTATTGTGGGTTGTCTGTAATCAGTTTGGTTATAATGGATTAAGTCATTGTTGAAGGAAAATCACCTTGCGGGATGGACTGGAGTGGCTTAGTTAACAGTGAACCAGGATAAAAATAATTGTGTTCATTTATTTTTATGTTCTAAGTTAACTTGGTCTTTCATCAACCAAAAAGATTTAATATTTATTTTGGTGAAACCCAATTCAAACCCACTTTATTGTGTTTCTCACACCTTCAATTGGCATCAGTTCTCTGGTTCTGGTATTGATAGTTATCAAACACTTAATAGAGTCAAATAAAGATCCTGACGGGTTTTTCTTTGAGGAAATAAAATGGTTGAACCAACACCAACTAATGTTGCTTCAGATTCAAACGACAAAAGCTACAATGTAAAACCACTCATCTTTGATGGTGAAAAGTTTGAATACTAGAAAGATATACTAGAAAGTTTATTTCTAGGTCATGATGTTGATCTTTGGGATTTGTTAGTTTATGGATATGTATCTCCCACAGATGCTATTGGAAAAGAAATAGCTAGGAGAGATATGTCATATCAACAAAAGAAAGATTATAAGAATCATCATAAAGCAACAACCATCTTGTTGAATGCGATTTCTTATATTGAGCATGAGAAGGTCACAAATATAGACTCTGCTAAATCTATATTTGACTCTCTTAAAATGAATTATGAAGGAAATGATGAAGTCAAAGAAACCAAGGCGCTTGCCTTGATTTAGAAGTATGAAGCCTTCAAGATGGAGGATGATGAAAGCATTGAAGTCATGTTCTAAAGATTTCAAACCTTGGTTGCAAGAATGAGAGTTCTGAACAAAGTCTATTCAACCGCAAATCATGTGAAGATGATTATCAGAAGCTTGCCATCCAAATGGATGCCTATGGTAACTGCACTCAAGCTTGCAAAGGATCTGAACAACACTTCTCTATAAGAACTGATAAGTTCTTTGAGAAGTCATGAGATTGAGCTAGAACAAGATGAACATCAGAAGAAGATAAAATCTATTATGCTGAAGTCCATCAAGAAATTTGAGAAGTCCAAAGTTCTTCAAACAGAAGAGATAAAGGATTCAGAAGAAGATCTTGATGATGAAGAAGATTTGTCTCTACTAGCCAGAAGTGTTAACTGTATCTTGAAGAGAAATCAAGGCAACAGGTTCAGAAGTTCAAGAAGGACTTGAGGTCACTTTGAATCAACTTTTGGTCAAAGGAAGTCTAGTGGCAATGGAGTCACTTGTTATGAGTACAATGAGCCAAGACACTTCAAGTATGGATGTCCTAAGCTTCTAAAGGACATACCAAAGAAGAAATATCTCAAATGAAAAAAGGGGCTAATGGAAACATGGGATGATTCAGACTCTTCTAACTGCGACTCAAATAGAGAACATGCTAATATGATGTTGATGGCTCATGTTGGAAGATCAAGTAAGTAATCCTCCCAGAAGATGAAGTTAATTCAGAAACAAAAGAAACATTATGCAAAGAGGTATTCTCTGATCTTACTCATTCTAAATTAACATTTTCCTTTGTTTAAATTCTGGAAAAACATGAGTTACTCAAGATCCAGTTCAAGGATCTCAAAAATGCCCATGAATTTGTATCTGTTGAAAACAATAAGCTTAAGGAGGAAATTATTAGTTTAAAAGAAGAGTTTTTTTATTAAAATATGAAAACTCTGCCCTTAAAGGCACGAGAGCTCTTCCAGAAGCCTCTGAGAATACTGATGATGTCATTAAGAAATATGACAAAGCCTTCTAGAAATTTCTAGCTAAGAGCATAGGGAGAAGCGTGCTAGCTTTTATGATGTATAAGCAGAAATGGAGTTAAAGGTATTGGTTATGATCCACATGAAAAATCTAAATATAATAAGGAAAACATACCAACCACCCTACACTCTCATTTTGTGTGTGCTGGGTTTGTGCCAAAAGAAGATGGAAAAGATGAAGAGAAATATGATTCTGAATCCGATGATAATCAATTGGCTAAACCAAATAGTTTTAATACTTGCAAATATGGTTATTCTACTGCTGAAACCAAAGTTGTTCTTAAATCTGGTAGAACTAACAAGATATAATGGGTACCAAAAGATAAGATAATCTATATTGCAGATATTTTTAGCAGTGCAATTGCAAACCAGTCCTATTTCCTAGACTCTGGCTGCTTGGAACACATGATGGGAAAAAGGCATATGTTCCAATGCCTGGAACTTAAGCTTGGAAATGTCATGGGTTTTAGAGGTGGCCATAAAGGGGAAGATCATAGGCTCTGAAACAATAGATCATTATAACTTATGCACATTGATTTTCTTAGACCAGTAAAAGCTAAGTCAATCAATTAAAAGAAGTATGGTTTAGTTATATTAGATACCTACAACAGATGAACAGGGGTGATGTTTCTCTAACACAAGGATGTGTCACATTTTTTATTCACTACCTTCTGTGTCCAAGTGCAAAATGAGACAAGTCTTAAATTTTTCAAGGCTAGATGTGATCATGGTGGAGAATTTGAAAACAAATATTTCAAAAAACTATTTGATGAGAATGAGATTTCCCATGATTTCTCCTGTCCGAAAACTCCACAAAAAATGGAGTTATTGAAAGGATGAATAGGACTTTGCAAGAAATGGCTAGGACCATGATCAATGAAAGAAATATGGCAAAGCACTTCTAGGAAAAGGTTGTAAACACATGGTGTTATATCCAGGATAGTGTCTCCATAAAACCTTTTCTTAGAAAGACTCCCTATGAATTGTGGAAGAACAAGAAACTCAACATTTCATATTTTCATCATTTTGGATGCTCATGTTTATTCCTAAACACTAAAGAAAATCTAAACAAAGTTGATTCAAAAGCTTAAAGTTGTATCATGTTAGGATATTCTGAACGTTCAAAAGGCTACAAAGTATATAAGACGGAAACATTCTCTATTGAGGAATCAATTCATGTTAGATTTTATGATAAGCTTGACTCTGAAATGTTAAAGTTAGTTAATAAACTTGTAGGTGTGGAGATTACCCTTTCGTAATCTGAAGGTGATAGAGCTAATGCTAAAGTGCAAGAAGATCAAAAGATGTTAAATCAAAAGCTTCTAATGATCAAACTCCTTTAAAGAGGATCTTGCAAATACTGTCACATTATAAGAAGATGCGTCTAGGGTTGATGTCTGTGACTTTACAAGAAGGACATTTTTAGACCAAGTTTCTGATCAAAATGGAACTCATGTCATTACAACCAAATGGATGATCATAATCAAGTTCGATGATGAAGGTGATCTCACCATAGACAAAACACATCAGGTCAGTAGTTATATTTTCTAAAAAAGTACTTATAGATACTTTTACCAATTAGAAAGTGTTATACCCTAAAATTTCCCCTCTCATTTTATTCAAGACATACTCATAGAGGTCCCCAAATGCTCAAGGTTGACTAAAAATTGACCAGACAAATTCTCCTCCTAAGCAATGAACTTCCAACTAGGGTTTCACTTTTAACAAAGAAGTTTTGGTTTCAAAGCTCTCAAGTGATTTCCATGGTTCCAAAAAAGTCATCAAGAATGCTCATGCCAAGTTTCATGCTTTGCATCACAAATTTGCTAAGTCAATGGCTCAAATGTTTGAAAATTAACTTTATTGGTCAAAAACTCAACTATGGTCAACATACAGTCAATCTTCAATATTTTTGGTCAACATCAACATTTTGAAGTGATATCCATCATTTTATCAAGGGTTGATCATGATTCGTCAAGGAATGCTCTCAAATTATCAAGAATCCAAAAGTGCAAAATTAGGGTTTCCTAGGAAAAGTCAACTGAACATTGACCAAGCATAACTTTCAGATGCTTCATCCATTTTTCCCCAACCAAAGAATATTGTGAATAAAATGAAATTCCATACAACTTTTCTTTTGTCCTCAAGTTCAAAAAATGCATCATTGGAAAGATATGAGCCAATACATTACAGGTCTTTTTTAAAATTAACAAAAAGGCATTTTTTGTCAAGGAAAGTTACATCAATATAATTTCTCCAAATGCAAAAATGGTAAACATAGAGATTGTAGGGTACATCTTGATCTTTATAAAAAGTCCCATATTATCTCCAAAAGATAAAAATTGAGCAAGTTATGACTAGTACAAATTGGGCAAATTGGTGAAAATGCAAAAAAAGCCAACTTTGATCAAAAATGCATTTTTATGTTCATAGACATATTTTGTGGGATTAAAATATGTTTATGACTTACTCAAGGACCCCTAAATTCACTCTCATCTTGCTTTGTATTTTTTCTCTATTTTATTCATATTTATTTTATTTTTATTCAAATAAACACAATAAATTGCATAAAATGATAAATAAAAAGTATGGACACATGGGCTGATGATTTAGGTTGATATTGAGCCTTAGAATTCGTAAAAGGCATGAGAAAAAAGACCATATTCATTGCATCTCAAGAAGGGAAAGTTTTTCACAATTTTGGAAGTATTTTAATATGATTGATATTGCTTTGAAATGGGGCTATTATGTGTGGATTCATGCCATGTTTACTCACCATTCCATCCCTCTATAAATACAAAACAAAAGTATAAGCCAATAACATGAAATTTTGCACCAAAGCTCTCCAAAACAAATTCTCCAAACTCGAAGTAATTGTGAAAACCATATCTCGCATCTCTAGTGGTTTTCAAACCGATCCAAACCTTTCATTGTCCTCCTGAAGGCCATGAGTCATGATCAATCATTATCCTTTGCAAATCAACCCCAAAAAACTGCCTCACATCGATTCCGGTTGGTAAGTTGGTAGGTTATATGTTCTCAAGATTTTCACACTTTAAATCCATGTAAACATGTTTGTTTCATTTATATGCATTTTCTACAATTTTCTAACGTTTTACATGTAAGCATGGAGGCAGAAATAACAATCATCACCATGGTGCACCCCAATGTGCGTTCCCTATTGGATTAGAACAAAGCTCCTGGACTCATCCGTTTTGGGCCCATTGTTCTCCTTCCTCACACCCCCTCCACTTACTTGTTCTCAGCAGGCCCATTTTCATTTCTTTTTTTGTGTTTTAATTAAGTACTTTCTTTTTAATCAATCTTATTTTAATAAAAAAATCAGAAAAACATTAGACTTATGTTTTTATTAATTAAATTAGTTTTAATTAATTACTTTAATCACTTTTTTTAATTAATTAACTAATTAGAATTAGGGTTTTATAGTTTATTTATTTTCATAAATCAAATTCAAATTATTATTAACTCAAATTCTTTTTTCTCATAAAAAGACCAAAAACTTTTTTTTTCTTGATTAGAATTTTAGTTTTTTTTTTTATTTTGTCCTTTAATTTATTTTTTAATTATTCCTTTTCTATTTAAATTCTAGAAAACAAATGTATAGGTCGCACGGGTAATTTTGTAATAGTTGTAGTTTTCATTTCCTTGCATTTTTTCTATTATGTAACTGCTTATGAGATGTAATAGTTGTAGGCCTTTACTTTCTCGCATTATATTTTCCGCACTTATAGTTATGCATGTATATCCATAAATGTGTAGTAACTAGGACGTGTATGGCAAGATCTAAAAACAAAATATTAGAAAACCTTAACATCAAAGATAAACAATAATTGAAACACAAAACACTTTGCACACGAGCACCTCTAAGGTCCCTCCACTTGTTGCCTTCGGAAAACAACAGTCATATCCTTCGATAGTGGGGACTCTTTAGCAAAGTCCCTCGATACAAAGATCGTAGTTCCTCGATGACCCTTCGACATTGCCTTTCGATAAAATGATCTAGTCCCTTAAACAAAATTGCTAAAGCGTCCTTACTAGTTGCCTTCAATGACTGTACGATGACACGCGTCTGTCCCTCAAAACATCCAACGATAGGGCTACCTACTCACTTAAAGTAGGATAGCACTATCTAAACGAAAAGAGGAAAAGAACAAACCTTTTGAGTAGGTAGATAGCTACTAGTTGCTTGCTCACAAATACAAATAAAACAATTTTTCACACATGCACAAACTTTTTCCTAAATATTTTCAAAGACAAAAACACTTTGTATACATTCTTAACAATACGAGAAACATTACAAAGTTCGTCGTTCCAAGGCGTCTTTTCAAAATACTTTTTTTCAAACACAAGGTATTTTCAAATGAGCTAGCATCTAAGAGATCGTAGATAACTACAGATGGAAAGGGTGATAACACCTTCCCTTTCCATAATCTACCCTCCTTACTCAGAAATAATCTCGAAACGTCTTTTTCTGTTCTTTTCACCCTTTCCTTTGTTGATAAAAGAAAAGTTGGTAGCGACTCTTGCTTACCGTAACATATGTGAATAAAAAATCAAAACCAGTATAATAGTCGGTTCTGCCACCGTATTACAGAACTGGCGACTCTGCTGGGGACTTATAAAAGTGGGGTTACCTTAGAGTTAGATCATTTTAAATTTCTTTCCTCTTTTGCTTTGTCTGCTTTATTTTTAAAAGGGTTTGATGGGGTTATTGTTAAAGATCTTATACCCGGATCTGGGGCACCTTTTTAGGTAAGTAGCAATAAATCATGGAGGTTGTACGATGTAGATCGATATGGACGAAGTGATGGCTATTTTAGCGTGATACTCTGGCTTGTACTAATGTTCCCTGAGTCAGTCAAGGATAACATTAGGATTCCTCATAGTGTCATTAAGCACTAACTGACCTTTAGAAACTTTAATTGACTCATCCTAGCCATTAAAAAGTAGTGAGATAGTCGGTTTTGGTTCCGATCAAATATTGGTTGATACTCGATGCTACACTCATTGAGATTGAACTTTCGAAATATTCCGGTCGCAATATTTCGATGCTTGAGCTGAAACAATGCATGAGACAAAGGTCAATCATATGAGACTCCTTAGAACGGATTATTATTGCTAGGACATGTTGAGCCAACTAAAACCTCGAGAGGGTACTTACCTATAAACTCCATGCAAGCCTAAACCTAAGGCTACTTGTGTGACTTGTTTGCTTTCATTATCTAACAACTTGAACTCCTTGCAGGGCTTATTTGTTTTCATTACCTAACGATGTGAGTTCCTTGAAGTACCTATTTGTATCCATTATCCAATAACCTGGATTTATTGCAAGATTTACTTGTTTACGTCACCTTAAACTTTTGCTTGGTGCATAGCATACACATCATGACATCATGCCATAACATTTTGTTAACCATTTCAAGGATATCAAAGGGCCTATGATGCAGGTTACGATGAACCAGATGGCTAGCAATGGGCAAAGGGATTTATTTTCCTCTAGCCAATACCGTCAAAGCATGATGTCTTAAGTCATAAAAGGACATTCAATGATACAAAGTTATTCAATCGAAGCTGCAGTCAAATTCAGTTGCTAACATTTTCTTGTGTTTCCCCCACGAGATCCTTGAAAACATTGCATGCATATCATTACATAACAAGTATTCTCAAGACAGGTTTCTCATTTTCTCGTTGCTTATTTCATCAAGGAAAATGGCTCTCAAACAGAATGACAGGGATCTCCAAACTCAAGATTCTTAGTTCAAGGAAAATGTTCCTAAATCTATCTAAGGGGCAAGAAGAATTGAAAGCACTCCTCCCTGGGAACTTGACCAAGAAAAATCCTGACGACAACAAGGATGACCAGTTGGAACAACTACAAGCTAAGATGGAAAGGATGAGAATCCATATGAATAATCAGATGGATCTTATCCAAAGTTTAGCTCGAGGACAAGAAGAGTTGAGGATTCTCATCAGTAAGCTTTATCAGGACATATACAATCGTCTGGGGAAAACTGCTAGAATTTGGGGCCTAATCAACGATCAATCTCTCTTGGCAGCGGGGAATCAGGTGACATGTTTATGCGGGAACATTTTGAAAATAAACTCAGGAGCGGTGAAATTCAGGGGACTGCATCTTCAAGTAATCAAAAGAGATCATACAACGGAAAGAAGAAGTCCAGTACCGTGTACGACCCGAAGGATCATAATAAGAGTTATCTCAACCAATCTGTAGGGGATGTGCGGATCTCTAATCCAGCACCGGTGCAACAACAATGACAAGGCATTGCAACATCTGATTCACTACATATGCCAATGCATTGAAACCTTAGAACAAAAAGTTTTTATGTGCAGCCTGCCTACCACAAAGCAAGAACAAGTGTCAATTTTTTTCAAAAAAGTGCAGATCGGATTCTGCTTCCCAAGCAAGTTCAAGGCATTTCAAGCATCAAACAATAATCCTTGGACATCTAGGAAGCTATCACAGTCATTCCCACAGCTTGCAACGTCCAGAACTGCGTCCTTGCACTCACGGTTTGCTCTTATATTTTCCAATTTCGATTTCACTCATTCATCCATTATAAATATGATTTAACTGCATATTTGTGTTCATGATCATCGTGTGAATGTTTCTGGATATTCCAATTCAAGCTTGAGCGCAGGTATAGCCATTCGCCATTGTTAGGGTTCCGAAGCTCAAAATTGGGGAACCCTAACTAGAGGCAAAATTGGACAATATTAAAGGTGGTATTGTATTCAGGAGGTCATGAGCAATTGATTCATGCCATTGGTTCTGATTAATATTGCTTGCATTGCATTTTGAGATGTTGTAGGGTTATAGATATGGACAAAAACTGCCACTATAGCTTTTAGTGACAATTTTGTCCGTAGTTAAAGGTTTAGCATCAAAAACGATAGTTTTGGGAAGAAGACAAGAGGTGGCCGCATACCACTGGCTTGTTTGACTCACACGCGTTTTTTTGGGTAGTGCTACTTTGTTTGACTTATATTTTATTTTGTTTATTATATTGACAAATAAGCGTTCCATCACAGTTGGTCCAGGTGTTGCGCGTGTGAGAGGAAGGGCCTGGGTTCGATCCCAGGTCCAGACATTTTCTATTTTTTGATTTTCTTTTTTCAGATCCAGCGTGCTTCATAGTCAGGATTCCACCATGCGCCCCTGATCTCAACCATCAGACCCATCACGTGATCAGATCTAAATGCTCAGCAATCAAAGAACATGGTAGACCCTCCAAAGGAGAACCACACTAGATCCAGCGTTGCATTGGGCCAACTATTCTGGGCCTGGAAAATTTCAGCCATACACCTCCCAGTTTTCTATTTCATACCAGGCCCATTTTATTTCTTTTTAATTTTTTTATTTAATTATTGGTTTTAATTATTTTACAAAAAAATCATTGTTTTTTTAATTAAATCAAAAAATCACAAAAATCACAAAATATTAGAATTAGGTTTTTTTTTCATAAAATATTTAATTTCATTAATTAGGTTAATTAGGATAATTTAAATTCCTTCTTCATAATTAAAATTAATTAGAAATTAGGTTAATTTTCAAAATTAATTACTTTCTCAAAAAATCCAAAAAAATATTTTTTCTTTATTCACTAATTAAATGTCTTTGAATTTAACTTTAATTCCTCGTTTAATTTATTCTCGCGCGCATTTATTTATTTTTCATATTATTGTATCTGTTTCGAGTTTGTAATAGCTTTTAACTTAGGTTTATTACTATTTTACTTTAATGTTTTCCCCAAGTTTCTCATTATGTAATCCCCCTCCCCAAAGCCTTGTAATATCTAGGTTTAAACTTCTCGCACTTTTACTTTCCGTCATTATAAACTGTTAGATGATTGATAATAAGATTGTATGCAAAAGATCAATGTTTAAAACAGTAGAAAACCCTAATTGTGCAAAGATAATTAACTTAAAAACAAAAACTTGCACATGGTCACTCCTAGGGTTTACCCCACTTAGGCTGGTTTCAAAAAACGATCACTATTCTCGAAATGTGAGAATTTTTAGTGGTTATCCTCTAATTCGAATGATCACTAGTCCCTCGACGATCCTTTCGATCTTGCCTCGGTAAAAAAGTGATCTTAGAGTTTTAGGACAATTACTAAGAGATCTCACCCTGTTGCCTTAAGTGACCGTAATCGTCCCTTTCGATTGTCCCTCAAACTCCAACGATGGAGCTATCTACTACTTAATAGTCGGATAGCACTGTCTAAAGGAAATAAGAAAAAGGAACAATCTTTTTCGAGTAGGTAGAAACTCTTAAGTACTTGCTCAAAACAACAACTTTTTACACTTACACTTTCAAACACTTTTCAAACAAAGTTTTCAAAAAACACTTTATCACACTCTTGAGGACTGACACAAGGGTTCCCATGAAGTGAAATGCCGCACTAAGGCAATTTTAAAACTTTTTTAAAAAAAAGCACACAAACGCACAAAAGCAATTTTAAAACGAGCAAGTACCTAAGAGCCCGTGGAAACCACAGATAGAAAGGGTGCTAACACCTTCCCTTTCTATAATCTACCCCCCTTACTCAAAAACATCTCAAAAAAGGTTTTTTCTATTCTTTTCCCCTTTTCCTTTGTTGGATAAAATAAAAGACGATGGAGACTCTTGCTTACCATACATTTGCAAACAAAAAACGCAAAAACCAGTAGTAACAACAAAATAGTCAGTTATGCCACTGTATCACAGAACTCGCAACTCTGCTGGGGATTATTAATAAATTGGGGTTTACCTTAGGATCTAGGCCATTTTTAAATTGTTTTCTTGTTTGTTTTGCCTGCTTTATCTTTAAGGGTTTTTGCTTGGGTATTGTTGAAGATCCTACACCCGGATCTGGGGACACTTTTTCAGGTAAACAACAATAGATCATGGAGACTGTACGGTATAGACCGATATTGTTTAAGTGATGGTTGTGTTGGTGTGACACTTTGGTTTGTACCAGTATCCTTCGTGTTAAAAAGAGGAGAATACGGGGCCGCTATATGGTATCGTGAAGCACTAACGGACCTTAGAACCTTAGTTGAAAAAACATAGACATTAGAAAGTAGTGAGATAGCCTTCCGCGGTATAAAGCTGAGGATTGGTTTATACTCGATGCTACACTCATTGAGATCAGACTTTCGGGATATGCCGGCCGCAAGAAAAGATTGCTTGAGCTGAAACAATGCCGGATAAATGATGATCAGTGATATTGAGAATCCTTAGAACCCAGTTACTTTTCTAAGACAGGTTTGAAACCAACTGAACTTCAAGAGGGTACTTACCTTTAACCTCATGCAAGACTTTGAACCTAAGGTCTATTGTGTGCTTTGCTTGTGTGCGACTTACTCTATTTGAACATAACATCATGCATCATAACATAGAATCAATTCTTATTACACTAACCATTTCAAGGACCGAGGGAATTTATGTTTGTTCTGTTTTGCAGATCATGGCTTCTGCTCGTAGAAACACTATCCGAATTAGCTTTGTGAGAATACCTCTCCAACTCAAGGAGCTAGTATCGAGGGTTCCTGAAACTTCTTCGTTCACTAAGAAATATGGTCGAATTCTCAACCTGGTTACTTCAAGCTTTGATGAAAAGATAATGGGTGTAATCTTTCAGTTCTTTGATCCCAAGCACCACTGCTTTACCTTTCCATACTATCAGTTGGTGCCTACCATGGAAGAGTTCTCTCAATTATTGGATCTACCTATTCTTGACCAGATGCCTTTCACAGGTTTATAAGAGGTTCCTAAGCCAGAAGTCATTGCCTCAGCTTTGCATCTGAAACGGGCCGACGTGGTATCTAATTGGGAAATAAGAAGCGTAGTCAAGGGTTTTCTAGCCATGTTCCTAATAGAGAAGGCCCAGTTGTTTTGAGATGATTTGGACTTTCAGGCTGTTGAGAAGGTTTTGAATCTTCTAATTTATGGGTTAGTATTGTTCCCTAATCCACACTTACTCATAGATGTGAATGCTATCAAGATCTTCCTCTCTCGCAACCTTGTGCCTACTTTACTCGGAGATATCTTGCATGCTCTCCACACTCGTACCATGAAGAGAAGAGGGGTTCTTATGTGCTGCATGCCATTACTGTCGAGGTGGTTTATTTCTTACCTCCCTAAGTCAGTGTTCAAGAATGAAGAAGGTTTGGGTTGGTCGAAAAGGATAATGTCACTTTCTCAAGCGAATATTCTATGGCATTCCTGATCTATGGGAGACATTTCTATTATTGACAGATGTGGGGAGTTCCCTAATGTCCCACTACTTGGCATTAGGGGAGGCATAACTTACAATCCATGTTTGGCTCTGCGACAATTTGGTTACGCTCGAAGGGATGGTCCTCATGAGATGCTTATCCAGGGCATTATGTTTAACTATGAGGATGATGTTCAAGGGTATCGCCAGAGGTTCATAAGATCCTGGGGCATGGTAAACAGATCTGACGTCAAGACTTTGGGGCTAAAGACTTCCATTCCTATGGAACCTTATCTCCCATGGGTACGAGCTCGTGCTCAGAAACTTATGATGCCATACATAGCCAACTTACCAGTGATTGTGGAGCCCATTACTGAAGGGGATATTCCCTACACGGTTCTTCATCCTGATATGCCCACCGATCTTAAAGAATTACAGAGGTCCTAGATTCAGTTGAAGAAGGAGCGGGATACTTATAGGGACCAGTTCTATGCCCAGGAGAAGAATGTATTAGAGCTCACAAAGCAACTTGATAACACGAAATTGTATCGTTTATTTTCCATGAAATTTACCCGTTCTGTATTATTTTGACCCGATTAACTCCCGAATATTTCGAGTTTGTCATTACTTTTTGCAGGTATTCATAACTCAGCTCAAAACAGAAGAGAACATGAAACAATGCAAGAAAGCATCAAAAGAATAGAAGAAAAAGATAAATCTATCAAGAATTACAGATTTTGTAGCTGTGACGATCGTAACACATCTGCCACGACCGTAAGCCATCATGAAGCGTGTTACGACCGTAACACATCTGCCACGACCGTAACACGGAGAAACACCAAACCTGCTCGTAACGCCTCAGTGACGACCGTAATGCGCATACCAGTTATTTGAAAGTGCAGATCATGGCAAAGCAAAACAAAAGGAGTTTTCAAACTCCTGATTTCTCTCCAGCCAAACCCCACGTTCACCACTTCTTCCTCAACTACCCACGTTCCTACATTTATGGAGATTTTTCAGGAAAGCTTCGTGACAAGTCTTCAAGCCAACTGCCAAATTCATTCCTCTATAAATACCTCAACATTCAACGTTAGAGGGACAAAGAATTTTACAGTTTACTTGTGCGGAAGCTCTGCCGAAATCAAACCCATTATTCCTTCAGTTGTTATTTTTCTGCATTCGTTTATTTCCGTTCTTTTAATTTCATTGCCCAAATAATAATTTCCAACATCAGGAAATTATTATTATAGTTTAAGATTTATTATTCAAGCCTCAAAATTTGTCATATTACCGATACCAAGTCCGAGTTTCCGATTTGTGGAAGAGGGATTGAAGTATTGGCTTTATTTTCAGGTTTCTATTTTGCAATTGTATTACATACCTTTTAATTAATTAATGCAAGTTTAATTTATTATTTATAATGTCCAATCTATATTTGTTTGTTTTTATTTCCCGTACGTTCATTATAATTTCCATGGCTAGCTAAACCTTTAGCGTCGGTATGGGATAGTAAGAGACATTAGGCATCTGATCAAACTTAGGCTAAAACTTTAATCAACTTAACTCTGGTTATAACTTTTTATGCTTAAAAATAAAACCTTTGTTACGAAAGTAAGAAGAGTAAATAGGTTAGATCGAGACCACGAAAGTGTGAGGTTTTTAACCGGATAGCTAAAGTTAGGAATTTGATTTAAATACAGTGAAAGCGCTTTAAACCAAATTAGAATTAATTAAGTTTCCAAAAAATACTTCTAAACACTTATAGGCTAGCGAAAGCAGGTATAGGGCTTTAGACGTATAATCCGAGATAAGACCATGAAAGTGTGAGTTGAGGGTTTTTAAACTGATTAATTCTACAGATAAACCAAGTTGACCATCCTTATATGCCTAGGTCCGATTAGATCCTTTAGGTCGACTCTATTGCATACCGACCATTTCATTTTATAATTGCTTTAAAATCAATTAGTTTACCTTCCTTAACCTTCCCAAAACCAAACGTGACAATTTCCGCCTTAGCTAAACTAGCATTACTTTCCCGCACTAGAGTGATTACAAAGTCCCTGTGGATTCGACAATATTTTATTACTACCGCGATAGGCTGTGCGCTTGCAGTTAAGATACCATTAGACATTAGGTCGATCGCAGAAACATCAAGTTTTTGGCGCCGTTGCCGGGGACTTTAGTTTAGTCACTAGTGTAATATGAAAACAACGCTGTCTAGACTAAGGCAACTTTTTATATTTCCCTCTGTTGTATGCCAAACACTCGTTCACAAAACGAGCCTTTGCATCTACAGATCTTGTCCCAGTTACTATGTATCATCCAAATTTTTTCTACAACCCCCACTCTGAGTATTTAGAGGAATCACAAGAATCCCATAAATCCAACCTCGAAATACTATTGGAGAATTTCAATGCATCACAGACTCATTCTCACCCGAATTACCTTTCCAACCACCAATCCCAATGTTTTGAGGAATCGCAAGAATATTATTATTCCAACCAAACTTATCCTCAACCCAATTTCCCCTACAATCACTACACCCAATATTTCGAGGAGACGCAAGTATCCTATAAATCCGACCTCGAAATATTAATGGAAGATTTTAATGAAATATCAATGATGACAAAGTGCTTTACGGAAACACAAAATGCGACTCTAACTCAATTTGAAGAATCAGAAGAATCGCATGATTTCAACTTTGAAACATCAATGGAGGATTCCGATGCGACGCCAAATCACTCTAGGTTAGAATCTCTGATGGAGCACTTTGTAGAGACACAAAATGTCCAGAACGAAGAGTTTAGAAAACAAAGTCTTCAAAACAGTGAAACCCTTCGGCAACTGACCACTGCGGTTGACTCGCTCGCGACCCACAACATAGCCTTAGAGACCCAAATCTCCCAGCTTGAACAAAACCCTCTAGGACCCTTCCCTGAGGAAAAATTGGATGTTGTAACAACCATTAGTGAAAAACAAGTTGAAAATCCTGAGGAGAGCGATAATGAAGTTGAGGAAAGTGATGATGTGGATGAGGAGAGTTCATACGAGAAAAGAGTAAAGATTGAGAAAAATCCTCCAACACCATCTAAAAGGGAGGTCGTAGAAGAGGTAGAAAATGGAGCACCTATTGTTGTTCCTCATCCATATACCCCACTGATTCCTTTCTCAAAAAGTTTTATGGAAGCTCAAATAGACTCCCAATCTAAGACATATGTGGAGGTATTGGAAAATATCCACACTAATGCACCCTTGTTGGAAGTCTCGCGTAAAAAGAGAAAATTAGAGGACCGTGAAACTAGGGATATAATTACTGTTAAGAAGGAAAGGTTAACCTTTGAGGTGATGGATGAAATCACTAAGCCCAAACTTGAAAAGTTGATACTTAGGATAGATCCAGAACCACCACCACAAGTTCAGAAGAATGAACCACCCCACAGAAGAAAGAAAAGAAAAGGTGAGGGATATGTGAGATGCCTTGATAAGTGGACATGCAAAATGACAACTACTAAAAGTTCAACCGAGGAGTCATCCTCGAGAGAACCACCATGAGTGCTTGCACTCCTGTTTGTCAGGCTTTTGACATTAAAAACAGCGCTGAGTGGGAGGCAACCCACCTATTTGTTATTTACTATTCTTTTCATTTTTGCATTTATTTCTTTTTAAAGTTTCATTTTCATTTTCTTTCTTATGTTATAATTTTCATGAAAACTGCTGCTAATTTCAAAAATAATTTTACTTGCCACAGGATTTCTGAAAAGTTTTTGTTTCTTTTGCACCTTCTCTTCTGACTAGTTTCCCTAACAATACCCATGGAACCAAAGCAACATAATTTCTTAGATACCACCTTTAGCGGTATAAACCAGAAAAGAAAATTCGAGGAATTGTCTAAAAGAAACATTGGCATAACACTTTATCATGATGAACCAACTATGAATGCCCTAGGTATATTAGATAGTGTTATGTACTTGTTTAACCAGTTGGGGTGGGAAAAAGCCCTTATTAAGACTAGGTTTGCCACCTACCGTGAGCTCACTTTTGAATTCCTAAGCTCCCTAGTTCATTTACCAGAACACGGGAAAGGAACCCGTAAAGGATTCATAAGTTTCCGTCTCTTCGGCATTAATTTTGTTTACAATCATAAGGACTTAGCTGACTTGTTAGGATTTCCTAGCAGCCCTTTTGCCTTTTCCACTACCCAGGTTGAGCTAATGGACATTAAGCTAGACTACTTTTGGGGCACCTTGACTGGTAATTATCACCCCGACCCGGATAATATGGATAATGATGAAATTCATAACCCTGCTATCCGCTATTTCCATAAGATGCTAGCCCATACTGTATTTGGGAAAGAGGAGAACCAGACTGCTGTGTCCAAAGACGAGATATTTTTACTGTATTGTATGCACCAAGGCCACCCTGTTAATGCCGTACCCTTCCTGATGCAAACTTTTTACCGCATTATAGATAACCCTGATGAACCCATCATCATAGGTGGTCTGGTCACAATGATTGCACATGCCCTCGGCATAAGACACCAGCTGAATAGGTGCCCGCATTTCGGTACGATTCGTCCCATGAATCTTGCTTTTTGCTTTAACCGCCGAATGATAGCAAACCATGCTTACCCACCTTATGATTATCTGATAAGAGATGAAGTTGTAAACTTATTTACCCTTCCGAACCATGACAAAGTGAGCATCCACAACCGTGACAACTGGCTCTATGAGCTAAACCCGCCCGACCAACCTCCTACACCTGAGATACCGCAAGATTACCAAATCTTTGATGATATTATGTCCGATATGGGTGACCCGGAGACTCCTCCTGGTTATTACGAAAATGTCAACATGGCGGAAGCCCATGCAGCCCCTGAAACAACAACTAAGGATTATACTGATAACCTTAACAAAATTGCCACCACGCTTAATACTTACCAGACTAATATTAATGGCTTAAAAGATGAGATAAAAAGCATGCGTTTGGAAATAATAGGATTAACCGACATAACAGTGGAGCAGTTTTATCATATCCATAATTCACTCGAAGAAATTAAAGCGAAGCTTGGATGAAGTCACGAATGGCAGCTGCAGTTTTTATGTTTCATTTTGTTTTGTTTTTAGGAAGTTTCCAATTCCTGCACACTTTCAGTTTCGTTTAAATTCAGAACAATTTTATCTTTATGTAATTTTTGAGTTTATGTTGTTGAACATGCAGTTTTACGAAATCATTCATTTCAATTGTTTAATTACTGGTTTGCTAGATTCGCTCCATTCTGCTTTGTTTCTAGGTAGTTTCAATTTTTTTGTTAAATTACTGCATTCCAAATTACAATCATTATACTGCTTACAATGTTTTATGGTTTTCTACCTTATTGCGAATTATATATATTGGATTATATGTTGAATAAATTAATGTTGTGTTTATGTTGGAATGCCTGAGATGTTCTGCCTGCTATAAAAATATATACTCTGTGTAATTGTGTTCTTTTCTGTAAAAATTTGCAAAATTTGTAGCTGCCACGATCGTAATCCATCCCCCCACGACCGTCACGCGCCTTTCAGCGTGTTACGCTCGTCAGCTTGGTGTTACGACCGTAACACAGGCTACATCAGTAACCCTGTTAGCAGAACGTTCCCTTTTCTTCTTCCCTCAACCTTTCTCTCTTCTTCCTCCATTAACTACCCATTAACCCCATTCAACCCACCACTAATCCCTATCAATTTTCAAACTTCCACTATCTCCTTCCACTATATATATATCCATTACCCGTATCATCTTCTCATTCTCTCATTCACCAACCACAACCATTCTCACTCAAAAACTCTTGCATGCAAATGGCGAACATTAACCAACAAATCCCAGGAATCTACCTACGCGATGGCGAAGCAGGTGAAACCCAGCGCACAAGGTTCCTGAAGTTCCAACGCCGAGGCATCCATCCCACGAGGTTCGTCGACATTGACTGCCTCCGAGACCTCGGGTTACTTGAAAGTGTCCAACACCTCCTACAGAATGTCAACCTTTGGACCCTATGTAGCCAGCCACAACCAACGTACGAGAATCTCACCCTTGAGTTCCTCAGTTCATTTTGCTACATCACTCCAAATGGCCCAAGAAATCAACTTACTGGTGCGGTAAGGTTCCGCATTTTCGGCATCGAATACGATTTCTCTCAGAATGCATTCAGTCGCCTACTAGACTTCTATACTGATGAAGGCGCTCACCTACGTGTGCCTGACACCTTTCATGAGGAATCCTTCAACCTTTGGCATAGCTTGACCAATAATCGGGATAACTCATACGATCACCTCAATGCTACCCAAATCCACAACCCCGCCATTCGCTACTTCCACCGCATCTTATCCAACACCATCTTTGCAAGGGATAGTAACCACAAGCTCAACTCCAAGGAGCTATTTTTCATGCATTGTGCATTCTCGGGTCAGAAAATTAATGCCGCACCTTTCCTCCTGGCCCATATTCACTCCATCTGCACCAGAGGCGGCAAACCTTTCTATTTCGGAGGGCTTGTCACTTCTCTTGCTTTAGCACTAAACCATGGTGACACCCTTGCTCATCTGCCATCCCGACCACCGGTCCTGCTTACTTTGGATCAATGCAAATTAGCCCACCTCATCCACGAGCGGGACGACAGAAAATTCCATCCAGTGATACAGAACCGAGTTTACACTAACATTGTTTTGCCTTGCAGGGACCGAATCGACCCTCAGAACCGAGCCAACTGGCTATTTAACCTTGAAGAACCTCATGTCAGCCCCGCTGATGAGATGCAGGAAGAACTGGATCGAGCTGTTCCCGTGCCTGACATTCCTGAGTCGTCCTCTTCTGCACCACCTCCTTTTACTATGGAGGACGTCCTCAGAGCCCTCCATCAGCAAAATCAGATGGCTGTAGCTCTTGAAAGAAAGCATCAGGAGCGTTTCGACGCCTTACTCGCGCAAAATGCCCAAATCTTGAGTGGTCAACGCTCGACGAATGAAAGGCTTGATGAAGTGTTAAGCGAGCTTAATGCTTTAAGGATGGATGTTACATCTCTTGGACCCCAGAGCACTGACTCTGAAGCTACTCCTTCCAGAAGGTCACGAACCCGAAGCCGCCGTGGTCGCCAGTAGTTTTTCCTTTTCTTGTTGTTTTCCTTGCTTTTCCGATGTATTTTTCATTTAACCTCGCCATTATATCATAACATTGAGACAATGTTTGATATAGTGTGGGAGGAGCACTGCATTCTTAATTTCAGAACGAGTAATTTCATTTCTATTTCAGTTATATTTCGTTATTTCATTTTCTCCCCGTTTTATTTAGCCATACCAAAATTTTTCGCCTTTTATATTCGCATAACCGTTAGTTACCTACTTTAACTGAAATCTTAGTTAGAAGGCCGAGAGCGATCCAACGAGAACTATACAATTATGACACCTTCGACTCCCTACTTACGCGAATCGTCTCCATTTTCGTTATACCGATACTTTGAGTTTTAAGTCTTAAATTAGCCCCTAGTAGTTTATATTAGCAGTCGGCACCAGTCTTAACACAAACCACGTGGAAAGTCGATGAACATAAGTGGATGATCTTGCAAATTGATTTAAAAAGAATGTTACATGCTTTAAGGAAATAGGTATTGCACCAATTAAATTGGGCGATCCTCACCCGATCGTTTAATCCAACGGATGCAAAAGCTTCTACTAAGTAACATGAGAATCCATTGTCTAGGTGGTTCAGAAGCATCTGGTACTGAACTCGGTAGGGCAGACTACGGTTTGATCCCCTGAATCTTGCAATTGGATAAAAGAGGTTGCCATATAATTGTGCCAGAAACCGTCGTGTTTTGATCAGAACCACTAACCGGCTATTCCACTACGTGCGTGCAAGGATAATGGTCTTAGTGTGATTGCGCAAGAACGAAACCGGGTGAAATATGAACGAGAAACCTTGAGTTGAATTATAACGGTATAATTGGACGTTTCGTTTAAAACGGATAGTCGTCGACTAGCTTGTTGCTTGTGTCATTTACGTATCGTTGTTGTTTCATTCGATTTTCTCGGCCGAACTAACTTAGGATTTCTTGTAATCATTTGAAAATGAAAGGTATACTAGTTATGTGCGTTTATAAAAACTTGTCCGATATTTTTAATTGATTATTTTGCTTGAGGACAAGCAAAGGTTTAAGTATGGGGGAATTTGATAACACGAAATTGTATCGTTTATTTTCCATGAAATTTACCCGTTCTGTATTATTTTGACCCGATTAACTCCCGAATATTTCGAGTTTGTCATTACTTTTTGCAGGTATTCATAACTCAGCTCAAAACAGAAGAAAACATGAAACAATGCAAGAAAGCATCAAAAGAATAGAATAAAAAGATAAATCTGTCAAGAATTACAGATTTTGTAGCTGTGACGGTCGTAACACATCTGCCACGACCGTAAGCCATCATGAAGCGTGTTACGACTGTAACACATCTGCCACGACCGTAACACGGAGAAACACCAAACCTGCTCGTAACGCCTCAGTGAAGACCGTAATGCGCATACCAGTTATTTGAAAGTGCAGATCGTGGCAAAGCAAAACAGAAGGAGTTTTCAAACTCCTGATTTCTCTCCAGCCAAACCCCACGTTCACCACTTCTTCCTCAACTACCCACGTTCCTACATTTATGGAGATTTTTAAGGAAAGCTTCGTGACAAGTCTTCAAGCCAACTGCCAAATTCATTCCTCTATAAATACCTCAACATTCAACGTTAGAGGGACAGAGCATTTTACAGTTTACTTGTGCGGAAGCTCTGCCGAAATCAAACCCATTATTCCTTTAGTTGTTATTTTTCTGCATTCGTTTATTTCCGTTCTTTTAATTTCATTGCCCAAATAATAATTTCCAACATCAGGAAATTATTATTATAGTTTAGGATTTATTATTCAAGCCTCAGAATTTTTCATATTACCGATACCAAGTCCGAGTTTCCGATTTGTGGAAGAGGGATTGAAGTATTGGCTTTATTTTCAGGTTTCTATTTTGCAATGTATTACATACCTTTTAATTAATTAATGCAAGTTTAATTTATTATTTATAATGTCCAATCTATATTTGTTTGTTTTTATTTCCCGTACGTTCATTATAATTTCCATGGCTAGCTAAACCTTTAGCGTCAGTATGGGATAGTAAGAGACATTAGGCATCTGATCAAACTTAGGCTTAAACTTTAATCAACTTAACTCTGGTTATAACTTTTTATGCTTAAAAATAAAACCTTTGTTACGGAAGTAAGAAGAGTAAATAGGTTAGATCGAGACCACGAAAGTGTGAGGTTTTTAACCGGATAGCTAAAGTTAGGCATTTGATTTAAATACAGTGAAAGCGCTTTAAACCAAATTAGAATTAATTAAGTTTCCAAAAACTACTTCTAAACACTTATAGGCTAGCGATAGCAGGTATAGGGCTTTAGACGTATAATCCGAGATAAGACCATGAAAGTGTGAGTTGAGGGTTTTTAAACTGATTAATTCTACAGATAAACCAAGTTGACCATCCTTATATGCCTAGGTCCGATTAGATCCTTTAGGTCGACTCTATTGCATACCGACCATTTCATTTTATAATTGCTTTAAAATCAATTAGTTTAACTTCCTTAACCTTCCCAAAACCAAACGTGACAATTTCCACCTTAGCTAAACTAGCATTACTTTCCCGCACTAGAGTGATTACAAAGTCCCTGTGGATTCGACAATCTTTTATTACTACCGTGATAGGCTGTGCGCTTGCAGTTAAGATACCGTTAGACATTAGGTCGATCGCAGAAACATCACAACTTCACGAGGAAAGAAGCCTTAATGTCTATCTCGGCACGAAGAGGAAGCATCCATGGGAAACTTAATTTTTTTTAGTTTTTAGAATTTTCAATTGAAACGCCTAAAAGGCAATTGTATTTTGAATTCTACTAATAAAATCTTTGTTTCATTTTGGTTCACAAATTTAAATTTCCCAAAATCCTTGAAATTATTGCATACACATATCATCCATGGAATTGCATAAACAGGTTTCATAAAAGGTTTATCATCTTCTTCGCCGTTTATTTCAGCAATAATGACTTCTGAACAAAGTATCAAGGATCTCCAGGCACAAAATACCCAATTTCAGCAAATGGTCGTAGCTTTGGCTAAAGGGCAGGAAGATCTGAAGGCCCTTATTCTGAAAGATAGAAAGAAGAAGACAAAGAAGACCGCTGGTGTCTTGAATCTGGGTAGAAGATTCAGGGGACCGTTGAAGCAACCAGTTGATTTGACCTCTTCATCCAAAGAAGGGGAGAACCAATAGGCTGAAATAAGGGAGGAAGACCCTAGTACAAGGGTTTCTGAAGATGAATCTGATTATAATGATGAAAAGTATCCTCCGGCTGATGAAAGGTACAAACAGTTAGAGGATCGTCTGAGCGCAATGGAGATCCAAAGAGTACCAGGGATGGATTTTGAAGAGTTGGGTTTGGTATCTGGGGTTGTCATCCCACCGAAGTTCAAGGATCCGGTATTCGCAAAGTATGATGGGGTTTCTTGTCCCAAGCTTCATCTCTGTTCTTATGTGACGAAGATTCAGCCTCACACTATTGATAGGAACTTGTGGGTCTATTTCTTTCAAGATAGTCTATCAGGGACTCAACTTGAGTGTTTCTATCAACTGGAGGGAATCAATGTCTACAACTGGGAAGATCTGGCTGCTGCTTTTTATAAGCAGTATCAATACAACGCTGACCATGCTCCTACTCGTACTCAACTCCAGAGTATGTCTATGGGTGCAAGAAACGGTTTTAAGGACTACGCCCAGAAGTGGAGAGGCTTGGCAGGGAGAGTTCAACCCCCTTTGTCTGATAGGGAGTTGGTGGACATGTTTCTTGGTACGGTATCTGGTCCGTTCTTTAATCACTTGATCGATAGCTCCTCAACTGGTTTTATTGAGCTGATATTGATTGGAGAAAGGGTAGAAGATGGGATCCAAAGTGGCAAGATCCAGAAAGACACCTCTTCGAGTACAGTGAAGAAGCCATTGTTGGGTAAGAAGGAGGTCAATGCTATCTACAATGTCAGAAGTAAGAATAGAACCCAGATAAACATGACTCTGTCTCAAATCTTGCCACAGTTATTGAAGACCAATCTGGTAACCCTGCGGGAGGCTCCCAAGAACCCAAACACCACATCTCCTCGTTACAATCCAAACGCTCGGTGTGCTTACAACTCTGAAAGTCCAGGCCATTATACCAACAACTGATGGGCTTTAAAGAACAAGGTGCAAGATCTGATCAAGGCAAAGGAGATTAAATTCGATCCCCCTGAGACTCCCAATGTCATAACTGCATCCATCCCCAAGCATGGCTTGGGAATCAATTCTATTGAGGTTGTCTCCGCCACGAAAGATGCTGATGATGAGGATGATATTGATAGCTGGATCTACCCTACTACCAATGGTGGACCTAGTAACTGGACGGCCAAAGATTTTGTGCCGATTACTTTTGCTTAGCAGTAATTATCTTACTTCTTTTTCAGATTTGTAATAAACAATATTAAACTCTATGGCCTTGTGTCTTACCCGAGGCACAATGGTTTATTTGTGAGGGTTATTATATGTCATCAATAAAACATTGGACATTCTTGCATACAAATTTTGCGCTCTCTGTTTTTCTTTTCTGCTTTTCACTTTATCAATACATCTATTCTCTTACACACACTCACATATGAAACTGTAGATCCATATATACTCTGGATCCCATTGATAATAGTTCTTCTATTGCCAGTTATAACCGATAGTCCGATTAACGAAGCCGAGGACGTAGGTGAGGAAGATTGTGAGGTACCTGGAGAACTTGCTAGACTATTACAACAAGAAGAGAGGGCTATACAACCTCATGAAGAGCCAGTTGAGACAATAAACTTGGGCACATAGGTAGAGAGAAAAGAAGTCAAGATCGGAGTAAATCTGGAGATTATTGTCAAACAACGGTTGATACAGATGTTGCACGATTATGTTGAGATTTTCGCCTGGTCATATGAAGACATGCCTAGTTTAGACACAAATATAGTGGTTCATCATATGCCGACTAAAGAAGATTTCCCTCCAGTAAAGCAGAAGGTCCAACGTATGCGTCCTGAAATGTCAGAGAATATCAAAGCAGAGGTTATGAAATAGTTCAACGTTGGGTTCTTAGCTGTCACCTCCTATCCGCAGTGGGTTGCTAACGTGGTCCAGATACCAAAGAAGGACGGTAAAGTACAAATGTGTGTGGACTACAGAGATCTTAATAGGGCGATCCCCAAGGATGACTTCCCGCTTCCCCACATTGATGTTCTGGTTGACAACACCGCACAACACAAAATATTTTCCTTCATGGATGGTTTCTATGGCTACAACCAGATCAAGATGGCACTCTAAGACATGTAGAAGACAACCTTCGTCACACAGTGGGGCATTTTCTGTTACAAGGTGATGCCTTTTGGGTTGAAGAATGTTGGGGCAACTTATCAGCGAGCCATGGTAGCTTTGTTCCACGATATGATTCACCATGAGATATAGGTTTATGTTGATGACATGATATCCATGTCTCAAACTGAGGAAGAACACCTCGATCATCTATAAAAGTTGTTTGACAGGTTGAAGACATACAAGCTGAGGTTGAATCAGAACAAGTGCACCTTCTGGGTAAGGTATGGTAAACTCCTAGGGTTCATCGTTAATGACAAAGGTATTTAGGTAGACCCTGCAAAGGTGAAGGCCACATAAGAGATGCCGACTCCCCGTACTGATAAGGGAGTTAGAGGTTTCTTGGGAAGCCTAAATTATATCGCCAGGTTCATTTCACATTTGACTGCTACTTGTGAGTCGATCTTCAAACTCCTGAAGAAAGATCAAGTAGTTAAATGGAATGAAGAATTCCAGACTGCTTTCGAATGAATCAAGGAATACCTTCAAGAACCACCAATTCTGATGCCTCCGATTGAAGGAAGACCTTTGATAATGTACTTAACGATGTTAGACAATTCCATGGGGTGTGTGCTGGGGCAGCATGACGAGTCTGGTCGAAAAGAGCATGCAATATACTACCTTAGCAAAAAGTTTACCGACTGCGAGACAAGATACTCACTGCTTGATAAAATGTGTTGCGCTTGGGCATGGGCTGCTCGCCGAATGAGACAGTATATGTTGACCCACACTACTTTGCTGATATCTAATAGGGATCCAATCAAGTACATCTTCGAGAAGCCCGCTCTCTCCGGAAGAATAGCAAGATGGCATATGATCTTAACCGAATATGATATCCAATATACCACCCAGAAAGCAATCAAGAGAAGTATATTAACTGATCATTTGGCTCATTAGGTCGTAGATGACTACCAGTCCATTAATTTTGAGTTCCCGGACGAGAATATTATGCTAGTGACTGACTATGAAGAACCTGGACCGAATGAAGGACCTGAAGAAGGATCCCATGGGATATGGTTTTTGACGGAGCCTCGAACGCACTCAGTACTGGGATTGGTGTTGTAATCATATCCCCCGAGGGCTTCCATACTCATGTTACCGCCCGACTATGTTTCAATTGTACCTATAACATAGCGGAGTATGAAGCCTGCATCATGGGTCTCAAAGCTGGTATCGACCTAAGGATCAAGTTCTTAAACATTTTCGGGGATTCATCCTTGGTGATAAGTTAGATCAAAGGAGAGTGGGATATGAAGCACCTGAATCTCATCCCGTACAAAGAGCACGTGCTGACATTGCTCCCACACTTTGAAGAGGTCACCTTTGAACATTTCCCACGAGAAGAGAATCAGTTAGCAGATACGCTAGCTACTATGTCATCTATGTTCAAGGTCAGGTGGGACAACGAAGCTCCCCGAATCACTATCGAGAGGTTGGATGAACCAGCGTACTGCTGTGAGATCGATACTGAAGAGGTAGCAGACAAACCTTGGTTTCACGAAGTAAATAGGTATCTTGAAGCTCAAGAGTATCCTGAGGGGGCATCTGTCAATGATAAGAAGTTTCTGAGAAGGTTCTCCGTGAAATTCATCCTCAATAATGGAATCCTCTAGAAGCGCAACCATGACTCTACCTTACTGCGGTGTGTAGACAAGAGAGGAGCAGAAAGGATTATGGCAGATTTACACGAAAGTACCTTCGGAACCCATTCAAGTGGACATACCATGGCTATGAAGATCCTAGAGGAATGATACTATTGGTTCACTATGGAAGCAGATTGTTATCAGAACTCCCGAACTTGTCATAAATGCCAGATCTTTGCTGATAAGGTGCATGTGCCTCCGGTACCTTTGAATGTCTTAACGGCTCCTTAGCCCTTTGCAATGTGGGGCATCAACATGATAAGAGAGATTAGACCTACCGCGTCCAATGGGTATCGCTTCATCCTGGTGGTCATTGATTACTTCACGAAGTGGGTTGAAGCTGCCTCTTTTTCTACCGTTACCAAGAATGTTGTAGCGTGGTTTATCAAGTATAACCTGGTTTGTCGTTATAGAGTGCCAGAGAGAATTATCACTGTTAATGGTATGAATATTAATAACACGATGATCACTGAACTTTGTAAGCAATTCAAGATACAATATCATAACTCTTCTCCCTACAGGCCGAAGATGAATGGCGTTATTGAAGCTGCTAACAAGAACATTAAGAAGATCATATAGAAGATGATGGTGACCTATAAAGACTTGCACGAGATTTTACCATTTTCTCTTCATGGGTATCGCACCTCAGTACGTACGTCAACGGGGGAAACACCCTACTTTCTTGTAGGGGTGTTCGGGGTGCGGTTTGGGCGGTTTTGAAGCAAAAAATCATCCAAACCGCAAGAGAAAAAAACATGCGGTTCGGTTTGGTTCGGTTGGTTTTTAAAAATAAATCCGAACCAAACCAAACCAAACTAATGCGGTTTAGATTGGTTCGGTTGTTTCGATTTTTTACAAAAATAATTATTATGTCATACATACAAATATATAGAAAAATATAATTTTATATTTAATTGTTCATACATTACCATAAAAAATTTATAATTGTCAAAATAAATTTATAATTTGATACATAAAATTGCGTATTATAATTTTATCTAAATCTAAATAATGATATCAACAAGATTGCATTCTTAAATAAATATTATACAAAGAATATGATAAAATATATTTTGTGAAAATAGTATTTATAAATGAATAATATTTTATTTTTTATGATTTGTAAATTAAAATGAATATAATACAAAGTATGATAAAATATACACATAATACATGTTGATTTCTCTAAAGAATTATAGAAATATATATTGGTTAGTAAGATTTTATAACATAATGCGGTTTTGTTTGGTTTGGTTCGGTTTGTAAAATACAAACTGCAAACCGAACCGAACCATGCGGTTCCACGAGAAAATGACCCAAACACATCCGAACCAAATGCGGTTTTTTGCGGTTTCGGTTTGGTTCGGTTCGGTTTTGCGGTTTTCTATTGGGCCGGTTTGGTTTTGAACACCCCTACTTTCTGGTATATGGCATGGAGGTTGTCCTGCCTATTGAGGTCCAGATCCCTTCTCCGAGGATTATGAAATATGCGGGTTTGAACGAAGACGACTGGATCCAATCTCGACTTGATCAACTGAATTTGGTCGATGAGAAGAGACTTACTGCTATTTGTCATGGTCAAATGTATCAAAAATGAATGAGCAAGGCTTTCAACAAAAAAGTAAGATGCCAAGGTGATCCCAGGGGCAAATGGACTCCCACATACGAAGGGCCATTTGTGATCAAAAACATTTTCTCGGGTGGAGCCATGATTCTGACCACCATGGACGGTGATGACCTTCCTCACCCTGTCAATGCGGACATAGTGAAAAAATACTACGCATGATTAAAGACCCGCTAGATTTTCTGGCCTAGACAAAAATAAGGGCTTCCCGGCGAACCAAAAAGGTTCGGGCAAAAATTAGGGATGAAAACAAAAAAACAGTACAGCCGACAAGTTGAAAACCTGAAAAGGCGGCTTGGGCAAAAAAGGGTATCCCGGTGGACTGAAAACCTGAAAGGGAGGTCAGGAAAAAGGTAGGGATTTAAAGCGTATCACTATGTCCCATTGGATCACCTTGAAATCAGACCTCAGTATCAACTATCAAGCTCGAATGGTACCGATCATTCCAGCCAGCTTCGAACAAGCAGCAAAGTGATGAGACGCTCGAAGACATAGCGACAATAGTAAAATTGAAACTCAATGAGATTATTACACATAATTGTTTTCTTCTCTTTGTACACAATATTTATAGCTTTCATTTTCACGGCGGCGTTCTCTTACTAGAGCGCCAACTTCCTTGTACAAAAACGCCTGTTATAGGCCAACTTTAGAAATTAATACAAACCCATTTGTTTTTCATTTTAGGTTTTGTTTTTCAAAAACGTCCAATAATTTATTCTTGACATACGAATTTGAATATGATTTCTATTCACAAATATTTGCATATGAAACAGAAAGACAGTTTCTCATGACTTAAGGAACGGGGCAAAGACTAAAAAACCATTTCAATCCCGACAGTTACCCTGTTCAGCAAGGTACAGGGGAAAAGACAATTTTGAAACAAGGTCACCATTACATACGACCCCGTGACATCTACAATCCCCACAAAGTAGAGGCAACCAAAGCTTTATCATCGGCTTCCCCAAATAGGAGCTACTTTCCGCAGCAAAGTTCATTCAGAAATCCGACGTCTATTGCCCCAGCTGAATTTTATAATCGCATGTGGTTCATAAAGTTGTCTCTTAAGCAGAGTTTATTTCTCTGAATACAGAAGCTCAATCCCCAACAGAGTTTATTCCTCCAGTTACAGAAGTTCATCCCCCATTGGATTTTATTTCTCCGAATCGGCAAAATCTTCCAGCAAAGCATCTCCTCTCTCAAACAGAGTTATTCCCCCACAGAATTATTCTCAAGAAGAGTCTCTCCCCAGCAGAATATTCAAAAATAGAAAGGAGTAAATCCACGGCATAGTCATCTCCATTCACCATCCCTTACGGAAGTAGAAGAACCACTTTTTTACAACATTTAGGAATTCAATTTCCAGTACTCTCCAGAAGTAGTCAGGGATTTATTTTCCCAGACTTGGATATGTCACAATGGCATTTCATGTTCAAACATCATGACATGCACACACATATTGCATACATCATAACCTCATTTATTTTGAGAACATCATCACACAATTAATTTCATGCATCGCATATAATTAATCATGTACCTTTTCAGGAAAGATGGTTATCATCAACAATTCCAACAGTTCAAGAATAAATCCATGAAGCTATACATGTCATATCTGCAATCAACTAATGTAAAATCAGTTCCCGAAACCCAAACGGATCAACTAATCTACATGATCAAACGAAGAAACCCTACTACACAGGTTCCTTCTCACAAGCCCTACCACCCAGGCTTTTACTTCGAAGTAACCCTACTACCTAGGTTCCTTCTCATAGCCCTACTATCCAGGCTTTTATTTCAAAGTAACACTACTACCCAGGTTCCTTCTTATAGCCCTACTATCCGGGCTTTCATTTCGAAGTAACCCTACTACCCAGGTTCCTTCTCATAGCCCTACTATCCAGGCTTTTATTTCGAAGTAACCCTACTACACAGGTTCCTTCTCATAGCCCTACTATCTAGGATTTCATTTCGAAGTAACTCTACTACCCAGGTTCCTTCTCATAGACCTACTATCCAGGCTTTTATTTCGAAGTAACCCTACTAACCTGGTTCCTTCTCACAAGCCCTACCACCCAGGCTTTTATTTCGAAGTAACCCTACTACCCAGGTTCCTTCACATAGCCCTACTATCCAGGCTTTTATTTCGAAGTAACCCTAATACCCAGGTTCCTTCTCATATCCCTACTACCCAGGCTTTCATTTCGAAGTAACCCTGCTATCCAAGTTCCTTCTTAAAGCCCTACTATCCAGGCTTTTATTTCGAAGTAACCCTACTACCAAAGTACCTTCTTATAGCCCTATTATCCAGGCTTTCATTTCGAAGTAATCCTACTATCCAGGTTCGTTCTCATAAGCCTACTATCCGAGCTTTCATTTAGAAATAACCCTACTATCCAAGTTCCTTCTCATAGCCCTACTATCCAGGATTTCACTTCGAAGTAACCCTAATATCCAAGTTCCTTCTCATAGCCCTATTATCCAGGCTTTCATTTCAAAGTAATCCTACTACTCAGGTTCCTTCTCACAACCCTACTATCCAGGCTCCTTTTCATGAATTACTTAACGCAGTTTTGCATGGACTTATCCCGAGAAAGCCCTATACAGGTTCCTTCTCTTTTATCTCAGGACGACAGTTTACAGCACCGTAAAACCTGGACCTGAATAGATACAATCGATTTCACCTTTCCCCAGTAAGTCGCTGTGAAGCCTGGAATACAACCAGATAGCAGTCAACCTTATCATCCTCAACCTGTCACTGAAGCTTGGATCCTGACCAGATAAGCAGTTCACTTCCGTCTCCTTAATCAAGAGATGACTACCCAGTAGAGTAATGGACAACCGAAGCTCCTAGACTCTATTTCCCAGGTCATAAATCAACATTCCCCGGCAAAGTCCTCCCCAACGGCAGGTACAGGTATTCTCGCAAAGGAATCTCTTATGCAACCGATATCTTTTCTGGATGGCATCTTTAAGCCCATCACTGATGACTCTCCATCGCCTTCCAAATGTCATCTGTAAGCCCATTCTCGATATTATTCATCAACACTCACTCCAGACAAGTGCAAATTTCTGGGCACTCTAGTGTTCAATCATCTTCCACCTTCAGATCACGAAAGGAAGGCCAACCAATCTACATCCTCAAGTTTAAGAAGATTGAACAGGGGCAACTGTTGTATCTAAACATTTTCCCTCCCATTTGCACACAAAAAATATACTCCTAGAGGTCCTCAATTGCTGAAGTTAACTAAGGATAGACCAGACAAATACTCCTCCTAAGACAATGAGCCTAAAACTAGGTGTGATACGGTGGCCAGAACCGGGACTTGTTTTTTAGGAATGTTGGTTTGCGTTTTGCGTTTTTGTTCGTAAAAATGTCGCGGTAAGCAAGAGTCCCCACCGAATTTTATTTTATCCAACAAGGAAAGGAAAAAAGCACAGAAAAATTC
The DNA here is from genome assembly GCA_948472305.1 of Vicia faba. NCBI lineage: Eukaryota > Viridiplantae > Streptophyta > Magnoliopsida > Fabales > Fabaceae > Vicia > Vicia faba. The sequence continues at coordinate 1,196,836,460 of OX451741.1, forward strand.
CTTTTTCGAGATCTTTCTGAGTACGGGGGGTAGATTATAGAAAGGGAAGGTATTAGCACTCTTTCTATCCGTAGTTATCTACGGGCTCTTAGGTACTTGCTCATCATTTTCAAAATTGCTTCTTTGTGTGTTTGAAAAGTTTTTGTTTTACTTTGGTTTATCCCTTGCTTCTGTCTTCAAGAGTGTAATGAAGTGTTTTTGAAATCTTTGTTTGAAAAGGAGTGTAGGTGTGAAAATTTTTGTTTGGATTGAGCAAGTACTTAAGAGCTAATCTACCTACTCGAAAAAAGAATTGTTCTATGTTTGTTTCCATTAGACAGCGCTATCCCACTATTAGTGAGTAGGTAGCACCGTCGTCGAAGTTTTGAGGGTCAATTCGAAAGGGACGTACGGTCACTAAAGCAATGTTAGGATGTCTTAGTAGTAACCCTAATGTCTTAGATCAATTATCCGAGGCAACCTTTCCGAGGCAACTTTGATCTTTAGACAAAAGGATGACCACTAAAGCATCCTATACTCAATGACCGTTTACCAAAGGCAACCAAGTGGGAGTGTACCCTAGGAGTGCGCATGTGCGAGTGATTCAATTTCAGATTATTATCTTTGCACATTTTAGGGTTATCTAACCATTTTAAAGTTTTACATACATTCTTGCCATGCATCCTAATATCATACATCTAACAGTTTAATATTTTGCGGAATTAAAAGTGCGGAAATTAAACTAAACTATTACAAGGCTTCGAGTATTTACATAGCCAAAAACAAACCCTTTAAAAATAAAGCGATAAATGAAAATAAAAGTCCTAATTTAATATGTTACAACTTGTGAGCAGTTACATTAATAGGGTAAAAAAAATAAAATAAAACGCGCAATGAAAATTAAGAACGATAGAAATTTAGGGTTTTGACCCTTTCTAACCTAATTGGAGAAAGAAGTTTTTTTGTTGTTTTTAATTGTTTTTTTAAGAAAAAGGAATTCAGTTTTTAAATTAAATACATAATTAATGAGCTAATTAAATTAATTAAAGAAAATAAATAAATGGCCTATTTTTGGGTTTTGTTATTTTGAGAAAAAGAAAATATAATTAAGTTAGAAACGAAACCCTAATTGTTATAATTAGTTTTAATTTATTTACAAAAGGAATTAAAGTTATCCTAAAATTAAAATCTAATTAAATTAATTTAATTTTTGATTAAAAAAATAAAGTCTAAACCTAATTTGGTGAAAAATATTATTTTTGTGATTTTTTTGATAAAAGAGAAATAATTAATTTTGTTAGTGAAATAATTAAATTAAATTAAATAAAACAAAATAAAAAAAGAAAAGATGAAGAAATTGGGCCTAAGAAGCAATCTGAAGGGGGGTGTGAATATCCAAATCTGGGCCCAAAACATGATGGTCCACGTTGACTTCCCAGATCTGATGCTACGCATTGACTGCAGCCCATGATGGTCCCTCATTGCTGGCCTTTGGATTTGGCCATCTGGCCACTTGGCATATTGAATGATGATGGACCATGGTAGTCATTGGCCTTATGTGCGCGCTGGAACCTGAAAATACAAAATATATGAAAGAAATGGGGGACCTGGGATTCGAACCCAGGTCCGGAAGCATTTTGCACATACTCCACTACCATCTGTGCTGGTTGTTTTGTTTGTATATAAGATAAATAACAATGATAATATATAATAATGGGCGTTAGTGGAGAGAGAAAGCGCCAAAATTCAAACAAGCCAATCCTATGGTACCAGCTAATCATCTTCTTCCCTTCTTCGTTGGTAAGAGTCCCAGACTTTTACCTACGGACGTTCATCCATAGCTACAGGCTGGGCTCGTTCAAAAATCCTCCATGAGAAACATAAATGATATCTAATGCCATGGATCGAACCGTCTTGTTATCCTGAACATCATGGTACCCTTTATAGGGGAAATTCTTGATTCAATCCATAAAGATGCAATTAAATATTACAGAAAGATTGCAAATGTTCTAAGGATCAAGAATATATGATCGTTTCATGCTATAGATGCCAGGATTATGAAATTTGTATTCAAGAAAGAAGCAATGTCGTAACTGACTTACACCGAGATATAGGGCCTGAAAGTGCTTGTTCTGGATTGGTTCTGCTTGCTGGTGATCCCAGAAAGCGATTGGGATGGTCAAAGGATCTTGAAATTGCTTCAAAGTAGGAATTTATGTTTGCACTTTTTCTTGTTTTATCCAAGTTTTGTTCTTGATGTTGCGCCTCTCTCTAGCCTTGCTTTAGGTCTGCATATGTTCTTTATGTACTGAGGAATGAATTAGGGTTGTCAATGTGATCACAATCTTCCTCCATTATTGAATTTGATTTTGATTTTATACACTTGAATATCATTCCAAAAATAGCCTAAAACCAATCTTTTTGTGCACTCCAACCCTTTACAAGAATTCAATCTCATGCTAGCTGGAATTTAAGACCTGAAACACGTACAAAATCTTGAGTTTTCAATATTTTGGATTTTCTATGATTTGTTTTGATTTAAAATGATTTAATTCAAATAAAAATCAAAATAAATAATAAAAACAAGATAATGACAAGTGGAAAGGGCTAGGGCTCGTGGACCATGTTTCCAACTCAAAACAAGTGTAAAAGATTGAGCCTATTTGGAAAAAATTGCAATTTGAGGCATAGTTGACTTTTGAAAATTTTGCAAAAAAGGTCAACTTTACCAATGCATAACTTCCTCAATTTTGACTCTTTGAAGGTTTTCTTTGACTTTTTAGAAATCTTGAGATGTTCTCTAAGCAACCCTTTTGGTCTCACCTCAATTTGATATACCATGCTCAGGTATGAAGCTTTGACAAAAAAGGTGTTTTTGTGGACTTTTCAAAATGACTTATAACGTCCAAATTCATAACTTCTTGTGAGTGCATATTTCGAACTTGGGAGCTGAATATGGATTGTAGATAATGGAATCTTATTCAGTATGAGCTTTGGATGGGTCATTTCTCATAAAGTATTAGAAAGTTATGCTTGGTCAAAGTTGAGTTGACTTTTCCTGCAAAACCCTAATTTAGCAACTTTTGGTTCTTGATGAATTATGAGCAATCCTTGATGAATCATGATCAACCCTTGATTAAATGATGAAATATACTTCAAAATGTGGATGTTGACCAAAAATCTTGAAGTTTGCCATTATGTAGGCCACAATTGACTTTTGCCCTAGCACAATCGATTTTCAGGCCTTTGAGCAATTGGCTGAGCAAACTTTCTCTGCAAGGCTTGAAACTTGACATGGATGATCTTGAGAACACATTAGGACAATGATGAGAATTTGTGGTCCCTTGTACTCAAGTATCTTGATGTAACATGAAACCATAGTTTGAGGTAGATTGCCTTAGGAGGGAGTTTGTCTGGTCAATCCTTGGACTACCTTGAGCAACTTGAGGATCTTTCTTGGAATGTTTTGAGAAATATGGGAGGGAAAATTTTGGGGTACAATAGCTTCCCCTGTTCAATCTTCTTAAACCTTAGGATGTAGATTGGCTTGCGTGCCTTTCGCGATCTGAAGGTGGAAGATGATTGAACACTAGATTGCCCAGAAATTTGCACTCACATGATGTGGTATTTGTCTTGTGATGTCGGGCATGGGCTTATAGATGCCATTGTGAAATTGCCGATGGGAAATAGGCTTAAAGATGCCATCCGAAGGAGTGTCGATCTCCCAAGAAATTCCTTAGCGAGAGTTTGTATACCTGTCATTGAGGAATATTCTGCTGGGGAATGCTGATCTCTGTCTTGAGAGAAGCAAAATTTTAGGAGCTTCGGTCATCCGTTATTCTACTGGAGAATCATCCTTGTTTTGAGAAAAGTTGAATTTTAGGAGCTTCGGTCATCCGTTATTCTACTGAGGAACCGTCTCATAGTCGAGGAGGTGAAAATGAACTACTATCTGGTCGTGATCCAGGCTTCATAGTGATAAGACCGACTGTTATTTGGTCGTAATTCAAGCTTTGCAGTGACTTACTGGGGAGATGAGATTAAACTTGCTATCCGGTCATAATCCAGGCTTTGCAATTTCTCGATTCTTATCTGGTAGTAATTCAGGCTTCAGAAGGAATTCAAATGTTATCCAGTCGCATCCGGGCTTCAACTTGAATTTAGGGCACACTAATATTCGGTCGACTCCGGGCTTATTAGTAATTGTCCAAGTGAAATTGCTATTTGGTCGAAATCCAAGCTTCGCAATGTCTTGTACTACTATCTGGTCGTAATTCAGGCTTCACAATACCTCACTTCTTATCTGGTCGAAATCCAGGCTTCAGAAGAAATCAAGTGGTTATCCGGTCACATCGGGGCTTCCCTTTGACTGTTGGGCCTACTAATATCTGGTCGAATCCGGGCTTCATAGTAATTAGCCAAGTGAACTGTTATTTGGTCGAAATCCAAGATTCATAGTGTCCCTTACCGCTATCTCGTCGTAATCCAGGCTTCACGATGTATCATACCACTATCTGGTCGAAATCCAGGCTTCATGGTGTTCAGAGAAATCAAGATACTATCCGGTTGTAATCCGGGCTTCATAACTTGTATTAAAGATATACTACTATATGGTCGTAATCCAGGCTTCGTAGTATTCTTGGTTTCTATTTGGTCGAAACCCAGGCTTCACAATGTCTTCTAGCATTATCTGGTCGTAATCCAGGCTTCATTGTCTTGTATTGCTATCTGGTCGTAATCCAAGCTTCACAATAACTTGTTGAGCTATTATCCGGTCATAATCCGGGCTTCACGGCTTGCATGGGTTTAAACTATTATCTGGTCGAATCAGGGCTTCATAGATTTCTTTTAAGAGATACCACTATCTGGTCGTAATCCAGGCTTCGCGGTAGTCTGATACTGTTATCCGGTCGTAATTCGGGCTTCACAATATGCTGGAGAGATCAAGATATTATCCGGTTGCCCCAGGGCTTCATAACTTGAACTTTGTGAGAATTTGATTGTATCCTTCCTGAAAGGTAAAGATTAGCTGTATGTAATGCATGATATGTATCAGGAAATGATGTTCTCAAAATAAATGAGATTGTGTTGTATGATGCGTATGCGTGTGTCATGATGTATGAATGTGTAATGTTTTTATGATATCCTCTAGCTGGGGAAAATAAATCCCGGACTGCATGCTAGAGAATGAAGGAGTTTTGCTCGCTGAGGATAATGACCAAAGATGATTGGGAGAATAATCCTGCTGGATAATATATTGGTGAGAGAATGACTTTGTGGGGAAGAGATGTTTTGCTAAGGATTTGCCGATCTTGGAGAAATACCCTCGACTGTGGATGAATTACCGTTGCTGGTGATGATAACTCTGTTGGGGATTGAGTTTCCGTTTGTGAAAGAAATGAACTCCACTAGGGTTAATATTTTAGTGGCGACTTCACTGGGGATAATCTTCTAGACTCTATTGGGGATAATCCTCCAGACTTCACTGGGGATGGTCTTCTAGTGCTGTTGCTAGTTAAACTCTGCTTGGGGAGAATCTTACCGACTCATTCGCCGTTGCGAACCTTAGATGGGGTGAATTAACACCACTGTCCTTCTCTTACTCTACAGGGAGTGAATGTACCTTTAATCATATTCTTCAGCTAGATCTATCCCTGTACCTGGTGAATAGAGAAACTGTAAGGTCTGGACATTTCTTGTTTGCCCCTGTTTCTGGAATTATGAGTAATTGTCTTTCGTTTCGCATGTAAACATTTATGAGCAGCAATTATTGTCAAATGCATATATCAAAAATGAACATTGGAAGTTCTTGCAAAACAAAACAGAAAAAGAAAAACAATTTTGAAACTTCTTTGTGAAAAATGAATTGTATTGATTTTGAAGTTGGCCTGTAAAGTATGCGTTTTTGTACAAGAGGCTGACATCCTAGTAAGGGAACGACGCCGAATGATAGAATTTATACAATTTGTGAAAAATAAAGAAAAACAGCTATGTGAACAATCTCACTGGGTTCCCACTTTGCTATTTCCCCTATGTCTTTGAGCGTCTCATCACTTTGCTACTTGGTTGAAGGTAGATCAGATTGATTAGTGTCGTCCGAGCTTGATAGTCGATACTGAAGTATGGTTGCAAGGTGATCCAATGAGACATAGTGTTACGCTTTGATCCCTAATTTTTTCCTGGACCGCCCTTTCGGGTTTTCAGTCCACCGGGATACCCTTTTTTTCCCAAGCCACCTTTTCAGATTTTCAACTTGCCGGGTGTACAGATTTTTTCATTTTCATCCCTTATTTTTTCCCGAACCCTTTTGGTTTGCCGGGAAGCCCTTATTTTTTCCTAGGCCAGTAAACCTAACGGGTCTTTGATTATGCGTAGTATTTTTTGACTATGTCTGCATTGACGTGGTGAGGAAGGTCGTCACCATCCATGGTGGTTAGAGTCATGGCTCCTTTTGAGAAAATGTTCTTAACCACAAATGGCCCTTCGTACGTAGGGGTCCGTTTGCCCCTGGGATCACCTTGTGGCAGTATGATTCGTTTGATCACCAGATCCATGACTTAATACTCTTGTCGTCTAACTTTCTTGTTAAATGCCTTGATCATTCGTTTTTGATACGTCTGACCATGACAAATAGCAGTAAGTCTCTTCTCGTCGATTAAGTTCAGCTGATCAAGCCGGGTCTGGATCCAGTCGTCTTTACTCAAACCTGCATCCTTCATAATTTGAAGAGAGGGTTTCTGGACTTCAATGGGCAAGACTGCTTCCATACAATATATCAAAGAATAGGGCGTTACCCTTGTTGACGTCTGTGCTGAGGTACGGTACCCATGTAGAGCGAATGGCAACATCTCATACCAATATTTTTATGTCACCGTCATCTTCTGCACCATCTTCTTGATGTTCTTATTAGCCGCTTCAACAGCCCCATTCATATTCGACCGATAGGGAGAAGAGTTGTGATATTGTATCTTGAACTGCTTGCAGAGCTCGGTGATCATCGTATTATTGAGATTTGTACCATTGTCTGTGATGATCCTCTCTGGTAAACCATATCAAAAAATTAGATTATGCCGAATGAACCGTGCCACGACGTTCTTGGTTACTATAGCAAAGGAAGTCGCCTCGACCCACTTCGTAAAGTAATCAATTGCTACCAGGATGAAACGATGCCCATTGGATGCCGTAGGTCTGATCTCGTTGATCATGTCGATACCCCACATTGCAAAAGGCCAAGGAGCTGTCAAGATGTTCAGAGGAACTGGAGGTATATGCACCTTATCAGCATAGACTTGGCACTTGTGATAGGTCCGAGAATGCTGATAATAGTCGGCTTCCATAGTAGACCAATAATATCCCGCCCGAAGGATTTTCTTTGCCATGGTGTGTCCACTGGAATGAGTTCCGAAAGTACCTTCATGTAACTCTACCATAATCCTTTCTTCCTTGTTCTTATCCACACATCGTAGTAATGTGGAATCATGGTTACGCTTGTAAAGGATACCGTTACTAACGAAGAACTTCGCAGCGAACCTCCTCAAGAACTTATTATCATTAACAGATGCACCCTCGGGGTATTCTTGAGCCTCAAGATACCTCTTTACCTCGTGAAACCAGGATTTATCTGTTACCTCTTCAGTCTCGATGTCACAACAATGTGCGGGTTCATCCAACCTCTCAATAGTAATCCTGGGAGCTTCATTGTCCCACCAGACCTTGAACATAGAAGACATCGTAGCTAGCGCGTCCGCCAACTGGTTCTCATCTCTGGGGAAATGTTCAAAGGTTATCTCCTCGAAGTGTGGGAGCAACGTCAATAGATACTCCTTGTAAGGAATAAGATTTGGATGTTTCGTATCCCACTCGCCTTTGATCTGACTGATCACGAGAGCGGAATCTCCGAATACACTCAAGAACTTAATCCTTAGGTCGATAGCTGCTCGAAGGCCCATGATGCACGCTTCATACTCCGCCATATTATTGGTGCAGTTAAAACATAATCGGGTGGTGAACGGAGTATGACAGCCTTCAGGAGATATGATCACGGTGCCAATTCCATTACCCAACGCGTTTGAAGCTCCTTTAAATTACATAGAACATCGGGATCCCTCCTCGGTCCTTCATCTAGTCCAGGTATTTCACAGTCGGTCACCAACATGATGTTCTCATCCGAAAACTCGAAATTCATGGATTGGTAGTCGTCTACAGCCCGATGTGCCAAATGATCTGCCAACACACTTCCATTGATTGCTTTTTGGGTTGTGTATTGGATGTCATACTAAGTCAATATCATCTGCCATCTTGCTATTCTTTCGGACTAGGCAGGCTTTTCGAAGATATACTTGATTGGATCCATCTTTGATATCAATAGAGTAGTGTGAGTCAGCATATACTGTCTCAGCCGGAGAGTAGCCCATGCCAAAGCACAGCAAGTTTTCTCAAGCAACGAGTATCGGGTCTCGCAGTCGGTAAACGTTTTTCTAAGGTAATAAATAGCATGCTCTTTTTGGCCAGACTCGTCATGCTGCCCCAGCATGCACCCCATTGAATTTTCGAGTATTGTCAAGTATAAGATCAAAGGTCTCCCTTCAAATGGAGGAATCAGAATAGGTGGCTCTTGGAGATATTCTTTGATCCTTTCAAAAGCGCCTTGACATTCATCATTTCATCTTACCACTTGATCTTTCTTCAGCAGCTTGAAGATCGGCTCACAAGTAGCAGTCAGATGTGAAATAAATCGGGCAATGTAATTCAACCGTCCCAAATATCCTCTGACTTCTTTTTCTGTTTGGGGAGCTAGAATCTTCTGTATAGCCTTTACCTTTGCAGGATCCACTTGAATACCTTTATCACTAACAACGAAACCCAGCAGCTTACCAGACCTTACTCCGAAGGTGCACTTGTTAGGGTTTAACCTTAACTTGTACAACTTTAACCTGTCAAATAGCTTCTGAAGATGATCAAGATGTTCTTCCTCAGTTTGGGACCTTACAATCATGTCATCAACGTAAACCTCAATCTCATGGTGAATCATGTCGTGGAACAAAGCAACCATGGCGCGCTGATACGTTGCCCCAGCATTCTTCAACCCAAAAGGCATGACTTTGTAGAAAAAGGTACCCCACTGCGTGATGAACGTTGTCTTTTCCATATCTTCGGGAGCCATCTTAATCTGATTGTAACCAGAAAAACAATCCATAAAAGAGAAGACCTTATGCTATGCGGTGTTGTCAACCAGAATATCGATATGAGGCAGAGGGAAATCGTCCTCGGGACTCGCCCTGTTCAAATCTCTATAGTCTACACACATACGGACTTTACCATCTTTCTTCAGCACCGGAACCACGTTGGCAACCCACTGTGGGTAAGAAGTAACTGCTAGAAAACCGACATCAAACTGTTTCATAAACTCAACCTTGATTTTCTCAGACATTTCTGGGCGCATTTGGCGAACTTTCTGCTTTACTGGAGGACAGTCTTATTTGGTTGGCAAGCGATGTACCACAATATCAGTATCCAACCCAGGCATATCTTCATAAGACCAAGCGAAAATCTCAACATAGTCACGCAGCATCTGTATCAACCGTTGCTTAACACTAGGTTCCAGTTTGCACCTATCTTGACCTATTTCTTGTCTTCTTCTGTACCCAGATTTTCTGGTTCCACTGGCTCTTCATGCGGCTGTATGGCCCTTTCTTCCTGAAGTAACAATCTAGCAAGTTCCCCAGGCACCTCATAATCATCCTCACCTTCGTCCTCGGCTTTGTTGATCGGACTTTCAAAGTCATAACTGGCAGTAGCAGAGTCGTTACCAGTGGGATCTAGAGTGGATGTAGACCTGTATTATGGTATGTGAGTGTGTGTAAGACAAATAGCATTTTTGATAAAGTGCAAGATAGAAAGGAAAAACAAGGAGCGCAAAATTTGTAATGCAAGAAAAACGTCCAATGCTTTATTGATGATATATGTAAATGACACATAATAAGCCCTCACAAACAAAGCCACGGTGTCTCGGGCAAGGCAGCGGGCCGTAAAAGTTTCAAATTGTCTGTTACAAGTCTCAAAACAAAAGTCTATTACTGTGTAATAAAAGAAACGGGCACGAAGTCCTTTGCCGTCTAATTGTTCAAGCCATCGTCGGTAGTCGGGTAAATCCAACTATCGAAATCTGACTCTTCATCATCATCTTCAATTGCATTCACTCTCGGATTACTGATACGTAGGGGAGGTCTTCCAATCCGCGTACGCCGAACAACCCTTTGAGCTTCTGCAGTAAAACCCAAACCAAACTTGTCAGTCTTGTGTGCAAATTCAGGGAGTTGGCCCCAATTCGCACACCCACATTTTTCAATAACAACCCTGGCATCCTTGAGGGAAGCCATCTTCATTGGAGGTTCGTCAACCGCAACTTCAGTCGATGCCATAGTCTGGGGGACTTCTTCAAAGTTCTGGCACGGGGTTTCAATGAACTCCCCATCCATCTCCACATACCGGAAAGAGTTAAGATGACTTACCATGTACTCCTTCTCACCCTGCACTGTAACAATATTCCCCTTCACTGGATATTTCAACATCTGATGGAGCGTAGAAGTTACTGCCCCAGCTTTATGAATCCATGGGCGACCAAACAAGCAAGAATAAGATGGTCGAATTTCCATCACATAGAACATAGACGCAAAATTCTGGGAAACAACCTTAACAAGGACATCCACCTCTCCATGTACCATCCTTTTGGACCCGTCAAAGGCCCTAACCACAATATTACTTGGCTTCAGAACCAACCCTTCACAATCCAGCCGATCTAATGCCTTCTTGGGTAAAACATTTAAATAGGACCCAGTATCCACTAGTACATGGGCCAAAGTAGTGCCCCTGCACTCGATCGAAACATGCAGAGCATCATTGTGATTCCTTCCTTTGGCAGTCAGATATGCGTCGGAGAAACCCAACCCGTTGTCAGCGGTCAAACTAGCCACACAGTCTTTGAATTGATTATCAGATGTTTCCTGCGGCAGATGCGCAGTTTTAAGGAAGGCAATTAAAGCCTTAGCATGGGCTTATGAGCACAACAATAAATATAGCATGGAGATCTTCGACGGGGTTTGCCCCAGCTGTTCGACTACGTTGTAGTCGCTTTTCTTGATAATTTTCAAAATTTCCTCTATCTCCTGCCTAGAGGTTTCAACAATGACTTTTTAGGCGCCTCCATCCGGGAAGGCCCACCTGTAACTTCTTTGCCCAGAGTGTCAGCTGACTCGGTGACAGGGGTGATAACTGGTGTAAGAATCAGAACAATAGTTGATGTACTTGCAGATGGAATGACAACGGGCTTTTGAACAGTTGGAGGGGAAATCTCAGGAGAGAAGAGTCTTCCGCTTCGGGTGACCTTGCTAGACCCAACAATATTACTGACGTCAGTATCAGCCTCTTCAACCTTCAAGTCTTGTTTAATCCCATGATAATACACATCGGCCCCATAGTGCCATGGGACAGCCTTATCCGAAGTGTAAGGGATAGGACCAAGAACAGTAATAATCAATGGAGCAACTCTCGAAACAAATGTAATCCTAACAGGCTTTCTCGAGGAAGCCTTGGAAGAAATGGTGGAAATGGTTATTATGGAAACATCTTCAACAGGAATCAACGGAATCAAAGTTTTCTCGAACAAGATCTCTTTGTTATCCACCAGGCGCTGATCACCTGACTTCAATAGGTAGGATGGAACACAGGTGGCAACCTTCGCCACAGCCTGGAAATAAACCGACCAATAATAGGTTCCTCTTAACGGTCATCAACGGAGTAGAAACGTCTTCCACAGAGGTTACAAATGAATCATCATCCACAACATTTACTCCATGCTTGGGCATAGGAGTAGTCATGACATTAGGTTTTTCTATTGCGTCAAACTTGATTTCTTTAGCTTCAATCAAATCTTGCACCTTATTCCTCAAAGCCCAGTAGTTGTTGGTATCATGCCCTGGGCTATCAGAGTGATAGGCACAACGGGCGTTTGAATTATACAGCAGAGAGGTGGTACTGGGATTCTTCGGAGCTTCCCTCAGAGTTACCAGGTTGGTTTTCAATGACTGTGGCAGAATTTGAGACAAGGTCATACTGAGCCGAGTATACTATCTTTGCGGTCTCTCTACTCTTTGCTGATTGTTGCATTGTGGGGCAACAATGGGTCTTGATATTACTACCGCATTAACTGCTTGGCGGCGCTCAGGTCAGTTTTGGCTCCTCGAGCTGTAAACTGCACTAGTTTCTTTCTTGAAAGGCTTATTTTCTGTACTTAACGAAGCACCTTTCTGTATCTTGCCATTTCTAATACCAAATTCCACTCTCTCCCCGGTCATAATCAATTCAGTGAACCCAGACGATGAAATACCGATCAAATGATTGAAATACGGACCCGACAAAGTCCTAAGAAACATATCCACCAACTCCCTATCATACAGAGGGGGTTGTACTCTTCCCGCCAAATCTCTCCACTTCTGAGCGTAGTCCTTAAAACCATCACTCGCACCCATGGACATACCCTGAAGTTGAGTATGCGTGGGAGCAAGGTCAGAATTATACTGGTATTGCTTGTAAAAAGAAGCAGCAAGGTCCTCTCAGTTGCGGACGTTAGCTCCCTCCAATTGATAGAACCATTCAAGCTGAGTCCCTGACAGTCTGTCTTGAAAGAAATGAACCCACAGGTTCCTATCAGCGGTATATGGTTGAATCTTTCTGACATACGAGCGGAGGTGTAGCTTCGGGCAGGATACCCCATCGTACTTAGCAAAGACAGGAGCTTTAAACTTGTGGGGGATCACCACCCTAGATGCCAGACCCAAATCTCCGAAATCCAGACCAGGTATCTTCTGGATCTCCATTGCACTTAGACGGTCTTCAAGTTGCTTATACCTATCCTCAGCAGGAGGGTACTGTTCATTATCAAAATCAGTGTCATTGTCAGAAACCACTGGGCTAGGAGCCTTCCTTTCCTCTTGATTCTCTCCCCCTCCAGATGAATGAGACAGATCATCCTCCTGTCGCAACTGATTCCCAAATCTATGACCCATATTCAGCAGGACCACTTTCTTCTTCTTCTTCTTCTTCTTGTCCTTCAAGATGAGAGTCTTCAAATCTTGTTGACTCCTGGCCAAGTTCAAGAACATCTCCTGGAACTGAGCATTCTAAGCTTGAAGAGCCTTAATAGCTTGATCAGTAGGTGTTTCAGAAGATATTATGTGCTGAAATAAACTGCGAAGAAGATAAGAAACCTGTAATGGTACCTGTAATGAGGTGCATGGTAATGGAATGCGTATGAAATGATTTCAAAGACTTAAGGAGTTTCAACTTTGTGAAACAAAATAAAACACACTTTATTAGATTAAAACTTGTAACAATGTTTAACAATTCCTTTAAGGCGTTACAAAAGAAATACTGAAAATAAAATTTAAACTAGAAACAATAAAAGACATCATAAGTCCCATGGTCGTTTTCCCTTTGTACTGACATAATCGTTGATTGTCCTTTCATTCTCAAGCTGCCTTGTAAGCTTTAAGATCTTTCGTTCGTGCTCATGATACTTCTCCCTGTAGGTATCCCTTTCTTCCTTCAACTGGATCCACTGTCTCTTCAATGCTCCAAGATCAGTAGGCATATAGGGATGGAGGACTGTATAAGGAACACCTTCTTCATTAGTATGCTCTACAATTACCGGCAAAACAGCTTCATATGGCATCCCCATCTTTTGAGCACGGGCTCGAACCCACTGGAGATAAGGCTGCATCGGGAGGAAGTCTTCAATCCTAGCTCATGTGGGTCAGACCTGTTCACCATGCCCCAAGATCGTATAAACCTATGGTGATGTCCCTCAACATCCCCCTCGTAGTCAAAGACAATGCCTGTAAGAAGCGGCTCATGGGGACCATCTTTCCGAGCGCATCCAAAATGTCGTAAAGCCAAACAAGGATTGTATGTTATACCCCCTCGAATTCCAAGCAATGGAACATTAGGGTATTCCCTACATCGATCAATGACATCTACTCTTTCCATATCTTTAGAACTCCAAAGGACTTCCGTATGACCAAGGGACATGATTCTGTAAGCCCAACCTACACCTTCCTCATTCTTCAATACAAATTTGGGGAGGTGCGAAATAAACAACCTCGCCAGCAGCGATGTACAACACATGATAGTTCCCCTTCTCCGTACAGTACGGGTATAAAGAGCATGTAGAATATCACCTAGAAGAGTAGGCACTGGGTTACGAGACATGAAGATCTTGACTGCGTTCACATCGATGAAAGAATCTGGATTCAGGAACAAAACCAAGTCGTAGATGAGGAGAGCCATAATGTCTTCAAATGCTTGAAAGTCCAAACTATCCCAGAATTATTGAGCTTGATCGATCAAAAACTTATCCAAGAAACCTTTAACCCCACTCCAAGTCTCCCAGTTAGATACTACATCAGCCATTTTTAGATGTAGGGCTGAAGCAATATCCTCTGGCCTAGGAGCTATCTCCAAACCTGTAAAGGGTGTCTGCTCGAGGATAGATATTCCTAGTAAATCAGAAAACTCCTCCAAAGTAGGGACCATTTGATAATCCAGGAAGGTAAAACAATGATGCAGCGGGTCAAAGAACTGGAATAACACACTCATCATTTGCTCATCCAACTTTGAAGTGACCAGGCTAAGGAGATGACCATGTCTTCTAACAAATGAAGAAGTATCAGGAACTTTTGAAACTAAGTCTCTGAGCTGAGAAGGGATTTGCACGAAGTTGACTCGAATGGTATTTCTGCGCATAGAAGCCATAATCTACAAAACAGAACAAAGATGAATCCCCTTGGTCTTTGAAATGGTTAGTCTAATGAAAATATGCATGCGATGTCATGATGCATGATGTCATGATAAAAACACATCACAGGTATCACAGATAGCAAACATGGTAAGGGCAAACAAGAATCATTCTATGCTTGTTTCCTTTAGACAGCGCTATCCCACTATTAGTGAGTAGGTAGCACCGTCGTCGGAGTTTTAAGGGTCAATCCGAAAGGGACGTATGGTCACTAAAGTAATGTTAGGATGTCTTAGTAGTAACCCTAATGTCTTAGATCAATTATCCGAGGCAATAATATCCGAGGCAACCTTTCTGAGGCAACTTTGATCTTTGGACAAAAGGACGACCACTAAAGCATCCTATACTCAATGACTGTTTACCAAAGGCAACCAAATGGGAGTGTACCCTAGGAGTGCGCATGTGCGAGTGATTCAATTTCAGATTATTATCTTTGTATATTTTAGGGTTATCTAACCGTTTTAAAGTTTTACATACATTCTTGCCATGCATCCTAATATCATACATCTAACAGTTTAATATTTTGCGGAATTAAAAGTGCGGAAATTAAACTACGATATTACAAGGCTTCGAGTATTTACATAGCCAAAAACAAACCCTTTAAAAATAAACCGATAAATGAAAATAAAAGTCCTAATTTAAACTGTTACAACTTGTGAGCAGTTACATTAATAGGGTAAAAATAATAAAATAAAACGCGCAATGAAAATTAAGAACGATAGAAATTTAGGGTTTTGACCCTTTCTAACCTAATTGGAAAAAGAAGTTTTTTTTGTTGTTTTTAATTGTTTTTTAAGAAAAAGGAATTAAGTTTTTAAATTAAATACACAATTAATGAGCTAATTAAATAAATTAAAGAAAATAAATAAATGGCCCATTTTTGTGTTTTGTTATTTTGAGAAAAATAAAATATAATTAAGTTAGAAACGAAACCCTAATTGTTCTAATTAGTTTTAATTTATTTACAAAAGGAATTAAAGTTATCCTAAAATTAAAATCTAATTAAATTAATTTAATTTTTTATTAAAAAAAATAAAGTCTAAACCTAATTTGGTGAAAAATATTATTTTTGTGATTTTTTGATAAAAAAGAAATAATTAATTTTGTTAGTGAAATAATTAAATTAAATTAAATAAAAAAAATAAAAAAAGAAAAGATGAAGAAATTGGGCATGGGAAGCAATCTGAATGGGGGTGTGAATATCCAAATCTGGGCCTAAAACATGGTGGTCCACGTTGACTCCCCAGATCTGATGCTACACATTGACTACAACCCATGTTGGTCCCTCATTGCTGGCCTTTGGATTTGGCCATCTGGCCACTTGGCAGACTGAATGATGATGGACCATGGTAGTCATTGGCCTTATATGCACGCTGGAACCTGAAAAGACAAAATATATGAAATAAAGAGGGGACCTAGGATTCGAACCCAGGTCCTGAAGCATTTTGCACATACTCCACTACCATCTGCGCTGGCTGTTTTGTTTGTATATAAGATAAATAACAATGATAATATATAATAATGGGCGTTAGTGGAGAGAGAAAGCGCCAAAATTCAAACAGGCCAATCCTATGGTTCCAGCTAATCATCTTCTTCCCTTCTCCATTGGTAAAAGTCCCAGACTTTTACCTACGGACGTTCATCCATAGCTACAGGCTGGGCTCGTTCAAAAATCCTCCATGAGCAACATAAATGACATCTAATGCCATGGATCGAACCGTTTTGTTATCCTGTACATCATGGTACCCTTTATAGGGGCTAATTTTGCTTGCATAAAAAAACCTAAAATGGAACCACAAACCCTAACAATGGCAATTCTTGATTCAATCCATAAAAATGCAATTAATTATTATAGAAAGTTTGCAAATGTTCTAAGGATCAAGAATATATGATCGTTTCATGCTATAGATGCCAGGATTATGAAATTCGTATTCAAGAAAGAAGCAATGTCGTGAATGATTTACCACGAGATATAAGGTCTGCAAGTGCTTGTTCTAGATTGGTACTGCTTGCTGGTGATCCGAGGAAGCGATTGGGATGGTCAAAGGATCTTGAAATTGCTTCAAGTAGGAATTTGTGTTTTCACTTTTTCTTGTTTTTTCCAAGTTTTGTTCTTGATGTTGCGCCTCTCTCTAGCCTTGCTTTAGGTCTGCATATGTTCTTTATGTACTGAGGAATGAATTAGGGTTGTCAATGTGATCACAATCTTCCTCTATTATTGAATTTGATTTTGATTTGATACACTTGAATATCATTCCAAAAATATCCTAAAACCAATCTTTTTTTGCACTCCAACCCTTTACACGAATTCAATCTCATGCTAGCTGGAATTTAAGACCTGAAACATGTACAAAATCTTGAGTTTTCAATATTTTGGATTTTCTATGATTTGTTGTGATTTAAAGTGGCAAGGGATAGGGCTCGTGGACAATGTTTCCAACTCAAAACAAGTGTAAAAGATTGGGCCCATTTGGCAAAAATTGCAATTTGAGGCATAGTTGACTTTTGACAATTTTGCAAAAAAGGTCAACTTCACCAATGTATAACTTCCTCAATTTTGAATCTTTAAAGGTGTTCTTTGACTTTTTAGAAAGCTTGAGATGTCCTATAAGAAACCTTTTTGGTCTCATCTCAATTTTATATACAATGCGCATGTATGAAGCTTTGACAAAAAAGGTGTTTTTGTTGACTTTTCAAAATGACCTATAATGTCCAAATTCATAACTTCTTGTGAGTGCATATTTTTAACTTGGGAGATGAAGATGGATTGTATAGAATGCCATCCCCTTAAAAATGAGCTTTGGATGGGTCATTTCTCATAAAGTATGAGAAAGTTATGCTTGGTCAATGTTGAGTTGACTTTTCCTACAAAACCCTAATTTAGCAACTTTTGGTTCTTGATGAATTATGAGCAATCCTTGATGAATCATGATCAACCCTTGATCAAATGATGAAATATACTTAAAAATGTGGATTTTGACCAAAAATCTTGCAGTTTGACTATATGTAGGCCACAGTTGACTTTTGCCCTAGCAAAGTCGATTTTTAGGCCTTTGAGCAATTGACTGAGCAAACTTTCTCTACAATGATTGAAACTTGACATGGATGATCTTGAGAACATATTAGGACAATGGTGAGTATTTGGGGTCCCTTGGACTCAAGTATCTTGATGCAACATGAAACCCTAGTTTGAGGTAGATTGCCATAGGAGGGAGCTTGTCTGGTCAATCCTTGGACTACCTTGAGCAACTTGAGGATCTTTCTTGTAATGTTTTGAGAAATATGGGAGGGCAAATTTTGGGGTACAACACTAGGGTTTCACTCCTCTTCAAGATGTTTGAGTTCTAAGGGTTCTAAATTGTTTCCATTTCCCTAATATGTCCTCAAGATCATCCATGCCAAGTTTCATGTCTTGCACACAAATTTTCCTCAGTCAACTGCTCAAATGCCTAAAAATCAATTGTACTAGCTCAAAAGTCAACTTTGACCCACATACAGTCAAAATTCAAGATTTTTGGTCAAAATCAACATTTTAAAGTTATATCCATCATTTGATCAAGTGTTGATCATGATTCCTCAAGGAATGCTCCTAATTCATCAAAACTCAAAAGTTGCTAAATTAGGGTTTCTATAAGAAAAGTCAACCAAACTTTAACCAGGCATAACGTTCTCATACTTTATCAGAAATTCCACATCAAAGGCTCATTTTGAATAGAATCCAATTCCCTACAATTCATCTTCAGCCCTCAAGTTCAAGAAAAGCGCTCATGAAAATATATAAATTCAGACATTATAGGTCCCTTTCAAAAGTCAACAAAAACACCTTTTGGGTCAAAGCTCCTTACATAAACATGGAAGATCCAATTGAGATTAAACCAAAAGGGTTGTTTAGAGGACAACCTAAGATTTCCAAAAAGTCCAAGAACACCATCTTAGGGTGAAAATGGAGAGAGATGCGCATTGTCAAATTTAGCCATTTTTGGAAATTTGCACAAAGTCAACAATGCTCAAAATTGCATTTTTTTCACATGGGCCCATCTTTTTCAAGATTGGATCTCAGTCCTAACATGGTCCACGACCTATGGGATCCTCCATGCCTTATTCACTTATTTATTTAATTTATTTTTATTTTAATTCATTTAAAAATCAAATAAAATCAAATATATCCAAATAAATCACATAATTTGTTTTAGGGATGATTTTTGCATTGAATGGAGATCTTATATGCTGTTAAATAGCAAAAGAAATCGTGCAAGGTCAAATGGACACAAAATATCCACATATGGTAACTTTTCGAGATTTGATTTTCTCTTAAATCCATGCCATTAATATTTGGATTCTTGCTACATATATTGCCCTAATCTGATTCACTACATATGCCAATGCATTGCAACCCTAGAACAAAAAGTTTTTATGCGCAGCCTGCCTCCCACAGAGCAAGAACAAGTGTCAATTTTTGTCAAAAAAGTGCAGATCGAATTCTGCTCCCCGGGAGAGTTCAAGGCATTTCAAGAATCAAACAATAATCCTTGGACATCTACGAAGCTATCACGGTAATTCCCACAGCTTGTAGTGTCCAGAACCACGTCCTTGCACTCACGGTTTGCTCTTATATTTTCCAATCTCGATTTCACTCATTCATCCATTATAAATATGATTTAACTGCATATTTGTGTTCATGATCATCATGTGAATGATTCTGGATATTCCAATTCAAGCTTGAGCGCAAGTACATCCATTCGCCATTGTTAGGGTTCCAAAGCTCAAAATTGGGGAACCCTAACAATGTTAGAGGAAAAATTGTTAGAGGAAAAATTGGACAAAATTAAAGGTGGCATTGTATTCAGGAGGTCATGAGAAATTGATTCATGTCTTTGGTTCTGATTAATATTGCTTGCATTGCATTTTGAGATGTTACAGGGTTATAACTATGGACAAAAACTCTTACTATAACTTTTAGTGACAATTTTGTCCGTAGGTAAAGGTTTAGCATCAAAAACGACAGTTTTAGGAAGAAGGCAAGAGGTGGCAGCATACCACTGGCCAATTTGAATCACGCACATTTTTTTGGGGCGTGCTACTTTGTTTGGCTTATATTTTATTTTGTTTATTATATTGACAAATAAGCGTTCTAGCACAGTTGGTCCATGCGTTGCGCGTGTGAGAGGAAGGGCTTGGGTTCGATCCCAGGTACATACATTTTCTTTTTTCTGATTTTCTTGTTTCAGATCCAGTGTGCTTCATAGTCAGGATTCCACCGTGCGCCCCTAATCTCAACCATCAGATCCATCACGTGATCAGATCTAAACGCTCAGCAAGTAAAGGACATGGTAGACCCTCCAAAGGCGAACCACACTGGATCGAGCGTTGCATTGGGCCAGCTATTCTGGGCCTGGAAAATTTCAGCCATACACCTCCCAGTTTGCTATTTCATATCGGACCCATTTTATTTATTTTTAATTTTTTTATTTAATTATTGGTTTTAATTATTTTACAAAAAAAAAAATTGTTTTTTTAATTTAATCGAAAAATCACAAAATCACAAAAAAACATTAGAATTAGGTTTTTTTTCATAAAATATTTAATTTCAGTAATTAGGTTAATTAGAATAATTTAAATTCCTTCTTCATAATTAAAATTAATTAGAAATTAGGTCAATTTGCAAAATTAATTACTTTCTCAAAAAATCCAAAAAAATATTTTTTCTTTATTCACCAATTAAATGTCTTTGAATTTAACTTTAATTCCTTGTTTAATTTATTCTCGCGCGCATTTATTTATTCATTTTTCCAATTATTGTATCTATTTCGAGTTTGTAATAGCTTTTAACTTAGATTTATAACTTTTTTCATTTACTGTTTTCCCCAAGTTTCTGATTATGTAATCCCCCTCCCCAAAGCCTTCTAATAGCTAGGTTTATACTTCTCGCACTTTTACTTTCCGTCATTATAAACTGTTAGATGATTGATAATAGGATTGTATGCAAAAGATCAATGTTTAAAATAGTAGAAAACTCTAATTGTGCAAAGATAATTAACTGAAAAACAAACACTTGCACATGCTCACTCCTAGGGTTTGCCCCACTTCGGTTGCCTTCAGAAAACAGTCACTATTCTCGAAATTTGAGAATTTTTAGTGGTTGTCCTCTAATTCGAAAGATAACTAGTCCCTCGATGACCCTTTCGACGTTGCCTCCGTAAAAAGTGATCTTAAAGTTTTAGGACAGTTACCAAGAGATCTCGCCATGTTGCCTTAAGTAACCGTAATCGTCCCATTCGATTATCCCTAAAACTCCAACGATGGAGCTACCTACTCCTTAATAGTAGGATAGCGTTGTCTAAAGGAAATAAGAAAAATGAACAGTCTTTTTCGAGTAGGTAGAAACTCTTAAGTAGTTGCTCAAAACAACAACTTTTTACACTTACACTTTCAAACACTTTTTAAACAAATTTTTCAAAAAACACTTTATCACACTCTTTTGGACTGATACAAGGGTTCCCATGAAGTGAAACGCCGCACTAAGGAAATTTCAAAACTTTTTTTAAAAAAAGCACACAAACGCACAAAAGCAATTTAAAAACGAGCAAGTACCTAAGAGCCCGTGGAAAACCACGGATAAAAAGGGTGCTAACACCTTCCCTTTCTATAATCTACCCTTCGTACTCAGAAACATCTCAAAAAAGGTTTTTCTGTTCTTTTTCCATTTTCCTTTGTTGGATAAAATAAAATACGGTGGTGACTCTTGCTTACCGTACATTTATGAACAAAAAACGCAAAAACCAGTAGTAACAACAAAACAGTCAGTTCTGCCACCGTATCACAAGTGGAAAGATGGGATAAGATATTCGGCTGTCAATTTCAAAGATTTTCCTTGCACGACCTACCCTAATTTGTGTCCTAACTTTCCATTATATTTTTCTTGGAAGTTGTGACATCTTCTGTTCTCCTTCCTTCTAAATCAAGCATTAAATTTCTTATGTATCTCTAGGTTAAATACTATGAAGTAATTTAATCTTCTTAATCCTTTACATATCCTCCTGCCTATTTATATTATCCATCATATTCAATCTCTCCTCAAGTTTCAGTCATCGTTCTATCCTCACAACCTTTCAGTCCTTCCTAAATTTCTTGTGTCAAATGGCCATCAAGACTTTTCATAGAGATGAAGACCTTTTGAATGTAATTCATGAAAAATGTTCTAATAGCATGTCTGGTGACGGTTTCATCAACATGTGTTTTGAAAGCCAAGATTGGTCAGCTTATGCTGCTATGCTACGAGGTCCTATCTACCCAAATATCATGAAAATTTATTGCTTTATGCATCTACTAGCAGTGATGGCAGATGCATTAAATCGAGTATCTATGGTATTCCTTTTATCATCACTTGCTCTTCCATTTTTGAAGCAATTGGTTGTACTCCTAAATCTAACTCTATGGATCATGCTAGTTTTGACTTCATAGAAGTTGATTTACTCCCAACCATTCATGACACTACTTGTGGGTATGAACCAAATAATCCAGACAACCTGAAACCTCTTGCTAAAATCTGGTTTCGATTCTTGAAAACAAACCTTCATCCTAGAGGTGAAGACTTGGATGTTGTGTTTCCATGGGATGAGCACCTAATCTTCTGCCTTCTCAATAATATCTTAGTAAACTTGTTCACTATTATTTTCAACCACCTAAAAGAATCAATTTTGGATTCCAGATATTGTAAAAAATATTTCATACCCTATGGGCGTGTCCTCTCTAAACTGTTTGAATTAGCTGAGGTCATCAAAATTGTTCGAAAGGCTCAATTCACAAAAGGAAACACTTTATCTTACGAGTGTTGTGAAGTGCTTAAAGTCTAAGCTAGTGTATGTGTACTCAAATGCATATGTCTTCTTCATGTCGTGTCTTGTGTGTCAAAACATTGTATTCAGCGGCTTATTTTGTCACCATTTTTTTGTCAAATTGGAAGTATCGGCATGAGATATTCTGGATACGTACCTATTTCTCAAAAGAAATCATTGCTTACATTCCTTAATGTCCAAGTCTTCTATAATAAAAATCAATGAAATTTGTTTCCTTTGTTGGTTATCTTCAAAGTTTACTTTTTTATCTCTTTATTACCTTTTAGATTTCTAACAAAGGGGGAGAAAGTAAAATGATTTTGATAATATTTATTCTCAGAATCTTAAACTCAATCATATATAATGCTGATGCTACTAGTTGTTTGTTTGATGTTTCAATCCAAGAACTTTGAATAAGTTCATTGAGTATTCTAAGACAGGTTGAATATTAAGATCCTGATTCTAAGGTTGAGAACCTTATGGATGAAATCAACTATGATTTCATATATAAGAAGTTGTTCACTTTGTGAATATATGTATATTCAAACAGATGTACCAAACACAATTCAAGAGTTATAAACTTAATGAAAGTAAGGTAATCTTTCTTGATATCATATTGTTCAGAAGTTATGAACCGTATGAATGAATAAAATTTTGGAATATATCAAACCCCGATGCTTAAGAAGTAGTGAACTTCTCCAGAAGTATAATGTTTTGGTTGTGATATTAGATTCAAGAAATAGAAGTGCTGATAAATGATGCGTAACGTTATTCAATCAAGCTCAAAATCAAGTTTTAATTCTTCGTCAAGTTCTGATAATAACCAGGCTCTGAGATTACGACCAGGTGATCTATTAAGAATCTAATAAGTTGTTGTAGGGAAGTATTCCTTCTATATTTCTATGTTCTGAAAATTCAAAAAAAATAATTTGTGAGTCTTGGGCTCATGGTGAGACTCTGAACAAGCATAAATGAAATTTTAGGATTAATAGATTCAGGGGGAACTGCGAGCTTAAATATGAATTTTTCGGTTACAGAGATTACCCTATATAAATTATTCTATCAAAATACATGGTTTTGTCATCATCAAAAAGGGGGAGATTGTAAGAACAAGAAGTTTTTCTACATCTGGCCTTAATATTTTGATGATAACTTGACATGATATCTTAAAGAACAATGTATACTCTAATGGTTCCGTTCTAGTGTGTAGATGTTGTTGTAATGTTATAAATATGGTATTAAGGCGTGTGACGTCATCAGGTTCTGAACATAGACAATACTGGATGAAAAAATGTGGCTATGTGTTACAGTTGAAGTCAAGATTCTAGAATTAATCTTATGAAATGGGTCTTAGCAATGTTAGTACAAGAGGTTCTGATTTTGACTTTAAGGTTAACCTTTGGATTCCTTTTAAAGCTTTGCTTCTGTGTGTTACAAGTTCTGAATATTATGAAGACGAGGTTCTGCTGAACAAGTTCTGATGATCTAAATAAAAACAAGTTCTTACAACCAAGTGCTGAAGACTCTGAAAACGAGGTTCTGATAGGAAAAGTTATGAAGACTCCAAGACTTAGGTTCTAAGACTTAAGAGTGATTCTTCTACAACAATCTTCAAACATTCAAATTATCTTAAGACTTTGAAGATAAGAAGAAGTTCTAAATGGTTAATGTGTGATGGTGTACAAAAGTTACAAAAAGTTCTCTTTGACCTCTACCCTCTAGGGTGGCATAATAACAATCCTTTAGTACTATCTTGTGACCACTCTCATTATAACCATTGAGAACAAACAACTTTATTTTTGATTACCTTTCTACCCTTTCAATGGATCTCTTTTACAAGATTTAAAAGTAAGACTTGGAAGCTGAAAAAATTTAATAATCAACATTACACAAATTTATCGGATTAAATCAAGCTCAAGAAAAACTACACCAAAGCGCTATGCAAACTCTTTAGAGAAATCTTCTGTGCATAGTTTTATAAATTAGAAAGAAGTTGTTGCTCGTATCTTGCTGTAAAACACTTAGTTGTTTTTATTTGTACTAAAACGTTTGTGTAATCTGTTTAAAAGAAGCAAATTGTAATACACTGAAAGTATTTAACTCTTGTTGATTCCTTGAGAGACCAAGTGAAGGTCAGATCTCAAGAAGACTCTTGTTGCAATTTGAGTAGATTTGCAATAAAGACCGACTGACTTATTAGGGGTGCTAATAAGATTGATATGACTTATTGTGGGTTGTCTGTAATTGGTTTGGTTATAGTGGATTAAGTCCTTGTTGAAGGAAAATCACCTTGCGGGGTGGACTAGAGTAGCTTAGTTAACAGTGAACCAAGATAAAAATAATTGTGTTCATTTATTTTTATGTTCTTAGTTAACTTGGTCTTTCATCAACGAAACAGATTTAATATTTATTTTGTTGAAACCCAATTCAAACCGCCTTTCTTGTGTTTCTCACACCTTCACCAAGAAGAAAACCCATTTGAATTCAAGAGGACAAGGCTTGAAAGCGCTAGAAGACAAAAAATAGTAAAATAGTACTATGTACAGTGTGTGCAGCGCCATCCACACCTCTGTTGTTGCATCCTGCCACAAAACACCTTGTCCCCCACCAATTCCCCCTTGTATCTGATTACATTTTAGCTAAGTAGAAGGAGTGGAGTGACGAAGTTGACTATTACATGGGCTTAATGTGATTTCCTTGTATTAGGCCCGTGATCCAATGCATCACAAAACCCTATCTCAAGTCTATAAATAATACCTTGTGGAAATTTAAAAGAGAGTTCAACATTTCCAAGACAAAATACAGAAGATACTAAGTGTGAGGAAGGCAGAGAGTTGAAAGATTTTTTCTTCTCACCCAGTTTTGTATCAGTTGCTCAGTCTTGGCGCAATAGGAGTCATCTCTTGAAGATTATACATCTCAAGAAATCTCTAAGTTACTCCTAGGTTTATATCTCTTTTATTTATTTAGAGATGTTGCTTCTTAGAACCATGCTTGTAGTTTGTACTCAGTTTATTATGAGCTAAACCTTTTGTATTTGAGCAATGTGAAGTTAATATTAAGTTGTTTTTATGTTATATTGGTTAGTTCTTGTTTTTGAAGGTGTTAGAAACACAAGAAAGGGGGGTTGAATTGGGTTGCACAAAATATAATCTTATCGCAACTCAAACACAAATCTAACAAGTGAATAAAAATAGATGAACACAATTATTTTTATCTTGGTTCACCGTTAACTAAGTTACTCCAGCAGAAAACACAGAGCTGCCACCGAACTTTATTTATCTCGAAGGAAGGGGAAATATCGAGAAAACCACAAGAGGATGGATAAGATGGTCTTATGACCAAGAGAAAGGGTAAGGGAGTCGGTTATGTGAGGGGAAGATATTAGCACCCCTCACATCCGTTTTAGTCAACGGGATCTATTTTGTTTGTTTGCTTCTAAGGGGGTGTTTATCTACAACTATACTTGCTTAATGGGAAAGAAATGATTTTTTTATAAGTGCATCCGTGAGGGTTTCGCGAACCTTTGCCTACATATCCAGTGAAGGAATCAGGACACCGTAGTTCCTCTGGAAAATGTTGGTTTGTTGGTGTTTTTTAGTGGGCGACGTTAACACACGCGTTCTAGCAATAGGCACGACCTGTATTGCAGTAGAACGGAGATAACATGCCCTTCGGGGGAAGTTTTAATTTGTTGAGTGTTTTGCGAGTTTTAAATGAATTCGAATAATGATTAAATGTTTTTGGATTTTTGATTTGTGAATGGAAAGTTTTAATTACAAAACAAAAATAGGTTAAGAGTGGGACTAGAAAAAACCCTAAAGTTGTCATGCATGGATTTCAACTTAAGGTCTAGTTTAGTTCGCATATTAAAGAAGAGGAAACTATCATCCTAAGGGAACATACTTGTAAGCATAAAGTAAAAGTGAAAGTGTTTGTGAAGAGTGATCGTGTGTGGTGATCATAGCAAAAGTGACAACAAGATGACTAGTATCATGGAAGGCGTAAATGGAATGCTTGACGTATGGGGATTGAATCGGGTTATTATTAACCAAGGGGTGCACTTGATCAATCTCGTGAGGGTAGGTGCTCCTACCCTAAACTATGAGACCCTTTTATGCATGGAAATACTTGGTATATGGGCCAAAGTGCTTGATTCGGGTTATGGTTAACCAAGGGAAAAACTTGATTAACGTTGTGAGAATGGCCATGCCCAAACTCAACTATGAGACCCTTTAAGAAGATTCTTGGCATGTGGACCAAGGGGAGAGAAATTGCTTCAAAGGATAAGATAAAAATCTAAATCCCATACAAGGTGGCTATATGTATTCTCCTAAAAGTGGGACTAGCGTGGCACTAGTATTCTAAACGACCAATTGAGACAATCGATTTAATAGTTATCACTGTTGAAAAGCCCATGACTAAACTATGAAATATGTGCAAGTGTGCATTTTTCCAGTGGATACCTGCTCATTGATGATGAGCCCAAGAGGAGGCCAAGTGTTCTAATTGGACAATTATGCATAATTAGCATCTTATACATATAAAGAAATATCAAAGAAACCAAAATTCTAAGCTATTGTAAACTATATGGGGACGGGGGTACAAGTTTGATGTATGGGGATGAATTGGATCGAAAGTTCGATTGAGAATCCAGTTAAACAAGCAATATAACCAAATCGAAAAATTAACAAAACAAATTATCCATAAAAATTATGTATTCTAAATGATTAATCATGTTAAATAAAATAAACAAATAAACATTTTTTATTTTAATAAGTTATTTCAAAGAAATGTAATCAAATTTTTGTATTTTTATATTTAAAGAAAATTAAACTAATTTTAAATATATTTTTATGATTGTTATCAAGTAAGATAAAATAAGATAATGTATTTTTATTTTTATGAAAATAAAATATTAATACCTAATTCTAAACTATTTTAATATTTTTGCGATTGTTATTATAAGATAAAATAAATAAAGAAAAGGTAGGATAAAGAAATTAAACAAAACAAAATAGAATGAAATGATAAGAAGTAAAATGGGGGGGGGGGGGGGGGTAAGAGTTTAAAATTCGGATTGGGCTTGGCAGAAATCGCTGGCAGGCCCAGGTCTTGACAAAAATAAGGCAAGAAAAAAAATAAAATGATGGGTCGGACCAGGTCAGCCGGATCCGGGCCCAGCCCCCCCCCCCCCCCCCCCCTTTTATACGTAAATCGGGTTGAGAAAAAAAACCTAACAATAGCGCCTCTCTCTCTCTCTCTCTCTCTCTCTCTAAACTTCCTTTGTTTTCATCTTCTCAATCTCACTCTATCCCATCACCCTCGCTTCCTTTCGCTTCTCCAGTGCAACCACAATTTCCTCCAATCTCGCTCAACAATAAAAAAAATTGTTCACTCCCTCAACTCAAACGATTTCCCCCTCTATCTGACCCTTACTCCTAATGATAAACCTAAACCCCAAATATTATTATGTTCATGATAATTGAAATCAGTTTAAACAATCATGCAAAAATACAATATGGCAATATTAGAGGCAAAAATCTTGAAAAGATGGAGAATCTACCAGTTACCATGAACGATTTCAATTTGAATCCAGGTACAATTGTTGCCTTTTAGTCCTCAAAATAAATGAGATTATGATGTATGTGATATGTATGCGCATGTCATGATGTATGTACATGAAATGCTATTGGGGTATGTCCGAGTCTGGGAAAATAAATCCTTGACTACTGCTGGAGAATATAGCATTCCTGACTATTGTAGAGAATTGTGGTTCTTCTACTTCTGTCGGGGATGGTGAACAGAAATGACTATGCTGGAGATTTACTCTTTATTATTTCTGAATATTCTGTCATGGAGAGATCCTGTTTGAGAATAACTCTACAGGGAACAACTTGGAAAGTGAATTTCCATAGCTGAAATAATGAGCTTTGTTATGGATTGAGCTTATGTATTCATATAAATAAACTCTACTCGGGAGAAACCTTTATGACCCACTTGCGATTATGAAATTCGGTTGGGGAATATAGATGTCAGTTTTCTAAAGGGACCCTGTTGGGGAGAGTAACTCCTATTTAGGGAATCTGATATCAAAGCTTTAGTTGTCTCTACTCTGTGGGGAGTGTACATGTCACTCGGATGCATGATGAGGATACGACAATAACTTCACATCAGGACTTTTCTGCCCCTGTACCTTCTGGAGAAAGTACCTGTAGAGGATTTATGGATAACTTGCGTGTTATCCCAACTCATGAGGTGCTTGGTAACTGCCGATTAGAATGATAAGTCTTCTACTGATAGGCCAGTGACAAGATGACAGGACATAGTCGTACGCTTTAATACATGATTTTTCCTAGACTATCTTTTCAGATTTTCAGTCCACCGGGATACCCTTTTTTGCTCAAGCCTCCTTTTCAGGTTTTTGAATTGCCGGGTGTACATATTTTTTTGTTTTCATCCCTAATTTTTGCCCAACCCTTTTGGTTCGCCGGGATGCCCTTATTTTTGCCTAGGCCCGTCAACCTAGCGGATCTTTGTTCATGCGTAGTATCTTCCGACCATGTCTACGTTCTCAGGATGTAGGGAGTTGTCATTGTCCATAGCATTGTGTTGCAGCACTGTCAAAATGTTTTCTTGATGGCACATGATTTGTTGCTTGAATGCGTGCGTAATTCCCCAAGTGATTCAAATGGAGATCTGCCCCTGGCTACTTGGCATCTTTGAGAGATTTCTTGAATCTTAACTTGACTGCCCCAGATCAGCTGGACATCATGTTATTCCCCTTGATTATGAAAGGCCTACCAATGGAATGTCTTTCCGTCCGAGGTGATTCTGTTCATTGAGAATATCTTTGTTCACTGAATATCCTTCGTGCGAATTTCTTTGTTGTTGAACAAATAGTCATATGCAAACAATGGTATTTTAAGAATGCAAAGCTTATGTCTGTCTTGAAGTTTGAAAATTCTTTTTTAGTAAAACAAACAAATTTAGTGAAAGTGTGATATCAACTCGGGATTTATAGCGAACCCTACAGGAGTCAGGATACCTTTTGTAACAATATGCTTTCGAACTAACCCATGCTTCAGCTAGGACTTTTAGGGTTATAACGTGGTCTGGTAAACAGTTCAAGAAACAAAGGATAAAGGCTCAAATTTTATTTGTACCCAACCCACTCTTCATGATGTTCTTCATTCCTATGCTCAGCTAGCTGCACATTTAGATACCCATTGAGTCTGGCATCTTGTCCTTAATGTTCCGATGATGGTTCAGATACTGAAAGTTTATTTGGAAGAGGCGGTTATTTTGTATTTTTTTTTTTGTCGAGGATAGGTAGGACCTCTTTTTTTAATTATTATCCCTTCTTTTGCGTGAACTGTTTCTTTTGTGATTACAGCCAGCGGGATGCCCTAGTTTTTTTTCTTAAGTCTCCTTCTTAGGTTTTGACTTAGTGGGCTTTCATTTTGAGAGATAGTGACTACCTATTATTCGTGACTATGCGGAACCATCATCGTCTTTTGATTTGGAAGGACTTCTTTGGTTCCATTCATTATGTATGAAGTAGAATATTGCGACTGAATGCGCATCTGAATTAACTGAGAAACTACCCTGCCCCAGGTTATGCTTAAGGCTTTTAATTTGTGTGAAAAGAAAACTCCTACTTCTTAGGCTCAAAGGGGTTGACTAGGGATTATCTTCCTTATAACTCCATTGTTTGGGATTTGAAACAACACCTGTACATCGTCAGCGGGGTCTATTCAAAAGCATACTATAGAGATTGTGGTATCATTTTCGTCATCCTCCCTCTAAAGGCTTACAACTTTTAATCAAGAGTCGAATATCACACAAAGGAAGTAAGAACGCAGTTTTGAAATAGTGAATACGAATGAATTGATTCAAGATAAACATACGCGATGCATTGATGAAATAAAAAGGTTTGATATGAATAAATGTTTGAACAAATCAAAAGAAAATTACAAATTGAAAATTCTAATGAACAAAGGCCTCTTCGTCTGATCTTGTCACTTCAAATGACGTGCCTTTGAAGGATGGAAGAAGAAATCAGCCTGACCATCTTGTGTAAACTCCAGCACTCCTTCATCAATCATGTTTTGAATTTTATATTTCAACATCCAACAATCATCAGTATCATGCCCCAAACTATTGGAGTGATATGCACACCTTGCATCAGGATTGTAGTTAGGTGAAGAAGTCTTAGGATTCGAATGAGGCCCTATTAATGTAAACAGATTCATCTTCAACATGTGTTGTAAAGCTTGAGATAGCGGCATGTTGAGTTTGGTAAACTGCCTCTTGGGTGTATCTGGCTTACTCTGATTAACCTGTTGTTTTTGGTGAGGTTGTTGTTGGTCCTGTGATGTGGTAGCAATTTGGAAAGGTCCACTCTTCACCAAACTAACCTTTTGTCTTCTTGGAGGTTGATCAATGACTTGGTCCATAGCCTCAACTGCTTTCTTCATACGGTTGTGTCTGTCTTGATGAAGTTGGTTGATGATTGCTCTCAGCTCTTCTTATCCCTGGGCTAGGCCTTAGATAAGAGCCATCTGCCGCAGCATTTGGGTTCTCATTGCATCTACCTCAGCTTGCAGTTGTTCTAGCCGTTCATCCTTATTGTCTTCATGACTTTTCTTGACCATGTTCCCAGCAAGGAGTGTTTTCAACTCTTCCTGCCCCTTTGATAGGTTTAGGAACATCTCCCTGAACTGAGCTTCTTGAGTTTAAAGATCTTTGTTGTCTTTTTGGAAAGCCATTGCTGAAATAAACAGCGAGAACATGAGATACCTGTACTGGAAGACTCGTTATGCAATGATATGTATGATATATGTATGCAATGTTTTCAAGGATCTCGCAGGGTAAACAAGAAAATGTCAGAAGTTAAAATTTTTCCGTTTTGGTTGAAGAACTTTGTATCGTTAAGAGTCCTTCTATAAGAGTCAAGCTCGCCATATCAAGTGGGTCATAGCCCCTGGCTCAAGTTATCGTGTTTTGATCTTTTGATGATATTGGCTAGAGGAAAATAAATTCCCTTGCCCCTTTCTAGACGTTTACTTTATCATAACCTACATCACAAACCCTAGAGATCCTTGAAATGGTGAAGGAAATGTTAAGGCATGATATTATGATGTGTATGCTATGCGTTTAAGAAAATGTGTGAGGTGATGTAAGCAAGTAAACCCTGTAAGAAATCCAAGTTATTGCACAATGACTGTAAACAAAACCTGCAAGGAACTCATGTTGTCAGATGATAAAACCCTGCAAGTAGTTCAAGTTGAAAGCACACAAGTCACACAAATAGCCTTAGGTTTAGGCTTGCATGGGTTTTAAGGCAGTACCCTCTTGAAGTTGGATTTGTTCAACCTGTCCTATAAATAGT
The DNA here is from genome assembly GCA_948472305.1 of Vicia faba. Classification (NCBI taxonomy): domain Eukaryota; kingdom Viridiplantae; phylum Streptophyta; class Magnoliopsida; order Fabales; family Fabaceae; genus Vicia; species Vicia faba. The sequence goes on from OX451741.1 coordinate 1,196,868,519, forward strand.
AATTGGGTTCTAAGGGATCTCAATATCACGGATCTTTTCCCCAGCTTCGTTTAATAGGCGATTGACTCGCAACCAAACAAAACTCAAGAGTCAAACCTCAATGAGTATAGCATCGAGTATCTGTCGTCCTTGGGAATACACCAAAGCCGGCCATCTCGCTACGTCCTACTGGCCAAGTTGTGCAATTAAATGTTCTAAGGTCAATTGATGCTTCACGACACCACGCGGTGGCCCCGTACTCTCCCTGATTGAATCAAAGGTTACCGATACCAACCAAAGTGCCACATCAACGTAGCTATTGCTTCAACCATGTTGGTATACCCCGCACAGTTCCCTCACAGTTTATTGCTACTTACCTAAAAGGTGACCCAAAATCCGGGTGCAGGATCTACAATAATACCCAAACAAAACCCTTGAATATAAAGCAGGCAAAGCAAACAAGAAAGAAATTTTAAAAGTGACCTAGATCCTAAGGTATACCCCACTTATTTAATGTCCCTAACAGAGTCGCCAGTTCTGTGATACGGTGGAAGAACCGACTATTAATACTGGTTTGTGTTTTGTATTCGCAAATGTCGCGGTAAGCAAGAGTCTCCACCGACTTTTATTTCATCGAACAAAGGAAAAGGAAAAAGAACAAAAAAACCTTTTTCGAGATGTTTCTGAGTACGGGGGGTAGATTATAGAAAGGGAAGGTGTTAGCACCCTTTTTATCCATGGTTTCCACGGGCTCTTAGGTACTTACTCATTTTGAAATTGCTTGTGTGTTTGTGTGTTTGAAAAAAGTTTTACTTCGTGATAACCCTTGTATCGGTCCTCAAGAGTGTGGCGAAGTTGTTTTGAAAACTATTTTGAAAAGTGTTTGTAAAATTTGTTTGTTTGAGCAAGTACCTAGGAACTAATCTACCTACTCAAAAAAAAGTCTGTTTGTTTTCCTTTAGACAACAATATCCTATTATTAAGGAATAGGTAGCATCGTCGTTGGAGTTTTAAGGGACGTTCGAAGGGACAAGTACGATCACAAAAGCAATGCTAGGAAATTTTAGTAATCATCCTAAAGTCATAAAGATCTTTTTCCAAGGCAACATCTGAATGGGTCATTTTAGATCTTTTGGGACTAGAGGATGACCACTAACATTCCCTATACTTTATGACCGTTTACCGAAGGCAGCCGGAGTGGAGTAAACCCTAGGAGTGAGCATGTGCAAGTGTATTTTTTCAGTTAATTATCTTTGCACAATTAGGGTTTTCTATTGTTTTAATCTTAATTTGTCTTTCCATACAATCTTATTAACATACATCTAAATAGTTTATAGTTTGCGCAAATTAAAATGCGAGAAACTAGAGTCCTATCTATTACAAGGCTTTGGGCAGATACATAATTATTTTTACTGTAAATGAAATGCGGAATTAAAATCCTAATTAAATCTATTACAAACTCAGAGCACTTACAATAATAATAAAAAAGGAAAATTAAAGACGCGCGTGGCGAATTAAATGCGAGAAATAATTGGAAAACCTAAAATCTAATTGAAAAATATTTAGGTTATTTTTGAGAAAAAAAACTAGGTTATGTACAAAATTAAACCCTAATTCTAATTATTTTAAATTATAATAAAAAGAGAATTAAATTTCCTTAATTTAATTAAACTAATTAATTAATAAAAATATTTTTTATAAAAAAATGATTTTTGATGTTTTTATGATTTTTGATTAAATAAAAAAACATGATTTTTGGTGTTATTTGAAAAAGAAATAATTAATAAGTGATAAAAAAGAATTGAAATAAAAAAGAATAGAATTTGGGCCTGTATGATGAGCAAATAGGGGGGCTGCACTGCCAAATTCTGGTTAGGCCCAAAGATGCTAAGCCTATTCCTGTGCATGATTCCGTGCCTCTCTCCTTTGATGGTACATGGTAGTCTTTCACTGCTGGGGCGTGAGATTTGCATGATGATGGATATCAGGGCTGAGATCTGGGGCACACGGTGGATGCTAAACTATGAGGCACACTGGATCTGTAGCCAAATGTTTAGAAAATAAGAAAATGTTTGGACCTGGGATCGAACCCAGGTCCTTTGCTTCACATGCCCGTCCCCTTGCCATCTGCATTGCGCTATTTATTTGTTAGTATGATAAGAAAACAATATTATATTGACAAGCTACGCAGTTTCTTCCAAAAGTGTGCATAATTCAAATGGAACAGTGGGATGGTGACTGAAACCGCCATGGCCGAACCTGTCATCTGGATGTAATGAAACATCAATGAACTCGCCACCGAACATCTTTTATCCCGCCGAAAGGGAAAGGTAAACATCGAGAAAACCTGAAGAGGGAGAAATCACGGTCTTTCGACCGAGAGATCGGGTAAGGGAGTCTATTACGCGAGGGAAAGGTATTAGCACCCTACACGCCCGTAGTACTCTATGGTATCCACTCTTGTTGTCTAATCTAATGGGTGTGGTCAAAACCTATGTCTATGGCTTAAAGCTAAAAAGGGAATGCATGCGAAAGACAAAAAAAGAAAACAATGTAGGGAAAATAAAAAGTTATGCTCAATTGGGCCCTACCCCAATGCCTACGTATCCCTTTTAAGGAATCAGAGCAGCCGTAGTTCGGCTTACATATTTTGGTTGGTTTCTGTTTTTTTAGTTAAGACAACAAAAACAGTCAAGATGGCAAAACATCAAATAAAATAATCAAACAAATGAGATGGTAAAACATCGACTAAATAATAACATGGTAACATATCACAGATGACGAAACATCAAATGATAAAACACCACACCTAACAATGACATTGAGGATCAAAGTAGGATAACAAGCATGTGCGATGGCGAAACACCGGCTTCAAACAAATGTGCGATGGCGAAACATCAGCTAAAAGATAACAAGATACATTGGCAAATATGGCGAGACATCAATAAAACGGATGACAAAACATCACACCTAACAATGATATTGAGAATCAAAGTAGGATAACAAACATGTGCGATGGCGAAACATCGGTTTCAAACAAGTATGCGATGGCGAAAAATCGTCTAAAAGATAACAAGATATCATGGCAAAGATGGAGAGACATCAATAAAATGGATGAAAAAACATCACACCTAACAATGATATTGAGAATCAAAGTAGGATAACGAACATGTGCGATGGTGAAACATCGGCTTCAAACAAGTATGCGATGGCGAAACATCGTCTATAAGATAACAAAGCACCATGGCAAAGATGGCGAAACATCAATAAACAGGATGACAAAACATCACACCTAAAAATGATATTGAGAATCAAAATAGGATACCAAACATGTGCGATGGTGAAACATCGGCTTCAAACAAATGTGCGATGGCGAAACATCGGCTAAACCAGATTTAAAAAACAAAGCCAAGAGGCACACAAAGAAATAAGAGTGATTTGTATCTTTTACCTTGAAGAAGGGTTTGAGTTTATTAGAAGTGTTTTATGATTTGCCAAGAAAATAATTTTTGTTTTAAGATGCAAAATGCAAAGGAAGGAAAAACAACTAAGGGAAACTAGCCTAGCACTATCCCTAGTGTTATCATACAATGATTGACCCTAAGGTTGAGGATAAAGGAAAATCCTACCCTATGTTAGCATACATAGATTCCTATCTTAGTCAACATGCTAAAGGAAGCTTAACAAAACTATCCTATAGGGAACATGAAATGAGAGCGAAGTCGTGATCTCAATTTCTAAATTGAGTGACTCATCGATCAACAATAGATATAAAACAATAAACATCCTATAGGGAACATGCACTGAGAGAGAGGTCGTGATCTCAATTTCTAAATTGAGTGACTCATCGATCAACAATTTAAAGAAACAAAGCAATAAACATCCTATAGGGAACATGCACTGAGAGCGAAGTCATGATCTCAATTTCTAAATTGAGTGACTCATCGATCAAAATCAAACACAACACATGTATTAAATAAAAACAGAGGGCCTCCTGACATATATCATCAATAGAGGTCCCATCATGCCACATAGAACTATAAAAATAGAAGAAATGGAAAAGTGAAATAACAAACGGATAACTATCCGTAGCAGCTGAGTAAGAATAAAAGAAACCCGGAGAACTTCAAGTAAGTTGGCATCAACAGACAAATCAAGTAAGAAATTACGCCATCAGGATGTAAGTATTGAAATTTTCAGATATGAACAAATCCCATGGACAATGCATAGCATTCATAATCACATATATATCCTGCAGAGACTATCAAATATGCCAAGCACAAGAGCAGTGCCAATATAATAAGTTGTGTTTCACAAATAAAGTGAAACATAGTAGCCTCAAGTCAAAAATGGAAAACATGGATGTGAAAACTGGAAATACGATTCCTTCACTCCAGAAGCAATCCAATGGTGCATGCTTGATCTCCTTACTTCACTGAAGCTGAATCACCAAGAATTTTGATGAATGATCCAAGGAGAAGAGAGATTCGAAGCAATTTGCAGAGATGCTTCCAAAATGTTCAGATTTGCAATGTAGTGATTATGAGCCTCCTCCTTCACAACTGAGCCTTTATTCTTGTTATATAGCACGAGGGTAAGAGGATAGAAGTGGTATTTGGCACTGAAAACTGTTGGAGGGCAAGTTTGGTAGTTTTGGCCAAAAATGAGGATGCACATGGAGCCTGCATTTCACTCGTGCATTTGCTTGCCTTTTGTGTGTTTTGTGATCCAAATGAAGTCAGAATTACATGCCCAAAGTGCCATCTCATGATTGTTTGAAATGAGAGAGTGTTGGTGACTTTGCAAATTTGAGCAAGTTTTGTATTTTTTTCATTCAAGCAAGTTCAAGAAGCACATGGGCATGAAATGGTGAGTGTGATGGGCCTCAGCATGTCACAAACTGTTCATGGGCTTGATTAGAAGCAAAAGGAATGGCTAAAAATTGAGTTTTCAAGAAATTGCCATTTTGCATACTTGTCAAATATCAATAAAATACCTCAAAATTCCAAAGTTCATAACTTGCTCATAATTTTGAATTTGGACACAAATGAGTACAACTTGGAAATGTATTGAAAATATATACAATCCCCTAGTTTTGAGTTTTTGCAATTGAATCCATTAAGGTCCTCGAAATTTGACATGAAATTCACTAATTTTGGAAAATGACCTATAATTTTGTGACTTCCAAGCTTTATAACTCTTGACTCTTTACTAATTTGGATATGAAACCAAAAGGATATGAAATATCATCCTCTTATATTTCTATGCATGTTTCATTTGCATTTTTTTGATCAAAGATGAATAAAATATGAATTTTTGAAGTTAAGTCCTTATTTTCCAAAATTAGAAACTTTCAAGGTTTCTTCATGAACAAGTTTCCACCCAAACCTCAACCTTTTTGATCCAATGATCAAAATGGACTTGAAATATGAAAAGTACACCCTTGAATTGATGATTGACCAAAATTCACTGGGTCAACCCTGACTTTGACTGATTTTGACTAAAATGACCATTTTTCCCCTTTGAATCAATTGATCCACTTTCCCTCAAAATTGATTAGCAAGACTTCAAACATATGATATTCCAAATATATAGAGGCCATGTACAAAGTTTCACTTCAAAATTCTTAAGAAGTCCTGATAAAAACCCAAACCCTAGTTTTGGTTAACACCTTAGGAGACTGATGGATCATCTTTAAAACTTCAAATCCTCTGGGCATCTTGACCAATTTCTTGTACAAGGAATTTTCAAATACCAAAGAGATGTTGTAGCTTCCAAATCAAAATTTGTACATTGGTCAATAGCCTTGATCAAGCAAAACCCTAGTTTGACTGGTGAATCAAAGAGTGATTCTTCTTATAATCAATCACCAACTTCAACCCTCTGATGATCCAAAGAGATGGATAAAACATCTTGAGATATGCAATAACCTTTGAGCTTGAAAGATCCAGAGGTTTAGATGATAAGATTCTTCTTGAGCAACTTGTCAATGAAATCAACCTTCAAAGATTGAGGAAGACTTGATAACCAAAGTACTTTGATCCCATCACAATGTATGAATGCAATGCAATATGATATTCATGATGAAACAAGCCTAAGTCAAGAGGGTAAATTTTGGGGTGCAACAGCTGCCCTTATTTAAATATCTTCCACATGATAAGTGAGAAAAGTGACAACTTTCGAGCATTCAGAGTTGAAGATGATTGAATACCAAAGAACCCAAAAATTTACACTCTTGAAGAAGAAAGAAAAAGAAACAAAAAAAAATCCCCAAGACATGCGTCAAAATTAAGCTGTAACGCAGGTTGAAACAGAACAAAAACAAAGAAGAGTAGACGTGACTAAACTTCCGGACAAATGTGCCAGGGCAAAACTGGGATTAAAAAAAGGTGAGATAAAACTCAAATCAAAGAGTATAGGTGAAACTAAGCACTAGAAAATAAAACGCACGCGGGTGAGGAGACGAAACTCTGAGCTCGACCTAAAGCAAAAGTTGCTAGAGTGCTTGATTCTAGGAGCACTTGCTAATCTTAACTAAGATAGACAGTATGAAGGAACTGAAAGAATCTCAGAAATGAGGAACAAAAGCGAGACAAAACTCGACTAAAAAACCAGTTAGAAGAAACTAAACTAGATGAGTACCAGGACGAAACTGGATTTCACACACGGGTAACGAGGCAAAACTCAATCCATAGCAAAGTGGTGAGAGTGCATGTTTATCAGGGCACCTGCTGGTCTCAGGTCAATGGATAAACAGTGACGAAAACTGATAAAAGAATCCAAGGAACAAAAGAGACTGATCTCAAACCAGGGACGCAATATGAACACTGCACTCGGTAAACGAACATCGTCAAAGGGTCCAAGGTATGAAAGCAAAAACGAGACAAAACTCGACTCAATAACTAGTTAGGCGAAACTAAACTAGATGAGTACCAGGACAAAACTGGATTTCATGCACAGGCGACGAGGCGAAACTCGACCCAAAGCGAGAGTGATGAGAGCGCATGTTTCTCAGAGCATCTGCTGGTCTCAGGTCAATGGATACACAATGATAAAAATTGATAAAAGAATCGAAGGAACAAAAGAGACTGATCTCAAACCAGGGACGCAGTACGCACACTGCACTCGGTAAACAAACACCGTCAAAGGGTCCAAGTTATGAAAGCAAAAAAGATACGAAAATCGACTCAATAACTAGTTAGGCGAAACTAAACTAGATGAGCACTAGGACGAAACTGGATTTCACGCGCAAGGTGAGGAGATGAAACTCTGAGCTCAACCCAAAGCAAGGAGATTAGGGCGTACACCTAAAAACCTGCTGAAAGCGAATATCAGGACGAAACTGGTATTTGAAAGGTGCATCAATAGACATTGGAATGAACCGAAGAGGGTAGTGAAGACTAAACCCGAGAAGACCGCGCCAGGGTGAAACTGAACTACAGTCAAGAGTAGACACTCAAACCAACAAATGATTGACGTCAAAATGATATTGGTATGGGGGGGAAACTGAGATAATGACGACGAAGACCTTGCTGGGGATTTAACCTGAAGTATTAGCAAACTCACTGGGGACAACAGAAACAATAATGGCTTATGTTCTGATGCATGTTTGAATTTTTTTATATAGCGCAATGTTTCATATATTGGAAATGCTACGCATTTTGGTAGATGCAATATAATGATGCATGTTTAAAAGTTTCACTGGGGAATGGCCAATTGAGAAGCCAATAACCAAGAAGTCAGAATCTGACAAGACTTGCGAAAATAAATTGCAAAATCCAAAGGAGAGGAGAAAATATGGGAAACCGCTGGAGAGGGATCCTCGAAGAGACGAAACTTCACGGGGAATAACAACCGAGTAACCAGTAGAAACGGTCCACAAACATTGAGAGGATATGCAGAAATAAACTGCAAACTCCTAGAGAAGATCAGATCGACACTGTAGCTTCTGAAGAGGGACGCAAACTGAAGATTAGACATTGAGGGAGATGATCAGGGCAAGACTGTAATCTCTGGAAAAGATAGAGCGCGGCCGTGTTGAGGATGACACCAAGACAATAAACCCGACATGAGGGGAGAAAACCATTGCTGGGGGAACAAAGCTCTGCTGAGGAGACGGGACTTCATCGGGGATAATGAACTCTGCTAAAGATTTTTGTTGGAGAGATTTCTCTTTGAATGCAACCATTGGATGGATCATGCAAATAGTCACACAGTATCGACTTTACTGGGGATATGGAAAGATCTTAACATAAGGATGCCCCAATCAACAAACCGACTGAGAAATGAGAGGTCATGGCGAGGGATCTCTGTTGGCAACTCTGTTAGAGAGTTGAAACTTCTTCAGAATGTGAATTCCCATTTAAACAACTCATATGGGGATGTGAGACATATCCAAACTTGAAGTCTCAGAATGAAGCTTTTAAAAGAAGATTCCTGGGGCAACAAAACTTCGTTGTGGAAACGAAACTTCACTGGGGATAGGTAAAGTCCTATTCATACACGGGTTCTATCTAGCAGAAGAAAACCAAATATTCCCTTCCTGACAATCATTAAGCTCTTTACAGGTGTTCAATGTGTAAACTCTTTTTTGATGTCAAACAAATGTTTTGCATGCAGGAAGATGTTTATTTTGGGGATGACAAACCTGATGCGGCAATTATTTAAGCCTTGAAGTTGAAAAAATTAACAAAGTGTCGCATCTCAGTTGTGAATGAGTCACTGGCTAGAGTGCAAAAATTTCTAAACTCTTCTTCCCCTCTTTCTTTTTATTAAGAAAAATGAGTCAAGATGCGGGTGATAAGATACCAACATGAATATGCAGCACATATTTGGGAGTTTAGGAAAAGCTATCCTGTTGTAGTATGCTTTCGAGTTAAACCCTTATTTCAGTTAGGACTTTTAGAGGTTGTAAGGTGGCCTGGTTCGAGGTTTTTTTTTTTTTAGAAAAAAAGTTTTTCAAGGCTCAAGTTATTTGATGCCCACCCCTTTCATGATATTCTCTTGTCCTAAGTTCAGCTGACTTATCACAAGCATTCATCTTTCAAAAAGGATTTATAATGGTAGAGTGATCACGAGAAATTCCCCCAACATGATTGTCACTTAACTTCTGCTGCTTTTGTTTTTGATATTATTGTTCCTCTTCTTTTGATGAAAATTTTATTGAGTAATCTTTGTTTGGCCTTTTAGGCTCTCTTTTCCCTAACTTTTGCCTGGACAAAATCTTTTGAACTTCAAATTTTGGGAGTCCAGCAGGATGCCCTAACTTTTGCCTAAGCGACTTATTTTCAAGTTTCGACTTAGCGGGGGTTTTTGTTTCTTTATTATTCATGCTTTCCACCTCGAACAAGTCAATGTGACTATAGGTCTTTGAACTTTTTCTCTTTTTTTTTCTCTTTCTTTTTTTTTGAAGAAAACAAATGCCTCATTCCTTGGTCGGCGAGGGATAACCATTATTGTATCGATTTGATCTCGACCTCAGGACCTTGTGAGGAAATGAACATCGTGGTTTAGACATTTTTCCTGATCTCATGATGTGAAAGATAAAATGTGGTAATCTTCTGATGGGACATTCCTTCTGAAATTTGAATGCTTGGTCAAATTAACTGAACATCTACCCCGCCCCGGGTTAGAAAATAGGTTTTTTTAACGAAAAAGAAACTCCTACTTCGAAGGCTCAGAGGGGTTAACAAGGGTTTAACTCCCTTATATCTCCGGTGTTTGGGGATTGAAACAATGCCTGTATATCGTCAATGGGGTTCTACTCAAAAGCATACCATTATAGTCATCTTTTTTAGCTAAACTCCTTCCTCCAAACTCTTGGCTAAGCAAAATAATTTGCACAGTTGGTATGGAGATGCCCGAAAAATTGATTAAAGAGTGATACTGGATGGACTAAGTAAAATGAAACAATTTTTTTCAAGGCAAAAATATTCAATGCATCAAGATTGACATTCGGCCATAAAAAAATCCTATATGCAAACAATGCTAAAACAATCAATCAAGAAAAAACATGAAAGTGCGGCAAAGAAATGTAATAAAAGCCATTATGGGGAAGAGATATCTCCAATTAGGTCCGCAGATCTCGCCGGCCTGCCGTAATCTTGATATTGCCATGACCCATGACCTTCACCAACAACATGGAGCTGTGAAACAAAATGGCAAGGTGTCCACCAGTAAAGTGAATGAGAATCCTATCAATCAGAGAAATAAACATGCCCTTTGCACAGTAGTAGTTGTGTTTGTTATCCGCATTTCAAGCGATCAACCAACCATGTCTTAAATTACCATTTCCGTGTAAGGCCCACGAAGTTTATATGCACATGTTTATCAAAATATTGGACGTTTTTGCAAATAAAATAGTAAAAAAAGGAGAAAAGAAACGTATAACGTATACTTGAAAGAAGATATTCTATTGATTTTGAGAAATCAGCCTGTGAAAAAGGCATTTACATTTGAAAGCAAGTAATTACAAAATCAAAGCAAACAAGTGTTTACAAATGGAAATGTGAATGTGAATATCCATCAAGTCCTGACTCTGCTAGGACTCTTATGACTCTGACGCTTTCATCTTCCTGCTTATCAGACAAATCATTCTTGGATTAGCTTCGAGCTTATGCCAGGTGATGGAACGAATGAAAGAAACAAAGGATCTCATGCTGAGCGTAGTCATTTGCTTTAAGTCCCTAACTTTTTCCTGAATCGCCCTTTCGGGTTTTTGATTCACCAGGACACCCTCTTTTTGCCTAAAACGCCCTTTCGGGTTTTCAGTTTAGCGGGTTTTTTTTATGCAAAGTATTTTTTAACTACGTCAGCATTCACATGGAGAGGGAAGTGCTCTCCATCCATAGTCGTGAGCATCATCGCTCCTCTAGAGAAAAATTTTCTGACCATGAAAGGACCTTCATAAGTCGGAACCCACTTGCCCCTGGGATCTCCCTGGGGGAGAATTATCCTTTTTAGCACAAGGTCACCTGGCTTGTAACACTGAGGCCGTACCTTCTTATCAAAAGCTTTCCTCATCCTTTGCTGATATACCTGACCATGACATACAGCCGTCAACTTCTTCTCGTCAATAAGTTCCAACTGATCCAGTCGATTCTGTACCCATTCACTTTCATCCAGCTCAACATCCCTCATGATCCTAAGAGAATGAATCTCGACTTCTACCGGCAATACCGCTTCCGTGCCGTAAACCAAGGAAAATGGGGTTGCCCCAGTCAAAGTACGCACAGTTGTGCGATAACCATGCAAAGCGAAAGGCAGCATCTCATGCCAATCTTTATAGGTTACCACCATCTTCTGTACGATCTTCTTGATGTTCTTATTGGCCGTTTCAACAACACTGTTCATCTTTGGTCGGTATGGGGAAGAGTTATGATGCTTGATTTTGAAGGACTCACAAAGCTCTTTCATCATTTTGTTGTTCAAATTAGACCCATTATCGGTAATGATCTTTTTAGGCACTCCGTAGCGACAAATAATATTATGCTTAACGAACCGAGTTACCACCTGCTTGGTGACATTGGCATAGGATGCGGCTTTGACCCATTTTGTAAAATAATCGATGGCGACCAGAATGAAGTGGTGCCCGTTGGATGTAGTCGGTTCAATTTTACTGATCATATCAATTCCCCACATTGCAAACGACCAAGGGGAAGTCAAGACATTCAAAGGTACTGGAGGCACATGCACTTTATCAGCATAGACTTGACATTTGTGGCAAACCCGTGCATGATTGTAACAGTCAGTCTCCATGGTGGACCAATAATAACCTGCTCGCAAGATCTTTTTAGCCATGGTCTGCCCGTTGGAATGGGTCCCGAAATCACCTTCATGTATCTCCTCAATGATGATAGCTTCTTCTTTCTTGTCAACACATCTGAGCAGTAACCGGTCATGATGCCTTCTATACAATACACTACCACTGAGAAAGAACTTGGCTGAAAATCTTCTCAAAAACTTCTTATCTGTGACGGATGCCTCTTCAGGGTACTCTTGTGTTTCAAGATATCGTTTAACATCATAAAACCAAGGATTACCATCTGATTCCAAACTGGCCTCAAAACAGAAAGCTGGCTCACTCAAACTTCTAATGGTAATGGAAGGTGCCTCATTAGCCCACTTAACCTTGAACTTGGAGGACAAAGTTGCCAGTGCATCAGCTAGATTATTTTCTTCTCTGGGAATGTGCTCAAATGTGATCTCTTCGAAGTACGGAATCAGCTTCATAACATGCTCACGATAGGGAATTAGGTTCTGATGGCGAGTCTCCCAATCTCCATTAATCTGGCTAATAAAAAGATTGGAATCCCCGTAAACTTTCAAAAACTTGATGCGCAAGTCAATCGCCGCTTCAATGCCATAAATGCAACTGTCATATTCGGCCATGTTGTTAGTGCAATCGAAACAAATACAAGCCGTGAAAGGAATGTGGTATCCTTCGGGGGAAGTGATAATAGCTCCGACGCTGTTGCCCATCGCATTGGAGGCACCATCGAAAATAAGCGTCCAACGTGATCCCGACTTGGGTCCTTCGTATGGGTCTGGCATATTACAATCCTGAATGTACACAATCTCCTCATTTGGAATATCAGACTTCATCGGTTCATAATAATTCATGGGCTGATGAGCAAGATGTTCGGCCAATACACTACCCTTAATTGCTTTTTGAGTAGTGTATTAGATATCATATTCGGTGAGTATCATCTGCCAACGGGCTACCCTGCCTGTAAGAGCTGGGTTCTCAAAAATGTACTTAATTGGATCCATTTTTGATATCAAGTAGGTGGAGTGAGTTAACATGTACTGCCTCAAACGTTTGGCAGCCCAGGCAAGCGCACAACAAGTCTTTTCCAGCAATGAGTACCTCGACTCGCATTCCGTAAACTTCTTACTCAAGTAGTAAATAGCCTTCTCTTTCTTCCCTGTCTCGTTGTGCTGACCGAGGACACAACCCATTGAGCTCTCCAACACAGTTAGATACATGATTAGTGGCCTTCCTTCCACTGGCGGCATGAGTATCGGAGGTTCCTGCAAATACTCCTTTATTTTATCAAAGGCCTTCTGATAATCCTCATTCCATTTCACTGTCTGATTTTTCTTCAACAACTTGAACAAAGGTTCACAGGTGGCTGTGAGATGAGAAATAAATCTAGAAATGTAGTTTAACCTTCCCAAGAAACTACGTACTTCCTTCTCTGTTCTTGGTTCAGGAATTTCCTGTATCGCTTTTACCTTGGTCAGGTCCACCTCGACACCTTTTTCACTTACAATAAAACCCAACAGCTTGCCGGATCTCACCCCGAAGGTGCACTTATTCAGATTCAACCTTAGCAAGAACTGCCTCAGTCTCTTGAACAATTTTTCCATATGAACAAGATGTTCCTCTTTCGTGTCAGACTTAGCAATCATATCGTCCATGTAAACCTCAATCTCTTTGTGAATCAAATCATGAAAGAGAAAGACCATGGCGCGTTGATATGTTTCCCCGACATTTTTCAAACCAATTGGCATCACTTTATAGCAAAAAGTTCCCCAAGGTGTGATAAATGTTGTCTTCTCCATATCCTCTAGAGCCATCTTAATTTGATTGTAACCCGAAAAAACCATCCATGAACGAAAACACTTTGGAATGAGCAGTGTTATCGACCAACACATTAATATGCGGAAGAGGGAAGTCATCTTTAGGGATGGCCCTGTTCAAATCCCTATAATCCACACACATCCTGACCTTACCATCCTTCTTGGGCACCGGCATAATATTTGCATTCCATGGCGGATAATTGATGACTTTTAAGAAATCCGCGTCCAACTGCTTCTGGACCTCCTCTTTGATCTTCTTGGACATCTCAGGATGAGTTCTTCGGAGCTTTTGCTTGACAGGGGAAAAACCTTCTTTGAGTCGTAGTCGATGCACCACTATGTCTGTATCTAACCCATGCATATCCTCATAAGACCAAGCGAAGATATCAGAATACTCACGGAGTAGCTCAATCAATCTGACTTTTATACTTTCTTCGAGATCTGCCCCTATCTTGACTTCTCTTCTTACCTCTTCTGTGCCAATATTCACCACCTCAATCGAATCCTGATTTGGCTGGATAACCTTCTCCTCTTGTTTTAACAATCTTGCTAATTCCTCAGGAAGATCACAATCCTCATATGCTTCTTCTTCAACTTGATAAATAGGAGTATCAAAGTCATAATGAGCCATAGCAGAGTCGTTATCAATATAATCAGTGGTGGAAGTGCATCTGCATGAATGACATTTTGGCGTTTTTTAGTGACAGTGTGTGAAAAGAGAAACATTGCCATTAAAATAAAATAAAAATGGAGCAAAATTTTAAGTGCAAAAATGTCCTTTATTTCATGATAAACTTTTGAAAATAAACATGGTGGCCCTACACAAATGATCCACTACGCCTTGGGCAGAGCATAGGAATTATGATATGATAAAAATAGAAAACAAGAAAATTACTCCTCAGTGCTTGAAACTTGGATAACATCCACAGAAGTCCAATTGTTGAGTGTCTGGCCTGGAATACTCGGACGAATCCATTCTTCGGTATTGTAGCCATCAGCCCTATCGTCGCCAACTGCATTGACGTGTCCTTCTTGAGTAGCACAAGGACGAGAAAACTTCACAGGAGTAGATAAACTAGATGCTCTGGGAGCTGCACTCTGCTAACCTGGGCTAAAACCAAGACCAAATTTATCAAATTTTGGGGTAACGTCCAGCACCTGACCCCAACCTTCGGGGTTACCATTTTCCACCACAGCTCTCGCATCCTTGAGAGAAGACATAACAGTTTCAGGTTTCCTTTTCTGCTCTAGAGGAGGAAAATTGATAGCATGAACTGTCTTAAACGCCTGAAATGGAGTCTCATGTATCTCGCCTTCAACTTCAACATAGTGGAATGATGTCAAATGAATCATGATGTACTCTTCCTCACCGTACACAGTTATCACCTTTCCCTCTGCAGGATACTTGAGTTTCTGATGAAGAGTAGAAGTGACTGCCCCTGCTCTATGAATCCACGGCCGCCCCAACAATCAATAATACGCTGGCTGTATATCCATCACAAAAAATGTAGCCATGAAGGTGCGAGGACCAACCTTGATTGGTAACTCCACCTCCCCAAACCCTAACCTTTGAGACTCATCTAACACCTTCACTATCAAATCAATAGGGCATAGCTCCAGTCCAGAATAATCAATTTTCATCAATGCTGACTTAGGAAATACATTCAAAGATGACCCTGTGTCTACCAAAACCTGGGATAAAGTAGTGCCCCTACACTCCATTGAAATATGAAACGCTTTATTATGGTCTGGCCCCTTCGGAGGAAGATCAAAATCGGTGAAGCCCAGACCGTTCCCGACAGATATGGTAGCACAAACATTCTCAAACTGATTGATTGTTATCTCATGTGGCACGAACGCATTCTTTAACAACTTTATCAAAGAATTTCTGTGAGGTTCTGAATAAATCAACAAAGACAAGATAGACATCTTAAAAGGAGTATGGCTCAGATGATCAATTATGCTATAATCACTCTTTCTGATAATTCGCATTAACTCTTCAACCTCATCAGGAACTGAAGAAGCTTCTGGTATTGGAATTTATCGACTCACGTTTGCTGGCGTAACCCTTAGATTACCAATCATCGCTTGTTGTTTTCCTTTTTCCCTTGCAGAAGCATCTGTCGCATCTTGCACATTGGAAGGACCAAATACTCTCCCATTTCTAGTCATTCGATCCACACCAGAAAAATTATGAACTTCCTCTTCATTATCTTCAGCACGTTCTTCCTCAGGAGAACGGGTACTTACTTCCTGCTTTACCCCATGGTAATAAACATCAGCACCGTAATTCCATGGGATGGCATTCTCACCGGTATACGACATGGGACCAGGTACCGTAATCCTCAAAGGAGGTGCCCTAGATGGGGCATAAACGCGCACAGGGGTGTAAGGGATATATACCACAACAACATCTTCTTCAGTAAGCTTACGGTAGCTCGGTTTTCTATCGAACTATAGGGAACCCTCCTTTATCATCAACTGGATATTGGCTTTTAAATCATCACAGCCCTTCGGTTTCTCTCTACACTTGGCACACTCTGAAGTACAACCTGGGAAAATAGAATTGTCAAGCAAATACCTCTTAATGTACCATAACGGAGTAGTTACTTGTTCCACATTCATGATTAAATTCAACACTTCACCATTATCATCAATCATATTAATAACACCCCCTACATGCCTAGGCATTGGGTTCTGAGTAACATTCGGATCGGTCACTGGAGTAAACTCAATTGCCTTAGTATCCAACAAGTCTTGTATCTTGCACTTCAACGCAAAGAAATTGTCAGTAGAATGACCAACTCCGCCTGAATGGAATTCACATCTTGCGTTAACATCATAGTTAGGAGGAAGTCTTCCGGGTGGTGGTGGCATATTTCTCAAACCGATCAACTTCAAATCGAGAAAATGGTGGAGTGCCTCAGTAAGAGATACTGGCAAGGGGTCGAATTTTATGGGTTGTCTCTGCTGTTGATTATTATACTGACAGGGAGCATCTTGATGTCTTTGTTGTTGAGGCACTGTATTCGGTCTCTACTACGGAGGAGCATTAATAGGAATAGAAATAACATTGATTTATTGGTGCTGATGATCCTCTCTTCTTCCTCTACGAGAGTAAACCGCACTTGCGTCGCCTTCCCTTTTCTTAGGGTAAGTGTTGAATGGTTTCTTACTTCCCCCTGATGAGCCACTAGAACCTCCAATCTGAATTTTCCCCAATTTCAAACCTACTTCAATTCTTTCACCAGCCATAACCAAGTCTGCAAATCCTGCCGAAGTACTTCCTATCATGTGCTCATAGAATGGCCCTTTCAGGGTACTCATAAACATATCAATGAGTTCTCTCTCCATGAGTGGAGGTTGAACCCTCGCAGCCAACTCACGCCACTTCTGAGCATATTCCTTGAAAGATTCTCTTGGTCCCTGTGACAAATTCTGTAATTGAGTGTGATTAGGCGCCATATCCATATTGTACTGATAATGTTTGACAAAATCCCGAGCAAGATCATTCCAGCAACGAATATGAGTTTTCTCCAACTTCATGTACCACTCCAGGGATGCCCTAGATAGGCTATCCTGGAAAAAGTGAATCAAAAGCCCCTGATCCTCAGTATGCACCGACATCTTTCGGAAATAAGCAGTTGCATGAGTAACAGGACATGACATTCCATTGTACTTTTCAAATACAGGAGGCTTGAACTTTGGAGGAACTTTCACCCCAGACACCAACCCGAGATCATTAGCATCCATACCAAGGACTCCTTGCCCTTCCACAGCCTTCAAACGCTCTTCCAACAATCGATACTTCCTATCCTCAACCTGAACTTCCTGCTCTGAACGCCGAACAGAAAATTGATCTTCATCCTGGTCAAAGTCATAATCCTGCTCCTGATAGTTCCTTACGCCGCCCTGATTATCTCTTCTGTTCCCCAAAGGACGAGGTCCTAGAGACGGGGGAAACTGTCTTGTGTTACGCACAAAAGGGTTTCCGGGAATCCCGTGAAAATTTTCAACAGGCTAATCTTGCACATCCCCCAATCCTACAGAAATGTCCTGATAGAGCCCTTGATTTCCACCATCCCCTGGATAGCGGTGCTGGTTGTTGACAATGGCAGCCAGTTCGTCCTGTCGGCGATTCACATTGGTGATGACCTCCATGAACTGGGTCATTTGAGCGGCCATCTGGGCCCTCATTTCAGCGAGTTCAGCTTGAACTTGTTCCATCTGTCTTGGCAAATTGTTTCTCGTGGAATATCGATGAGTAGTCGTCTTGAATTCTGAATAAGAAAAGCAGAAGAATAAGAATACCGTCTTGAGATAACCTGTAATGTTATGAAAAGCATGATGTGCATCATATGTTTGACATTTCCAGGTATTCAAGAGTCCTTTTATTCATCAGTCACGGTGCGCAACCAATAATCAAGCATACAACCAAAGGGAAAAAAGGACAATAAGACAAACACTTCAATTATTTACAAACAAAAGAAACGATGTTCAAGTGACTTCGGACATTTATGAGTGTAACGATAAACAACGAAATACATTTTTCAAAGTAAAATTAACAAAAACTGAATAATAAAAAGAAATAAATGGTCCCTTCCAGCAATCCTAGGGGTGACCAAATACACCAAAGGTAAGTAACAAAACTAAATCTCCGGAACAAGACACGCTTCAAGGTGGTGGCAATACTCTTCAAGCCTGGATTTCTCCTTCAAAAGTTGTGATGCGACTACTTTGCTTTCTTAAAACCGATCCTCTGCGACACGCCTCTGGGCTACTTCCTTCTTAAGCTGAGCATATTTGTCTTTGAGTTGTTTCTCCAAGTTCTGAATCTTCTTCCTGTAGCTATTCTCAGATGCCTGAAGCTTCTGGCACTCTTGCTGGGTGTTACTCAACTCTTCCTCCATTTCAGCATGATATCTCTTCCTAAAACTGGTTGCATCAGAAGTTTCCCCTTGAGCTTCTTTGAGTTTGCGAGCTAAGTCAGCCCTTTCTTGATCTACCCAATAAAATTTCATCCTTGCCTCACGGTCTTTTGCACGAAGTTGAATATTCTCGACATGGACTTGGGTGAACACCTCGGTAGGCACCGTGTTACTCAGAACAGTAGGAGGTTGCTCACATATAGGAGTCGTCCTTGCAAATGGTAACCGTAAAATCTTAACCCTGGCTCTAATCCATTCCAAGTAAGGAACCCTAGAGATAGGAACCTTCTTGCCCAAAGCAGTTCTATCCTTCTTATGAATTCCCTTCCAAGCACTTGTCACTCTTTTCAACATCACATGATCACTTCCTCTAACAAAATACACTGATTCAGACACCTCCTCAACCTTTGGCGGTCCATCTATTGCATATCCCAATTGACGATAAGCAAGCACAGGATTATAGTTGATACGCCCTTTAGTTCCTATGAGGGGAACCTTAGGGAAATCTCCACAGCTAGTGATAATACTTCGTACTTCCCCCATGTCATAATTCCATCGGATATCAAATGAAGTAAAGTTAACAAGTCTTGATGACCATCAGAGAGAATGTCTGGTATCCACGAAAGGGCCACTTACTGGTAGGTGCAATTTAAACCATTGGTACAACATTGAAAGACATAAACTTACATTACCTCCTTTTCCATGCCTGAAATGAATGGTGTAAAGAGTATATGCCAAGAGTGTCGGCACTGGGTTCTTATTTCTAAAAACACAAATAGCCGTCAAATCCACAAAATTTCTCTTGCGAGGGAAGAGGACGACCCCGTATATTATGAGAGAAAACAGAGAGCTGAAGTCATTCTAATTCCCTTCCTTTGCCCAGTCTTCAGCTTTCTTCACTAAGAAATCCAAATAAAACCCTGTAGTATCCTCACTTAATTTCCAATTGTCTTTCACCTCTTTCCAACTCAAATGAAGAATTTCAGCAATAACTTCAAACTTCGGCTTCTCCGGCACTTGGACAAAAGGAACTTCATCGGACAACTTGATATTAAGTAGGTATGCGTACTCTTCTAGTGTGGGAACCAATTGATAATCTTGAAAAGTAAAACACCGTAATTACTTGTCATAGAACTGGAAGAGGGTGATCAAAGCCATTGGGTCAACTGGAGTGCTAAGGATTAGTAACAAATTGCCATAATTTTTTTTGAAATTATTCAGAACATCACCCTTCAGATAAGAACTCAACCTCTTCAATTGGGACACATCAATAGTAGGAATCTGATAAGAGAATGTATGCATGGCGGGCTCTTTAACACGAACTGAATCAAACTCATCTGACGGGAGGCTAGCCATTTCTGATGGAAAGAAGACTCTCGAATGTCCCAGGAAGATGACATGCGCATGCTAGTTATTTTTTATACATCATTTGTTAGAAATAAATATGCTATGATACAACATGACAGGATCAAAGTTTCACACTGGATAATTGCTGGACCATTACAGAACAGCACCACTCAAGATCAAAATAAAATCCCAAAGCTTCAAAACTATCATGGGAACCTGAGTCACCTTCACAACACAAACTCACCAACAGTTCCTGTAAGAAATATTTTCCCGCCCCTCTCACGGGTGTAGTCTAGGTCAAGGTAAGGTTAAAAGCCAAATCATAGTACAAGAGCTCGAATGTTGGTATCATCATATGATAACACCTATCCGAACAACCTCTGAAGTCATGGGTCTCATGGTCAGGTCTATAAAGCATCTGCCTCATAGCTGCCATGGCCACTTTATTCCTAGTTCCTATGGAATTCACTCATAGTCTGGGTATGAGGCCTTTTACTTCATGGAACAACCCACCCACCAAGAAAACCAGAATCCAAACAGTCCAGCCAAATCCAGCATGCAGAAAGTAAAGCGCACATAGGATGCAATGCAAACAGATAAATATGCAAAGCCGTAAAATAAACACCCAAAAAGAAAACAAACAAGAGCTAGGATCGACTCTGGGATGGACCAGCAAGAGGTCAATCTGTCCCCAGTGAAGTCGCCAGTTGAAACTGCCATGGTCGAACCTGTCATCTGGATGTAATGAAACATCAATGAAGTCGCCACCGAACGTCTTTTATCCCACCGAAAGGGAAAGGTAAACATCGAGAAAACCTGAAGAGGGAGAAATCACGGTCTTTCGACTGAGAGATCGGGTAAGGGAGTCTGTTATGCGAGGGGAAGGTATTAGCACCCCACACTCCCGTAGTACTCTATGGTATCCACTCTTGTTGTCTAATCTAATGGGTGTGGTCAAAACCTATGTTTATGGCTTAAAGCTAAAAAGGGAATGCATGCGAAAGAAAATAAAAAGAAAACAATGTAGGGAAAATAAAAATTTATGCTTGATCGGGCCCTACCCCAATGCCTACGTATCCCTTTTAAGGAATCAGAGCAGCCGTAGTTCGGCTTACATATTTTGGTTGGTTTGTGTTTTTTTAGTTAAGACAACAAAAATAGTCAAGATGGAAAAACATCAAATAAAATAATCAAACAAATGAGATGGTAAAACATAGACTAAATAATAACATGGTAACATGTCACAGATGACGAAACATCAAATGATAAAACACCACACCTAACAATGACATTGAGGATCAAAGTAGGATAACAAGCATGTGCGATGGCGAAACATCGGCTAAAAGATGACAAGATATCATGGCAAAGATGGCGAGACATCAATAAAACGGATGACAAAACACCATACCTAACAATGATATTGAGAATCAAAGTAGGATAACAAACATGTGCGATGGTGAAACATCAGCTTCAAACAAGTATGCGATGGGGAAACATCGTCTAAAAGATAACAAGATATCATGGCAAAGATGGCGAGACATCAATAAAATGGATGACAAAGCATCACACTTAACAATGATATTGAGAATCAAAGTAGGATAACAAACATGAGTGATGGCAAAACATCGACTTCAAACAAGTATGCGATGGTGAAACATCGTCTATAAGATAAAAAAGCATCCTGGCAAAGATGGAAAAACATCAATAAATAGGATGACAAAACATCACACCTAACAATGATAATGAGAATCAAAATAGGATACCAAACATGTGCGATGGCAAAACATCGGCTTCAAACAAATGTGCGATGGCGAAACATCGGCTATACCAGATTTAAAAAACAAAGCCAAGAGGCGCACGAACAAATAAGATTGATTTGTATCTTTTACCTTAAAGAAGGGTTTGAGTTTATTAGAAGTGTTTTATGATTTTCCAAGAAATCAATTTTTGTTTTAAGATGCAAAGTGCAAAGGAAGGAAAAACCACAAAGGGAAACTAGCCTAGCACTATCCCTAGTGTTATCATACAATGATTGACCCTAAGGTTCAGGATAAAGGAAAATCCTACTCTATGTTAGCATACATGGATTCCTATCTTACTCAACAAGCTAAAGGAAGCTTAACAAAACTATCCTATAGGGAACAAGCAATGAGAGCGAAGTCGTGATCTCAATTTCTAAATTGAGTGACTCATCGATCAATAATAGAAACAAAACAATAAAGATCCTATAGGGAACATGAACTGAGAGCGAAGTCGTGATCTTAATTTCTAAATTGAGTCACTCATCGATCAACAATTTAAAGAAACAAAGCAATAAACTTCCTATAGGGAACACACACTGAGAGCGAAGTCATGATCTCAATTTATAAATTGAGTGACTCATCGATCAAAAGCAAACACAACACATGTATCAAACAAAAACAGAGGGCCTCCTGACATATATCAGCAACAGAGGTCCCATCATGCAACATAGAACTATAAAAATATAAGAAAGGGAATAGTGCAATACCAAACAGATAACTATCCGTAGCAACTGAGCAAGAATAAAAGAAACCCGAAGAACTTCAAGCAAGCTGACATCAACAGACAAATCAAGTCAAAAATTACGCCATCAGGATGTAAGTATTGAGATATTCAGATATGAAAAAATCCCATGGGCAATGCATAGTATTCATAATCACATATATATCCTGCAGAGACTATCAAATATGCCAAGCAGAAGAGCAGTGCCAATATAATAAGTTGTGTTTCACAAATAAAGTGAAACACAGTAGCCTCAAGTCAAAAATGGAAAATATGGATGTGAAAACTGGAAATAAGATTCCTTCACTCTAAAAGCAATCCAATGGTGCAGGCTTGATCTCCTTACTTCACTGAAGCTGAATCACCAAGAATTTTGAAGAATGATCCAAGGAGAAGAGAGATTCGAAGCAATTTGCAGAGATACTTCCAAAATGTTCAGATTTGCAATGTAGTGATTATGAGCCTCCTCCTTCACAACTGAGCCTTTATTCTTGTTATATAGAACGAGGGTAAGAGGATATAAGTGGTATTTGGCACTCAAAACTGTTGGAGGCCAAGTTTGGTAGTTTTGGCCAAAAACGAGGATGCACATGGAGCCTGCGTTTCACTCATGCATTTGCTTGCCTTTTGTGCGTTTTGTGAGCCAAGTGAAGTCAGAATTACATACCCAAAGTGCCAGCTCATGATTGTTTGAAATGAGAGAGTGTTGGTGAATTTGCAAATTTGAGCAAGTTTTGTATTTTTTTCATTCAAGCAAGTTCAAGAAGCACATGGGCACAAAATGGTGAGTGTGATGGGCCTCATCATGTCACAAATTGTTCATGGGCTTGATTAGAAACAAAGGGAATGGCTAAAACTTGAGTTTGCAAGAAATGGCCATTTTGCAACAAATGAGTACAACTTGGAAAGGTATTGAAAATATATACAATCCCCTAGTTTTGAGTTTTTGCAATTGAATCAAGTAAGGTCCTCAAAATTTGACATGAAATTCAATAATTTTGGAAAATGACCTATAATTGTGTGACTTCCAAGCTTTATAACTCTAGACTCTTTACTAATTTGGATATGAAACCAAAAGGAGGTGAAAGATCATCCTCTTACCTTTCTAAGAATGTTTCATTTGCATTTGTTTTATCAAAGAAGAATAAAATATGAATTTTTGAAGTTAAGTCCTTATTTTCCAAAATTAGAAACTTTCAAGGTTTCTTCATGAACAAGTTTCCACCCAAACCTCAATCTTTTTGATCCAATGATAAAAATGGACTTTAAATATGAAAATTACACCCTTTAATTGATGGTTGACCAAAATTCACTGGGTCAACCCTGACTTTGACTGATTTTGACCAAAATGACCATTTTGCCCCTTTGAATCAATTGATCCACTTCCCCTCAAAATTGATTGTCAAGACTTCAAACATATGATCTTTCAAATATATAGAAGCCATGTACAAAGTTTCACTTCAAAATTCTCAAGAAGTCCTGATAAAAACCAAAACCCTAGTTTTGGTTAACACCTTAGGAGACTGATGGATCATCTTCAAAACTTGAAATCCTCTGGGCATCTTGACCAATTTTTTGTACAAGGACTCTTCAAATACCAAAGATATGTTGTAGCTTCCAAATCAAAATTTGTACATTGGTCAATAGCCTTGATCAAGCAAAACCCTAGTTTGACTGGTGAATCAAAAGAGTGATTCTTCTTATAATCAATCACCAACTTCAGCCCTCTGATGATCCAAAGAGATGGATAAAACATCTTGAGATATGCAATAACCTTTGATCTTGAAAGATCCAGAGGTTTAGATGATAAGATTCTTCTTGAGCAACTTGTCAATGCAATCAACCTTCCAAGCTCGAGGAAGACTTGATAACCAAAGTACTTTGATCCCATCACAATGTATGAATGCAATGCAATATGATATTCATGATGAAACAATCCTAAATCAAGAGGGTAAATTTTAGGGTGCAACAGTGACAAGTCATCGTCTTCTTCCCTGTCTGTCGTCTTAGGTACTAAACTTATACCTACAGACAAAACTCCATAGCTATAAACCTACAAGCTTCAAAAATTAATATGAAGCATGATAAATTAATTCTAGCTATACCAATAAACTCATCTTGATCTCACGAGTATCATGGCATTATTTTCTTGGTCCAATTTCACTTGTACAGAGAAGCCCCAGAACGACTTCTTAAACCCTAACAATGGCAATCATCAATATATGCATCAAAACTTCAATTAAATCATTCAAGCATGTTGAAAATATGTCAATAATCACAAATACATCATTAGAATATGCATAGGGTGCAAGAATTGTTGTAATCGATTTTGAAAAAAATATGTAAACCGTGTGAAGGCTATGGGATGATTCTGGGCTTGGGAGTGCTTGCAATTAATCGTGCTAGCTTTAGGAGAGGTCTAGGGAGCGATTAGCAGGTTTGGAATGATTTGAATCACCCTCTATGTGAGAAAATGATCCACCACTTTTTTGCAAAAATTTGAGTTTTCTTTCTCTGCTCTCATGACTGCAACCCTTGTTCTTTTACATTGTTTTTGTTCATTATATGTAGTGTGATGAATTAGGGCAACAAAAATGACCCGAATCTTTTGGAATTATGGAGATTGAATGTGATTTTCTTGCTATATGATATCTTTCTAAATCATGCTATTTTTTCTTCAATTTTCCTTGATTCAATTTGATATGATTAGGGCAGCTTAATTAGATTTGATTCTCACCAAAAATCAGATCAAAAAATCAATGGTTTATATTTTTTTTCATTTATTTGATTTAATGTGATTTTTAATAAATAATATTCAAAATAAAATAAATAAATAGAGAAAATAATATATGGCTACTAATTTGGGTCGTGGACCATGTCCCTAACAAGATACAATCCTGAAATGCAAGGCCCATTTAACAAAAAATGCACTTTTGAGCACATTTGACTTTTGGCAATTTTCCAAAAATGGTCAACTTTGACAATCCATATCTCTTCCAATTTTAACCCTAGAGAGGTGTTCTTGGACTTTTTAGAAAGCTTAGGATGTCCCCTAAACAAACCTTTTAGTCTCATCTCAATTGGTTCTTCCATGTTCATGTAAAAAGCTTTGACCCAAAAGGTGTTTTTGTTGGCTTTTCAAAAGGACCTATAATGTAGAAATCCATATCTTTTTATGAGTGCATTTTTTAAACTTGAGGAATGAAGATGAGTTATAGGAAATTTCATTCTCTTTGAAATGAGCCTTGGATTAGAAATTTATGATAAAGTATGAGAAAGTTATGCTTGGTCAAAGTTTGGTTGACTTTTCTTGATAAACCCTAATTTAGCAACTTTTGAGTTTTTATGAATTAGGAGAATTCCTTGAGGAATCATGATCAACCCTTGATAAAATGATGAGTATAACTTCAAAATATTGATTTTGACCAAAAATCTTGAAGTTTGACTATATGTGGGTCACAGTTGACTTTTGACCTAAAACAGTCAATTCTCAAGAATCTGGACAGTTGACTGAGTAAACTTCTTGTGTAGGGTGTAACGGCCCATTTTATTTAATATTATATTATATTAATATTTTCGAGTTACCGTTTGACATTTATTTTTGCGACGAGAACATTTAAATTAACCGATATATCTGTTAATATATTTGGTGACGTTTTATTCGGACCGGTAATTATTTTATTCGGTCCGGTATTTGTTTTGAGGGACCGGTAATTATTTTATTCGGTCTGGTATTTGTTTTGAGGGACCGGTAATTATTTTATTCAGTCCGGTATTTATTTTGAGGGACCGGTAATTATTTTGTTCGGTCCGGTATTTATTTTGAGGGACCGGTAATTATTTTGTTCGGTCCAGTTTTTATTTTGTTCGGTTCGGTAAAATATTATTCGGACCGATATTTAATTATTTGGAGTTATTTTAATTATTTGGGTTAATAATATTATTTTATATTATTTAGTGTTAATTATTAATATATTTTAAGAAGGGCTTTTTGGTATTTTGTCTAGCTTTTGTCTTGCATCAAAACAAACCAAACACACTTGTTTTATGACATAACATACAAAACACACTTTATAAGAGTTAGAGAGAACAAGAAGGTCTTGGAGAGAAGAGCAAGAAGAACACCATAGCTTGGGTTTTGGGTTGTTTGAAATCATCAAGAATCATTTCAAGTATCTAAGGTAAGGGGTTTGATTTTCCAATGCTTATAGTTAGGGTTTGATTTGGTATATTTTGATTTGGGATAAAATTGATGTTAGGGTTCTTGAGATTTATTGAGATAAATTAGGAGAGTTAATTTAGGTGTTACTATTGTGGGATTAATGCTTTGTTAATAGAAATTGAATTAAGAAAACTAAATTATATTAATTAAGTTTAGTTTATAACCTAAAGAACTTGCAGTATGTTCATTATATGAGGTTTAGAAACCTAAAAACTAGCAGTATGTTCATTATATGAAGTTTAGAAAACTAAAAACTAGCAGTACGTTCATTATATGAGGTTTAGAAAACTAAAAACTAGCAGTATAATCATTATATGAAGTTTAGAAAACTAAAAACTAGCAATATAATCATTATATGAAGTTTAGAAAACTAAACTAGCAGTATAATCATTATATGAAGTTTAGAAAACTAAAAACAAGCAGTATATTTATTAAATGAAGTTTAGAAAACTAAACTAGCAGTATATTTATTAAGTGAAGTTTAGAAAACTAAAAGTACTAGTAGTATGAAATTAATGTACTATGCAGTATATATCAAATATTTATATTAATTAAATACAAATATGACATGAGTTAGCCGATTTAATTTGGAACTCGATTATGTCTGATTTCCCGATTTTGGAAATTTCTGCGACAGAGCTAGTTGCTCCGAATTGAACGTAAATTGACGTGCTAGCTAATTTCAAAGTGTAGAACATCGTGGTGTGGTTAGTTTTTTCGAGATTTCGAGTTTTTATGAAGCGACCCGAAATAGGCCAATTTACGGTTAATTTGAAATGGGTTGCGTTTTAGTCAGTTTAAGTCGCGTATGGACAATCCAATTGCGACATTAATGATTATGATTGAAGCCAATTATTATGAATGACTTTCGCGACGATTATTCATGTTTGACTATTTTTTCCGTGTTTGAAATTTAGTGAATTATTTGATAATGATGTGGTGTGATTAAATATGATGTTTGCGACGGTTTATTTATAATGAATACTTGATGATATGAGATGCGATGATATGTTTATCTTGATGTGGATGAATATGGTGACGTGGGTTTTATACCAATTTTGATGTGCGATGATGATGTTTTGTTGTGTCGTATTTGTGATACCGTGTTGTCGAGTCACATGCATTGCATTGGCGACGAGGGTTTTTATGCCAAGTGACGATGGGCTTTTATGCCGAATGTCCCTAATTATGGACAAAGCGACGGGTACCACATGCATAACATAGTTGTGTCTCATAGAGTCGGTTATGTTTATTTTTGAGTCTTTTGGCGTTGAGTTTTATTTCATGGCTTATGATGAATTGCGATGATATATGATACTTTGTTTTGTGATTATTTTTGTGATTACTATGTTTTGTGATTTTTATGATACTTTTTTTTGTGATTAATTTCATGATGAGAAAGTGATGAATATAACATGACGGTAAAGCGGCGATATGAGTTTATGGCGATGAAGTTTATGTCTTGTTTTGGTATGATTATGATGATTACGTGACGAAATTAAAGTGTTGATTTTATACACTAAATGACGATTTAAAGTGTGTGAGATTTGGATATGTGCTGACATACTCTTATTAATCCTATATCATTTATGATTCCAAAACTGTTTATATATTTTATCATGCCTTTAATTATATGTTTTGGAGTATCTCACCCTTTACTTGTTTCACCGTTGCCTTTATATTGGTAACGTGCAGGTGATCCACGAGGATGATGAGGATTAGCTCGAGTCTCTTTATTTTGAGTCGGTCTGCTCCGATAGTAGTAACACTCGGGATTTGGGCGACGTTATTATTTTGATAGGATAGTTTATGTATACTATCTTATGACTTTACGTATTCATGATAACATGATGATACGTACATTTTGTGAACACATCCGCTGTGTTGTGATTAGTCATATGTTTATATGATGATTTATGTTATGAATCGGTATATCCGAATTTTGATTTTGTGATGTGCATTATAATGCAAAGTGATGAAAAACACGAATATGTGATACCTCAATTTATGTTTGGATGAAATTTTGAAACTCTGATTTTATTATTAATTACGAGGGGCAGAATTGGGGTGTTACATTAGTGGTATCAGAGCAGGTCGGTCTGTCCGACCAAGTTATTGAGTTTGTTGTCGTCTATCAATCAAGTATTGTTATTTGTTGATTCTAATCCTTGTTTTGTTTTGAGCAGAAGTTGTTATGGCTGGAAGGAACACTGGTAGGAATGATGAGGCTCTTGCTGCTGCTATGCAGGCAATGGCTCAGGCTTTCCAAAACCCGCCGAATGCTGACGAGAACACTGGGTCTCGTAGTTTGGCAACCTTCCAAAGAGAGAATCCTCCTACTTTCCAAGGAAATTATGATCCCAAAGGTGCTTTGGCGTGGCTGAAGGAGATTGAAAGAATCTTTCATGTGATGGATTGCACTCCTGTGCAAAGGATCCGTTATGGTACTCATAAACTAAGTGCTGAAGCGGATGACTGGTGGGTTGAAACCTGTCAGAGGCTTGAGGTTGCTGGTGAGTGTGATCGGTGGATCTGGAACTGACTGTTTAACGCTGGTTCGCGAAATGTCGCGGAAGCAAGAGTCGCCACCGTCTTTTATTTTCTCCAAATGGAAAGGACAAAAGCACAGAAAAATTCCTTAAAGAGATTACTCTCGGTTCGGGAGGTAGATTATAGAAAGGGAAGGTGTTAGCACCCTTTCTATCCATGGTTATCCATGGGCTCTTAGATACTTGCTCATTTGTGTTTTCAAAAAGGTTTGTTTGCTTTTCAATTGTGGGTTTAAAAAAGTTTCTTTGAAAAATTTCAGTTCGACTCGTACGTCAGAGTGTTTGAAAAATTTGCTTTGAAAGCTTTTGAAAAAGTGTCAGTGTGAAAAGGTTTTTTTGTTTGTTTTTGAAGAGAGCAAGTATCCATGAGAACCTACCTACCCTAAGGAATTCGTCTGTGTAAATGTCCTTTAAAGTAGTGCCATCCCACCATTGAGAGGTAGGTAGCACCACCGTTGGAGGTGTTCGGGTCAATTCGAGGTTCGGGACATGGTGATCACCAGAGTAATGGGAAGACACCTTAGAAGCTACCCTCATGCCAGGTTCCCGGATCATGAGGACTTACTAAGACATCCTCTACTCGACGATCACCTTTCGAGGCAAGGCAACAGTGAGGCGTACCCTAGGGGTGGTGTGTGATTTGTGTGTCATGTTCATTGATATTTGTCTTGTCATGTTTGTCGTGTTCTACGCTTGATTTTAATTTAAGTCCATTCATTCTTGCATGCATATTTATCAGTTAGGAGTGCGAAAAATAAATCTAAGATTATTACAAAGGCGCGGGTCCACATCGCCAAAATTTCCAGGACCCGATTTAGCGGAAAGTAAAAGAGCAATAAAAAGTGCAAGGAATTCAAGGTTACATGGCTTCGGGGCAATTACAAAACTATTTAAACGATATAAAGTAAACGCGCGAAAATAAAGGAATTAAACGAACTAGGGCATTGGACCCTTTTACCACAATAATTAAATTAATGAATTAAAGATTGAAATTAAATGAAAATAATATTTTTGGTATTTTGTGTTTTTTAAATTTAATAAGGGAAGGAAATTAATTGAAATTAAATTGAAAGACAAACCCTAATTCTAGTATTTTTTATTTATTATGAAAGTTTTTTGATTAAACCTAAATTAAACTCTAAATTAATTTATGTATAGTTAAAATAAGGAAATAAATAAATAAATAATATTATTCTGAAAAAAAAGGAAAATTAAAATAAGAAAGTAAAAAGTTATTTAAACCTAAATTCTACTTGTTTTTGATTTTTATTAGAAAGATTAAAATTATAACTTAATTAACTTAAATTATTTACATGCCAATTTATTTACGAAAATAATTATAATAAAATATTATAGTTTTTTTTTTTTATTTTCTGGATTTTTATGTTTTTATATATTATATTTTTTTTGTAAACAAAACTATTAATTAATTTAAGACAATAAAACAAATAAGCAAATAATAAAATAAGACATAAAAGAAAATTAGAAAGTAATGCAAACCGGGGGGGGGTAAACCCAATTTTGGAGGTTCAGGCCTTAGACATTGGCCCATTGAGCTTCAGTTTTCGTTGGCCTTTTTGGATTATGTGGTAGCGCGTTGACTTGCCTTCATGGTATTCCCTGGATCCTGGCCCTTGGATTAGAGTAACTGGACGCGTGGATGGTAATTATTGAGTGTGCATGATGATCCTGGCCCTGGGCGCTGCATGGGATTAAGCATTGAAAAATAATATAGGATATTGCAAGAGTCCTGGGGTTCGAACCCAGGACAAGGGGATTGCTAGCGCCTGCGTCAACCATTTGTGCCAATTGATCCAATTGATATATAAATAAGTAATGAATATAATAAGATAAAACAAAAGTTAGCGCTTCAAAACGCGCGAAATTTCAAATCTTCCAATCAACACTGGCCAGCACATCGTCTTCTCCGTTTGCTTTATTTCCTGAAAAAAGAACAAATATTTAACGGGGGTTTTAAACCCCCTCAAACTGAGCCAAATTCAATAATAGCGATTAGCACGCCTTGGTTCAGAAATTTGTCGCGAGCATTGGAATCGTTTCGTCCAAACCTCCTGATTATGATCCTGGCATTATGGTGTTTCAATTTTACCAGATAAGGGAATCCCCAATTTCAGAAACCTGTAACCCTAGTTTTTGATTATGGCATAATCTCATATATAGCACGAAAAAGCAATTAAATCACATGGTTAGTTTCAAAACTTGACAAAGAACATGAATGTATGATTAGAATGCAGTAAAGATGCCTAGAACTGAGAATACGATTTTGAAATTTCCATGGACTTTCGTGAGTTCCGTACCCTAATTCTTTGAGCTTTTGTTGTTGTTAATGGTTGAGAAACAGTCAATGATGTCTCAGGATGCTAATGGGATGAAGATTGAAGCCTGGAACGACCTCTAAGGCACTTTTCAGATTTGGAATTTTTATGGGAAATTTTCAAGTTTGTGTATTGTGTATGAGCGCAGCTTGCAGTCTCTTGCTTTAGGTTTACCTTCTGATACTTGTAAGGAATGATTTAGGTCAAGAAAGTTGCATAAAATCCATAGTATTCAATGTTTGAATATTTGATTTGGTTAAGAATCTTTTTCCAATCTTTTTTCATGGTTTTTGATGTCAATTAGTTCCAATCATACCAAATCTTTCCTCATTTGCCTTCACACGAAATATTGAGCCTATAATGTGTATAAAAAGATTTTTCATGTTAAGGTTTATATTTTTCATGAATTAAAATCATTTAAATGAATATAAATTAATATTAATTCAAATAAATAATTAAAAAATATGAGAATACTTCCCTTTGGGCCTAGTGGTCGTGCATAGGCTTGGCATGAAGAAATTTGGAAGAAAATTGGGCCCATTTGCATTTTTAGGCCTTTTGCATCAATGTTGACTTTTTCAAATTCCTAAAAATTTCCCAACTTCCACAAGGCATAACTTGGTCAATTTTTAAGCTTTTCACATGTTCTTGGACATTTTGGAAAGGTCTTTGAGTCCTTTAACCAATGCCTTTGGTCCCATGTCATTTTGATTTACCAATCTCAAGTTATGGCCTTTGACTTAAAGTCACTTTTTGTTGACTTTTGAAAATGACCTATAATGTTGAAATTGATAACTTTTTGTGAGAGCATTTCTTGGACTTGGAACATGAAGATGAATTGTAGGAAATGTCTTTCTCTTCAAAATGAGCTTTGGATGGAATTTTTCTGATAATCCATGTGAAAGTTATGCCCTGGTCAATTTCTGTTGACTTTTTCAGCTGTCCAAATATAGCAACTTTTGCATCTTTGATGATTTCTGAGCCAAATTTTGAGAATCATGATCAAGCATTGATCAAATGATGTTTGTGGCTTAAAAATGATATATTGACCAAAAATTTGAACTTTTGACTGTCAAATGACCATTTTGCCCCTACAGTTGACTGTAGTGCAATCTAGGGTTTTGACTGTGCAATTTTGAGCTGAATGCCTTGAAACTTGACATGAAGACACTTGACCATCTTTTTAAGCATGTGAGACTTGATTGGGCCTTTGGAAAGTTCATTTGCTTGACTAGAACTCAAACCCTAGTTTTGACTGTCTAGAAGACAGTTGAGCTGCATACCTTGGGGGGAATTTTGTGACCTTGACTTGACAAATCCTGATGAATATGGGAGGGCAAATTTTGGGGTACAACAGTTGCCCCTGTTCAATCTTCTTAGACCTGAGGATGCAGATTGGCTGACGTGCCTTTCATAATCCGAGGGTAGAAGATGATTGAACACTAAAGTGCCCAGAAATTTGCGCTCACATAGTGACAGTAATGGGGAATGGGCTTATAGATGCCATTTAGAGATTGCTGACTAGGGTGATGGGCTTATAGATGCCATCTGGTTGCTGATTGCGTAAGAGATTCCTTAGCGGCAACCTGCATACCTGCAAAACAGAAAAATGAGTACCTGACACGTCGCAGGAGCTGATTTTAGATGCTTGGTATAGATGTGTCCTGACTGGTTGCAGGAGCTGAGTCTGGAGCTTCAAACGCTGATGAATGAACCAGGGATGGTTACCGCTTTAGCCTGAAGGGTAAGAAAATCCTGAATGATCTCAACAACGCTCGTTGAGAAAATCTTGGTGAGAATTACCGTCTTCATAGTGTCAGGAAGAGAACCAAAGGACATTACAATCTCAAAGGGAGTTACCTCACTCACGTTGGAGAGGGAACTATAGGAAATTATAATCTGGAAGGAAATGTCACCTCACGCTCATGCCGGAGAGGGAAACATTTGAAGAAGGAATTACCACCTCACACGCCGTTGGAGAGGGGACCATAAGAGAATATCACCTCACGCTCATCGTCGGAGAGGAAAACATCTTGAAAAAGGAATTACCACCTCACGCTCACCGTCGGAGAGGGGACCACAAAAGAATATTACCTCACGCTCATCGTCGGAGAGGAAAACATCTTGAAAAAGGAATTACCACCTCACGCTCACCGTCGGAGAGGGGACCACAAAAGAATATCACCTCACGCTCATCGTCGGAGAGGAAAACATCTCGAAAAAGGAATTACCACCTCACGCTCACCGTCGGAGAGGGGACCACAAAAGAAACTTTAACTTCAACAACGCTTGTTGAGGAAAAATCTTGGTGACCTCAACAACGCTCGTTAAGGAAGTCTTGGGTGACTTTATCTTCAACAACGCTCGTTAAGAAAAATCTTGGTAACCTCAACAACGCTCGTTAAGGAAATCTTGGGTGACTTTATCTTCAACAACGCTCGTTGAGAAAAATCTTGGTAACCTCAACAACGCTCGTTAAGGAAATCTTGGGTGACTTTATCTTCAACAACGCTCGTTGAGAAAAAATCTTGGTAACCTCAACAACGCTCGTTAAGGAAATCTTGGGTGACTTTATCTTCAACAACGCTCGTTGAGAAAAATCTTGGGTGTCTTCTACTGGGATAAGAACCAGGGAGATCTTAGGGTCGATCTGACTGAACCAGAGAAGGCCTTGGACTGGGTAAGAATCAGGAAAATCTTAGG
The DNA here is from genome assembly GCA_948472305.1 of Vicia faba. Lineage (NCBI taxonomy): Eukaryota > Viridiplantae > Streptophyta > Magnoliopsida > Fabales > Fabaceae > Vicia > Vicia faba. The sequence goes on from OX451741.1 coordinate 1,196,902,690, forward strand.
GTTGATTGGACTGGACCGGTCTAGGTCTTGAAATGTGATTGAGAATTTAAACTGCATCTTTCCTGAAAGGTAAAAGTCAGTCATATGCAATGTATGATATGCAATGACGTTCTTGATGTAAATGAGACTTGTATGATATGATGTGTCTATGCATGCTATAATGATGTATGTGACGTTTTATGAATGTATATTTCTGTCTAGGAAAGTAAATCCTTGACAGGCGCTAGGAAGTCGTATCCTGGGCTGATGTTGAGGTATTGATTTCCCTTCCGCTGGGGATGGTAGTTGCAAGAATACTGGTAGGAGAAGATAACTCCGTTGAGGAATAAACTTGGCAAATGGAAGATTCTGCGGGGAGAAAAGATACTCTGACGACCATGCTAGGAAGCGGTACTCTGTGGGGATAGCGATGCTTTGCTGAGTTGATGAAGATAACTCCGCTGGAGATGCCATTGATGAGTTATGCTGGGGATATGAAGATACTTTGCCGAGGACGCTCTTTCCGTGGCTTTTGGCTGAGGATAACCCAGTTATATCCTGTTACGGAAATAACTCTTTAAATCAAGCCGGGACGACGCGTTCGTGCTTTGCGAGGGATAAGCTTCCAGAATCTACTGGGGATAAGCTTGCTGCTTGGGGAGATATGGATTCCAACTTTCCTGGGGAAACTGGATTGGATTCTTCTGGGGGAGGTTTGAATTGCAGGGAAGTGACTGCTTTGAATGGTAGTATACCGCCGGGGAACAATCTTTAGACCAAGATTGCCGGGGATGCTTGTGTACTGCTGCTGGGGAAGTATTGAGATCTACGGGAGGATACCCAATTTCCTTGATATTTGATGATTTGCTTGGAGGAGAATGTATTGACTTGTTGAACCACTCTCTGGGAATTAAGATACACTTGGCCGTGTTCTGTAGCTGAACCTACCCTGGTACCTTAGAGGATAGAACAATTAGACTGCTCAGACAACTCTCTTATTGCCCCTGTTCCTAGTGTCACCTGCAATGAATTCCTTCGTTTCGTATGCAAATATTTACGAGTTAGCAAATTATTGTCAATGCATACATCACAAATTGAACCTTGGACGTTCTTCGCAAAACAAAACAGAAAAAAGAAAAACACTTGGGCACGTTTAACTGAAAATATATTTTTATTGATTTTTGAATGGCCTGAAAATAGGCGTTTTGTGTACAAGAGGCTGACGCCCTAGTAAGAGGTACGTCGCCGATCAAAAGAGTTTATACAAGTTTTGTATAAAAGAAAAATAAAACAGCTGTGTGAAAGATGAATGATCCACTGGGTTTCAACTCTGCTATTGCCATTATAACTCCGAGCGTCTCATCACTTGATGACTTTGGTTGAAGGTGAAGCTGACTGATCGATGCCGTTTTGAACTTGATGCTGATACCGGATTCTGGATGCACAGTGATCAAATGAGGCATAGTTTTACGCTTTATCCCTAATTTTTGCCTGGACTGCCCTTTCGGGTTTTCAGTCCACCGGGATACCCTTTTTTGCCCAAGCCGCCTTTTCAGGTTTTCGGCTTGCCGGGTGTACAGATTTTTTCATTTTCATCCCTACATTTTGCCCGAACCCTTTTGGTTCGACGGGAAGCCCTAATTTTTGCCTAGGCATGTCAGCCTAGCGGGTCTTTTTTCATGCGTAGTATTTTTTAACTATGTCTGCATTGGCGGGGTGAGGAAGGTCGTCACCATCCATGTTGGTCAAGATCATTGCTCCTCCTGAGAACACATGTTTAACCACAAATGGCCCTTCGTATGTAGGGGTCCATTTGCCCCTTGGATCACTCTGAGGAAGGATGATTCTTTTGATAACCAGATCCCCAACTTGATATTCTTGTGGTCTGACCTTCTTGTTAAATGCCCTGATCATTCGTTTTTGGTACGTCTGACCATGACAGATAGCAGCAAGTCTTTTCTCGTCAATGAGGTTGAGTTGGTCAAGTCGTGTCTGAATCCAATCATCTTCGTTCAGATTTGCATCCTTCATTATCCGGAGAGAGGGAATTTGCACTTCGATCGGCAAGACTGCCTCCATGCCATAAACCAGAGAGAAAGGAGTTGCCCCGGTTGACGTCCTTGCTGAGGTACGGTACCCATGCAGAGCGAACGGTAACATCTCGTGCCAATCTTTGTACGTCACTGTCATTTTTTGCACGATCTTCTTGATGTTCTTATTTGCTGCTTCTACAGCCCCATTCATCTTCGGTCTGTAAGGAGAAGAATTGTGGTGCTGTATCTTGAACTGTTCGCAGAGCTCAGCAATCATCTTATTGTTCAAATTGGTACCGTTGTCTGTAATAATCCGTTCAGGGACGCCGTATCGACAAATCAGATTGTGCCGAATAAACCGTGCCACAACAGTCTTGGTTACTGTAGCATAGGATGCTGCCTCAACCCACTTTGTAAAATAGTCAATCGCCACTAAGATGAAGCGATGTCCGTTAGATGCCGTAGGCCTTATTTCACCGATCATGTCTATGCCCCACATTGCAAATGGCCAAGGCGCAGTCAGAACATTCAGGGGAACCGGAGGAACATGCACTTTATCTGCATAGATCTGGCACTTGTGGCATGTCCTAGAATGTTGGTAGCAATCAGCTTCCATGGTGGACCAGTAATATCCTGCCCGTAGGATCTTCTTAGCCATAGTATGCCCACTGGAATGCGTACCAAAGGTCCCTTCGTGTAGCTCTTCCATGATTCTTTCCGCTTCGGTCTTGTCCACACAACGCAGTAAGGTTGAATCATGGTTTCTCTTGTACAAGATGCCGTTGCTTAGGAAGAACTTGGATGCGAACCGTCTCAGGAATTTCTTATCATTGATAGAGGCACCTTCAGGGTATTCCTGAGCTTCCAGATATCTCTTCACTTCGTGGTACCAGGGCTTCTCAGTTACCAATTCAGATTCGAGATCACAACAGTATGCCGGTTCGTCCAGTTTCCAGATGATGATCCGGGGAGCCTCATTATCCCATTTGACCTTGAACATTGAAGACATGGTAGCTAACGCGTCCGCTAACTGATTCTCTTCCCTTGGAAAATGCTCAAAGGTTATCTCTGTGAAGTGGGGAATCATGGTCAACACACATTCTTTGTAAGGAATCAAGTTTGGATGTTTCGTATCCCACTCTCCGTTGATCTGATTGATCACAAGGGCGGAATCTCCGAAGACACTGAGGAACTTGATTCGTAGGTCGATAGCAGCTTGAAGACCCATGATACACGCCTCATACTCTGCCATGTTGTTGGTACAGTTGAAACATAGCCGGGCAGTGAGTGGAGTATGAGTACCCTGTGGAGATATGATGATGGCGCCGATACCATTTCCCAAAGCATTAGAGGCTCCGTCAAAGTGCATAGACCATCGGGATCCTGGTTCAGGTCCTTCATCCGGTCCAGGTACTTCACAATCAGTTACAATCATGATGCTTTCATCCGGAAACTCGAAGTTCATTGATTGGTAGTCATCTACAGCTTGATGAGCTAAGTGGTCTGCCAATACACTTCCCTTGATGGCTTTCTGGGTGGTGTACTGAATGTCGTATTCCGTCAAGATCATTTGCCATCTTGCGATTCTCCCAGACAGAGCAGGCTTTTCGAATATGTATTTTATCGGATCCATCTTTGAGATCAATAAGGTAGTGTGAGTCAGCATATACTGTCTCAGCCGGCGAGCAGCCCATACCAAAGCGCAGCAAGTTTTCTCAAGCAGTGAGTATCGGGTCTCACAGTCGGTAAACTTTTTGCTAAGGTAATAAATGGCATGCTCTTTTCGGCCAGACTCGTCATGCTGCCCCAGCACACACCCCATTGAGTTGTCTAGCACTGTCAGATATAGTATCAGAGGTCTCCCTTCAACCGGTGGCATGAGGATGGGTGGTTCTTGGAGATACTCTTTGATTTTGTCGAAAGCAGCCTGACATTCATCGTTCCAACGTACTACCTGATCTTTCTTCAGTAGCTTGAAGATTGGCTCACAGGTAGCAGTCAGATGAGAGATGAATCGAGCGATGTAATTCAGGCGTCCTAAAAAGCCTCTGACTTCCTTCTCTGTCTTAGGAACTGGCATCTCTTGAATAGCCTTGACCTTGGCAGGGTCCACTTGAATACCTTTATCACTGACCACGAAGCCTAGCAATTTCCCAGATCTTACCCCGAAGGTGCACTTGTTCGGGTTCAATCTCAGCTTGTACAGTTTCAGACGGTCAAACAACTTCTGCAGGTGATCTAGATGCTCTTCTTCAGTCTGGGACCTAGCGATCATGTCGTCCACATACACTTCGATCTCATGATGGATCATATCATGAAACAAGGCAACCATGGCACGCTGGTAGGTTGCCCCAGCGTTCTTTAACCCGAACGGCATGACCTTGTAACAGAAGGTGCCCCACTGAGTGACGAATGTAGTCTTTTCCATGTCTTCAGGTGCCATCTTAATCTGATTGTAACCTGAAAAGCCATCCATGAAAGAGAACACCTTATGCTGAGCTGTATTATCAACAAGGACATCAATGTGAGGTAAAGGGAAGTCGTCCTTGGGGCTGGCCCTGTTTAGATCCCTGTAATCCACACACATTCTGACCTTGCCGTCCTTCTTAGGTACCGGCACCACATTAGCAACCCACTGAGGGTAAGAAGTCACTGCAAGAAACCCGGCATCAAACTGTTTCATCACCTCGGCCTTAATCTTCTCGGACATCTCTGGACGCATCCGACGAACCTTTTGTTTAATTGGAGGGCAGTCTTCTCTAGTCGGCAAATGATGGACAACAATATCGGTATCCAACCCTGGCATGTCTTCGTAGGACCAGGCAAAGATCTCCATATAGTCATGTAACATTTTGGTTAACCGTTGCTTCATGCTGAGCTCTAGGTTAGCACCAATCTTTACCTCTTTTCTGTCTGCCTCAGTACCCAGGTTTATTGTTTCCACTGGCTCTTCATGTGGTTGAATTGCCCTCTCTTCCTGAAGCAATAGTCTTGCAAGCTCGCCAGGCACTTCGCAATCATCTTCACCTTCGTCTTCGGCTAAGTTGATCGGATTTTCGAAGTCATAATTGGCATTAGCAGAGCTGTTATCAGTGAGATCCAGAGTGGATTGGAACCTGTATGAGTGAGTGTGTGTGTAAATACAGCTGTTTTTGAAAATTATGTAAAGGAAATGAAAGATAAAAAAGGAACACAATATTTGCAATGCGAAAATAGTCCAAGATTTTCATTCATGATGTATAAAATGACAGTTTATATGCCCTCACAAATAGAACCACGGTGCCTCGGGTAAGACACCGGGCCATAGAGTTTATCATAGTTTATTACAAAATGAAACAAAGAAATTTATTACTTAGTGTCAAAAGAAACAGAGAGATTGTCCTTGGCGCTCCAATTGTTAAGTCCACCATCAGCAGCCGGGTAGATCCAGCTATCAAACTCAGCTTCGTCAACTTCCTCATCATCCCCAATAGCATTTACCCCATGAGCAGGCAGGGGAGCTGTCACCACATTAGGCTTGTCAGATGCCTCAAATTGTACCTCCTTAGCATCAATGAGGTCCTGCAGCTTGTTCCTTAGTGCCCAACAGTCATCAGTGGCATGCCCCGGGCTATCTGAATGGTAAGCACAACGGGCATTCGGGTTGTACTTAGGAGAGGTAGTGTTAGGGAACTTTGGTGCCTCCTTGACAGATACCAAATTGGTTGCGAGCAGCTGTGGCAGAATCTGCGATAGGGTCATGCTTAACCGGGTAAACTCTCTCCGGGGTCTATCAACCCTTTGAGGATTGTTTGGCCGGGGAGCGGCAGCAGGTTTAGCGATCATGACCGCACTGACAGATTGGCGGCGATCAGGTCTTTCTGATTTTCTGGAGCCATACACAGCACTAGACTCCTTCTTAAACGGTTTCTTGTCCGACCCAGATGATGATGCAGCCTTTGCAATCTTTCCAGACTTCAACCCAGCTTCAATTCTCTCTCCAGTTAAGATCAAATCAGTGAAACCAGCAGAAGAATTCCCAATGAGATGATTAAAGAACGGCCCAGACAGGGTCCCCAAGAACATATCCACTAACTCTCGATCAGTCAAAGGTGGCTGCACCCTGCCAGCCAGATCTCTCCACTTCTGCGCGTACTCTTTAAAACCTTCGCTTACGCCCAACGACATACCCTGGAGTTGGGTACGCGTGGGGGCAAGGTCGGCATTATACTGATACTGCTTGTAGAAAGCAGTAGCCAGCTCCTCCCAGTTACGAATTTTGGTCCCATCCAGCTGATAGAACCATTCGAGGTGAGTCCCTGAAAGACTCTCCTGGAAGAAGTGGATCCATAGATTCTTGTCCGCAGAGTACGGCTGAATCTTTCGAACATAAGACCTCAAATGCAGCTTGGGACAGGATGCCCCGTCATATTTGGAGAAGGTGGGAGCTTTGAATTTATGTGGAATAACCACACCAGTTGACAAACCCAGATCTCCGAAATCCAGCCCAGGTGTCTGTTGAACTTCCATGGCCTTCAACCTGTCCTCCAGTTGTTTGTACTTGTTGTCTTCAGGAGGGTATTGTTCCTCATCAAAATCTGTCTCGTTGTCGGAGACCACCGGACTAGGAACCCTTGCTTCTGCCTGAGAAGGACTTTTGCCAACAGAAGAAACAACCTCTTCTTGGTGCAGAGTATTACCCAACCTTCGGCCCGAGTTGAATAGAACAGTTCTTCTTTTCTTCTTCTTCTCCTTCTTCAGGAGCATGGTCTTCAATTCATCTTGGCCTTTAGCTAGACCCAGGATTAACTCTTGAAACTGCGCATTCTGCGCCTGGAGAGCCTTGATTGAAGCCTCAGTTGATTCAGATCCGGAATTCATGATGCTGAAATAAACAGCGAAGAACTGTAAGCAACCTGAAAAGGGAAAAACCTGCTATGCACATGATGTATGAAATGCGTATGAATTATGTTTTCAAAGACAATCGGGAATCAACTTTGTAAACAAAAAGGAACACACTTCATTAGATTCAACTTTGCAACTGAAATTATTCAACAAGTTGCCCTTAGGCGTTTACATGAAATGAAACAACTGGAAAGGAAATAAAAACTGTAAAGGCACGTTCAGAATTCCTCATTGATCCCATGGTCTCCTCTTCTCAGTACGGAGGTAGGCATTCAGAGCTCTTTCATTCTCCAACTGCTTTGTCAGCTTCTGGACCTTTGATTCCTGCTCGTGGAATTTTTCCCGGTAAGAATCCCGTTCTTCTTGCAGTTGTGACCAAGATCTCTTCAATGTCTCATAATCAGTAGGTATCTGAGGAGGAAGGATAGTTGGAGGAACACCATCTTTATCAGGACACTCAAGAATGACGGGTCTGACAGCTTCATACGGCATACCTAACTTTTGAGCGCGGATGCGGACCCATTTGTAGTAGGCTTCCATAGGTAGAGAAGTCTTTGGCCCTAGTTCTTGTGGGTCAGCTTTATGAACCTTCTCCCAAGCCTTGATGAACCTACGACGTAGCTCGTCACTATCCACCTGAAACTCGAAACTGATGTGAGGCACCAACATCTCATGGGGGCCTGCTCTTCTTGCTCTTCCAAACTGACGGAGTGCTAGACATGGATTGTACGAGATCCCTCCTTGAGTACCAATCAGAGGAACATTAGGATACTCCCCGCATCGATCAATAATAGCTATCTCATCCAAACCTCTGCAAGTCCAAATGATGTCTTTATCGGTGAGAGACATTAACCTGTGAGCCCAACTTCTCCCTTCTTGGTTCTTCAGTACGGACTTAGGGAGGTGCGAAATAAACCACCTCACCAACAAAGGGATACAACACCATAGGGTTCCTCGTCTTCGGGTAGTACGGGCATGAAGTTGTTGCAAGATGTCACCCAAGAGAGTGGGCACAGGATTCTGAGACATAAAGATCCTAATGGAAGTGACATTGATGAAGTTGTCAGGATTAGGAAACAGGACTAACCCATAGATTAGGAGAGCCAAGATGTCTTCATATGCCCTAAAGTCCAGGTCATTCCAGAAGCTGTTAGCTTTACCAATCAGAAACTTGGCCAAGAAACCCTTAACTCCGCTTCTAGTTACCCAGTTGTCTGTTACCTCTTGATGGGTCAAAGGAAGAGCTGCAGCAATGTCCTCAAGCCTGAGGGTCTTTTCCCAACCAGTAAAGGGAGTCTGATCCAAGATAGGGATACCAAGCAGGTTGGAGAACTCTTCCAGGGTAGGGACCAGCTGGAAGTCTTGGAAGGTAAAGCACTGGTACTGAGGGTCATAGAACTGGGTCAGAACACTCATCAACTGTTGATCCCGCTTTGCAGTGACTAAACTGAGAAGAGAACCATGCCTCTGAATGAAGGAAGTGGTGTTTGGAATTCTGCTAACCAACTCATCAATCAACTCAGGTGAACGAACAAAGTTGAACCGGATAGTATTCCTTCGCACAGGCATCATAATGTCCTACAAAACAGAGCAAAGATGAAACCCTCTTGTCTTTGAAATGGTCAGTTCTTATGCAGGAAGCATGCAATGCTCATGATGCTATGATGTTATGATAAAGCACACCACATACAGATACAAAGGCAAACATGGTAAGGCACACAAGTCACACAAGGCAAGCCCCTAAAGTTTAGGCCAGCAGGAGGTCTAGGTACTACCCTCTTTCAGTTTGTTGGTTCATACCTGTCCTATCAAAGTAACCGGGTTCTTAGAGGATCCCAATATCATTGACTACCCTCAATCGGTCATAACTCCAGCATCGCAATCTTTTCTTGCGGCCAGAACCATCACGAGAGTTTAGCCTCAATGGGCGTAGCATACTGCTACTGTTCTAAAGGCCAAGTTGTGTCAATTAAGGTTCTAAGGTTGTTAGTGCTTCACGACTCCTTAGAAGACCCATATTCTCCTCGTTGCGACACAAGGGATATCGGTACAGACTAAGGTGTCACACCAACGTAGCCACTGCTTCACCTGTGTCGGTCTACGCCGGACAGGTCCCTCACAGCTTATGCTACCTAAACAGGGTATCCCCAGATCCGGGTTAGGATCTATGTATCTCCGATGCAACCCACAATAGTAAAGCAAGCAAAACAATACAAGTGAAAACACAGTTATGACCTAGCCCTAAGGTACACCTCACTTTATAGTTGGTCCCCAGCAGAGTCGCCAGTTCTGTGATCGGTGGATCTGGAACTGACTGTTTAACGCTGGTTCGCGAAATGTCGCGGAAGCAAGAGTCGCCACCGTCTTTTATTTTCTCCAAATGGAAAGGACAAAAGCACAGAAAAATTCCTTAAAGAGATTACTCTCGGTTCGGGAGGTAGATTATAGAAAGGGAAGGTGTTAGCACCCTTTCTATCCATGGTTATCCATGGGCTCTTAGATACTTGCTCATTTGTGTTTTCAAAAAGGTTTGTTTGCTTTTCAATTGTGGGTTTAAAAAAGTTTCTTTGAAAAATTTCAGTTCGACTCGTACGTCAGAGTGTTTGAAAAATTTGCTTTGAAAGCTTTTGAAAAAGTGTCAGTGTGAAAAGGTTTTTTTGTTTGTTTTTGAAGAGAGCAAGTATCCATGAGAACCTACCTACCCTAAGGAATTCGTCTGTGTAAATGTCCTTTAAAGTAGTGCCATCCCACCATTGAGAGGTAGGTAGCACCACCGTTGGAGGTGTTCGGGTCAATTCGAGGTTCGGGACATGGTGATCACCAGAGTAATGGGAAGACACCTTAGAAGCTACCCTCATGCCAGGTTCCCGGATCATGAGGACTTACTAAGACATCCTCTACTCGACGATCACCTTTCGAGGCAAGGCAACAGTGAGGCGTACCCTAGGGGTGGTGTGTGATTTGTGTGTCATGTTCATTGATATTTGTCTTGTCATGTTTGTCGTGTTCTACGCTTGATTTTAATTTAAGTCCATTCATTCTTGCATGCATATTTATCAGTTAGGAGTGCGAAAAATAAATCTAAGATTATTACAAAGGCGCGGGTCCACATCGCCAAAATTTCCAGGACCCGATTTAGCGGAAAGTAAAAGAGCAATAAAAAGTGCAAGGAATTCAAGGTTACATGGCTTCGGGGCAATTACAAAACTATTTAAACGATATAAAGTAAACGCGCGAAAATAAAGGAATTAAACGAACTAGGGCATTGGACCCTTTTACCACAATAATTAAATTAATGAATTAAAGATTGAAATTAAATGAAAATAATATTTTTGGTATTTTGTGTTTTTTAAATTTAATAAGGGAAGGAAATTAATTGAAATTAAATTGAAAGACAAACCCTAATTCTAGTATTTTTTATTTATTATGAAAGTTTTTTGATTAAACCTAAATTAAACTCTAAATTAATTTATGTATAGTTAAAATAAGGAAATAAATAAATAAATAATATTATTCTGAAAAAAAAGGAAAATTAAAATAAGAAAGTAAAAAGTTATTTAAACCTAAATTCTACTTGTTTTTGATTTTTATTAGAAAGATTAAAATTATAACTTAATTAACTTAAATTATTTACATGCCAATTTATTTACGAAAATAATTATAATAAAATATTATAGTTTTTTTTTTTTATTTTCTGGATTTTTATGTTTTTATATATTATATTTTTTTTGTAAACAAAACTATTAATTAATTTAAGACAATAAAACAAATAAGCAAATAATAAAATAAGACATAAAAGAAAATTAGAAAGTAATGCAAACCGGGGGGGGGTAAACCCAATTTTGGAGGTTCAGGCCTTAGACATTGGCCCATTGAGCTTCAGTTTTCGTTGGCCTTTTTGGATTATGTGGTAGCGCGTTGACTTGCCTTCATGGTATTCCCTGGATCCTGGCCCTTGGATTAGAGTAACTGGACGCGTGGATGGTAATTATTGAGTGTGCATGATGATCCTGGCCCTGGGCGCTGCATGGGATTAAGCATTGAAAAATAATATAGGATATTGCAAGAGTCCTGGGGTTCGAACCCAGGACAAGGGGATTGCTAGCGCCTGCGTCAACCATTTGTGCCAATTGATCCAATTGATATATAAATAAGTAATGAATATAATAAGATAAAACAAAAGTTAGCGCTTCAAAACGCGCGAAATTTCAAATCTTCCAATCAACACTGGCCAGCACATCGTCTTCTCCGTTTGCTTTATTTCCTGAAAAAAGAACAAATATTTAACGGGGGTTTTAAACCCCCTCAAACTGAGCCAAATTCAATAATAGCGATTAGCACGCCTTGGTTCAGAAATTTGTCGCGAGCATTGGAATCGTTTCGTCCAAACCTCCTGATTATGATCCTGGCATTATGGTGTTTCAATTTTACCAGATAAGGGAATCCCCAATTTCAGAAACCTGTAACCCTAGTTTTTGATTATGGCATAATCTCATATATAGCACGAAAAAGCAATTAAATCACATGGTTAGTTTCAAAACTTGACAAAGAACATGAATGTATGATTAGAATGCAGTAAAGATGCCTAGAACTGAGAATACGATTTTGAAATTTCCATGGACTTTCGTGAGTTCCGTACCCTAATTCTTTGAGCTTTTGTTGTTGTTAATGGTTGAGAAACAGTCAATGATGTCTCAGGATGCTAATGGGATGAAGATTGAAGCCTGGAACGACCTCTAAGGCACTTTTCAGATTTGGAATTTTTATGGGAAATTTTCAAGTTTGTGTATTGTGTATGAGTGCAGCTTGCAGTCTCTTGCTTTAGGTTTACCTTCTGATACTTGTAAGGAATGATTTAGGTCAAGAAAGTTGCATAAAATCCATAGTATTCAATGTTTGAATATTTGATTTGGTTAAGAATCTTTTTCCAATCTTTTTTCATGGTTTTTGATGTCAATTAGTTCCAATCATACCAAATCTTTCCTCATTTGCCTTCACACGAAATATTGAGCCTATAATGTGTATAAAAAGATTTTTCATGTTAAGGTTTATATTTTTCATGAATTAAAATCATTTAAATGAATATAAATTAATATTAATTCAAATAAATAATTAAAAAATATGAGAATACTTCCCTTTGGGCCTAGTGGTCGTGCATAGGCTTGGCATGAAGAAATTTGGAAGAAAATTGGGCCCATTTGCATTTTTAGGCCTTTTGCATCAATGTTGACTTTTTCAAATTCCTAAAAATTTCCCAACTTCCACAAGGCATAACTTGGTCAATTTTTAAGCTTTTCACATGTTCTTGGACATTTTGGAAAGGTCTTTGAGTCCTTTAACCAATGCCTTTGGTCCCATGTCATTTTGATTTACCAATCTCAAGTTATGGCCTTTGACTTAAAGTCACTTTTTGTTGACTTTTGAAAATGACCTATAATGTTGAAATTGATAACTTTTTGTGAGAGCATTTCTTGGACTTGGAACATGAAGATGAATTGTAGGAAATGTCTTTCTCTTCAAAATGAGCTTTGGATGGAATTTTTCTGATAATCCATGTGAAAGTTATGCCCTGGTCAATTTCTGTTGACTTTTTCAGCTGTCCAAATATAGCAACTTTTGCATCTTTGATGATTTCTGAGCCAAATTTTGAGAATCATGATCAAGCATTGATCAAATGATGTTTGTGGCTTCAAAATGATATATTGACCAAAAATTTGAACTTTTGACTGTCAAATGACCATTTTGCCCCTACAGTTGACTGTAGTGCAATCTAGGGTTTTGACTGTGCAATTTTGAGCTGAATGCCTTGAAACTTGACATGAAGACACTTGACCATCTTTTTAAGCATGTGAGACTTGATTGGGCCTTTGGAAAGTTCATTTGCTTGACTAGAACTCAAACCCTAGTTTTGACTGTCTAGAAGACAGTTGAGCTGCATACCTTGGGGGGAATTTTGTGACCTTGACTTGACAAATCCTGATGAATATGGGAGGGCAAATTTTGGGGTACAACAGTGAGGAAGTGACATGGGAAGTTTTTCGAAGGGAATTCATGAGGAAGTATTACCCGGAAGATGTTCGGGGAAAGAAGGAGATAGAGTTCCTTGAATTAAAGCAAGGAAGCATGTCTATCACTGATTATGCTGCAAGGTTCACTATGTTGGATAAGTTCTATCCGCATTATGATGGGCCGAATGGCGAGTTCTCTAAATGCATCAATGTTTGAAAATGGTTTGCGTCCTAAGATTAAGAAAGTTGTTGGTTATCAGAAAATCCGTGTCTTTTCAGATTTGATTGATAATTGTAGGATATTTGAGGAGGACACTAATGCTCATTATAAGATTATGTCTGATAAGAGAAACAAAGGTCAGCAAAGCCGTGGAAAACCGTATGATGCTCCAACTGGTAAAGGGAAACAGAAAGCGTTTCAAGGGCGAAGAACTAGTGGGGGAGATGCTCCTGCTAGTATTGTTTGTTACAAGTGTGGGAAACCTGGCCACAAAAGTAATGTTTGTCGAAGCGATGTTAGAGCTAAGGAGAATGAGGTGAGATGCTTCTGATATGGAGAAGTAGGCCATATGACTCGCGATTGTAGACATAAGGATGTGGTCTGTTTTAATTGTGGCGAGAGAGGTCACATTAGTGCTCAATGTAAGATGCCTAAGAGGACTCAAGGAGCAGGAAAGGTGTTTGCTTTGTTGGGTGCTCCGATGGCAAACGAGGATGGTCTTGTTAGAGGTATTAGTTTCATTAATAGCTTTCCTCTTATTACTATTATTGATACTGGTGCTACTCACTGTTTTATTATTGTTGATTATGTAAAGAGATTAGGTATCACTTTATCGTCTCTGGATAGAGATATGGTGGTAGAAGTTCCGACTAAGGGAATGGTTACTACTTCTTTTGTGTGTGCAAGTTGCCCTTTATCAATCTTTGATAGAGACTTTGTGGTGGATCTTGTTTGTTTACCGCTTGTCGGGTTGGACGTGGTTTTAGGTATGGATTGGTTAAAAGCTAATTATGTCCATATAAATTTCTATGACAACACTGTGAAGTTTTCTTCCTTAGTAGAAGAAGAACAACCTATGTTGGTGTTGACAAAGCAGTTGAATGAGTTCATGAAGGATGAGGCGTTGGTTTTCTTGTTGACGGCGACTCTTTATGTGGAGAGTCAAGCTGTGATAGCAAACTTTCCGGTGGTGTGTGATTTTCCCGAAGTATTCCCTGATGAGATTCCTAGTGCACCTCCAGAAAGAGAAGTTGAATTTTCTGTGGATCTTGTCCCTGGTACCAGACCTATCTCTATGGCACCATATAGGATGTCCGCATCTGAGTTAGCAGAATTGAAGAGCCAATTAGAAGATTTGCTCGAGAAGAAGTTTGTTAGACCTAGTGTGTCACTGTTGGGAGCTCCTTTGTTATTGGTGAAGAGGAAAGACGGTAGCATGAGACTTTGTATTGATTATCGTTAGTTGAGTAAAGTGAATATCAAGAATATGTATCCACTTCCTAGAATTGATGATTTGATGGACCGATTGGTTGGCGCTCACATGTTTAGTAAGATTGATTTGAGATCGGGTTACCATCAAATAAGGGTGAAAGAAGAAGATGTTCAGAAAACTACTTTCAGGATGAGGTATGGACATTACGAATATTTGGTGATGCCTTTCGGTGTCACTAATGCACCGGGAGTATTCATGGAGTACATGAATCTTATTTTCCATCCTTACTTGGATCGTTTCGTGGTTGTTTTCATTGATGATATTCTGGTTTATTCTAAATTGGAAGAAGAGCACGCAGAACATTTGTGCATCGTGTTGGATGTTCTGAAAGAAAAGTAGCTTTATGCTAAGTTGTCAAAGTACGAGTTCTGGTTAAGTGAAGTGAGCTTTTTGGGGCATGTCATTTCTGGTGATGGCATTGCAGTTGATCCTTCTAAAGTTGATGTTGTCTTGAGATGGGAAACTCCTAAGTCTGTTATTGAGATTAGAAGTTTCTTAGGATTGGCTGGTTACTATAGAAGGTTCATTGAAGGTTTTTCTAAGTTGGCGCTCCCTTTGACAAAGTTGACTTGTAAAAGAGCTGCATTTGTATGGGATGTCAAGTGTGAAGAAAGTATTGTTGAATTGAAGAAAAGGTTGACAATGGCTCTGATCTTGATTCTACCTAATCCTGAAGAATCTTTTGTTGTTTATTGTGATGCTTCAAAGATGGTTTTAGGTGGTGTACTTATGAAAAATGGCAAAGTGGTTGCTTATGCTTCTAGGCAATTGAAGATTCATGAGAAGAATTATCTTACGCACGATTTGGAGCTTGCAGCGGTTTTTTTTGTGCTTAAGATTTGGAGGAATTATCTTTATGGTTCTAGATTTGAAGTATTTAGTGACCATAAAAGTTTGAAGTACTTGTTCGATCAGAAAGAGCTTAATATGAGACAAAGACGGTGGCTTGAATTTTTGAAAGATTATGATTTTGGATTGAATTACCATCCTGGTAAAGCTAATGTGGTGGTCGATGCTTTAAGTCGAAAGACTTTGGATATGTCACTTTTGATGGCGAAACAATTGGAATTGATTGAGCAATTTAGAGATATGAGTCTTGTAGTAGAAGTGACGCCGAAGAGTGTTATCTTGGGAATGTTAAAGTTCAATAATGATTTCCTTGATAGTGTTAGAGAAGCTCAGAAGCTTAATGTGAAACTTGTTGATTTGTTGGTTGGTATTGGACAAACTGAAAATGAAGATTTCAAGTTGGATGCTCATGGTGTATTAAGGTTCCGAGATAGGATTTGTATTCCCGATGATGTGGATTTGAAGAGAATGATCTTGGAAGAAATTCATAGAAGAAATTTGAGTATTCATCCCAGGGCGACCAAAATGTATCAAGATTTAAAGAAACTATTTTGGTGGTCGGGCATGAAGAGAGAGGTGGCTCAGTTTGTTTATGCTTGTTTGACTTGTCAGAAGTCTAAAGTGGAGCATGAGAAACCTGCAGGGTTGATGCAACCGTTAGAGATTCCATAATGGAAATGGGATAGCATTTCTATGGATTTTGTAACGGGGTTACCAAATACACCAAGAGGACACGATGCGATTTGGGTGATTGTTGATGGGCTTACAAATTCGACTCACTTTATTCCTATTAACATCACTTATCCTGTATCGAAGTTGGTGGAAATATATATACGCAAGTGATTGTGAGATTACATGGTATTCCTTTGTGTATTGTTTCGGATAGAAATTCGAGGTTTACTTCTGAATTTTGGAAGAGCTTGCAAGAGGCTTTGGGTTCAAAGTTGAGGTTGAGTTCGGCTTATCATCCTCAAACTGATGGCCAGGCGGAAAGGACGATTCAATCATTAGAAGACTTGTTACGTGCTTGTATTCTTGAACATGGTGGTTCATGGGATACATATCTTCCTTTGATTGAGTTTACTTATAACAATAGTTTTCATGCTAGTATTGGAATGGCACCGTTCGAGGCTTTGTATGGTCGGAGGTATAGAACTCCTTTGTGTATGAGTCAGGTGAAAGTGTGGTGCTTGGACCAGAATTGGTTAGAGAGACTACTGAGACGGTGAAGATGATTAGAGAAAAGATGAGAATTTCTCAAAGTCGACAAAAGTGTTATCATGATAAAAGGAGAAAAGACTCGAAATTTCAAGATGGTGATCATGTATTTTTGCGATTTACTCCTACAACCGGCATTGGGCGAGCATTGAAGTCGAAGAAGCTAACTCCTCGCTTTATTGGTCCTTACCAAATTACTAGTAAAGTGAGAAAAGTGGCTTATAGAGTGGCGTTACCGCCAAATCTTTCGAACTTGCATGATGTGTTCCATGTGTCGTAACTTCGGAAGTATGTTCCGGATCCTTCACATGTGATTGAGATGGATGATATTCAAGTGCGAGACAATCTTACGGTGGAGACGATGCCATTAAGGATCGAAGATCGTGAGATGAAGTCTCTTCGTGGAAAAGAGATCTCCTTGGTTAAATTTGTTTGGATAGGAGTAGCTGGTGAAAGTGTGATGTGGGAGTTAGAAAGCAAGATGCGGGATTCCTATCCCGAGCTTTTTGAGTCAGGTAATTTCGAGGACGAAACTTTTATAAATGGGGGAGAGTTGTAACGCCCTGTTTTATTTAATATTATATTATATTAATATTTTCGAGTTACCATTTGACGTTTATTTTTACGACGAGAATATTTAAATTAACTGGTATATCTGTTAATATATTCGGCGACGTTTTATTCGGACCGGTAATTATTTTATTCGGTCCGGTATTTGTTTTGAGGGACCGGTAATTATTTTATTCGGTCTGGTATTTGTTTTGAGGGACCGGTAATTATTTTATTTCGTCCGATATTTATTTTGAGGGACCGGTAATTATTTTGTTTGGTCCGGTATTTATTTTGAGGGACCGGTAATTATTTTGTTCGGTCCGGTTTTTATTCCATTTGGTTCAGTAAAATATTATTTGGACCGATATTTAATTATTTGGAGTTATTTTAATTATTTGGGTTAATAATATTATTTGATATTATTTAGTGTTAATTAGTAGTATATTTTAAGAAGGGCTTTTTGGTATTTTGTCTAGCTTTTGTCTTGCATCAAAACAAACCAAACACACTTGTTTTATGACATAACATACAAAACACACTTTGTGAGAGTTAGAGAGAACAAGAAGGTCTTGGAGAGAAGAGCAAGAAGAACACCATAGCTTGGGTTTTGGGTTGGTTGAAATCATTAAGAATCATTTCAAGTATCTAAGGTAAGGGGTTTAATTTTCTAATACTTATAGTTAGGGTTTGATTTGATATATTTTGATTTGGGATAAAATTGATGTTAGGGTTCTTGAGATTTGTTGAGATAAATTAGGAGAATTAATTTAAGTGTTAGTGTTGTGGGATTAATGCTTTGTTAATAGAAATTAAATTAGGAAAACTAAATTATATTAATTAAGTTTAGTTTATAACCTAAAGAACTAGCAGTATGTTCATTATATGAGGTTTAGAAAACCAAAAACTAGCAGTATGTTCATTATATGAAGTTTAGAAAACTAAAAACTAGCAGTATGTTCATTATATGAGGTTTAGAAAACTAAAAACTAGCAGTATAATCATTATATGAAGTTTAGAAAACTAAAAACTAGCAGTATAATCATTATATGAAGTTTAGAAAACTAAAAACTAGCAGTATAATCATTATATGAAGTTTAGAAAACTAAAAACTAGCAGTATATTTATTAAATGAAGTTTAGAAAACTAAACTAGCAGTATATTTATTAAGTGAAGTTTAGAAAACTAAAAGTACTAGCAGTATGAAATTAATGTACTATGCAGTATATATCAAATATTTATATTAATTAAATACAAATATGACATGAGTTAGCCAATTTAATTTGGAACCCGATTATGTATGATTACTCGATTTCGGCAATTTCGACGACAGAGCTAGTTGCTCCGAATTGAACGAAAATTGACGTGCTAGCTAATTTTTAAGTATAGAACGTCGTGGTGAGGTTAGTTTTTTTTCGAGATTTCCAGTTTTTATGAAGCGGCCCGAAATAGGCCAATTTACGGTTAATTTGAAATGGGTTGCGTTTTAGTCGGTTTAAGTCGAGTATGGACAATCTGATTGTGACGTTAATGATTATGATTGAAGCCAATTATTACGAATGACTTTCGCGACGATTATTGATGTTTGACTATTTTTTCCGTGTTTGAAATTTAGTGAATTATTTGATAATGATGTGGTGTGATTAAATATGATGTTTGCGACGGTTTATTTATAATGAATACTTGATGATATGAGATACGATGATATGTTTATCTTGATGTAGATGAATATGGTGACGTGGGTTTTATACCAATTTTGATGTGCGATGATGATGTTTTGTTGTGTCGTATTTGAGATGTCGTGTTGTCGAGCCACATACATTGCATTGGAGACGAGGGCTTTTATGCCAAGCGACGAGGGCTTTTATGCCAAAGCGACGATGGGCTTTTATGCCGAATGTCCCTAATTATGGACAAAGCGACGGGTACCACATGCATAACATAGTCGTGTCTCATAGAGTCGGTTATGTTTACTTTTGAGTCTTTTGGCGTTGAGTTTTATTTCATGGCTTATGATGAATTGCGATGATATATGATACTTTGTTTTGTGATTATTTTTGTGTTGAACATAAAGTGAACATGATGCGATAATTTCATGATGATTAAATGATGAATATAACATGACGGTAAAGCGACGATTGGAGTTTATGGCGATGAAGTTTATGTCTTGTTTTGGTATGATTATGATGATTACGTGACAAAATTGAAGTGTTTATTTTATACACTAAATGATGATTTAAAGTGTGTGAGATTTGGATATGTGCTGACATACTCTTATTAATCCTATATCATTTATGATTCCAAAACTATTTATATATTTTATCATGCCTTTAATTATATGTTTTGGAGTATCTCACCCTTTACCTGTTTCACCGTTGCCTTTATATTGGTAACGTGCAGGTGATCCGCGAGGATGATGAGGATTAGCTCGAGTCTCTTTATTTTGAGTCGGTCTGCTCCGATAGTAATAACACTCGATATTTGGGCAACGTTATTATTTTGATAGGATAGTTTATGTATACTATCTTATGACTTTACGTATTCATGATAATATGATGATACATACATTTTGTGAACACATCCGATGTGTTGTGATTAGTCATATGTTTATATGATGATTTATGTTATGAATTGGTATATCTGACTTTTGATTTTGTGATGTGCATTATAATGAAATGTGATGAAAAACATGAATATGTGATACCTCAATTTATGTTTGGATGAAATTTTGAAACTCTGATTTTATTATTAATTACGAGGGGTAGAATTGGGGTGTTACACAGGGCATGAGACTTAACATGGATGTTCTTGAGAACATATTAGGACCATGGAAAATATTTGAGGCCTTTGGAGTTCACCCATCTTGATGAAAACGGAAACCCTAGTTGGAGGTTCCTTGCTTTAGGAGAGAGTTTGTCTGGTCATCTCTTGGGCATCCTTGAGCAAGTTGAGGGTCATAATGAGCATATGTTAAGTAAAATGGGAGGACAAATTTTGGGGTACAACAGGCTGCTTCAGGACGAGTCAGTGTAAAACTTCATCTGAAAATAAGAAGGAACCTGGGTAGGGTTGCTTCGAGATGAGAAGGAATCCATTTAAGATTGCTTCATGATGAGCCCGTGTAAAGCTGCATTTGGAAGTCAGAAGGAACCCGTGTAATATTTCTTCATGATGAGTCGAGTAGATAGTTCTCTTGTCTTGTTATAGGTATTAATCTATAATCAGTCATCCACATATGGTTTTCATGTCTTATTTCAGGTATTAATCCGGAACTTGTTTTTTTGGTTGGTCGTTGAGATAGTCGTCCTGTCTTGTTTCATGAATTAATATCTGACCTTTTGAAGATGGTTGTGGTATTTTCCAAAAAGGACTTTTGTTGATTGACTTTTCCCTGCAAGGGAGAGGGTTAGTTGCATGCAGATGTATTCATGGCTTGATGATGTTCTCAAACTAAACGATATTATGATGTATGCATTTATCATGTATGTAATATGATGCATGAAATGTGAAATGTTATTGGAATGTATCTTTGTCTTGGAAAATAAATCCTCGACAGATGTTGGGGAGTTTTGGGGAGTTAAATCCAGGACTGCTGTTTGGGATGAAGAGTATGTGTATCTTCAGCTTTGTTTTTAGAATGCTTCCGCTGGGGATTCCTGCTTTGTTGTTTGAGGAGAAAATCAACTAGGGAATGTTGAATTTGTTTGAGAAGAAAAATCCGTGGAGAGTGTTGATTCCTGCTTGGGGAAAAAGAGTTCAGGACTTTCAGTTGTCCGTTGCTCTACTGGAGAATTTTCCCTTGAAAGTTTAGTTGTTATCTGGTCGGATTCCAAGCTTCACAACGATTTTCTTGGGACAAAGAAGTTACTATTATTTGGTCGGATTCCAGGCTTTGCAGCGACTTGTTGGAATAATGGAAAAATCTACTAGGGAAGAGGAGTTTTGTTTAGTGATTTATAAAAGTCAAACTGTTATCTGGTCGGGTCCAGGTTTCAGCAATTGAAGAAATCCATCTATTATCTAGTTAGGTCCAGGCTCTATCAACTTAGAATGAGATTAATTGTTATCCAGTCAGGTCCTTGTTTCAACGACTTGAACTGGAGGTTGACTGTTATCTGGTCGGGTCCAGACTTCAGCAACTAGAGAAATGGGATTGACTGTTATCCAGTCGGATCTGGGTTTCAGAAACTTGAACTGGAGGTTAACTGTTATCTGGTCGGGTCTAGGCTTCAGTAACTTGGAATTATGGTTTACTGTTATTCGGTTGGATCCGGTCTTCACAGTAAGTTGAACTAGTATCGTGAAGTTGAACTAGTATCTGGTTGGTTCTAGGTTTCATAGTAACTTGCTTGGAAGGATGAAGTTGACTGTTATCTGGTAGGGTCCAGGCTTCAGCAACTTTCAGAGATAGAAAAGACTCTGTTGGTGACTTCACTGGGGATCAAGGATTGTGGTCCCTTAATTTGTAATAGTCTGAAAGATAAACTCAGACTGGAGAGGATAGACTCAGCTGGGAAGATAGACTCAGTTGGGGAATTTTTCTCTTTGTTGGGGAAATAAACCTTGTTGAGAGGAATTTTTGACGAGCTGCTGGGGGAGACGTATTATTTTGACATAACTCCTGAAGGCTTCTTCTTACGACCAACTCAACTGGGAAGAGAGTTTTTTCAGAATTTGAAACTCTGGCTGGGGAGTGGTTTTCGGAGGTTGAAACTCTAGCTGTGGATTATATAAAAGTCTACTGGGGAGGAGGGTTTGTGGTCCCTTGATTTGTAGTAATCGAAGAAACAAAACTCAAGCTGGGGAATCTTGTCATTTTTTGGGGAAATAAACCATATTGCCAATTTTCTAGAGAGGCGTCTTCTTTTGGCAGAACTCCTCGAGGATTCTTGAGATCAACTCAGTTGGAGATACTTTCAGAGATTGAAACTCTTCCTGGGGGCCACCCTATCAAAAGGACTTTGTGGGAGATTTTCCACTTCCCCAAATAGTAAGTGTTATATTACTACCAGAAAATGTTTGCTTGGCTGTATGTGCCCCTTTGTTGGGATTTCATGTTCAATTCCCCAAGTGACGGAGATACGGACCTGCCCCTGGTTATTCAGCACTTCTTGAGAGATTTCTTGGAATCTCGACTTTGAATGCCACAGATGAGTGATAGTGATATGTCATGTCCCCTTGCTTATAGGATATTTGTCATTAAGAGTGTCTTCTAATTTGAAGTGGTTCTGTTTCTTGAGAATTTCTATTCATTAGATATTCGTCGTGTGAATTTCTCTGTTGTCAAATAAATAGCTATATGCAAACAACAGTATTCAAATGATGCAAATTTATGTTTGTCTTGAAGTTTTGAAAATCCAGTTTAACAAAGAGTTTTGTAAGAATATAAATTCAACTCAGGATTTTTAGTAAGCCTTATAGGAGTCAGGATACCTTTGGTAATAGTATGCTTTCGAACTAACCCATGCTTCAATTAGGACTTTTAAACGGTTATAGCGTGGCATGGTTCACGGTTTTAAGAAACAAAGGATAAGGCTCAAAGTTTATTTGTACCCGCAAGTTCTTCATGATGTTCTTTAGTCCTAAACTCAGTTAATTGTATGTTTGAACTCTAATTGAATCTGGAATGACATTTTGGCGATGATTCATACAAGTTAAGTTTGTTGGAAAGCAGTCGTTTTTTTGCAACATTTTCATGTCGTCGAGGATTTATAATGACCTTTTTTTAATTTATTATCCCTAATTTTTCCTGACTGTTTTTCATGATTACAGTCAATGGGATGCCCCCGTTTTTCTTAAGTCTCCTTCGTAGGTTTTGACTTAGTGGGCTTTTCTCTTGAGAGATGATAACTGCCTATTTTGGTAGGGAACCATCACCATCTTTTGATTCAAGAGGAATTTTTTTGATGTCATTCATTGTATACAAAGTGAAAGTTTACAACTGAACGCGCATTTGAATTAACTGAGAGACTACCCTGCCCCAGGTTTTGATTAAAGGTTTCAATTTATGTAAAAAAGAAAACTCCTACTTCTTTGACTCGAAGGGGTTTACTAGGGATTATCCTCCTTATAACTCCAGTGTTTAGGAATTGAAAGAACGCCTGTACATCGTCAGCAAGGTCTATTCAAAAGCATATTGTATGAGAATATGGCATTGTTTTTTGTCATCCTCCTTCTAAAGGCTTATAACTTTTAGCAAGAGTTGAATGTCATAAAGAGAGTAAAAAGCATAGTTTAAATATAGTGAAAACGAATGGATGAATTCAAGACAAACATATACAATGCATTAATGAAATAGATTTTAACATTAATAGATAAGTGTTTAAACAACAAAAGAAATTACAATTCAAAATTAAAAATGAACTGTAATGCTCAATGATTTGGCATGGGAGCAGTGATCACGTTTGGAGTCTCAGGAGGACCGAACTCAATCACCTTAGCGTCAATCATATTATGAATCTTGTATTTTAGCGTCCAACAATCGTTAGTATCATGCTCGGGACTGCCAGAATGATAAGCACACATTGCATCAGGATTGTAGTTAGAGGAAGATGTTTTGGGGTCTGGATGAGGTCTTATTAATGTGATCAGATTCATCCTCAACATGTGTTGCAATGCTTATGACAGTGGCATGTTGATGTTGGTAAACTGTCTCTTGGGCTCTTCTTGCCTTCATTAATTTCCCCTTTGTTGTTGTCGCACTGATGCAGGACTAGAGATCAGGACTACCGCCACATGTTGGTCGTGGATATTCTTGTTATGACCCTTTTAACGATACACAACATAAGACTCTTTCTTCCTATTGTGTGGCTTTTTATGAGTATCAGAGGGTGTAGTTCCTTATATCTTTTCGCTTTTGATGCCAGCTTCGACCCATTCGCCAGTCAATATTATCTCGATAAACCCGGCTAAGGAACTTCCAATTAGGTGATTGAAGAAAGGTCCCGTCAAAGTTCCCATAAAGATGTCAATTAGTTCCCTGTTAGTTAAGGGTGGCTGCACCCTGCCAGCCAGGTCTCTCCACTTTTGGGCGTATTCTTTGATTCCCTCGTTGGAACGCATGGTCATATTTTTCAATTGCACACGAGTTGGTGCAAGATCAGCGTTGTATTGGTGCTGCTTGTAGAAAGCACCAACCAAGTCTTCCCAAGTGTGAATGTGGGAACTCTCCAATTGATAGAACTACTCAAGTTGTGTCACAGCTAAGCTCTCTTGGAATAAATGGATCCAGAGCTTCTGATCTTTTGTGTATGGTTCAATCTTGCAGACATAAGACTTCAGATGCATCTTAGGACAATAGACCCCATTGAAGAAGTGAAAAACACAAGAAGGGGGGTTGAATTGTAAAACTTGAAATCAATTGCAGACAACACGTTATTTTTATCCTGGTTCGTTTGATCTCAAACTACTCCAGTCCACCCGTCAAGGTGATTTCGCCTCTCTCCAACGAGGTCTTAATCCACTATATTCAACTAAATATTACAACTGCTTTAACAACTGCTAAAGCCTTCTTGAGTCAAAACCACAAACCGGTTTCTCAAGGAAATACTTCTTTACAGATAAATGAAATATGAGTGTGTTGAATGTTTTCTACAAAACAGTTTATCACAACTGTGATACTACACAATTTAAGCTTATAAGAACTGGAATGCTAAAACAATAGAATAAGTAATTTGAGAGCTTTAGCAAACTGGGAATGAGGATGAATATGAATAGCTTTAGGCGTGTAGAGAGTTGTAGAGCATTATCCGTTTAATTCTTCACTGACTTGTTTATATAGCATATGGAAAAGATACGTTGTAGCCAATTATGCCATTTCAATGTCCATTACATTCTTGCCATATTGAGAAGATCTTTGTCTGGAATAATGCCGTTGATAATAAAGTATCTTGAATGCACAGTACCGTTGGAAATTAAGCGTGTTCTGGTTTTGGCTTATTCTGACGCTGCTAGGTGCTGATGAATTTGTTGTTGTCTTGATCAGAGTTAGATTGTTACGCGCAGATCTGTTCATCAAGCTTCAGCGTAAGCACATGCTTTGATCTTCTGATTCTGGCATCTGATATAACATCCTCTGATGCTGATGTTGATAATTCATCTTCTGATGCTGATGATGATATTCTTATGCAGATACTCATCAGAGTTTCTGTAAAACAAAACATAATTTTTAGGTAGCATATATGTCTTACATGAATCATACAATTTATATATTCTTGCATTTTGTTATCATCAAAACTTTAACTTAGGGTAGTAGATTCAAACTTTGTTCTACCAATCTCCCCCTTTTTGATGATGACAAAAACTAGATTTTTTCAATTGAAATTTAACGGGAAAAGTATCAGAGATAACCAAATAAATTGTATCAGAATTAAATAGGTAGGTATCAAAGATAAGGAGGAATAAAAGGTATCAGAGCTTAAGGGGATAAGAAAACAACTATCAGAGTTATTATCAGAAAGACTCCCCCTGAGTTTATTACTTCCCTTTTTAATTCCTTGAATCCTTTAGCATCAGATCTTTCTTGAACTTTCTTTGAGCATTAGATCTTTCTTTTACTCGAGCAGAGCTTCAGTGTATCAGAGATAATTAACTTCTTGTACCTGTAAGCTTATGCAAAACAAGGAAACATCCAAGTATATCGGAGTGTTAGAATGTTTGATACTTTTGTCTCAGTAATCCGTTATTGAAAAATATCATTCTTTTTCTCCCCCTTTTTGTCAGCAATCAAAAAGTGAAAGTAATTTAAGATAAAGCGATCAGTGCAGAAAAACGGTTATATTTAATTCAAAGCTTAGAAGAGAGTACAGAAAACATGGAAAGAAAACAATGAAAACATCAAGAATGAAAATCTAAGGTTGGGGTGGAAAGCGTGTGAACAGAGCTTCTAGCATTTTCTTAATCTGATCAGCAGTTTCCTTCTGCTGATGCACCATGCTGACTACTGTATCAATCTTGCCATCTTGCACATCCATCATTTCCTTCATCCGTTGATCATTCTCATCCATTCTTTGCTGCAGACGAATATCATTTTGCTTCAGCTCTTCAAGAGTCTTCCTGTCCAAAGCAACTTCAGAGACGTCAGAAACAAGATGCTTCTGAGAGCTTTCTGCAACATCTTCTGCTTGACTAACATCTTCAGCTTGAATAGTCTGATCTTCTGCTGGTTGAACTTTTGAAGCTGGACGCTTTTCAGACCATGGCTCACTATCCAGAAAGAGCACTTCCTCCTTCAGCAGTTGACTCATGACTGGACCTTCAACTTCTTTCAGCAGCTTGCTGAAGTTCTGTTGAGCCTGTTCATAGTTTATGTCTTGCAGCTTGAAGGTTTCAGCGCGTACCCAACTTCTGAATCGTGTCCAGAGTTGGTCTGAAGCAGCTGGATCAATCATTCCAGGACATGCCTGCTTTAGAGAAGCAATCCAATTCTGCATGCCTGTTTCAAAATTCAAAATACCAGAACCAACATCTGGTTGTTTGGGTTTTGGAGTGGCGGTTTTATTGATAATGGCAGCAAAACGGTCAAGGACTGTGAGATCGATGAAGGTTTTGTTGTGGTCTTCTGTATTTTGTTTGGGAGATGGAGTGGGACAATCAAAAATGATGATTGGACTGTTTGGAGTATTAGGAGGGGTAGTTTCTGGTGAGGATGGCAGTTGGGGAATGTTTACAGTTGTACCACAAGGTAGTTGAATTGCCAAGGGTTGTGGTTCAGAGGATTGAGGTGATTGAGGTTCAGGGGTTTGAGCCTCAGAGTGGTGAGAGTCAGAGTGTTGAGACTCAGGTTGTGGAGATGATGGTTGAGGTGAAGGTGGATGAAGTTATGGTTGTGGAGAGGGAGGTGGACTTTCTGGTTGTGGAGAGGGAGGTTGTGGAATTTCTGGTATGGGTGAGAGTGTATGTTCTGGTTGAGGTGAGTGGGCAGTTTCTGGTTGAGTGTTTGGATTTTCTAAGAGGGGAGCGGAAGAACGTTGATCAATTTCAGAAAGAACTTTATCAAGTTCTGATTCTGTTGATGTTGTGGGTTTTGGATTTTGGGGTTTGGTGCGGGATCTCCTGAGAGTTAGTGACTCAGAAGGGTCAAACTCTGGTTCGGTGTCATCAATAGTTGGTATGGGAATTGGGAGTTCATATGAAGTTGGGGTTGGTGTGATCGGTGGAAATGAGAACTGACTGTTTTTAGCTGGTTTCGCGAAATGTCGCGGAAGCAAGAGTCGCCACCGTCTTTTATGTTCTCCAACAAGGAAAGGACAAAAGCACAGCAAAATTCCTTATGAGATATGTTTCTCGGTTCGGGAGGTAGATTTATAGAAAGGGAAGTTGTTAGGACCCTTTCTATCCATGGTTATCCACGGGCTCTTAGATACTTGCTCTTATGTTTTCAAAGTGTTTGTTTGCTTTTCAAAATGTGAGTGGGTTTTGCAAAAGTTTCGTTGAAAGATTTCTGAATAACTCTTGTATCAGTCCTCAAGAGTGTTTGAAAAATTATTTTGAAAGCTTTTTGAAAAGTGTCGGTATGAAAAGATGTTTTGTTTTGTTTTTGAAAAGAGCAAGTATATATGAGTCATCTACCTACCCTAAGGAATTAAGCTGTGTAAATGTCCTTAAGGTAGTGCCATCCCACCATTGAGAGGTAGGTAGCACCACCGTTGGAGGTGTTCGGGTCAATTCGATTGTAGGGACAGTGTGGTAACCGAAGCAACAGTTAGGACACCTTAGAAGCTACCCTTATGTCCTTGATCCTTTTTTAATCCGAGGCAACCGTTTCGAGGCAACTGTTCCGAGGCAACTGTTTCGAGGCAACTGGATCATGGACATAAGGACCGCTAAGACGTCCTATACTTGACGACCACGTTTCGAAGGCAACAAGTGAGGCGTACCCTAGAAGTGGCGTGTGTATTTGTGTGTTGTATTCAGTTAATGTTTGTCTTGTTAATTAGTGAGCTACGAGTTGTTTTTATTTACATACATTCTTTCATGCAAGTTAACAGTTAAGGGGTGCGGAAAGTAAATTGCGGAAACATAAATCCTACGCTATTACAAGGCGCGGGTCTATACATCGCCAAAAATTACAAAGATCCGTTTTTTAGTAAATGAGTACGGAAAATAAATAAAAACAGTAAAGTCCTAATTACTATTACATGTCCGGAGCAATTACATAATAATAAACTATGCGCGAATTAAATCGGAATGTTCTAAGGGTGTTGACCCTTTTTAGAAAAGAAAATTGATCTTTTTGGTCTTTTTGGTAATTAAATGAAATTGAAAACTAATTAATGACTAATTGATTATTTTAATTAAAAGAAAATATTTTTTTGTTTTTTTTTATGTTTTTATGAAATAAAATAAAAATGAAAGAAACAAAATTAAAAGTTAATCCTAAATCTAAGTTATTTTAATTATTTAAGAAAAGGAATTACAATTGCCTAATTAAACTATTTTGGTTAATATTTATTTACAAAATAAAATAATAATAATGATAATAATGTTAATTCTATTTTTTGGTTTTTCTATGAAAATGTGCTAATTAAGTTAATTGTTAATAATAAAAATAATTAAAGGGTTAGCAATTAAAAATAAAAGAAAATGACAAAACAAAAAATAAAAAGAAGTAAAACCAAGGGGGGTGTGGGCCAAATAGGAGGTTTATTGAAGCAATCCAAGCCCACTGAAATCTAAGCCACGTTTGAATTTCATGGTTGCCTGCAGCGTGCTTGACTCCAGACCATGGTGTGCTACACTTTTTGTCCTTTGGATCCGCGTTGATGACATATGGCAGCGCTGGGAAGTGGGACTTATGATGCATCTCATATTGGAATCTGCACAGGAAAACGTTGAAGAAAATAATATGGAAATTATAAGGGACCTGGGAAGAACTTACAGCGCGGTATGAGCCTCAGGACTTGGCAAAGGTTGCTTTAGCCACGTGCTTGTTTTGATCTGAAGATGCTCGCAACTATGTTTTAGAACTCTCACTTTTTGAATAATTTTTGGTTTTGCTCTTGGCCGTTTCTGCACACACAATTTTTTGAATGAGGTTGGGAAGGCTTGTATATATAGTAATGAATGAGAATCAGTCACATGATGAGCCTTTAACCATTGCAATTATGCTTGAGATTTTGCCATAACCAACATTGAAACAACTTGCCTTTTGTGTCAAAATTTGAATTCTATGCCTATAATAGGCCTTGCACAAATTTGGAAGGTATTTCAAGGTGATTCAAAGCTATTCAACACAAAATATATCCCTCAATTAATTTCTTTGATTTTTATTTGAATTTTAAAGATTTAAAATGAATTAAATCAAATAAAATTAAATAAAAATGA
The DNA here is from genome assembly GCA_948472305.1 of Vicia faba. Classification (NCBI taxonomy): domain Eukaryota; kingdom Viridiplantae; phylum Streptophyta; class Magnoliopsida; order Fabales; family Fabaceae; genus Vicia; species Vicia faba. The sequence continues at coordinate 1,196,932,027 of OX451741.1, forward strand.
AAAAATTAATTTTAAATCTTGAAATAAATTGTGGGACACGTGGGAGGCATGGCCAAGCTGAATCAAGTGGAAAAAGTGGGCCCCTTTTGTCAAAAATGAAGTTTCAAGGATAATTGACTTTGGCCATTTCACAAAAATTTCCCAACTTCTCCAATGCATATCTTGCTCAATTTTGAGGCTATGAACATGTTCTTGTACATTTTGCAAAGGTCTTGAAGTACACTAACCAATGTCTTTGGTCCCATGTCATTTTGATTTACCAATCTCAAGTTATGGTTTTTGACTTAAAGTCCCTTTTTGTTGACTTTTGAAAATGACCTATAATGTTGAAATTGATAACTTTTTGTGAGAGCATTTCTTGGACTTGGAATGTGAAGATGAGTTGTAGGAAATGTCCTCCCCTTAAAGATGAGCGTTGGATGGGATTTTTCTGATGAAACATGAAAAAGTTATGCCTTGGTCAAGTTACAGTTGACTTTTCAGCTGTCCAAAAATAGAAACTTTTGACACCTTGATGATTTTTGAGCCATTCTTGTGAGATCATGATCAAGACTTGATCAAATGATGATTGTGGCTTCAAAATAAGATGTTGACCAAAAACTTTGACTTTTGACTGCCAAATGACCAGTTTGCCCCTACAGTTGACTGTTGAGCAAATGGGACTTTTGACTGTGCAACTTGACCTTGTGAGCCTTGAAACTTGACATGTAGGTGCTTGACAATGTATATGAGCATATGTGACTTGATTGAGCCCTTGGAAACCTCAACTTCCTTGCAAGAACCAAAACCCTAATTTGACTGGCCTGGGAGAGTGGTTGACTGTGTAGCCCTTGAGTAGACTTTGAACCATTTGAGGTGATGCTTGTCAAAACTTTGAAGAATATGGGAGGGAAAATTTTGGGGTACAACAGTTGCCCCTGTTCAATCTTCTTAGACCTGAGGATGTAGATTGGCGTGTGTGCCTTTCGTGATCCGAAGGTGGAAGATGATTGAACACTAGAGTGCCCAGAAATTTGCACTCACATAGTTGAGTATCAGCAGTGTGATAGCGGGAATGGGCTTATAGATGCCATTTGGAGAGATGATGGATGGGAGGATGGGCTTAAAGATGCCATCTGAAAGTGTGACAGAACCTTGTCGGGAATGGGTTTATAGATGCCATTTGGAAAGATGGTGGATAGGTGAATCTGAATAAGAAATAGAATAGCTTCCGTGTCTGGAGCATATCTAGTCTGTGTCTAATTGCTGACGTCTGAATAAATGGTAGAATGACCGCCGTGTCTGGGGTATATCCATACTGCATGAGTAACAGAATGTCATCCGAATCTGGATCGTATCTGGACTGAACAATAGAAGAGCATCCGGGATGGAGCATCTCTAAGTTGTCTTTTAGAAGGTTGAATCTGAATAAGCAATAGAACAGCGTCCGGATCTGGAGCATCTCTAGGCTATATCTGAAAGGGAATCTGAATAAGTATCAGAACATCGCCATGCTTGGGTCACGTCTGAACTATCTCTAGAAGGAGTCTTTAAATAAGCAAAAGAACATCATCCATATCTGGAGCATCTCTAGGCTATATCTGAAAGGGAATCTGAATAAGTATCAGAACGTCGCCATGCCTGGGTCACGTCTGAACTAACTCTAGAAGGAGTCTTGAATAAGCAAAAGAACAACATCTATATCTGGAGCATTTCCAAGCTATCTCTGAAAGGAAATCTGGAATGAGTATCAGAATGTCGCCATGCCTGGGTCACATCTGAACTATATCTAGAAGGAGTCTTGAATAAGCAAAAGAACAGCATCCATATCTGGAGCATTTCCAAGCTATCTCTGAAAGGTAATCTGGAATAAGTATCAGAACGTCGCCATGCCTGGGTCACATCTGAACTATATCTAGAAGGAGTCTTGAATAAGCAAAAGAACAGCATCCATATCTGGAGCATTTCCAAGCTATCTCTGAAAGGTAATCTGGAATAAGTATCAGAATGTCGCCATGCCTGGGTCACATCTGAACTATATCTAGAAGGAATCTCTGAATAAACTATAGAATAGCATCCGTGGTTGGAGCATCTCTAAGTTATCTCTGAAAAGAAATCTGGAATAAGTATCAGAACGTCGCCATGCCTGGGTCACATCTGAACTATATCTAGAAGGAATCTCTGAATAAACAATAGAATAACATCCGTGGTTGGAGCATCTCTAAGTTATCTCTGAAACGAAATCTGGAATAAGTATTAGAACGTCGCCATGCCTGGGTCACATCTGAACTATATCTAGAAGAAATCTCTGAATAAACAATAGAATAGCATCCGTGGTTGGAGCATCTCTAAGTTATCTCTAAAAAGAAGCCCAGAATAAGCAACAGAATAGCGTCCATCTGGAACATCTCTGAACTATTTCTGAACAAGTAACTCTGAATAAGCAACAGAATAGCGTCCATCTCTGGAGCATTTCTAATTCATCTCTGAAGAGAAAATCTGAATAAGCAAAAGAACAGCATCCATATCTGGAGCATTTCCCAGCTATCTCTTTAATCTCTTTAAGGTAGATATGCCCTGGCTAGATAAAGGTATCAAATCCACAATCAATCGCTCACAGATATGCCCTGGCTAGATGCGGGTATCGAATCTGGAATTGCAACAGTTGATAGTAATCGTCTTTGGATTGACCTTTTTCCTGAAAAAGGCAAAACATCAGTTGTGCAATGCATGATGTCATGATGTTCTCAGGGAGAAATGAGATTGTGTGATATGATGCGTATGTGCATGCATTGTGTATGTAAGCAAGATGTATCAAAGGTGATATGTTTATGAATGTATTTTCGTCTAGGAAAATAAATCCTTGACGAATGCCGCGAAGTTGAATCCTGGGCTGATGTTGAAGAACAGAGTTCTTCATTTCCGCTGGGGATGATGGTTGCAAGAACAAACCGGTAGGAGAAGATGACTCTGTTGGGGAATAAACTTGCTGGAGAGATACTCTGCGGGGAATACTCTGTGCGGAATGGATACTTCGCTGAGAATTTGATGATAACTCCGGTGAGGGATACCGTTGATAAGCTTTGTTGAGGGAATTGATGAACTCCGCTGGGGGGTTAGAAGAAACTTCGCCGAGGACGATCTTTCCGTGGTTATTAGCTGAGGATAACCCAGTTATAAGCCCTGGTGGGGAATAACCTTTGGATAAAGTCGGGGAGAAGCGTTCGTGCTCTACAGGGGATAAGCTTCCAGAATCTACTGGGGATAAGCTTCCTACTGGGGGTATTGATTCAACTCTCCTGGGGAAACTTTTAAACTGCACTGGGGAAGTGGCTCCACTGGTGTGTCTGTATTCTGCCGGGGAACAATCTTATATTAAGACTGTCGGGGATGCTTGCTTAGGAAGATCTGTATACTCCGCTGGGGAATATTGAGATCTTCTAGAGGATAAACCAACTTCCTTGAGGCTGACAGTAGACTACCTCTGCTTGGGGAGAGTATCGCTGACTTGCTGGAGGATACTGTGCCTTTTCAGGGTTGATTGGGAGACCAAACTCTGCTCGGGGAAGTATTGTTGAAATCTGGTCTTACTCTGTGGGGAGTTGAGGTAACTTGGTTACATTCTTCAGCCGAACCTACCTTGGTACCTTGGTTGACAGAGCAACTAGATCGTTTGGACAACTCATTATTGCCCCTGTTTCTGCAGGAGAAGGTACCTGTAGAGGTGCTTGAGGACTGCCGATTTGACAAATCTTCTTCTGGTAGGCAAGTGACAAGATGACGGGACATTGTCGTACGCTTTGATCCCTAACTTTTGCCTGGATCTCCCTTTCGGGTTTTCAATCCAACGGGATACCCATTTTTGCCCAAGCCGCCTTTTCAGGTTTTCGGCTTGCCGGGTGTACAGATTTTTTTCATTTTCATCCCTTATTTTGCCCGAACCCTTTTGGTTCGCCGGGAAGCCCTTATTTTTGCCTAGGTGTGTCAACCTAGCGGGTCTTTGGTTGTGCGTAGTATTTTTTTGACTATGTCCACGCTCTCAGAATGTAGGGAGATACCTTTGTTGTTGTGTTTCCATACGATCAGAAGATGTTTGATCAGGCAAGATTCGTAGCTGGAACTCATGTCCAATGCCCCAAGTGATCCATATGGAGATTTGCCCCAAGTTGGTTGGCCTTTTGAGAGATTCTCTGAATCTTGACTTAACTGCCCCAGATAATAGACCATGATCATGTCTGCCCCTTGGTTGGAAGTACTTTTGTTCACTTAGATATTCGTCGTGCGACTTTCTATGCTGTTCGAACAAATAGTCATATGCAAACAATGTTATTTTAAAAATGCAAAGCTTATGTTTGTCTTGAAATTTTTGAAAATTCATTTTTCAGTAACACAAGCAAATTTTGTAAAAATGTGATGTCAACTCGTTATTTTACCGCAAGCCTTAAGGAGTCAGGATACCTTTGTAACAGTATGCTTTCGAACCAACCCATGCTTCAGCTAGGACTTTTAAGGGTTGTAACGTGGCCTGGTTCACGGTTTAAGAAACAAAGGATAAAGGCTCAAAATTTATTTGTACCCACCCGCTCTTCGTGATGTTCTTCAAACCTAAACTCAGTTGATCGTGCGTTAGACCTTGTTCGAGTCTTTGTCCTAATATTCCCATGATGGTTCGGATGTTGACATTTTATTTTGAATAGGCAGTCATTTCCTTGTTGAGGGTTTGCAGGTCCTCTTTTCTTTTTGATTTCGTTATCCCTGTTTTTTGCCTGAACTGTTTCTTTTGTGATTACAGTCAGCGGGATGCCCCAGTTTTGTAAGTCTCCTTCATAGGTTTTGACTTAATGGGCGTTTATTTTGAGGGATAATGACTGCCTGTCTTTATGATTATTCGGAACCATCACTGTCTTTTGTTTTGTGAGGACCTCTTTGGTGCTATTCGTTGTGCACTTGGATCAACTGAGAGAACTACCCTGCCCCAGGTTATGATTAAGGGTTTTAATTTTCGAAAAGAAAAACTCCTACTTCTTTGGCTCGAAGGGGTTGACGAGGGATTATCTTCCTTATAACTCCAGTGTTTAGGAATTGAAACAATGCATGTACCTCATCAACGGGGTCTGTTCAAAAGCATACTGTAGATTATGGTATCGTTTTCGTCATCCTCCCTCAATAGGCTTAGAATTATTAATTAAGAGTTGACATCAAAAAAATATGAAAGCAATTTGAATATAGTAAAAATAATTGGATTAATTCAAAAACAGACATATGCAGTGCATTAGTGAAATAAAAGAGTCTGCTATGACATTAATTGTTTGTATAAGCAAAAAATTACAACTCGGAAATTCAAATAAACAAAAGCCTTCAATGATTGGGCAAAGGAGCATTGATTAGGTTTGGAGTCTCTGACGCTTCAAACTGAATCTCTCCGGCGTCGATCATGACTTGAATCTTGTTCTTCAAAGGCCAGCAGTTGTCCGTAGTATGACCCGGGCTATCAGAGTGGTATGCGCACCTCTCATTAGGATTGTAGTTGGGAGCAGAGGTGTTTGGATTCCGGAGAAGAGCCCTCAAGGTAATCAGCCCTGCCTTCAACATTTGTTGTAGCGCTTGATCCAATGACATGTTGATTTTAGTGAATTGTCTCTTGGGTGCGACCTCCTTACGTTGATGCCCTGTCCTTGTTGAGCAGGCCTAGGATTAGAGATCTGGACTGCCCCTACATGTTGATCATGGCGACCCTTTTGGCTGTACGCAGCATTGGCCTCTTTCTTCCCAGTGTAAGGCTTTTTGCGAGTATCAGAAGGTGCAGCTTCTTGAATCTTCCCAGCCTTGATGCCAGCTTCGATCCTCTCCCCGGTCAAGATCAAATCTGTAAACCCAGCAGAAGAATTTCCAATTAGATGGTTGAAGAAGGGACCAGACAGGGTCCCCAAGAACATGTCAACGAGCTCACGGTCAGTCAAGGGCGGCTGCACCCTTCCAGCCAGATCTCTCCACCTTTGCGCATACTCCTTAAAACCTTCACTCGTCCCAAGTGACATACCCTGGAGTTGGGTACGCGTGGGAGCAAGGTCGGCATTATACTGATACTGCTTATAAAAAGCATTTGCCAAGTCCTCCCAGTTACGAATATTGGTTCCATCCAACTGATAGAACCAATCGAGCTGAGTCCCTGAAAGACTCTTCTGGAAGAAATGGATCCATAGATTCTTGTCTGCCGTGTAGAGCTGGATCTTCCTTACGTATAAACAGAGGTGCAGCTTAGGACAGGAAACCCCGTCGTACTTTACAAAGGCAGGTGCCTTGAACTTGTGAGGGTTCACCACCCCAGAAGATAAACCTAGGTCCCCAAAGTCCAACCCAGGCACATGTTGGATATCCATAGCATTTAACCGGTCCTCCAGCTGTTTGTACCTGTCTTCAGCAGGGGGGTATTGTTCATCATTGAAGTTTGTCTCGGTGTCAGAGACCACAGGGCTAGGAACCTCTCTCCCTTGGTGACTGCCTTCCCCCACAGATGGAGTAGTCCTCTCAGCTTCATTCTGCAGTGTGTTCCCAGATCTGCGTCTAGGGTTGAACAAAACAGTCCTCTTGTTCTTCTTCTTCTGAATCAGAGTCTTCAATTCCTTTTGACCCTGAGCTAGGCTCATAATCAACTCCTGGAACTGGGCATTCTGGGCCTGGAGGGCCTTGATAGCTTGTCCATTGGATGATTCAGGATTCATGATGACTGCTGAAATAAACAGCGAAGAAGGTAAGTGACATGTACCAAGGGTACCTGTAATGCAATGATATGTATGTATGCATGCGATGTTTTCAAGGACCTCGCGGGGTAAACAAGAAAAATTATTAGAATCTGGTAACTGGTGGCTTGATTGAAGGCACTTCATATTATTGACAGTCCTTCTTCAAGAGTCAAGGCTCACCATATCGAGTGGGTCATAGCCCCTGACTCAAGTCATTAACCTTGGCTAGAGGAAAATAAATCCCCTTTTCCCCTTGCTAGACAGTTTGATTCATCATGACCTGCATCACAGACCCTTGAGATCCTTGAAATGGATTAGTCTTTATGTAGGATGTATGCCATGGTATGATGTTATGCTATGCATGGGGTAATGTAGGTAAACCCTGTTATGAGTCCCAATTAAGGACTGTAAACAAAACCTGCAAGAAACTCAAGTGTCAGATAACAAGCATGCAAATAGTCAAGTTGGAAGGCACACAAGTCACACAAGAGAGCCCTTAGAGTTTAGGCCAGCATGGGGTCTAGGTATTACCCTCTTGAAGTTGGTGGGCTCAAAAACCTGTCCTATCAAAAGTAACCGGGTTCTAAGGAGCTCAATATCATTGGGTTGTTTTCTGTGTTCATCGTTTCGATTTAGCCACTGAACTGGTGATCAAAATATCCCAAGAAAACAAACCTCAACTGAGTGTAGTATCGAGTATCAACCATCTTCGGACTGCACCAAAGTAGTTATCTCACTACCCCTAAAGAGGCCAGGATGGTTCAATTAAGGTTCCTAAGGTCAGTTGATGCTTCACGACACCACGCGGCGGCCCCGTACTCTCCTTGACTTGACTCAAGGGTTACCGGTACTCACCAAAGTGCCACATCAACGTAGCAGACTGCTTCAACCGTGTCGGTATACCCCGCACAGTTCCCTCACAGTCTTGTTGCTACTTTCTAAGAAGGTATCCCCCAGATCCGGGTTAGGATCTATAGAACTCCCAAGACAGTACCCACAATAATAAAGCAAACAATTCAGACAATTGAAAACACAAGTGATCTTAGTCCTAAGGTACACCTCACTTTTATAGTGTCCCCAGCAGAGTCGCCAGTTCTGTGATCGGTGGAAATGAGAACTGACTGTTTTTAGCTGGTTTCGTGAAATGTCGCGGAAGCAAGAGTCGCCACTGTCTTTTATGTTCTCCAACAAGGAAAGGAAAAAAGCACAGCAAAATTCCTTATGAGATATGTTTATCGGTTCGGGATGTAGATTTATAGAAAGGGAAGGTGTTAGCACCCTTTCTATCCATGGTTATCCATGGTCTCTTAGATACTTTCTCTTATGTTTTCAAAGTGTTTGTTTGCTTTTCAAAATGTGAGTGGGTTTTGCAAAAGTTTCGTTGAAAGATTTCTGAATAACTCTTGTATCAGTCCTCAAGAGTGTTTGAAAAATTGTTTTGAAAGCTTTTTGAAAAGTGTCGGTGTGAAAAGATGTTTTGTTTTGTTTTTCAAAAGAGCAAGTACATATGAGTCATCTACCTACCCTAAGAAATTAAGCTGTGTAAATGTCCTTAAGGTAGTGCCATCCCACCATTGAGAGGTAGGTAGCACCACCGTTGGAGGTGTTCGGGTCAATTTGATTGTAGGGACAGTGTGGTCACCGAAGCAATAGTTAGGACACCTTAGAAGCTACCCTTATGTCCTTGATCCTTTTTTAATTCGAGGCAACCGTTTCGAGGCAACTGTTCCGAGGCAACTGTTTCGAGGCAACTGTTCCGAGGCAACTGTTTCGAGGCAACTGGATCATGGACATAAGGACCGCTAAGACGTCATATACTTGACGACCACGTTTCGAAGGCAACAAGTGAGGCGTACCTTAGAAGTGGTGTGTGTATTTGTGTGTTGTATTCAGTTAATGTTTGTCTTGTTAATTAGTGAGCTACGAGTTGTTTTTATTTACATACATTCTTTCATGCAAGTTAACAGTTAAGGGGTGCGGAAAGTAAATTGCGGAAACATAAATCCTACGCTATTACAAGGCGCGGGTCTATACATCGCCAAAAATTACAAAGACCCGTTTTTTAGTAAATGAGTACGGAAAATAAATAAAAACAGTAAAGTCCTAATTACTATTACATGTCCGGAGCAATTACATAATAATAAACTGTGCGCGAATTAAATCGGAATGTTCTAAGGGTGTTGACCCTTTTTAGAAAAGAAAATTGATCTTTTTGGTCTTTTTGGTAATTAAATGAAATTGAAAACTAATTAATGACTAATTGATTATTTTAATTAAAAGAAAATATTTTTTTTTTATGTTTTTATGAAATAAAATAAAAATGAAAGAAACAAAATTAAAAGTTAATCCTAAATCTAAGTTATTTTAATTATTTAAGAAAAGGAATTACAATTGCCTAATTAAACTATTTTGGTTAATATTTATTTACAAAATAAAATAATAATAATGATAATAATGTTAATTCTATTTTTTGGTTTTTCTATGAAAATGTGCTAATTAAGTTAATTGTTAATAATAAAAATAATTAAAGGGTTAGCAATTAAAAATAAGAGAAAATGACAAAACAAAAAATAAAAAGAAGTAAAACCAAGGGGGGTGTGGGCCAAATAGGAGGTTTATTGAAGCAATCCAAGTCCACTGAAATCTAAGCCACGTTTGACTTTCATGGTTGCCTGCAGCGTGCTTGACTCCAGACCATGGTGTGCTACACTTTTTGTCCTTTGGATCTGCGTTGATGACATATGGCAGCGCTGGGAAGTGGGACTTATGATGCACCTCATATTGGAATCTGCACAGGAAAACGTTGAAGAAAATAATATGGAAATTATAAGGGACCTGGGAAGAACTTACAGCGCGGTATGAGCCTCAGGACTTGGCAAAGGTTGCTTTAGCCACGTGCTTGTTTTGATTTGAAGATGCTCGCAACTATGTTTTAGAACTCTCACTTTTTGAATAATTTTTGGTTTTGCTCTTGGCCGTTTCTGCACACACAATTTTTTGAATGAGGTTGGTAAGGCTTGTATATATAGTAATGAATGAGAATCAGTCACATGATGAGCCTTTAACCATTGCAATTATGCTTGAGATTTTGCCATAACCAACATTGAAACAACTTGCCTTTTGTGTCAAAATTTGAATTCTATGCCCATAATAGGCCTTGCACGAATTTGGAAGGTATTTCAAGGTGATTCAAAGCTATTCAACACAAAATATATCCCTCCATTAATTTCTTTGATTTTTATTTGAATTTTAAAGATTTAAAATGAATTAAATCAAATAAAATTAAATAAAAATGGAAAAATTAATTTTAAATCTTGAAATAAATTGTGGGACACGTGGGAGGAATGGCCAAGCTGAATCAAGTGGAAAACATGGGCCCCTTTTGTCAAAAATGAAGTTTCAAGGATAATTGACTTTGGCCATTTCACAAAAATTTCCCAACTTCTCCAATGCATATCTTGCTCAATTTTGAGGCTATGAACATGTTCTTGTACATTTTGGAAAGGTCTTGAAGTACTCTAACCAATGTCTTTGGTCCCATGTCATTTTTATTTACCAATCTCAAGTTATGGTCTTTGACTTAAAGTCCCTTTTTGTTGACTTTTGAAAATGACCTATAATGTTAAAATTGATAACTTTTTGTGAGAGCATTTCTTGGACTTGGAATGTGAAGATGAGTTGTAGGAAATGTCCTCCCCTTCGAGATGAGCATTGGATGGGATTTTTCTGATGAAACATGAAAAAGTTATGCCTTGGTCAAGTTACAGTTGACTTTTCAACTGTCCAAAAATAGAAACTTTTGACACCTTGATGATTTTTGAGCCATTCTTGTGAAATCATGATCAAGACTTGATCAAATGATGATTGTGGCTTCAAAATAAGATGTTGACCAAAAATTTTGACTTTTGACTGCCAAATGACCATTTTGCCCCTATAGTTGACTGTTGAGCAAATGGGACTTTTGACTATGCAACTTGACCTTGTGAGCCTTGAAACTTGACATGTAGGTGCTTGACAATGTATATGAGCATATGTGACTTGATTGAGCCCTTGGAAACCTCAACTTCCTTGCAAGAACCAAAACCCTAATTTGACTGGCCTGGGAAAATGGTTGACTGTGTAGCCCTTGAGTAGACTTTGAACCATTTGAGGTGATGCTTATCAAAACTTTGAAGAATATGGGAGGGCAAATTTTGGGGTACAACAGTTGGAATCAATGTTGGAATAGCAGATGAATTTAAAACATTAACAGCAGATAGATTACCTCTCTTCTTTGGTGTCTGCTGGGATGGTCCTTCTGAAGCAGCCTTTCTCTTCTTACTCTTCTTCAAAGTAACCTCTGGTGTTTGCTGGTGCAGATCTTTGATGTTCAGATCAGGATCTGTGCCATCAGCTTTACATGCATCCAAGTATCTGAGAACGATGACTGGTTTAGAGTCAATCTCAAAGAATATGGGAAAGTCGCTCAGAGGGACTCTTCTGCTGGTGATGTCAGCAAGAGGAGTGACGTTGGGCTCCTTTTTGATATTCTCTATCAGTTTCATCTTTTTCAGATTCTTGGCGTTCAGCTGCTTGCCAACAGCTGGTTCCAGAGAACTTATTTCCTGTGCTTCTGTAAGGTGTTCTATCAGCCTATTCTTAGTTAGAATATCTGATATTAATCTTCCGAAGGGTATCCAATCCCTTTTAGTCTTCTCTTCTTCTCTCGTCTCCTTGACGCTGGTCTTCAGATGATTGAACAGAAGATGAGCAAGGTTGATCTTGGTCTTCTTTGCAATAAAATACAGCAGAAATTGCTGATCTATGTTGATGTAGTCAGGAGAGCTTATGGGCTTCCTGTGGTTGAAGCAGCCCAAGATGATCTTTGCCCAGATTCTGTGTTGATCCATCAAATCTCTTATTTTGCTGCTGGGAACCCCATGAGTGAAAATCTGTCTAGCCACTATGCCAGTGTTTCCAGCTCTTTCTGCCATGTCAATACAGCGGATGCCACCACGGTTGTATCCAATCAGCCTAGCAATGTGATCCTCAGTGATCACTATCTTCTTTCCCATGATGTATGATGTAACCTAATGAGTTGAAGCAGACCCATGAATCCAGAACTCTTTAACCAGAATGGGGAGTGTTGGACCCACCAACCTATCCAAATACCTCTCCCATCCTTGTGCCCTAATTTCTTCGGTCAAATAGAAGCCATTTTCTTTCAGACTGGCGAAATCAACGATCAGTTCAGACAAAACTTCCAAGTTCTTCACCGGAGTAAGTAGAGTTCTGAAGGGAATTTGATATTGTTCAGATGAAGCCTCTAGCTGGGAACCTGCAGAAACGGTGCTAGAAGTTGCCATGTTCACACTTAGGGTTTCTTTGAGAAAAGCTTGAAAAAGGGTTTCTTTTGAAAAAGATGAACACACAAGTAAGAATGCAGAAAATATTTGGATGATTGCAAGAGACGGTAAAAAATTAATGAATGATGTTAAGGCATTTAAATAGATTTCAAAAGATGTTTTGAAAACGTAAACGATTTTAAGAGAGAGAATTAATTCATGATTACAATTTAACTCATGATTACACGCATTTAATGTTTGCTGATTTTGGGGGATTTGAGAAAGATATTTGGAACGGTTACCAGACATGTGTCTCAATGCATCCAATCAGCGTTTTGCCTTCTCAGAAGCGTGCACGCGTGTTCTGCTTCAGAGATTAGCTGATGACTGGATGACACTTGTTTGATTTGGTGAACAACACATTTATCCTTGAAATGAGACGCTCAGATCTTTATGGATAGACTCTGATACAATCTGCATGTCTAACTTTCTGAAAGGAGATTGGTCAGAAGTTCACAGTAAAATAAAACATATTCCGAAGGTTAATATTTAAAATTAAAACATTTTCACTCTGGGCAGAGCTTCATGCTGAGATGTTTCAGAATGAAGTTGAACCTATCTTCAGAAAGTGGTTTAGTGAAGATATCTGCCTATTGATGGTCTGTATCAATAAATTTTAAGTTCAAAATTCCTTTCTGAATATAGTCCCTAATGAAGTGATGTTTTATTTCTATATGCTTAGCCCTAGAATGCAAAATAGGATTTTTACTTAAGCAAATGGAAGAAGTATTGTCACAGAGTATAGGGATGTTACTCTCAAAAATCTGGAAGTCTTCAAGCTGACTTTTCATCCAGGTCATTTGTGTGCTGCATCCAGCTGCTGCTATGTACTCAGCTTCTGTTGTTGATAGCACAATTGTGGATTGCCTTTTGTTGGACCAAGAGATCAGATTTTATCCCAGAAACTGGCAGCTTCCAGAAGTACTTTTACGCTCTACTCTGTCTCCAGCAAAGTCAGCATCGCAGTAACCTACTAAGCTGTAATCACTAGATTTTCTATAAAATAAACCCAGATTAGTAGTACCTTTCAGATACTTGAAAATTCGCTTAACAGCTGTTAAGTGAGATTCTCTAGGATCTGATTGGAATCTTGCACAAATACATACGCTGAATAAAATATCAGGCCTTGAAGCCGTCAGATAAAGAAGAGAACCAATCATACCTCTGTAGACCTTCTGTTCTACCTTTTTGCTTACCTCTTCTCTTTCCGGAATGCACGTGGGATGCATTGGAATCTTTGATGACTTACATTCTGAGAGATCAAACTTCTTCAGAAGTTCTCTAACATATTTGCTCTGATGAATGTAAGTTCCCTCAGGATTTTGATTGATCTGAATTCCCAGAAAGAATTTCAGTTCTCCCATGAGGCTCATCTCAAATTCTGCCTGCATACACTTAACAAATTTTCTTCCAAGAGAAGGATTAGTAGATCCAAAAATAATATCGTCAACATAAATTTGACAGACTAAGATGTCATTCTTAACTGACTTACAGAATAAGGTAGTGTCCACCTTCCCTCTGGTGATTTCTTTTTCTAACAGAAAGTTACTTAGTCTTTCATACCAAGCTCTGGGAGCTTGTTTTAGACCATATAGTGACTTCTTTAGTTTGAAAACATATTCTGGATTTTTTGTACTTTCAAAACCAGGGGGTTGGTGCACATAAACCTCTTCTTCTATATATCCATTTAAGAATGCACTCTTGACATCCATCTGATACAGAGTGATGCCTTTATTAACAGCAAATAAAATCAAAAGTCTGATAGATTCTAACCTGGCGACTGGGGAAAAGGTTTCTGTATAGTCTATCCCCTCTTGCTGACTATAACCTTGTGCTACCAGTCGTGCCTTGTTTCTGATGACTTCACCTTGTTCGTTCAGCTTGTTTCTGAACACCCATTTTGTTCCAATGACGTTGAATCCTTTTGGTCTGGGAACAAGATCCCATACGTCATTTCTGGTGAATTGATTCAGCTCTTCTTGCATTGCTAGAATCCAGTCGTTGTCCAGAAGTGCTTCAACAATTGAGGAAGGTTCAATCAGAGAAACAAGTCCCATGAGGGATTCTTCAGAGTTTCTGAAGCTGGCTCTTGTTCTGATTGGATCTTTCTTTCTTCCTAAGATAGTTTCTTCTGGATGATCCATGCTACTTCTGGGTAGTCTTTTCTGAGGTTGATCAGCAGCTGTTGCTGGATTGCTTGTAGTGCTCCTTTCAGATGTTGAAGGAGTGTCTTTATTTATAGCTTCTGATGACTTGTCTTCAGAACCTGTAAATTCAACTTCCATACCTGCAAATACTTCATTCTGCTTTGACTTTTCATAGTCAAGCTTATCATCAAAATGAACACTGATTGATTCTTCCACAATCTGTGTTTCTGTATTGTATACTATGTACCCTCTTGAGCGTTCAGAGTATCCTAACATAATACACTTCTGTGCTTTAGAGTCAAACTTGTACAAATAATTTTTTGTATTTAACATAAAACAAGTACATCCAAATGGATGAAAATATGAAATGTTGGGCTTTCTGTTCTTCCACAATTCATATGGAGTCTTTTCCAAAATAGGTCTTATGGAGATTCTATTCTGAATGTAGCACGCTGTGTTTATTGCCTCTGCCCAGAAGATCTTAGCAACGTTTGTCTCATTGATCATGGTTCTGGCCATTTCTTGCAATGTTCTGTTCTTTCGTTCTACAACTCCATTTTGCTGGGGAGTTCTAGGACAAGAGAAATCATGCAGAATTCCTTTGTCATTAAAGAATGACTCAAAATCTTTGTTTTCAAACTCTCCACCATGATCACTTCTGACTTTAACGATTCTAAGATCCTTTTCATTCTGAACTTGGTTACAGAAGGTGACAAACACAGAGTGTGACTCGTCCTTGTGTCTTAAGAA
Source organism: Vicia faba (assembly GCA_948472305.1). Taxonomy (NCBI): domain Eukaryota; kingdom Viridiplantae; phylum Streptophyta; class Magnoliopsida; order Fabales; family Fabaceae; genus Vicia; species Vicia faba. The sequence continues at coordinate 1,196,947,030 of OX451741.1, forward strand.
CTTTACCCATGTTCATCTGCTATAGTCATCTACGATTACTAACCCATACTTCTTTCCATTGACTGAAGCAGTTTTAACTGGTCCAAATAAGTCAATGTGCAGAAGTTCTAATGGCCTAGAGGTAGAAACAACATTTTTAGATTTGAAAGAAGGTTTTGCAAATTTGCCTTTCTGACATGCTTCACACAGAGCATCTGAATTGAACTTCAGATTAGGAAGTCCTCTGACCAGATTGAGTTTGTTAATCTGAGATATTCTTCTCATACTAACATGCCCCAATCTTTTGTGCCAGATCCATTGCTCGTTGTTAACAGACAGAAGACACTTTACATTCTGACTTTTCAGTTCAGAGATTTTGATTTTATAAATGTTGTTTTTCCTCTTTCCATTAAATAGGATTGTCCCATCTTTCTGACTAACAGCTTTACATGATTTTTGATTAAAGATTATATCATAACCGTTATCACTTAATTGACTTATGGATAACAGATTATGCATTAATCCATCTACTAGCAGAACATTGTTTATAGAGGGAAGATTTCCATTACCTACAGTTCCAGAGCCAGCGATCTTTCCCCTCTGATTGCCTCCAAAGCCTACGTGGCCTCCAGGCTTAAGTTCCAGGCTTTGGAACATATGCCTTCTTCCCGTCATGTGTCGTGAGCAGCCAGAGTCCAGGTACCATGACTGGTGTTTCTGATTTGCTGCTAAAGATATCTGCAACATGTATTATTTTATCCTTAGGTACCCATATTTTCTTGGGTCCTGATTTGTTAGCTTTACCAAAACTCTGGTTGAATTTTGGTTTCACAGAATAAATACTACTAGTATATTTAATGTCATGTGTGTGACCATACACAAAGTGTGAATTCAGAGGAGTGTGTTTAATAGTTAAATCCATGGCATTCTTTGGTGTAGGAACCTTATCTTGGTATCCTATTCCCTTTCTGTCGTTTCTGCTAACTCCATAGATCATTGAAGCCATTTTGCTTCTATCTATGCTTTTAGCAAGGAACTTCTGAAAGCTGTGATCATACTCCCTGAAGATCTCATCAGCGCTGCTGGGAGTTTTAGATATTGTTTCCTTCTGAGAGTTTTGTAAAACATTTTCTAATTTTGAAATTTTATTTTTCAACTCAGAATTTTCCAATTTGAGACTCTCAGTTTTGTCAGAGTCAGAATCAAGATTCCTTTTCAGGTTTCTGAATTTAACTCTGATCTGCTGGTACCTTTCCAGAATTTCGTTAAGGCTTTCAGCAAGTTCAGCCTTAGTAAAATTAATTGCAAAGTCAGGAAATACCTCTTCGGTGTCTGATTTTGAGTCTGATTTAGAAGCTTCACTGTCTTCTGATATGTTGGCCATGAGAGCTATGTTTTCTCTCTCGTCATCTGATTCTGAATCAGCTTCAGACGAGTCAGAGTCATCCCATGTAGCCATGAGACTTTTCTTCTTTTCTCTTCCAAACTTCTTTTTGGGCTTTTCCCTATGAAGCTTTGGACAGTCACTCTTATAGTGTCCTTGCTCGTTGCATTCATAGCAAGTGATGTCCTTGGTGTTTGACTTCCTGATTCCTGAAGAGCCTTCAGATCTTCTGTAACTAGAGGAAGAGTCTGACCTTCTGTATCTGGAAGTGGACTCATTCTGATCAGATCTTCTGGGATTCTTGAACTTCCTTTGCCTCTGCTTCCATAGTTGGTTCACTCTTCTGGAGAGGAGGGAAAGTTCGTCTTCTTCTGATGAGGACGCATCAGATGTTTCTTCAACTGCCTGCAAAACTTTAGAGTCATATTTTCTGTTAGATTTTAATGCTAGAGGCTTACCTTGCTTCTGAGGTTCATCAGCTTCTAGCTCTATCTCATGACTTCTGAGGGAGCTGATAAGTTCCTCCAGAGAAATTTTGTTTAGATCTTTAGCTAGCTTCAGCGCTGTAACCATTGGCCTCCACTATTTTGGCAAGCTTCTGATGATCTTCTTGACATGATTAGCAGTAGAGTATCCTTTGTCCAGAACCTTGAGACCAGCCACCAGAATTTGGAATCTTGAGAACATTGTTTCAATGGATTCACTTTCTTCCATTTTGAATGCCTCATACTTCTGAATGAGCGCAAGAGCTTTAGTTTCTTTGACCTGAATGTTGCCTTCATGCGTCATTCTAAGTGAGTCAAACATGTTCTTTGTTGTGTCTCTGTTAGATATCTTTTCATATTCAGCATAAGAGATGGCACTGAGTAGAATGGTTCTGGCCTTGTGGTGATTTTTGAAGTCACGCTTTTGTTGATCAGACATTGCTTTCCTGTCAATCTTCTGACCGCTTGCATTCACTGGGTGTGTGTATCCATCTGTCACCATGTCCCACAGATCAGCATCATGTGCCAGAAAGAAGCTTTCGATTCTGTCTTTCCAGTAATCAAAATTCTCTCCATCAAAGACTGGAGGTTTGCCGCTGAATCTGTCTCTATCTTCATTGTTGTCATTGCTGCTGCGTTGATATGTTCCTGCCATTGTGTTTTTCTGACGCTGGATCTTGTACTGACACGGTTAAGTGTTTTAGCTCAGAACCAGGCGCTCTGATGCTAATTGAAGAAGTGAAAAACACAAGAAGGGGGGTTGAATTGTAAAAATTGAAATCAATTGCAGACAACACGTTATTTTTATCCTGGTTCATTTGATCTCAAACTACTCCAGTCCACCCGTCAAGGTGATTTCGCCTCTCTCCAACGAGGTCTTAATCCACTATATTCAACTGAATATTACAACTGCTTTAACAACTGCTAAAGCCTTCTTGAGTCAAAACCATAAACCGGTTTATCAAGGAAATACTTCTTTACAGATAAATGAAATATGAGTGTGTTGAATGTTTTCTACAAAACAGTTTATCACAACTGTGATACTACACAATTTAAGCTTATAAGAACTGGAATGCTAAAACAATTGAATAAGTAATTTGAGAGCTTTAGCAAACTTGGAATGAGGATGAATATGAATAGCTTTAGGCGTGTAGAGAGTTGTAGAGCATTATCCGTTTCATTCTTCACTGACTTGTTTATATAGCATATGGAAAAGATACGTTGTAGCCAATTATGCCATTTCAATGTCCATTACATTCTTTCCATATTGAGAAGATCTTTGTCTGGAATAATGTCGTTGATAATAAAGTATCTTGAATGCACAGTACCGTTGGCAATTAAGCGTGTTCTGGTTTTGGCTTATTCTGACGCTGCTAGGTGCTGATGAATTTGTTGTTGTCTTGATCAGAGTTAGATTGTTACGCACAGATCTGTTCATCAAGCTTCAGCGTAAGCACATGCTTTGATCTTCTGATTCTGGCATCTGATATAACATCCTCTGATGCTGATGTTGATAATTCATCTTCTGATGCTGATGATGATATTCTTATGCAGATACTCATCAGAGTTTCTGTAAAACAAAACATAATTTTTAGGTAGCATATATGTCTTACATGAATCATACAATTTATATATTCTTGCATTTTGTTATCATCAAAACTTTAACTTAGGGTAGTAGATTCAAACTTTGTTCTAACACCCAGCATACGTGAAAAAGGTAGGGATTTTGAACTTTGGTGGGATGAGCACCCCAGAGACCAAACCCATGTCTCCTAAGTCCAAACCAGGCACAGCTTGGATCACCACAGCTTTTAGTTTGTCTTCAAGTTGTTTGTATTTTTCATCTGGTGGTGGATACTGCTCCTCAGAATAGTCTTCGTCATCAGTAGCTATGTTAGCTCTAATTCTTATAGCTTCCTCTTCTTGACTGTCTTCTTCTTCAGAAGAAGCATCCTCTTTTTGAGCTAATTGGGCCTTCACCTTGGACCTTCTTCCCACGTTGAGGATGGCAGCCTTTTTCTTAGTCTTCTTCTTGCTCTCTTTGGTGAAGAGTGTTTTCAGATCTTTTTGCCCCTTAGCCGGAGCCAGGAACATGTTGGAATTGAGCGCTTTATGCTTGGAGATCCTTCACCGTCTGTTCCATATCCATATTACTAAAATAAACAATAGGAAGGTAAGGAAATCTATGTGGGAGACACCTGTCATGATATGATGCATGGTAAGTGAATGCATGTTTTCAAGGATCTCGTGGGGTAAACACAAGAAGATGTTAGAAATTGAATTTTGATCAACAACTTTGATTGGATAACTTCGTATTGTTGAATGTCCTTCCACGAGAATCAAGCTTACCATGTCAAGTGGGTCATAGCCCTTGACTCAAATTACCGTGCTTTGGTCTTTGACGGTGTTTGATTAGGGAATGAATCATTTTGCCCCTTGATAGGCGTCTGGTTCAACATGACCCTGCATCATAGACCTTTGAGATCCTTAAAATGGTTATTGAAAATTATATGGTATGATGTTATGATGTTATGTACAAGTATGTAAAGCAAGAAAGTTGCTATGTACACACAAAGCAGACAAGTCCTTAGGTTTAGGCTTGCATGTAGTTGGTAGGTAAGTACCCTCTTGAAGTTTAGTTGGCTCAACCTGTCCTAGAAAGTAACCGGGCTCTAGGGGATCTCAATATCACTGACCTTTCTTTTATTAAATGTATCAGCATGACCAATCTTTTCTTGCGGCCGAGATATCCCAAAAGTCTAATCTCAATGAGTGTAGTATCGAGTATCAACCAATTTTCATCTTTCCATTGAAACCGGATATCTCACTACATCCTAATGGACAAGTTGTTCAATTAAGGTTCTAAGGTCAGTTAGTGCTTCATGACACCGCTCAGCAGCCCTGTATTCTCCTTGATTCAACATAAGGGATACCGGTACCAACAAATGTGTCACACTAACGTAGTCATATCGGTCTATATTGTACAGTTTCCATAATCTATTGCTACTTACCTAAAAAGGTGCCCCAGATCCGGGTAGAGGATCAAAACAAGCCCAAACAAGGAACCATAATGTAAAGCAAACAATTCAAACAAAGAAAAGCAAGTAAAGGTGATATAGCCCTAAAGTAACCCAACTTTTAATTTAGATACTCCCTAGCAGAGTCGCCAGTTCTGTAACACGGTGGGAGAACTGACTTGGGTGGTTTGCGTTTGATTGCAATTGTTGCAGATAGCAAGAGTCACCACCGACTTTTCTTTTATCCAATAAGGAAAGGCTGAAAAGAGCAGGAAAGACCTTTCGATATTATTTCTTGAGTTCGGGGGGTATGTTATGAAAAGGGAAGGTATTAGCACCCTTTCCATCTGTAGTTATCTACGGGCTCTTAGTTGCTTCCTAGATCATTTTATTTGTTTGAAAATGTGTTTGTGGTGGATTTTGAAAGTATTTTTGAAAAGCACCTTCGTTTAGGAAAACATTGTAATGACTCTCGTCTCTATAAGAATTTGTACATAGTGTTGGTCTTTTGAAAATATTTCATATTTTTGAAAAGTGTTTGGCGTGTTTGAAAAATGTTTTGTTTTTTAGAATAGATTGTAAGCAAGCAACTAAGAACGTTCTACCTTACTCAAAAGTCTTTTATTCATTTCTCTCTTCCTTTGATATTGCTATCTTACCATTGATTGGTAAGAAGCCTTATATTTGGATGTAAAAGGGACAGGCGTGGGACATTGCATAGTCATGAATAGCAATATTGTGAGACATCTTAGCATTTCTCTTGAGGGACTAAGATCATTTGTAAGGCAACATTCGAAGCGTCATCGAGGGAATATGATCTTTTTATTGTTTTTGATAAGATTTCTTACATGCGTATTATGACCATTTTATCAAGGCAACAAGTGGAGTAAATGATAACACAATTTTATATAGTATATTTGATTTAATTTTCATAGATAATGTTAGTATTTTTATTTAATCATTTCATTTTATTTCCATATTACGTCGGTATTTTTATTGTTTCAGGTATTTTATTTTAACTAGACAAATTGAGCAAAGTGAAGAAATTGAGAGTTATTGGACTAAGTATGTAAGAAATGAAGAAAGGGGGTTTGCAAAGCAATAATGATGGATCAAAAGGTTTATCATCTCCAAACTAGGCCCAAACGAATTCAGACCCACGCAAGCAAGAGAACCCTAAAGTCACATGCAAGAGTGAGACACACGTCTCATCTCTCCTCCTACAATTGAGGCGCCCGCCTTGGACTTTCCCCTTAGTGGGAGGCGCCCGTCTCAACGTGGTCAATTGAGGACGTGGTCAATTGAGGCGCCCGTCTCAACGTGTTCAAGTGAGAACGAGAAATTAGAGGATAAGTGGTACGAAAATATCTCAAAAGTGGGTACATTCTACCACTATAAAAGGACATCAGGAAATCAAAATTGGGACCGTTTTTTGCTTAGATTTTTTTCCAGTTTCAGCCTTTTTACTTTCATCGCATTACTAGTTTCCGTTGTAATTCAATTTCCAGTAGTTATTTTCCAGCCAGCTCCTTTTCCTTTTCGAATACTTAGATTTTATTTCCGTTGAAGAACTGGGATTCTGTACGAATTGATTCAAGCTTCAAGGATTATTTCCAGCATTTATTTAATTCAGGTTCCTTATTTACATCGCTTTAATTATTTGCATGAGAGATATTTATTTAGCCATGAATTTATTTATGAATGTTAATTCCTTTAATGTATCCATGTCTGCTTTTATGAGTATGTCTGGCTAAATCATTTAAATATCGGTATGTAATGAGTTAATTCGAATGGATCCGGAATAAACAGGCTTGATTATATTTTATAAAATAAACACTTTTTCTGATTTAGTTATCTAGTTTATTTTGTTAAAAAGGTTTAGAAACCAACAGAGCGAAAGTTTGAGGTTAATAAACCGACTAAGATTAGAAACCAATAGAGCGACAGTTTGAGGTTTAGAATCAGATAGTAGATACTAGGTATTGTTTTTAAAGACTGCGACAGCGTTTTAAAACCAATTAAACTTTATTTATTTTCAAAAAGTAATTTTAAAATCAATGGGATAGCGAAAGCATACATCAGAGTTTAAAATTATAATTTACTTCAATAGAGCGAAAGTTTGAGAATAGATTTTTGAATAAATACTTTTTGCTGAAAAAGATATTATTATCATTTTTTGAAGACGAGCCTGTGGAAAGCTGGATTCTTTAGTGTTAACGAAGTACATACCGATATTCGCATTATTATTATTTCAATTAGAATTAAGTTTTATTACCCAAAAATTCCCCTAATCAATTATTCGATAGTTATAGCTATACACAGTAGTTTAGGTTACGTTAGTTCGATTTATAGTCTCTTAGGTTCTATATCTTTTAAAACTACGCGATAGGGCTGTATACTTGCAGTCTCCCGATTAATTTAGACGATAAAGTCGTGATCAAGTTTTTGGCGCCGTTGCCGGGGACTATTTAAGTTGATATCGTAATTTTATTACGAAGTATAGACTATAGCAACTATTTCTTTTCCCTCTGTGTATGCCAAATACTCGCTCTCAAGGCGCGCCTTTGCATATACCTATATACGATATCGAGCGTTACCTTAGATTAAGAAGACGAATTCAAGAGTATTTAGAACGCAACAACCTTCCTTCGACCAAACTTCCTGATGTTGAAGAACTCAAGAAGATGGTTGATCCTGATGCTCCTGATCCTCGTCCTCTTAAGGACTACGCTGTTCCTTCTCAAGCAGGGCCTCATAATAGTATTGCTGCTCCTGCTATCGCTCGAAACAATTTCGAGCTAAAACCTTCGCTTCTTTCCGCCGTTCAGCAGAACCAGTTTTCTGGAGCTCCTACTGACGACCCGAATCTTCATCTGTCAGTGTTTGTGCAGTACACAGACACTGTGAAAGCGAATGGTGTTAACCCCGAGGCGATACGATTGCGCCTATTCCCTTTTTCTCTCAGAGACAGAGCTCGCGCATGGCTCCAATCTCTTCCTTCCAACTCAATCACCACATGGGATGAGTTGAATAAAGTCTTCTTGGCTAGATATTTTCCTCCAAGCAAAACTGCTATGCTCAGAGCCAATATCAATGATTTCAGACAAAAAGACAATGAATCACTCTTTGAAGCTTGGGAACGTTATAAGGACATGCTTAGACTTTGTCCTCATCATGGTTTAGAAGAATGGCTGATCATTCACACGTTCTACAATGGTCTCTTGTATAATACGAGATTGACTATAGACGCCGCAGCTGGTGGCGCACTGATGAATAAACCATATACTGAAGCAAGACAACTTATCGAAAGCATGGCTCAAAACCATTACCAATGGGGTACGGAGAGAGTTAGCGTAGAGAAATCTCAAACGAAAGGTGCCATGGTTGAAGTGAATAGTCTGGATCAATTCAACGCTAAAGTGGAAGCTCTCACTCAAAAGCTCGAGAATCTTACCACCGCTCCCGCAGCTACTGTTGCTGCAATTGCTCAAACTTGCGACTTATGTGGTATCCAATCACATCTTGCTCCAGAATGCCCACTTTTAACAGGAGTTCCAGTTGAACAAGCGAATTACGTACAGGGTAATCCTTACAGCAACACATATAACCCTGGCTGGAAGAATCATCCTAATTTTTCATACAAGAGTAACAACGCGTTATACGCACCTGGACAAGCTCCTGCTACACCACCTGGTTACCCTAAGGCTATCCCAAATCATCCTAATAATGGTCCTAACACGTCTAATGCTCCTAGGAAGTCTAATTTGGAAGTCATGATAGAGCATTTCATCGCTACTCAATCCCAAACCAATAATACTCAATCCCAGACTAATAAGGATGTTCAAAATCAGAATATACACATTAATGAGCAGATTAAGCAATTATCTAACAAACTTGATGCTTTAGCTACACATAATAAAATGTTAGAAACACAAATCTCTCAGGTAGCTCAACAACAAGCGGCTTCTGATGCTCCTGCTGGCTCATTTCCTGGACAGCCTCAACCTAATCCCAAAGGACATGCAAATGCTGTTATCTTAAGAAGAGGAACAGAGTATGATGGACCTGTAGATCCCAGAAATAATAGCCCAGCTATGCAACAAAATTACGATAAACAATCTGAAACTAAAGATAAAGAAGAAAAGGAAAATCAGAGAGATAATAATGAAGATACCACGCAAAAAGATGAAACTTATGTACCCCCACCACCTTATAAGCCTCGTATCCCATACCCTCAAAGGTTAGCTAAAACTAAGAATGTGGGTCAATTCAAGAAATTCGTGGATCTTCTTAAACAACTTAATGTTACAATTCCTTTTACCGAAGCTATAACTCAAATGCCCTCCTACGCTAAATTCCTTAAAGAGTTTCTATCCAATAAGAAAAAGCTAGAGGATAATGAAACTGTCATGCTTACTGTTGAATGTAGTGCAATTATTCAAGACACAATGCCTCCTAAACTCAAAGACCCTGGAAGTTTCTCTATTCCATGTGTAATTGGCAAATTTGTCATAGATAAAGCTTTATGTGATCTTGGAGCCAGTATAAGTGTGATGCCGTTATCTATATGCAAGAAACTTAAAATGGGAGAACTCAGACCAACTAAAATGTCCGTTCAATTAGCAGATAGGTCAATTAAATATCCTGCAGGAGTTCTCGAGAATGTTCTTGTACGCATTGGCCAATTCTATATACCAACCGATTTCATTATCATGGACATAAGGGAGGACGAAGTTACCCCAATCATTCTTGGAAGGCCTTTCTTAGCTACAGCCGGTGCAATTATAGATGTAAAAAGAGGAAAACTTACTTTTGAAGTAGGTGAAGAGAAAATCGAATTTATCCTCTCTCAATTCTTGAAAGCACCTGCAATTGAAGATACTTGTTACTTCATGGATATCATCGATGAATGTAGAAAAGAAGCTGAGCTTGAAAATGAAGACAATCTCGATGAAAATCTGAGTAGTAATCTAAGTGAATGCTTAGCTATAGCACCAGATCCTACACAATGTTTAAGGAAACCACCCCTAGAACTCAAAACACTTCCTAAAAATATAAGATATGAATTCCTAGATCCCGAACTCGAACGACCAGTGATAGTCAACGCAGAACTTGGCGAAACCGAAACTGAAAAACTTTTACAAACTCTGAGAAAATATCCAACAGCCTTAGGATATAATATCACTGATCTTAAAGGAATAAGTCCCTCTATTTGTATGCATCGCATTATGCTAGAAGAAGATTGTAAAACTTCAAGAGAACACCAGAGGAGACTAAACCCGATTATGAGCGAGGTTGTGAAAAAGGAAGTTATGAAGTTGTTAGAAGCAGGAATCATATATCCTATATCTGATAGCAAATGGGTTAGCCCTGTGCATGTTGTACCTAAGAAAGGAGGTGTCACAGTAGTCGAAAATGAGAAAGGAGAAATCATAACTAAAAGAGTCGAATCTGGATGGAGGATGTGCATCGATTATCGAAAACTTAACAAAGCCACCAGAAAAGATCATTTCCCTTTACCATTTATTGATCAAATGTTGGAACGTTTAGCTAGACACTCTCATTTCTGTTTCTTGGACGGTTATTCAGGTTTCTTTCAGATACCTATTCATCCTAATGACCAAGAGAAAACAACTTTCACATGCCCTTTTGGAACCTTTGCTTATAGAAGAATGCCATTTGGTTTATGCAATGCTCCTGCAACTTTTCAAAGATGTATGATGGAAATATTTGCTGATTTTCTGGACAATATTATGGAAGTCTTCATGGACGATTTTTCCGTTTGTGGACAAAGCTTTGAAGAATGTTTAGAAAATTTAGAAAGGGTATTAGAACGTTGTGTGAAGGTTAATCTAGTGCTTAATTGGGAGAAATGCCATTTTATGGTACAAGAAGGAATTGTTTTAGGACACATTATATCCAAAAGAGGAATTGAAGTCGATTCTGCTAAAATCGAAGTTATTGAGAACCTTCAACCTCCAAAAACTGTTAGAGAAATCCGAAGCTTTTTGAGACACGCCGGTTTTTATCGACGATTCATTAAAGATTTCTCTAAGATAACTAAACCCCTAACTGAGCTATTAATGAAAGACGCTGAATTTATCTTCGACGAAAAATGTTTAGAAGCATTTCAAACACTTAAGAAAGCATTAATTTCTGCGCCTATCATGCAAACTCCAGATTGGAATGAACCTTTTGAAATAATGTGTGACGCAAGTGACTATGCCGTAGGAGCTGTTTTAGGACAGCGAAAGGATAAAAGACTCCACGTCATATATTATGCAAGCAGAACCCTGGACGAAGCGCATATGAATTATGCTACAACCGAGAAAGAATTCTTAGCAGTGATCTTCGCATTAGACAAGTTTCGTTCCTACTTAGTAGGATCCAAAATAATCATATACACTGATCATGCTGCTATTAGATATCTCCTAACCAAAAAGGACGCTAAACCTAGACTCCTGAGATGGATATTGCTACTGCAAGAGTTTGATTTAGAAATCAAAGATAATAAAGGAACCGAAAACGTTGTAGCAGATCATCTCTCTAGACTAGAAAATTTTAAACATGAACAAGTGCCGATCGATGATGAATTCCAGTATGATAAACTAATTGCCCACTTGGAAGACACAGAACCAGATAAACTCATGGAAACTACCTTAGCCGTCTCCTCGGTGCCTTGGTATGCCGATTTCGTAAATTACCTCACTGCAGGCGTTTTACCACCTGAACTTACCTACCAACAGAAGAAGAAATTCTTCCATGATCTTAAACAGTATTATTGGGATGAACCTTTACTTTTCAAGAGAGGTCCCGATGGAATTTTCCGCGGATGTGTGCCAGAAGAAGAGATTGAAAACATTATAAAACACTGTCATTTTGCACCTTACGGAGGACATGCGAGTACATCCAAAACTTGTGCGAAGATCTTACAATCCGGTCTCTATTGGCCTAATTTATGGAAAGACGTACATGCCACCATCTTAAAATGCGACAGGTGTCAACACACCGGTAATATATCTAGACGTGACGAAATGCCACAAAAAGGCATTTTAGAAGTCGAAATCTTTGATGTGTGGGGGATAGACTTTATGGGACCCTTTCCATCTTCATCCGGTAACAAGTATATACTCGTGGTTGTGGATTATGTCTCAAAATGGATCGAAGCTATAGCTTCTCCAACAAATGACACCCGAGTGGTACTTAAGCTGTTCAAGAACATAATTTTTCCTAGGTTCGGTGTACCCAGACTCGTTATAAGTGATGGTGGATCTCATTTCATTTCCAAAATCTTTGAAAAATTATTAGGAAAATATGGAGTTCGACATTGCATAGCTACACCTTACCATCCTCAAACTAGCGGACAAGTTGAAGTTTCAAATCGCGAGATAAAACAGATCCTTGAAAAAACTGTCGCTACGTCCAGAAAGGACTGGTCCTTTAAACTTCACGAAGCTTTATGGGCTTATAGAACTGCCTATAAAACTCCCATCGGTACTACTCCTTTCAAGCTTATTTATGGTAAGTCATGCCATCTCCCAGTTGAGTTAGAACACAAGGCCTATTGGGCCATTAAGAATCTGAACTTAAGTTACACTGCCGCTGGAGAGAAGCGTATCCTGGATATTAATGAATTGGAAGAACTTAGACAGGATGCGTACGAAAATGCTAGGATTTACAAAGAGCGCACAAAGAAATGGCACGATAAGCATATATCTAGGAAGAATTTTAACATAGGTGACTTGGTATTACTATTTAACTCACGATTAAAATTATTTCCTGGAAAATTACGATCTAGGTGGTCCGGACCTTTTGAAATTACTCGAGTTTATCCAAGTGGTGCAATAGAGATTAAGGGACCTTCGATTGAGCCGTTTATAGTAAACGGGCAGCGTTTAAAACATTACCATCTAACTGAACTCGAGGGAAATTCTCAAACGATAAATCTAGACGAGCCACACGCTCGATTAGAAGCCTAGTCTTTAATTTTATTTGTCGAGCTTACGACATAAAACAAAGCGCTTTGTGGGAGACAACCCACCGTTTTTTTTTATATATTTCCTTCTTCTTATTTTTCATTTCTTCTTTAGTCTATTTTTAACGAAAACAAAAACAAAAATATGTCTATTTCTTTTCTTTATCTATTCATTATATTTCTCCTCTTTGTCTTATTTCTTTCTATTCTATGTTTTTTCTTCTTATCGGCATTTTGGCCAATGCTGATCTTCTTTATTTTCTTCTCTTCAGGATACTTCTTGCTTCTTATTTCTCTTCCCACTATGTCTCGAGTTGACGATATGCCAGTTAGTTTCAGAGGAAGAAATCAGCGCACCAAATATGGAGTTTTATCCGAGCGTGAGATGTTACCTACTATCTACCCTCATCACGGTGCTATGACTGCTCTTGGTATTCGTGATAGTGTGCTTTTTCTGCTGAATCAGATTGGGTGGGATAGTTCACGCTTGATGACTTGCTATGCCACTTATCGGAACCTCACTTTTGAGTTCCTCAGCTCTTTGATATACTTTCCTACTCATGGGTTCGCTTTACGCCGTGGACTTATTATCTTCAGACTTTTTGGCATCACTTTCAAGTTTAACCATAAGGAATTGGGTGAGCTTCTTGGTTTTCCTAATGGCATAGGAGTTTATCATGAAACTCAGGAGGAGTGTCTTGGATTTAGAGAGCTTGACTATTTTTGGGGATCTATTTCTGGAATCCTTAACCCTGAGCCCGAGGACTTTGTATCAGAGAATATCCATAATCCGGCCTTCAGGTATTTCCATAAGATTCTGGCCCACACCATTTTTGGAAAACCCCAGAATGTCACCACTGTTTCTAAAGATGAGCTTTTTATCATGTTTTATGCTTCGCAAAACTGTTCGGTTAATGCGATCACTTATCTGATCCGTAGCTTTGTGGATCTCATTGATACTGATCATGCACCCATTCGGATGGGAGGTCTCGTCACTATGATTGCGAATGTTGTTGGACCTCGACAATCCTTTAAGCATCTGAATGCTTTTATTGGTATTACTTGCATGACCATCGAGTTCTGTTTCAACACTGGTATAATTGGTGATCTTGGCCCGACTCAGTTTACCTTGTTGATTAATGGTCAAGTTATGCAGCTGTTTACCTTGCCTAACCCTGCTACGAGTGTGCATAACAAAGCCAACTGGCTTTTTGGTCTTAATCAGCAGCCTTCTCCGCCCCGCACTCCTGAGACTCCGCAAGATTATGAGGTTTTGGAAGATTCTGAGGAAGATCCCACTGCTCCTTCAGGTTATTATGATATAGGCCCTCCTCAGCACGATTCTACCGCTCACTCTGTTGCTCCTGACACCATTATGCATGAGGCTCCTACCATTGATTATGCCCTTGTCATCCACGCTCTCCAGGTGGAACATCAGGCTTTGAGGGACGATTTGACTAGTTTGCGAGCTGATTTCTTTGGTTTTATGGATACTGTTTCTGCGCAATTTCAAGAATTTTTTGCTTACTTTCATTCTTCCTCCGCTCCTAAGGCAGGACCATGTAGTGGCTAGAGCTTTTAAGTAGTTCATTTTATTTAGTTTAGCTTAGTTTGATTTTGTTAGGAATTGCAATATTTTCGTTATGTTCTTTTTTATTATTATGTTTTACTTTCCAAACACTTGATTCTTAAAATTGTAAGCAACTTTGGTCTTCATTTTAAAAACAATTCATGTTATTTTCCTATAATTATAATATTGCAGCTTAAAATATTATATCATATAAAAATATTTTGTTATAAGAATACTAGTATTATTACATGCATACTGTCATTCACGCGCTTGCCTGTTCCCAACAAGCTGAGACGCACGCCTCAGCCTAACACGCTGACAAGAGACGCACGCCTCCAACTTTCCATGCAGCTTTGAGACGCACGCCTCACGCGTGGTCTCCTATGTCAGGCGGTCGCCTCAGCTTGTGCTTCGTGCAGTAAAAGTTGGTCTCCTTGCATTTACTTGTCTTGTCCGTTTCGTTTTACCATTCACCCCAATTAATTCAAATTCAACACTCTTTATTCTCATTCAAATTATATTCTTTCCATTTCCCACCATTAATCCCCATTCAAATTTTCCCCTCCATTTTCCAACACCCACTTATTATAATTTATCACTCTTAACTCTCACTCCACTATAAATACCATTCATCCTTCTTTCTAATTTCACAACATTTCTAACCATCTCTACCATTTCCTCTCCTACACCCATATTTTCCACCTTTTTCCTTCTTCTACCCATCTCCATCCATGGCTCCACGAAACAACCAAAGACAAGTTAAGCCCGACCGACCACCACCCGACCTATCCAATATCATTTTCCGCGATAACGACGACGGTCAACAATAACAAAAGTATAACAAATTCTATACCCGTTCCGTCGTTCCTACAAAATACGTAAGTTCGGAGTGTTTGGAAACCTTAGGAATGACCGATAGCATCGTATTAATGCTCAATAACACCGGTTTAACCAGTCTCTGCACAAACCCATGTCCAACTTATGAACCACTCGTGCTTGAATTTCTTAGTTCCTTCTCTTACACAACACCTGTCGACGATCCCTACACAACCGGAACCGCCAACTTCTGCATGTTCAACCAAGAGTACTCTCTTGATCAAGAAAGATTCGCCGAACTCTTATCTTTCACTCGCGGCGAGCATGTTCATTACAAGCCTTTAGACGATGACCACGATCTTTCTTGGGATCAAGTCGGTTTCTCCTTATGGAATGATCTAACCGGTCAAACAACGGAAAGTTGGCGCGACCTCTATGCTTCTCAAATACATAACCCTGCATTAAGGTACTTTCATCGCGTTCTTGCTAACACCATCTTTGGTCGGACCAACAATCACAAGGTCAACCAAAATGAGTTGTTCATCATTTTCTGTGCCCTTAATGGTCAGGCTGTCAACGTCGCTCCTTTCATGCTCAGTCACATCCACACATGCGTGAACGCAGCAGGTACTAATCCCTTTGTTTTTGGAGGCATCATCACATCTTTAGCATATGCTTAAGGCCTTTCCGCCGAGCTACTTTCTTTGTTACAATACATGATGCCAGCCACTCTTCTTGATGTCATCTATTACCGAGATTCCCATATAATCTCTCGAAGACATGATGGCCGGTTTACATTGGTGATAAATCATCGTCCAATTCCTGATATTGTGTTACCTTGTCCGAATCGTATCGACGTCCGAGTCCGCGCAAATTGGCGTTATGCTCTTGATGCACCTGCCGCCCAACAACCAGATAATCCCGCTGCCAATTTCGCAGCCATGCAGGCTCATATGCTTCGTCAAGATCAGTTGTTCCATGCCATGCAACAAAACCAAGCTGAGACTTTACGTCTCGTACAAGAAGTACAACGTGACCAACAAGAGATGCAACGCGAACAACAACAATATGCCTTTCGCCATGATCGTAACCTTGAATATTTGCAAGCTCGCGTAGAAGATGCACTTCATCTTAATGATTCTAATTCTGACGTACGACGAAGGCCTCGTACTTGAGGACGAAGAACAAGAAATCATGATTCTCAAAGCAACGAGTGATCGCCTTTCTCTTTTCATCTGATTATCCTTTGTTTTTATCGCATTGAGGACATTGCTCCTTTTAAGTATAGGGGAGTCAGATCATTTCCTTGTTCATTTCGATTTCCCTTGCTCTCTTTGTAGTATTTTTCCTTTTATTTCTTTTCTTGTATTGCAAAATTTCAATTCAATAAAATACTTATTTATGCAAATTTTAATCTCTTATGCAAAAATTTGTGCTTACTCGAATTCCCCCTATTTCTTGAGCCATAACGAATAAAATAAAACAATTTTAACACGCATTTATAAAACATTATTCAACTAGTATTAAGGTTGCCTATTATAAATAAGAATTCGAGCAACTTAGCAAAATTGCTATCGTCTTAACACTTCAAAACCCCCGATGTGTTGGATCGATTTAAGTACTTATTATACCAAAACCTTTAAAACTTAGTTTTAGATTAGCCTCGAGTAGTTTATTAAGCAGTCGGCACCACCATAAACACAAACTACGTGGGGAGCTGATGAATATAAGTGATTGATCAAATATTCTTAAGAAATTGCTTTTATCTGAAGATGCACTTATTAAGTTAGATGATCCTTACCAGATCATTTAATCCAACAGTTGCAGAAACTATAAATTTAAATGCATAATAATCCATTATAAATTGGTTCAGTGGTCCCTGGTGCTGAACTTGGTAGGGCGAATTACGGTTCGATCCCCCGCAATTTTTAATTGGAAAAAAGGAGTACCATATGATTAAATTACCAGAACTCCTAGCTGGCTTACTAAGATCAAATTCACTAACCAGTTACTCCACTATGTGCGTGTAAGGTAAAGGGCTTAATGTGATTGCACTAGAATGAAAACGGGTGAAATAAAACATAGTATTAGGTTAAGCTATAATGACATGACTTAAATTGGTCTGCTTAAATGGGGTTATCCAGTGTTCCTACGGTAACTTTGGTGTTTAAGTTCGACTTAAATTCTCTAACGAAAAATTCAACTTGCAACCTGGTACGAAGTGATGTATGTTCTTATATCTGTGTTTAACTGCGCGTCAGTGATTTTCACCTTTTTACTTTTGCTTGAGGACAAGCAACGGTTTAAGTATAGGGGAGTTTGATAACACAATTTTATATAGTATATTTGATTTAATTTTCATAGATAATGTTAGTATTTTTATTTAATTATTTCATTTTATTTCCATATTACGCCGGTATTTTTATTGTTTCAGGTATTTTATTTTAACTAGACAAATTGAGCAAAGTGAAGAAATTGAGAGAGTTATTGGACTAAGTATGCAAGAAATGAAGAAAAGGGGTGTGCAAAGCAATAATGATGGATCAAAAGGTTTATCATCTCCAAACTAGGCCCAAACGAATTCAGACCCACACAAGCAAGAGAACCCTAAAGTCACATGCAAGAGTGAGATGCACGTCTCATCTCTCCTCCTACAATTGAGGCGCCCGCCTCGGACTTTCCCCTTAGTGGGAGGCGCCCGTCTCAACGTGGTCAATTGAGGATGTGGTCAATTGAGGCGCCCGTCTCAACGTGTTCAAGTGAGAACGAGAAATTAGAGGATAAGTGGTACGAAAATATCTCAAAAGTGGGTACATTCTACCACTATAAAAGGACATCAGGAAATCAAAATTGGGACCGTTTTTTGCTTAGATTTTTTTCCAGTTTCAGAATTTTTACTTTCATCGCATTACTAGTTTCCGTTGTAATTCAATTTCCAGTAGTTATTTTCCAGCCAGCTCCTTTTCCTTTTCGAATACTTAGATTTTATTTCCGTTGAAGAACCGGGATTCTGTACGAATTGATCCAAGCTTCAAGGATTATTTCCAGCATTTATTTAATCCAGGTTCCTTATTTACATCGCTTTAATTATTTTCATGAGAGATATTTATTTAGCCATGAATTTATTTATGAATGTTAATTCCTTTAATGTATCCATGTCTGCTTTTATGAGTATGTCTGGCTAAATCATTTAAATATTGGTATGTAACGAGTTAATTCGAATGGATCCGGAATAAACAGGCTTGATTATATTTTATAAAATAAACACTTTTTCTGATTTAGTTATCTAGTTTATTTTGTTAAAAAGGTTTAGAAACCAACAGAGCGAAAGTTTGAGGTTAATAAACCGACTAAGATTAGAAACCAATAGAGCGACAGTTTGAGGTTTAGAATCAGATAGTAGATACTAGGTATTGTTTTTAAAGACTGCGACAACGTTTTAAAACCAATTAAACTTTATTTATTTTCAAAAAGTAATTTTAAAATCAATGGGATAGCGAAAGCATACATTAGAGTTTAAAATTATAATTTACTTCAATAGAGCGAAAGTTTGAGAATAGATTTTTGAATAAATACTTTTTGCTGAAAAAGATATTATTATCATTTTTTGAAGACGAGCCTGTGGAAAGCTGGATTCTTTAGTGTTAACGAAGTACATACCGATATTCTCATTATTATTATTTCAATTAGAATTAAGTTTTATTACCCAAAAATTCCCCTAATCAATTATTCGATAGTTATAGCTTTACACAGTAGTTTAGGTTACGTTAGTTCGATTTATAGTCCCTTAGGTTCGATATCTTTTAAAACTACGCGATAGGGCTGTATACTTTCAGTCTCCCGATTAATTTAGACGATTAAGTCGCGATCAGTAAACCCTAGAGGTGCACGTGTGCAAAGTGTGTTTGACTGGAAGCATTTTTGCCTTTTGATCTGGGTGGTCTACTTGTTGATTTTATCTTGCCACACACCCTAATTACTAGCATTTTGTATAAAGTAAAAAAATGCAGAAAGATAAAATCCTACACTATTACAACCATATTGAATTTCATGAAAATATATAGGAAAAAATAAAATAAAAGCAAGAAAAAGGGTCTTTTCGATTTAGGCAGAAAACCCTTTGATTCTGCACTTTCTGGCTCTCTTCGATTTAGCCTGAAAAGGGTGAAGGCATTACTTTCGATTGGGGCCTGAAGCCATCATGTTGAGCCTTTCCAATGGGCTTGGATTCAGTTTAGGCGTGCCTTTCGTCTGGGCCTGGAAGTCAGCATGGTGTGCCTTCTGGCTGCCTCTTTCGTTTGACCTGGAGGTTAGTGTGGAAGCCAAAGGCTTCATTCCCTACTTCCTGTTTCCTGTTTCCTTCATTTGAGATGTTAAATAGAAACATGGGCTAAGGCTATGCTAGCATTGCCTTAAGGCTAGGTTAGTTCTTAGAACATTTGCAAGAAACAAAAGAATCAAAACCAAAAGGAAAGGCAATAAAAAACAAACTATCAGGGTGTAAACGAAAGGGGAATAAATGTTATGTATATGTTTGAAATGAAAAGGAATTCTATTCACATGCTATGCTGGAAACGAAGGGTCCAAGGGTAAGAATAACTTACCTTACTGGAGGCTGGAGAGTGTGTTGGACCTTGAAGTAGTTACCTTGAATGTTTCTAGATTCGAAGGGAGAGACCAAGTGTTAGGCCTTTGACACTGGATTCGATAGAGCCAAATAAGTTAAATGTCCTTCTTGCTGGATTCTAAGGATAGCAAGATGTAAGGATGTTTCATATTCGAAAAAGGCAAGTATTTAGATTATGGGTTTGTGTTTTCACAAGTGTTTAAGTTTTTGAGAATTTAATGGTGTTTGAGAAATTTGAAGATTCGTTCCCCCCTGGCCCAACAAGAAAATCCGGCCTCCTGATATTTGCAAAGGATCTCTCTATTTATAGAGAAAGGTTTTGGGAAGTTTGGGAGTTAAAATAATAAAATAAGGCTTAGCTAGAAAGAAAATGGCCACTTGTGTCATGATCCCAAGATGAGATAGCAAGATTAAAGGTTTAGATGGATTGCTTTTTGCAGAAGGAAAACAGGCGCAAGGCTCAAGAAATAATTTTCGAAAAGTAATATTATACTATTAAGGGTAAGTTATCTTGGACAACAAATGGGTAAAAGCCTAATTTTAACTGTATAAACAATTAAATATAGAGTGAGTCATATGTTTGAGGCCTGAAAAAGCAGAAACACGTAGCCTAGCTTATGGGTCTAATGTTCAAATTGATCCTTTGAATCGAATCCTCCATCCTTCCACAACTTTCTACCAGACTAAAACAACATTCGTTCTCACCAGTTATGTGTCCTTAGAATGTCCCAAACATGTATTCTTCGAATGAGCCCTCTTCAGCTGAATATGCCACTTTGAGTCCTTCTTCTTTGACCACTTAGGTCCAAACCTTCGACCAGATTCAAAAGCAAGCAAAACCAATTATTCCCCAACCATGGCAAGTCCTTCGAATGGGCCACCAAGTTGTGTGTCATAATGCAGCACTATGTGAGTTGAAGGGTCTGCAGATGGATTTGAAGGTGATATGAAGGTGATTCAAAACAATCCTGAAGGTGGATTCGAAGCCAACATGTAGGTGTATTCGAAGGTGACATGAACGCGTATTCGAAGCAAACATGAAGATAAAATTGAAAGTCACAGAAGGTAGCCATTTATCCAATCGAAAACTAATGAATCCAAGGCAAATAGGTAAGGGGCCAATGGTGCAATCGAAGCTTGCATGCAGGAGCCATTATCCAAATGAAGCTTGCATGCAAGATCTATTTTAGTGAATCAAAGCAAACCTGCAGGAGGTCAAATGCCCAAATGAAACTTATGGACCAAAGCTTAATCAAATAAGCCAGATGGTCAATCGAAGGATGTAAATCAAAGATTTCATTGAAGGAGGCCCAAATATTCAATCGAAGCGTGAGGGTTAAAGCTCGCTCGAAGAAGGAAAATGCTCAATCAAAGGATGTAAATCAAAGCTTACATCGAAGGAGGCCCAAATTCCCAATCGAAGGATGAATCAAACTTACTCGAAGGAAGCCTAGATGCCCAATCGAAACTAGTATGAATTGAAGCATACTTGTTTTTCTTCAATTTTGTCAAAAAAAATCAATTTTTCTGCTTTGCCCTTTTTTGTCTATTTTGTACTTGTGCAAACTTTGAGCTTTAGAAAATCCTTGTAATAAAATGTCTTGAGAAAAAAGATAGGGCAAATTTTGGGGTACAACAGTTGCTGAGATTCTTCTCGGATAATAAGGAATTTCTAAGACATCAATTTCTTCTTCTCGAAATATCTTCTCTACCTGTAGGACACCTTCATCCATTACCTGTTGGATAGCCGTATTCAAACTAGTACACTCTTCAGGTTTAGAGGAACATGTTAAACAAAAATCATGGAGTTCTTGTAGCACCTCATGCTCCAACAAATGTTCTCTAATAGGTCCTAATGACATCTTGATCTCATCAACCTTGGTTACCAGAGTTTATTCACTACTTTCTTCAATAGCATTAGTCGCTGCCCCTGGGTGAGGAGGCATGGGATTATTCTTAATATTGGGACTAACAGGGTTGAAATTTATGGCCTTTGAATCAAGGAGGTCTTGAAATTTACATTTAAATGCTCTATAATTCTCAATTGTGTGGCCTGGGGCTCCAGAATGAAATTCACAATGAGTATTAATGTCATACCCCCTGGGGAGAGGATTAGGTGGTGGACCAAGTTCACGTAGTTGAACCAACTGATTGGAAAGTAACTGAGGGAGAAGCTGGGCATAAATAAGATATAGGAATGGGATCAAATCTTCTTTCAGGCACTCTTTGTCTCTGTGAAGCCCTCGGACCTTGAGGTTGTTGATTCTGTTGTTGATAAGTTGGAGGTGGTGCAAATTGTTGTTGTGGAAGATACTGTGGTTGAGGAGTGAAAGGTCAGTGTTGGGCCATCCAGGGTGCTGGAGTTGTAGCAGCATACACTTGAGGAACATATTGATTAGGAATATAAACATGTTTTGGAAAAATAAGGAAACTAAACTTGAGGATATGCAGGAGCTTTTCCTTGGTTGATGGTAACATCATTAGTCTCACCATCTTTCTTCTTGACGAAACCAGAAAATGGCTTCCTACCAATTCCCATATTGTTGTTGGTATTGTTAGGGACACCTTGGATCGTTCCAGACTTAATACAAGTTTCAACATGTTCTCCAATAATGACCATATCAGAGAAAGAATTAGAGTTACTGTTGAGCATGTGTTAGAGATAAGGACCTCGTAAAATACCCATAAAAAAAGCAATCAGTTCACCATCCAAGGGAGGAGGTTGGACCCTTGCATCCAGTTCACGCCACCTTTAAGCGTACTTGTTGTACCCCAAAATTTTCCCTCTCATTTTACTCAACACATGTCCTTTAAGATCCTGAATTCACTCAAGATTTCCCAAGAGTTGACCAGACAAACTCTCTCCTAAGGCATTGCACCTCAAAATTAGGGTTTCTATTTTCATCAAGATGGGTGAACCACAAAGGCCTCATATGCTCTCCATGGTCTTAATATGTTCTCAAGACCCTACATGTCAAGTTTCATGCCTTGCACAGGAAGTTTGCTCAATCAACTGCTCAGATGCTTGAGAATCGACTATATTAGGTCAAAAGTCAACTGTGACCCACATACAGTCAAACTTCAAGCTTTTTGGTCAAAATCAACATTTTGAAGTGACTTCCATAATTTTATCAAGGGTTGATCATGATTCCTCAAGGAATGCTCCAAATTCATCAAAACCCAAAAGTTGCTAAATTAGGGTTTTGCAGGAAAAGTAAACCCAAATTTGAACAAGCATAACTTCTTCATACTTTATCAGAAATTTTCCATCCAATGCTCATTTTGAAGAGGATGAAATTCCATACAATTCATCTTCATCCCTCAAGTACAAAATATGCACTCATCAAAAGATATGAATTTCTACATTATAGGTCCTTTTTAAAAGTCAACAAAAACACCTATGGGGTCAAAGCTTCGTACGTGAACATGGAAGATCCAATTGAGATGAAACCAAAAGGGTTGTTTATGGGACATCCTAAGCTTTCTAAAAAGTTCAAGAACACCCTCCTAGAGTCAAAATTGAGTGAGTTGTGCATTGTCAAAGTTGGCAATTTTTGGAAAATTGTCAAAAGTCAACATTGATCAAATTTGCATTTTTTTTCCAAAGGGGCCCATGCTTTCTTGCTTGAAACATGTTTCTAATAGGACCCACGACCCCTGAGCTTTTCCACCTATTATTTTATTAATTTTATCATTTATTTTGATTTTTTATGCATTTAAATCAAAATAAATCAAATTAAATGGTAAAATAATGAAAACAAATCAAATCTTGGGATTTTTGTGCACATTTGGAGTCCATGTACAGCTAGCATGATGATCAAATCGTACAAGACTCATTAGGGTTGGAAAAGATTAGATTGAAGCTTGTTTTAGAAAGATATCATACATGAATCAAATCAAATCACATTTTCATAATTCTCAAAGATATGATGCAATTTTACAACCCTAATTCAGTCTACTATATGTATACAACAAATGCAAATCAAAAGAGAAGGTTTTGGCAGTCGTAGGGAGCAAGAATGAAAAATCAAAATTTGGACAAAAAGTGGACATTCGATTTTTGCCTTGGAGGACGATTCCAGGCAGTTGAAGGACTCTAATCACTTCCTGGCCATCTCCAGAAGCCAACAACATCATTTGCAGCCTTCAAAACGTCAAGAATCATCGCCTAGACACATCACGATTTTCAAACTTTCTCAAATTCGATTATTACAATTTACGCATCCTTAGCACCATTAATTGTTATATTTGTGATCATCATCATGTTTGCAAGCTGACCACATAGTTTAATTGTATTTTTGGGACCTTTACATGCATCTGCCATGGTTAGGGTTTCTACGTGAATTTTAGGGTCTTTGTGTAGAGGGAAAATTGGGCCATGAATCAAGTACCATGATACTCGTGAGACCAAGACGAGTTGATTGGTACCATCACAATTAATTTATCATCCTCGTATGAAATCTTTGAATTGTGCATGGATGTAGTTACAGCAAAATGTCCGTAGGTATAAGTCTCTTATCTAATACGACAGTTGCAGCGAAGGAGATGATGCGTGGCAGCCCATGAATGGCTGATTTGAATGTTGCGTGCATTTTCTGAACCAATTATTTTATTTTGCTTATTATGTTTTGTTTTCATTATATAAATAAAGTAACAAGCTAGCGCAATTGGCAGCGTATCATTGGAGGCGAGTATAAGGACCTGGGTTCGATCCCAGGTCCCAACAATTGCTTTGTATTATTTTTTCTTATGTAATCAGGTGTACCATGCACTCAACCATCCACCATGCGCTAGCAATTCCTGACCACCAGATGCACTTCTATCCAGATCCAACGCTTCCATCCATGAAGGTCCATGATACTCCTCCAGGTCAACGCTGCACAAGATCCAGCGTGGTTGACTGGGCTTGATGCTTAATGGGCCAAGGAATTCAGATTCATACCCCCCCTTTCAGCTAGCATACTGACCCATTTGGTTATTTTTTATTATTTTCTTTAATTTCTTTTCTTTATTTCTTTTCCTTTTTTTAATTAATACAAAAAATTATTTTTATTAAATTAACAAATCAAAAACCACAAAAAAGATCTCTTTTTCTTAATAAATATTTTTTTGAATTAATTAGTTTAATTAATTTAGGGCAATTTAATTTTCTTTTTATAATGAAAAATAATTATAATTTAGGTTTAGATTGTACATAATTTAATTAATTTTATTTAAAATACATCAAAGATAATTTTTTTATAAATATATATATTTCTTTAATTAATTAATTTAATCAAAAAATTAGGTTAATTTAATTTCTTTCATAATTTTAAAAACAATTAGAAATTAGGTTTAATTGATTTGTAATTAAATTGTTTTCTTCAATAAAAAGCCAAAAAATACTTTTTCTCTCAAATTAGGGTTTTAGATTTGTTCAATTGTCCTCGCATTTAATTTTCCGTGCGCTTGTTAATTATTTGTCCATTATTTTGTAATTGTTCAGGGTTTGTAATAGTTAATCTTGGGTTTTTACTTACTCTTTAAATCCCCGATTTTTGGCTATGTAATTAATCCCTCTCCCCGAAGCCTTGTAATAGCTAGGCTTATTTTTTGCACTTTAAATTTCTGCAACCTTTAACTGTCTAGATGATGGCTAATAGGATTATATTGCAAGAATGTCTGGAAAATTAAAACGGTAGATCACCTAATGTGCAAAGATTAAATAATGGAAACAAATCATATGCACATATTCACTCGTAGGGTTTACCTCACCTCGGTTGCCTTCGGTAAACAATCATTAAGCATAGGAGATTTTAGTGGTTTCCCTCCAGTCTAAAGAGATCAAATTGTCCCATTCAAATGTTGCCTTGGAAATGTTGCCTCGGAAAGATCTTAAGACTCTAGGGTTATTACTAAAGTTTTCTAACTATTGCTTTAGTAATTGTATTTGTCCCTTTCGAATGTCACTTACAACTCCAACGATGGTGCTACCTACTCCTTAATAGTAGGATAGCGCTGTCTAAAGCAAATAGAACGAACAATCTTTTTTTTTGAGTAGGTAGAATCTTAAGTACTTGCTCAATGAAAACTTTTCACACAAACACGTTTCAAAACAAATTTTCAAAACAACTTCGTCACATCCTTGAGGACTGATACAAGGGTTATCATGAAGTAAAAACATTTTCAAGATAAACACACACAAGCAATTTGAAAAATGAGCAAGTACCTAAGAGCTTGTAGATAACTACGGATAGAAAGGGTGCTAACACCTTCCCTTTCTATAATCTACCCCCCGTACTCAGAATATCTCGAAAAAAGTTTTTTTCTGTTCTTTTTCCTTTTCCTGATTGGATAAAATAAAAGTCGGTGGCAACTCTTGCTTACCGCGACATTTTGCAAACAAAGACGCAAATTGCAAACCATTAAAAATAGTCGGTTATGCCACCGTATCACAGAACTGGCGACTCTGCTGGGGACGATACATAAAGTGGGGTATACCTTAGGATTTAGGTCATTAAAATTGCTTCTCTTGATTATCTTGATTGCTTTACTTTTGAGGGTTTGTTTGGGGTTACTATAGATCATACACCCGGATCTGGGGGCACTCATTAGGTAAACAACAATAGGTTGTGGAGACTATACGGCGTAGACCGATATGGTTTAAGTGATGGTTGTGTTGGTGTAGCACTTTGGTTGGTACCGGTATCCTTCGTGGGGAAACGAGGAGAATACGGGGCTGCCGCATGGTGTTGTAAAGCACCAACGGACCTTAGAACCTTAGTTGAACGACTTGGCCATTAGTAAGTAGTGAGATAGCCAGCCTCAGTGTAGAGATGAGAACTGGTTGATACTCGATGCTACACTCATTGAGATCAGACTTTTGGGATATTTTGGCCGCAAGAAAAGATTGAGAGCTGAAACAATGCCTGATAAAGGATGGTCAGTGATATTGAGAATCTCTAGAACCCGGTTACTTTTTAATATAGGTTTGAACCAACTAAACTTCAAGAGGGTACTACCTTTAACCTCATGCAATCCTTAAACCTAAGGACTTTGTGTGACTTGACTGTGCTTGCAATACCTGTGTTTGCTATACCTATGGTTTATCATGACATCATGCATCATAACATGGCATTCATGCTTATTGTACTAACCATTTCAAAGACCAAGGGAATTTATCTTTGTTCTGTTTTGCAGATTATGGCTTCCGTTCGTAGAAATACCATCCGAATCAGCTTTGTGAAGATACCTTCCCAACTCAAAGAGCTAGCATCAAGGGTTTCTGAAAACTCTACGTTCACTAAGAGACATGGTTAACTTCTCAACCTGGTTACTTTAAACTTTAATGAAAAGATGATGAGTGTACTCTTTCAGTTCTTTGATCCCAAGCACTACTGCTTCACCTTTCCAGACTATCAGTTGGTACCTACCTTGGAAGAATTCTCTCAGCTATTGGATATACCCATTCTTGAACAGGTACCCTTCACAGGTCTAGAAGAAGTTCCTAAGCCATAAGTCATTGCCTCAACTTTACATCTAAAACGGGCCGACGTGGTATCCAATTGGGAAACAAGAAGCGGAATCAAGGGTTTTCTAGCTAAGTTTCTGATAGATAAAGCCCAGCTGTTTTGAGATGACATGGACTTTCAGGCTTTTGAGGAGATCTTGGCTCTTCTTATCTAATGTTTAGTTGTCTTCCCTAATTCGGACTCATTCATAGATGTGAATGCTATCAAGATCTTTCTCTCTCGCAACCCGGTGCCTACTTTGCTCAGAGATATTTTGCACACTCTCCATACTCGTACCATGAGGAGAAGAGGGATTCTCATGTGCTGCATGCCATTGCTGTCGAGGTGGTTTATTTCTCACCTCCATAAGTCCATACTGAAGAATGAAGAAGGTCTAGGTTGGTCACAAAGGATAATGTCACTCGCTCATACGGATATTCTTTACTGTATTCGATCTACAGAAAACATTGCTATTATTGACCGCTGCAGAGAGTACCCTAATGTCCCACTGCTTGGTATCAGAGGGGGTAAAAAGATCCGGTATCAGGGCTTTGGGGCCAAAGACTTCCGTTCCGATGGAACCTTATCTACAATGGGTACGAGCTCGTACCCAGAAGCTTATGATGCCCTATGTGGCTATTTTTCCAGTGATTGTGGAACCCACTACAAAGGAGGGTATTCCTTACACAGTTCTCTATCCTTATATGCCCACTGATCTTGGATAATTATAGAGGTCTTGGATTCAGTTGATGAAGGAGCGAGACACTTACAGTGATCAATTCCATGCTCTGGAGAGGAAGATTCTAGAGCTCACAAAGCAGTTGCATGAAGAAAGAGGGCTCAATGACTATCTCAGCACAAAGAGGAAGCATCCATGGGATTTTTGATGTCTTTTATAGTTTTATATTTTTTTAATTGTAACGCCTAAAAGGCATTTGAACTTCAAATACAGCTAATAAAGTTTTTGTTTATTTTGGTTTTCAAACTTAAATTTCCTGAAGTCTTTAAAATCATTGCATATGCATCCCATTATCATACACATCATTACAGATACCATTACAGGTTTCTCATCTCCTTCGCTGTTTATTTTAGCAGAAATGTCTTCCGAACAAAGCATCAAGGACCTGCAGGCACAGAACACCCAATTCCAACAAATGTTCATCAGTCTGGCAAAGGGGAATGAGGATCTAAAAGCCCTCATTCTGAAAGAGAAGAAGAAAAAGAAGAAGGTTGGTTGTATTCTGAACATGGGCTGATGGTTTAGAGAGCGGTTGAAGCGACAAGTCCACCTGACCTCTTCATCTAAGGAAGGGGATAACCAAGAAGAAGAGAAGGACCCTAGTCCCGCAGTCTCTGAGAATGATACTGATTATAATGATGAGCAATCTCCTCCTGCTGAGGATAGATACAAGCAGTTAGAAGACCGTCTGAGTGCCATGGAAGTTCAGAGGATACCTGGACTAGATTTCGAAGAATTGGGATTGGTGTCGGGAGTGGTCATCCCGTAGAAGTTCAAAGCTCCAGTTTTTTCTAAGTATGATGGGGTGTCCTTCCCAAAGCTCCATCTCCGTTCCTACGTCAAGAAAATTCATCCCCACACCACTGATAGAAATCTGTGGGTTCATTTCTTTCAAGATAGTCTGTCATGGACTTAGCTTGAATGGTTCTACCAACTAGAGGGAGCCAATGTCCGAAATTGGGAAGATCTGGCTGCTGCTTTCTACAAACAGTATCAATATAATACCGACCTTGCTCCCACTCGTACTCAACTCCAGGGTATGTCCATGGGTGCAGGTGAAGGCTTTAAAGATTATGCACATAAATGGAGAGACTTGGCTGGGAAAGTTCAACCCCCATTGTCTGATAGGGAGTTGGTTGATATGTTTCTGGGGACGCTATCTGGTCCATTTTTCAATCATTTGATCGGCAGTTCATCAGCTGGTTTCACCGAGCTGATTCTAACTGGAGAAAGAGTAAAAGCTGGGATTCGAAGTGGAAAAATACAGAAGGATGCCTCGTCAAGTTTAGTAAAGAAGCCTTTTGCTGGTAAGAAGGAAGCCAGTGCCATCTATAGCCCGAGGGGTAAGAATAGGGCTGAACAACGTCATACATTAAGTGTTGTGATGATACCTAGACATGTAGTTACTCCACAATGCAACAATCAACAAAGGGTGGAAAGACCATAACGGCAGTTTACCCGCATCAACATGACATTGGTTGAATTCCTAGCTCATCTGTTGAGATCCAACTTGGCAACCTTGAGAGAGGCTCCCAAGAATCCAAATACTACATCTCCTCGATATAATCCAAATGCCCGATGTGCTTATCATTCTGAGAGTCCTGGCCATGATACAAATGATTGATGGGCTCTGAGGAACAAAATACAAGACTTGATTGAGGCTAAGGAAATAGATTTTGATGCTCCGGAGAAGCCAAATGTCATAACTGCTCCCATGCCTAAGCACGAGTGTGGAGTTAATGCTATTGATATTGATTTGTTTGTTACCTCTATCGATGAAGTGTCTACTCCTCTCATGACTGTCAATAAGAATTTGTTGTTGGCCGGTTTATTTCCTGGTTATGGTGAAGGTTGCCACATGTGTTTGCTTCAACCTTCTGGTTGCAGTTTGCTGAAATTAGGTGTCTAACGCCTGATAGATAGCAAAGAAGTTCTGTTTGAGAAAACTATGACTCCTGTTGTTCCAGTTGAAGACATTGCCATTATAACCATTTCCGCCAATCCTTCCAAGGTTTCCTCGAGAAGACCTGTTAGGATTACATCTGCTCTAAGAATTGCTCCGCTGATAATTACAGTTCCTGGTCCTGTCCCGTATGTCTCTGACAAAGCTGTCCCCTAGAATTATGGTGCCGATGTGTACTATCATGGCATCAAACAAGATTTGAAGGATGAAGAAGTTGATCCTGATATTGATAACATTGTCGGAACCAGCAAAATCACCCGAAGTGGAAGGGTCTTCTCTCCCGAGATTTCCCCTAAGACTGTTAACAAGCCTATTGTCATTCCATCTATTGTTCTTGCTAGTACATCCACTACTGTTTATGTTCTTACTCCCGTTATTACCCCTTTTGGAGAATTGTCTGATACCCGCGGCAAAGAGGTTATAGGTGCGCCTTTCGGGACAGAGGCGCCTAAGAAAGTTGTTGTGGAATCCTCTAAACAAGAAATGGAGGAAATACTGAAAATCATTAAGAAGAGCGACTACAATGTGGTCGAGCAGCTGGGGCCGACCCCATCGAAGATATCCATGTTATCTTTGTTGTTGTGTTCCGAAGCCCATGCGAAGGCTTTGATTGCATTTCTAAAAACTGCGCATGTGCCGCAAGAGACTTCAGCTGATCAGTTCAAAGATTGTGTGGCCAGCCTGACTACTGATAATGGGCTGGGTTTTTCAAATGTAGACTTAACACCGAAGGGAAGGAAGCATAATGATGCTCTGCATGTCTCGATTGAATGCAGGGGCACCACTATGGCTCATGTGCTGGTAGATAATGGGTCTTCACTGAATGTTCTGCCGGAGAAGGTGTTGGACCGTTTGGGTTGCGAGGGTTTGACTCTAAGGCATAGTAACATTGTGGTAAGGGCTTTTGACAGATCAAAGAGAATGGTGCACGGGGAGGTGGACATCCTTGTCAAAGTAGGTTCTCATACTTTTAGGTCCACTTTCTATGTGATGGATATCAGGCCATCATATTCTTGTTTGTTGGGTCGTCCTTGGATCCACGAGGCTGGGGCAGTTACTTCCACACTCCACCAAATGCTAAAATATCCGGTGAAAGGAAAGATTGTCACAGTGCAGGGTGAAGAGGAGTATATGATGAGTCACCTCAATTCCTTCTGCTACGTTGAGATGGACGGGGAATTCATAGAAACTTCTTGTCAGAATTTCGAAGAAGTCCCTCAGATCTTGGCATCAACTGAAACTACTAGCAACAAACCTCCTTTGAAGATGGCTTCTCTCAAAGACGTCGGGGCCGTGGTTGAAGAAGGTGGGTGTACCAATTGGGGTCGGCTCCATGATTTCACTCAGAAAACTGACAAATTTGGTTTGGGCTTTACTACAGGGGCTCAAAGGGTTGTTAGGCACGCTCGGGCTGGAGGACCTCCCCTACGCATCAGCAATCGTGGGATTAACGCCATTGAAGACAGTGAAGAGGACTCAGACATTGACAACTGGATCTACCCAACTATCAACGGTGGACCGAGTAACTGGAAGGCTAGAGACTTTATACATGTTTCTTTTATTCCGTAGTAATTATCTTACCTGTTTTAGATTTGTAACAAACAATTTGAAAATTTACGGCCCGGTGCCTTGTCCGAGGCACCTTGGCTTTGCTTGTGAGGGTTATTATTTGTCATTTCATAATCATTAATAAAGCATTGAACGTTTCTTGCATACAAATTTTGTGCTCTCTATTTTTATTTTTTGTTTTCCACTCTATCAAAACAGCTATTCTCTTACACACACTCACATATCATAATGCAGATCCATATCCACTCTGGATCCCATTGATAACAGCTCTGCTATTTTTAGTTATGAATTCAAAAATCTGATCAACCAAGCAAAAGACGAAGGTGAGGATGATTGTGAGGTTCTTGGAGAACTTGCTAGACTACTACAGCAGGAAGAAAGGGCCATACAACCCCATGAAGAGCCGGTTGAGACAGTGAACTTGGTTACTGAGAAAAACAAAAAAGAGGTTAAAATAGGCGTAAATATGGAGATTAGCGTCAAACAGAGGTTGATACAGATGTTGCACGACTATGTTGAGATCTTCGCTTGGTCCTATGAAGACATGCCTGGTTTGGACACCGATATTGTGGTACATCGCCTGCCGACTAAAGAAGATTGTCCTCCGGTTAAGCAGAAGGTCTGCCGTATGCGTCCTGAAATTTCGATGCAGGATTCTTAGCTATCACTTCGTATCCATAGTGGGTTGCTAACGTTGTTCCGGTACCTAAGAAGGACGGTAAGGTACGGATGTGCGTAGATTACAGAGATCTGAACAGGGAAAGCCCCAAGGATGACTTCCCACTTCCTCACATTGATGTTCTGGTCGACAACACTGCGCAGCACAAAATTGTCTCCTTCGTGGATGGTTTCTCTGGCTACAACCAAATCAAGATGGCTCCTGAAGACATGGAGAAGACAACCTTCGTCACACAGTGGGGCACGCTCTGCTACTAGGTGATGCCTTTTGGGTTGAAGAATGTCGGGGCAACCTATCAGCGTGCCATGGTCGCTTTGTTTAACGATATGATTCACCATGAGATCGAAGTGAATGTTGATGACATGATAGCCAGGTCTCAGACTGAGGAAGAGTGCCTTGATCATCTCCAGAAATTGTTTGACAGGCTGAAGACACATAAGTTGAGGTTGAATCCTAACAAGTGTACCTTCGGGGTAAGGTCTGGTAAGCTTCTGGGTTTCGTTTTCAGTGACAAGGGTATTCAGGTAGACCCTACCAAAGTAAAAGCTATACAATTGATGTTGGTTCCCCGCACAGAGAAGGAAGTTAGAGGCTTCTTGGGACGCCTGAATTATATCACCGGGTTCACTTTACATCTAACTGCTACTTGTGAGCCAATCTTCAAGCTTTTTAAGAAAGATCAAATGGTAAAGTGGAATGATGAATGCCATACCGCTTTCGAAAGAATCAAGGAATACCTTCAAGAACCACCATATTTGATGCCTCCAGTTGAAGGAACACCGTTGATATTATACTTGACAGTGCTAGACAATTCAATGGGGTGCGTGCTGGGGCAATATGACGAGTCTGGCCGAAAAGAGCACGCCATTTACTACCTTAGAAAAAAGTTTACCGACTGTGAGACCCGATACTCATTTATCGAGAAAACTTGTTACGCTTTGGCATGGGCTGCTCGCCGGCTGAGATAGTATATGCTGACTCACACTACCTTGTTGATATCAAAGATGGATCTGATCAAGTATATTTTCGAGAAGCCCGCTCTCTCCGGAAGGATAGCAAGGTGGAAAATGATCTTAACTGAGTACGACATACAATATACAACCCAAAAATCTATAAAGGGGAGTGTATTGGCTGATCATTTGGCTCACCAGGTCGTGGATGACTACCAGTCCATAAATTTTGAGTTCCCGAATGAGAATATCATGTTGGTGACGGACTACGAAGAACCTGGACCGGATGAAGGACCTGAGGAGGGATCCCGATGGTCTATGTATTTTGATGGAGCCTCAAACGCACTGGGTAACGAAATTGGAATTGTAATCATATCTCCCGAGGGCTGTCATACTCCATTCACTGCCCGATTATGTTTCAACTGCACCAACAACAT
This sequence comes from Vicia faba, assembly GCA_948472305.1. Lineage (NCBI taxonomy): Eukaryota > Viridiplantae > Streptophyta > Magnoliopsida > Fabales > Fabaceae > Vicia > Vicia faba. Next base: position 1,196,980,710 of record OX451741.1, read on the forward strand.
GGTGGAGTATGAAGCATGTATCATGGGTCTTCGAGCTGCTATTGACCTAAGGATTAAGTTCTTAAGTGTATTCTGAGATTCCGCTTTGGTGATAAGTCAGATCAAAGGCGAGTGGGATACGAAGCACCCGAATCTCATTCCTTACAAAGAGTATGTACTGACGTTGCTACCACATTTTGAGGAGGTAACCTTCGAACATTTCCCACGAGAGGAGAACCAGTTAGCGGACGTGCTAGCTACCATGTATTTTATGTTCAAGGTTAGGTGGGACAATGAAGCTCCCCAAGTTACCATTGAGAGGTTGGATGAACCAGCACACTGTTGTGAGATCGATACCGAAGAAATGGCAGACAAACCCTGGTTTCACGAAGTTAAAGGGTACCTAGAGGCTCAGGAATATCCCAAAGGGGCATCTGTCAATGATAAGAAGTTTCTGAGAAGGTTCGCTACAAAGTTCTTCCTCAGTAATGGAATCCTCTATAAACGCAACCATGACTCCACACTACTATGATGTGTAGACAAGAGCGAAGCAGAGAGGATCATGACAGATCTACATGAAGGCACTTTCGGAACCCATTCTAGTGGACATACCATGGCTAAAAAGATCCTACGGGCAGGATATTACTGGTCCACTATGGAAGCCGATTATTATCAGCACTCTCGAACTTGTCATAACTGCCAAATCTACGCTGATAAGGTGCATGTGCCCCCGGTCCCCTTGAATGTCTTGACGGCTCCTTGGCCCTTTGCAATGTGGGGCATCGACATGATCAGCGATATCAGACCCACCGCTTCCAACGTACATCGCTCCATCTTAGTGGCTATTGATTACTTCACGAAGTGGGTTTAGGAAGCTTCATTTTATACTGTGACCAAGAACGACGTGGCACGGTTTATCCGACACAATCTGATCTGTCGATATGGTGTACCAGAGATAATTAACACTAACAATGTTACAAATACCAACAACACAATGATCACCGAGCTTTAGAAACAGTTCAAGATACAACATCATAATTCTTCTCCCTACCGATTGAAGATGAATGGCATTGTTGAAGCAGCTAACAAGAACATCAAGAAGATTTTACAGAAGATGACGGTGACATATAAAGACTGGCATGAGATGTTACCATTCGCTCTTCATGGGTACCGTACCTCAGCACGGACGTCGACAGGGGCAACACCCTACTCTCTGGTATATGGCATGGAGGCAGTCCTACCCATCGAAGTCCAGATACCTTCTCTCAGGATTATGAAGGATGCGGGTTTGAACAAAGACGACTGGGTCCAGACTCGACTTGATCAGCTAAATCTAATCGATGAAAAGAGACTTACTGCTATCTGCCATGGTCAGACGTATCAAAAGTGAATGATCAAGGCTTTTAACAAGAAAGTCAGGTGTCAAGAATATCAAGTCGGGGATCTGGTGATCAAGCGCATCATACTTCTACAAGGTGATCCCAGGGGCAAATGGACCCCCACGTACGAAGGGCCATTTGTGGTTAAGAACATTTTCTCGGGGGGGGGGGGGGGGGGGGGGGCTATTATTCCAACCTCCATGGATGGTGACGACCCTCCTCACCCTGTCAATGCAGACATAGTGAAAAGATATTATGCATGATCAAAGACCCGCTAGGTCGACTGGCCTAGGAAAAAATAAGGGCTTCCCAGTGAACCAAAAGGGTTCGGGCAAAAGTTAGGGATGAAAATGAAAAAATATGTACACCCGGCAAGTCGAAAATCCGAAAGGGAGGCTTGGGAAAAAAAGGGTATCCCAGTGGATTGAAAACCCGAAAGGGAAATCCAGGAAAAAGCTAGGGATTAAAGCATACCACTATGTCTCATTGGATCATCTTGGGACCAGACTTCGGTATCAGCTATCAAGCTCAGACGGCACAAATCAATCTGATCAACCTTCGGCCAAGTAGCAAAGTTATGAGACGCTTGACGATATAAAGGCAATAGCAGAGTTGGAACCCAATGGGGTTGTTTCACATAGCTGTTTTTCTTTCTTTTAAACAAATTGTATAATTTCTATCTTTCGGCGGCGTTCTCTTACTAGAACTTCAGCCTCTTTGTACAAAACGCCTATTACAGGCCAATTTCAAAATCAATACAAGTACTTTTCACAAAACTTCAATTTGTTTCTTTTTCTTTTTCTGTTTTGTTTTGCAAGAACTTCCAATGATTTATTTTTGATATATGCATTTGAAAATGATTGCTGCTCATAAATATTTACATAAGAAACAAAGGCAGTTACTCGTAATCCCAAAAATAGGGAAAAATAAGAAGTACCAAACCCGACGGTTCCTCTGTCCAGTAGGTATCGGGATGGAGTCAGCTTGGGAACATAATCGTTGGTACATACACTCCCCACAGAGTAAAATTATCCAAAGGCATTGATGTCAGCTTTCCCGAAATAGGACATAACTATCCCCAGCCGAGGTTCGTAATCGCAGGCGAGTCAATAAATTTCATTCCCCAAGCAGAGTCTATTTCTACAGATACAGAAGCTTAATCTCCAACAGAGCTCATCACTTCCAGCAACGGAATTTCATCCCCAACTGAGTTTATTCCTCCAGATCAGCAGGTCTACCAACAGAGTATCTCTTCCCCCAAAGTCTGGTCCCCGCATAGTTATTCTCTAGCATCTCTTCCCGACAGAATGTTCGCAAATCTCCAGCAACCGTCAGGGATTTATTTTCCCAGATACGAGCATACCCCGACAACGTTTCATGAACATACACCATGACATACGCATACATATCATATACAGCATAATCTCATTTATTTTGAGAACATCATCTCACCCTGCATTTCATGCATCACATACAACTAACCTTGATATCTTTTGCAGGAAAAGACGATTAGCTTCAACAAATCCAGCAGTTATACAGATCACATCTACAGATAACTAATGGAACTCAGTTCCCGAAATCAAACGGGTCAACTAATCTACATTATCATATCAAAGTAACCTTACCCCGGTTCACCCTGAAGTTTTACACAAACTTATCTCGAAATAACCTTACCCCGGTTCATCCTGAAGTTTTACACAAACTTATCTCGAAATAACCTTACCCCGGTTCATCCTGTAGTTTTACACAAACTTATCTCGAAATAACCTTACCCCGGTTCATCCTGAAGTTTTACACAAACTTATCTCGAAATATCCTTACCCTGGTTCATCCTGAAGTTTTACACAAACTTATCTCGAAATAACCTTACCCCGGTTCATCCTGAAGTTTTACACAAACTTATCTCGAAATAACCTTACCCCGGTTCATTTTGAAGTTTTACACGAACTTATCCCAAAGTAAACTTACCCCAGTTCCTCCTGAAGTTTTACACAAACTTATAATCTTACCCCGGTTCATTCTGAAGTTTTACACAAACTTATCCCAAAGCAACCTTACCTAGGTTCCTTCTCGGTACAGATTCAGTTTTACCCAAACTCCTCACAAGGCAACTTTACCCAGGTTCCTTCTCACAGCCCTACTATCCAAGATTTTGTATCGAAGTAACCCTACTACCCAGGTTCCTTCTCACAACCCTACTATCCAGACTTTCATATCGAAGTAACCCTACTATCCAGGTTCCTTCTCACAACCCTACTATCCAGGTTTTCTATCAAAGTGCCTCTACGACCCAGGTTCCTTCTCACAACCCTACTATCCAGGCTTTCATTTCGAAGCGACCCTACTATCCAGATTCCTTATCATAACCTTACTATCCAGGTTCCTTCCCTCTTATCTCCAGACGGCAGTCCACAACACTGTAAGACCTGGATCTAATCAAACACGATTGGTTTCGCATTTCCCCAGTAGAATAATGGAAAACTGAAGCTCCTAAAATTCTATTTCTCCCAAGACAAATACCAACATTCCTCATTAGATTCCTCCTCAACAACAGTAATAGGGACTCTCGTCAAAGGAATATCTCAGGAAATCCACATTCTCTAGATGGCATCTTTAAGCTCATCTCCGACAATTCTCCATCACATCCAGGATGACATCTTTAAGCCCATCTCCGGCAATCTTCTATCATCAATCTCCAAATGGCATCTTTAAGCCCATTCCCGATATTACAAGTCGAGTGCCACTACATGCGAGTGCAAATTTCTGGGCAGTTTAGTGTTCAATCATCTTCCACCTTCAGATTAAGAAAGGCAGACAAGCCAATCTACATCCGCAGATTTAAGAATATTGAATAAGGGAAGCTGTTGTACCCCAAAATTTTCCCTCTCATTTTACTCAACACATGTCCTTTAAGATCCTCAATTCACTCAAGATTGCCTAAGAGTTGACCAGACAAACTCTCTCCTAAGGCAGTGCACCTCAAAATTAGGGTTTCTATTTTCATCAAGATGGGTGAACCACAAAGGCCTCATATGCTCTCCGTGGTCTTAATATGTTCTCAAGACCCTACATGTCAAGTTTCATGCCTTGCACAAGAAGTTTGCTCAGTCAACTGCTCAGATGCTTGAGAATCGACTATATTAGGTCAAAAGTCAACTGTGACCCACATACTGTCAAACTTCAATATTTTTAGTCTACATCAACATTTTGAAGTTACTTCTATCATTTGATCAAGGGTTTATCATGATTCCTCAAGGAATGCTCCAAATTCATCGAAACCCAAAAGTTGCTAAATTAGGGTTTTGTAGGAAAAGTCAACCCAAATTGACCAAGCATAACTTCTTCATACTTTATCATAAATTTTCCATCCAAGGCTCATTTTGAATAGGATGCAATTCCCTAAAATTCATATTCATCCCTCAAGTTCAAAATATGCACTCATCAAAAGATATGAATTTCTACATTATAGGTCATTTTGAAAAGTCAACAAAAACACCTCTGGGGTCAAAGCTTCGTACATGAACATGGAAGATCCAATTGAGATGAAACCAAAAGGGTTGTTTAGGGGACATCCTAAGATTTCTAAAAAGTCCAAGTACACCCTCCTAGGATCAAAACTGAGAGAGTTTTGCATTGTCAAAGTTAGCAATTTTTGGAAAATTGTCAAAGTCAACATTGATCAAATTTGCATTTTTTCCAAAGGGGCCCATGTTTTCTTGCTTGAAACATGTTTCTAATAGGAACCACGACCCCTGAGCTTTTCCACCTATTATTTTATTACTTTTATCATTTATTTTGATTTTTATTCATTTAAATCAAAATAAATCAAATTAAATGGTAAAATAATGAAAACAAATCAAATCTTGGGATTTTTATGCACATTTGGAGTCCATGTACAGCTAGCATGATGATCAAATCGTGCAAGACTCATTAGGGTTGGAAAAGATTAGATTGAATCTTGTTTTAGAAATATATCATACATGAATCAAATAAAATCACATTTTCATAATTCTCAAAGATATGATGCAATTTTACAACCTTAATTCAGTCTACTATATGTATACAACAAATGCATATCAAAAGAGAAGGTTTTGGCAGTCGTAGGGAAAAAGAACGAAAACTCAGAATTTGGACAAAAAGTGGACATTCCATTTCTGCCTTGGAGGACGATTCCAGGCAATTGAAGGACTCTAATAACTTCCTGGCCATCTCAAGAAGCCAGCAACATCATTTGCAACCTTCAAAACATCAAGAATCATCGCCTAGACACATCACGGTTTGAAACTTTCTCAAATTCGATTATTACAATTTACGCATCATTAGCACCTTTAATTGTTATATTTGTGATCATCATCATGTTTGCAAGCTAACCACATAGTTTAATTATATTTTTGGGACCTTTACACGCATCTGCCATGGTTAGGGTTTCTACATGAATTTTAGGGTCTTTGTGTACAGGAATAATTGGGCCATGAATCAAGTACCATGATACTCGTGAGACCAAGACGAGTTGATTGGTACCATCACAATTAACTTATCATGCTCTTATGAAAATTTTGAATTGTGCAGGGTTGTAGTTACAGTAAAACGTCCGTAGGTATAAGTCTCTTATCTAATACGACGGTTGCAGTGAAGGAGATGATACGTGGTAGCCCATGAATGGCTGATTTGAATTTTGCGCGCATTTTCTGAACCCATTATTTTGTTTTGCTTATTATGTTTTGTTTTCATTATATAAACAAAGTAACAAGCTAGTGTAGTTGGCAGCGTATCATTGGAGGCGAGTATAAGGACCTGGGTTCGAACCCAGGTCCCAACCATTGCTTCGTATTATTTTTTCTTATGTAATCAGGTGTACCATGCACTCAACCATCCACCATGCGCTAGAAAATCCTTACAACATGATACTCCTCCAGGTCAACGCTGCATAAGATCCAGTGTGGATGACTGGGCTTGATGCTTAATGGGACAAGGAATTCATATTCATACCCCCCTTTCAGCTAGCATACAGGCCCATTTGATTTTTTTTTTATTATTTTCTTTAATTTCTTTTCCTTTTTTTAATTAATAGAAAAAATTATTTTTATTAAATTAACAAATCAAAAATCACAAAAAAAGATCTCTTTTTCTTAATAAATGTTTTTTTGAATTAATTAGTTTAATTAATTTAGGGAAATTTAATTTTCTTTTTATAATGAAAAATAATTAGAATTAGGTTTTAGATTGTACATAATTTAATTAATTTCCTTTAAAATACATCAAAGATCATTTTTTTTATAAATATATATTTCTTTAATTAATTAATTTAATCAGAAAATTAGGTTAATTTAATTTCTTTCATAATTTTAAAAACAATTATAAATTAGGTTTAATTGATTTGTAATTAAATTGTTTTCTTCAATAAATATCCAAAAAAAACTTTTTCTCTCAAATTAGGGTTTTAGATTTATTTCAATTGTCGTTGCATTTAATTTGCCGTGCGCTTGTTAATTATTTGTCCATTATTTTGTAATAGTTAATCTAGGGTTTTTACTTACTGTTTAAATCCCCGATTTTTGGCTATGTAATTAATCCCCCTCCCCGAAGCCTTATAATAGCTAGGTTTATTTTTTGCACTTTAAATTTCTGCAACCTTTAACTGTCTAGATGCATGGCTAATAGGATTGTATGGCAAGAATGTCTGGAAAATTAAAACAGTAGATCACCTAATGTGCAAAGATTAAATAACAGAAACAAATCATATGCACATACTCACTCCTAGGGTTTACCTCACTTCGGTTGCCTTTGATAAACAATCATTAAGCATAAGAGATTTTAGTGGTTACCCTCCAGTCTAAAGAGATTAAATTGTCCCATTCAAATGTTGTCTCGGAAAGATCTTAAGACTCTAGGGTTACTACTAAAGTTTTCTAACTATTGCTTTAGTGATTGTATTTGTCCCTTTCGAACGTCCCTTACAACTCCAACGACGGTGCTACCTACTCCTTAATAGTAGGATAGCGCTGTCTAAAGGAAATAGAACGAACAATCTTTTTTTTCGAGTAGGTAGAATCTTAAGTACTTGCTCAATGAAAAATTTTCACACAAACACTTTTCAAAACAAATTTTCAAAACAACTTTGTCACATCCTTGAGGAATGATACAAGGGTTACCATGAAGTAAGAACATTTTCAAGACAAACACCCACAAGAAATTTGAAAAATGAGCAAGTACCTAAGAGCCCGTAGATAACTACAGATAGAAAGGGTGCTAACACCTTCCCTTTCTATAATCTACCCCCCGTACACAGAATATCTCGAAAAAAGGTTTTTTATGTTCTTTTTCCTTTTCCTGATTGAATAAAATAAAAGTCGGTGACGACTCTTGCTTACCGTGACTTTTTGCAAACAAAGACGCAAAACACAAACCAGTAAAAATAGTCAGTTCTGCCACCGTGTCACAGTACTCTTTGAACGACTCTTCAGATTTCTGTATCATCCCTTGAAGCTGAGTACAGCTAGGAGCCATGGCAGTATTATAATGATAATGTTTCAAAAAGGTATCAGCAAGCTCTCCTCAAGTATTGACATGAGTTCTTTCTAGTTGCATATACCAGTCCAACGGTGCCCCGGTCAAGCTATTTTGGAAGAAGTGCATGAGTAATAGTTCAATTTCAGCATAGGCCGCCATCTTGCGATAGTAGGAACAAAGATGAGTCTCTAGGCAGGAAGTGCCTTTGTATTTGTCAAAATTAGGAACCTTGAACTTGGGAGGGATAACTACCCCAAGCACGAGACACATTGCATCAGTATTGAAACCTGAAGTCTTGATACCCTCCATGGCTTTGAGAAGCTCTTCGAGAGCATGGTACATCTTTGTAGTTTCAGCAACTCTAGCGGAAAGATCCAGCTGGAGTTCATCAAGATCAATGATGTCGTGATAATCATCAACATCATTCCGAGGAGCTCCAGTAGGGGTCTCAACATTTGAATTATCATTCCTTCCATTAGCAGAAGTGGAGGGAGCATCCATAGTAAGCTTGGTAACACTTTGATGTAGCTCTTCTTGACTATTGATAACAGCATGAAGGTTTTCCATAAGTTAATTCATGCGAGTACCCATGGTGTCCATATCTCGGCGGAGAGCATTCGGATTCTCTTCAAAAAGATCCATAAGTCTTCGCTGGTTGCTTCTTGTACAATAGGGATTTGGAGAAGTCATATTTGTTATTTACTGAAGTCTGAAGGAAAAGGGACCCCAATAAGTTTTTGTTATGAATAATGAATGCATGATAGTATGAATGAATGTTTTATCTTCATTTCTGAGGAAATCTAAAGAATCATCTATCTTTTAAAATTTTGTTTTCATTTTTGAAAAGCTCGACCGACGAGACTTGTCTTTGGAATTCCTTAGATATGAGATGTATATACATGATGGGGTGATGTCATGGTATGCTAAGGCATGAAGTTTCAGCTCCACCTATTCTGGATAACTGGTGTGTAGTCCTTTGCATAAGCTGAAAGTAACATGATCAAAAGTCTGACGTCATAGGCATGGAGTCAAAGTAACCACCCATAAGGTATGTTCTAGGGGTTCATCACCTGCCGAACAAGGTTCTAGGGAAACCTCATAGTCTACGCTCTTCCTTTGGATATTATCGATGTCCCAATTACTCGGTAATCAGTAATATTCGCAGGAAAAACTCATCCGAGTGTAGCATCGCGTGACAACTACTTCCATATTACTTCGTTATAGTCTTCGCACTACACTTAAAAAGGTCAAAAGGTCAGGATGAGTTAATGGTTCTACGACCCTTAGCTTCTCGAGTTCCCGGATTGAAATCAACAATGTCTTCCCAATTACTTGGTAAACATCGCTACTTTCAAAGGGACCTCCACTGAGTGGGGGATTTTCATGCCTCCTTCTTCAGGATTACTCCCTTAAAGTTAACATGACTATATCGTCCGTCCTAATCCTAAGTGTAACCCGAGTTCGGGTATAGGACTTATCAAATGTAATCACCCAACCCAACATCACAGCAATACCCAGAATATGTGAGTAGCAACAATATAATGCAATATATACAAAAGTAAACAATAAAGCAAAGAAATAAAGAGGTAAAGAAAATAAAGCAAATAAATAAACACCCAAAGATACAAATATACAAAACTAGGAGAGACTCGCAAAAGAAATTCCCTAGCTGAGTCGCCAGCTGAAGCTACTGTCAGAAAACACAGAGCCGCCACCAAACTTTATTTATCTCGAAAGAAAGGGAAGTATCGAGAAAACCACAAGAGGATGGATAAGATGGTATTGTGACCAAGAGAAAGGGTAAGGGAGTCGGTTATGCGAGGGGAAGGTATCAACACCCCTAACATCTATTGTACACAACGAGATACATTTTGTTTGTTTGCTTCTAAGGGTGTGTTTATCTACAACTATACTTACTATATAGGAAATAAATGGTTATTTTATTAGTGCGTCCATGAGGGTTTCACGACCCTTTGTCCACGTATCCAGTGAAGGAATGAGAACACCGTAGTTCCTCTAGAAAATGTTAGTTTGTTGGTGTTTTTTAGTGGGCGACGTTAATGCACGCGTTCTAGAAATAGACACGGCCTGTATCGCGATAGAATGGAGATATAATGCCCTTCAGGGGAAGTTTTAATTTGTTGAGTGTTTTGCGAGTTTTAAATGATATCGAATAATGATTAAATGTTTTTGGATTTTTTATTTGTGAATGGAATGTTTTAATTACAAAAGAAAAAAAGGTTAAGAGGGGGACTAGAAAAAACCCTAAACTTGTCATGCATGGGTTTCATCTTAAGGTCTAGTTTAGTTTGCATCTTAAAGGAGAGTAAACTATCATCCTAAAGGAACATGCTTGTAAGCATAAAGTAAAAGTGAAAGTGTTTGTGAAGAGTGATTGTGCATGGTGATCATAGAAAAAGTGATGACAAGATGACTAGTATCATGGAAGGCGTAAATGGAATGTTCAATGTATCGGGATTGAATCCGGTTATGATTAACCAAGGGGTGCACTTGATCAATCTCGTGAGGGTAGGTGCTCCTACCCTCAACTATGATACCCTTTTGTGCATGGAAACACTTGGTATATGGACCAAAGTGGTTGACTCGGGTTATGGTTAACCAAGGGCAAAACTTGATTAAACTTGTGAGAATGGCCATGCCCAAACCTAACTATGAGACCCTTTAAGAAGATGCTTGGGGTGTGGACCAAGGGGAGAGAAATTGCTTCAATGGATAAGATAAAAATCAAAAGCCCATACAAGGTGGCTATATACATGCTCCCAAAAGTGGGACTAGCGTGGCACTAGTATTCTAAACGACCAATTGAGACAATCGATCGAATAGTTGTCACTCTAGAAAAGCCCAGGACCAAACTATGAAATGTATGCAAGTGTGCATTTTGTCAGTGGATACCTGCTCATTGATGATGAGCCCAATAGGAGGCTAAGTGTTCTAATTGGGAAATTATGCGTAATTAGCATCTTAGACATATAAAGAAATATCAAACAAACCAAAATTCTAAGTTATTACAAACCATTTGAGGATGAGGGTACACGTTCGATGGATGGGGATGAATCGGATTGAAAGTTCGATTGAGAATCTAGTTAAACATGCAATATAACCAAATCAAAAAATTAACAAAACAAATTTTCCATAAAAATTATCTATTCTAAATGATTAATCATGTTAAATAAAAAAACATTTTTTTATTTTAATAAGTTATTTCAAAGAAAAGTAATCAAATTTTTGTATTTTTATAAGAAAATATTAAAAGAAAATTAATAAACTAATTTTAAATATATTTTTATGATTTTTATCAAGTAAGATAAAAGAAGATAATGTATTTTGATTTTTATGAAAATAAAATATTAATACCTAACTCTAAACTATTCTAATATTTTTGCGATTGTTATTATAAGATAAAATAAATAAAGAAAAGGTAGGATAAATCAATTAAACAAAACAAAATATAATGAAATAATAAGAAGTAAAATGGGGGGAAGAGTTTAAAATTCGGATTGGGCTTGGCAGAAATCGCTGGCGGGCCCAGCTCTTGACAAAAACAAGGCAAGCAAAAAAATAAAATGTTGGGTCGGACCGAGTCAACCGGATCCAGCCCCCCCCCCCCCCCCCCCCCCCCTTTTATACGTAAATCGGGTTGAGAAAAAAAACCTAACAACAATTCCTCTCTCTCTCTAAACTTCTTTTGTTTTCATCTTCTCAATCTCACTTTATCCCATCACCCTCGCTTCCTTTCGCTTCTCCAGTGCAACCGCAACTTCCTCCAACCTCTCTCTCAATCTCGCTCAACAATAAAAAAAAATTGTTCACTCCCTCAACTCAAACGATTTCCCCCTCTATCCGACCCTTACTCTTAACGACAAACCTAAACCCCAAATATTATTATGTTCATGAGAATTGAAATCAGTTCAACCAATCATGCAAAAATACAATATCGCAATATTAGAGGCAAAACTCTTGAAAAGATGGAGAATCTACCAGTTACCGTGAACGATTTCGATTTGAATCCAAGTACGATTGCTGTCTTTTAGTCCTTTTTTATTGCGATTTATTCTTCTTCTTTATTGACTTTGGTTGAAACTCTGTATCTGGAATCCATGTTGTGTTGTTGTATTGGCTGGGAACTTGCATGTTATTGCGATAAGCGTTGAGGTCGGCTTAGATATTAAGCGTTGCAAAGGGATTATTGTTGTTCCTGTTTTGATGAGAAATGCTCAGACTCAAACCGTTGTTGCATTTTGATTTTCATATGTCGAACACACGTCTGAGTCTTTGAAGTCCATTGTGTTACTGAGGCATCATTAAATTGTTTACAATTTGGTAGGTTGAATGCATGCATGGATTATGCGGTTTAGAGGAAGCTAAAACAAGTTTTGTAGAGTTTCCCATGTGAATTTCATAGGGATTTCTAACTCTTTTTTTGCTATTTCTTGTTTGAATGTTGTTATGGCTGTGATATATTATGTGTTGACATGGTGTTGAGACTTGTAGGAATGGAAGCTTAAGGGTTTGAAAAAAAATCAATGATGATTATGAGTGAAGGATATGGCGATTGTCGGTCTATGGTGTAATGAAGTGGCGGATTTAAAGGGAGTTTGAAAGATCTTGGGGATTGGGTTTTTTAGGGGCTTTGAAGTGTTGGTTTTTATCATATTCCTCCTCTTTGTCAATGAAACAGTGGTTCCTTTTATATTGAGATAAGGGTGGAAATTGGGAGGGAAATTGGTGAAGTTTAGACAATCTTGGTAAGCTGACTTTGAACTTTTTAGATGCAGGTTTTGTTTTTAGTCATTTTGGTGTATGAACAGCATAGCCGCATAGCAAGTGTTTTAACTATTTTGCAACAGGTTGTGGAAAGATTTAATGCAGGTCATAAGGGCAGAATTTGGACTAATGTGTTTGGAGTTTTTTGTGGCTTACTATATCAAGTTTTGGACAAGCTTATGCACAGGTTATGCAGGCTGTTTTGGACTGTTTTGGTTAGGTGACATCTTTATAAACCTATCCTTTTTCTCTTTGTCTATGTGTGATGCAAAGCTATTTTGCTTTTTACACAATTTCTGAAGGGTTTATATTCTTAGGGAAACGATGATGCATAGGGCTTTAGCTATTTGATAGCTTGCACTGTTTTTCTATTGTTGTTGTTTTTGCTAGTTTTGGGTTGTTTTGTTTGGTTATGGCTTGTTTAGTAGTTTTCTACTGTTTGTATTTGCTGTTGTTTATGGCTTGTTGTGCTGATGTGACTGTTTTACATGTTGCGCTTGCGACTGCTGTTGCTTGCCCGTATGTTTGTTTTCTTGGGCTTGTGATTGCAGTGGGCCGCTGTTCTGTTGCTTAGCAGTTTTGCTTTGTTGTTTTGGTAGTTCTTCAGTTTGTATATTTGTTGTTTTGGTAGCTTTCTTTTGAAGTAAGAAAATGTTTGCAAACTTCTTTTCCTTTTGTGAACCAGAACCCAAGTTTTTTGTGATTTGAAAAAAAGGAGAAGATATCCTATGATTGAAATTAAACCCTTTTAATTTCTGATTCCGAGTACAAACCCTAATGATGAAATAAAAATCCTCTTTTAACAATTAGTTCTTGTTTGGAATTTTATTTAAACTTTGATGGTTTTCTAACTCTTTTCTCTTTCTTGTTTCATGATCAAATGAGAATTGGATGGCAAAAGTATGGTTGAAAGGTGAAGAAAAAGTCACGGCGAGGAGTGAGGACGAATTGCTTGAAGATGAAGCAAAATAAAATTGAAGAAGCAATATTTATTTAGTTTTTTTGTAAACAAACATTTGTAACTTGTATTTCAAGTTTGGTAACTTGCTTTGTAAATTTCCCACAAAAATGTAATGAATGGTATTTCTTTGAACTTTATGAATGATGAACTTTGTTGTATGGAAGTTAGACAACTTTTGAATCTTGTTTGATTGGAAATTCCCTATTTGAATGATTTGAATTATACACCTCATTTTTGTAACTTGAACTTCAAGAAATCATAGATGTCCTTTGTAACTTGTATCTCAAGTAAACCATGTGCCTTGTCTTCTAACCTCACTCTTCATATCGTATCCAAACCAAACTCGCACCCTCAATGAGAACCATAACCTTGATGTCTAAACCACAAGTAACTTGTAACTGAAGCAAATATGCCTTGATTATCATGAACCTTCAACCTTATTTCTTGTTTCCAGATTCCACGTTTATCAATTTAAATGTCAAACTCTTAACTTGGGGACTTAGAGATTCTTGACAAACAATAGGGAAATAAACCCTAATCCAGGCTCTCAGGAATTTGAGTGAGAAACAGTCTTGTAACTTGATGAAGAAATAAACCCATGATACCTCAGAACTTAATTCCATAATCCACTACTCAAGACCCAAATGAACTTGTTTTTACCTGATAAAGAAACTCCAAACCAAAATTAAACATAAGGATGGCACAACCCCAATGCTTTAAACCAAAGTGTCTGATTCCCTGAGACACATGATATGCAAATTAATTATTGAAAATGATGCAAATGGGATGCAAAGTTCATGCTAGACAAAAGTAACAGGTAGGGAAAATTTGGGGTACGACATCCATAAGGACTTAATCCACTATAATCAACCGATTACAGACAACCACAATAATTCAGATCAACCTTATTGACAACTCCAACAAGTCCTTCGATCCTTATTGCAAATCCATGATGATCGCATCCAAAGTCTTCTTGAGAATCCTGACTCACTGAGTTTCTCAAGGAACCTATCAACAATCGTTGATTTATAAATATGTGTATAAAAAGGTGCTTCTAAACAAGTAGATTACATAATGTTTAAGTACAATAACACATAAGTGTTGAAAACAATATACGAATAAAAGGTCCTTGCTTATTTACAAAACAATACAAAGAATATAAAAAGAAGTTATGCAGCACTTTAGCATAGTTTTGTTGAACTGATTCATTAATTTCAAATTATTCCAAGTCCTTCTTTTATAGCTGAAAAAGAGATCCGTTGGAGGGCATAAAGAAACAAAAAACCAATTGTTTATCTCCCAACGGTCATGGTGGGAATGGTAGACAACAAGTACAAAAAGGTATGTCTTTACACCATCCTATTATAGTAGAGGTCATAAAGTACTTGTTTACTTTTATACTCACTATCACACACAATCCCTAGTCTTGATCTTTATCTTCTATATATTCAGAAGCTTATAATTTGTATGTTGATGAAGCATGTTATAGAAGGATCAGAACTTGCATCTTCAGAACCTACGTCTGTGAATCTTTCAGAGCTTCTTATCTTCATAGTCTTTAGCATTTGGTATTCAAAAGAATGTCTTCATATCTTCATAACCCGTTTAGCAGAACATTATCTTCAGCATGTTGAGAACTTCGAACAATAGAAGTAAAGCTATAGAAGGCCTTCAAATCTTCCTTGCAAAGTCATGATCAGAAGCTCTTGTATTAACTTTCCTTAGAGTCATTTCATAAGAAGCATTCTAGAATCTTGACTTAACTTGTAACACACCAAAGGTATTCTTCCAGAGTGTTGAGTTCAAAACATGATGATTACATATGCCTTCTTACTAGAGTCATAACTTGTTTAGCCAAAGCTACACACTAGAAAAAAACCATTAGAGTAAACAATTGTTCTCTAAGATACCATGTAAAGTTATTATCAAAACTCAAGTCTATATACATAAACAATCTTGTTCTTACAATCTCCCCCTTTTTGATGATGACAAAACCATGTATTTTGATAGAATAATTCATACAGGGTAATCACCATAGAACGCAAATTCATAAAAGCTAACTAGCTCCCCCTTTATATGTTAATAACCAAAATTCTATTTATGCTTGTTCAGAGTCTCCCCCTGAGCCAAGACTCACAAAATGAATTTTGCAATACAAAAGGTAACATAGAGAGAGAATACTTCTCCATTGACGTCTCATCAGAGTCTGACTAGAAATTACTACTCTTCATCTCAGAACCTGGATTACTATCAAAACACTATCAAGTATCAGAACTTGTTTAGTCATTGCCTTGATGACTCACATAAAACATCAGAACTAATTCATTGGTTTTTCCAGAAACTTGATCATGCCACCAGAAGGTGAAAAGCATCATGTCATTAGAAGGTTCAATTCCTAAACCATTTCCAAAATGACAATGTCTTTGACCATGTCTTCTGACCACGTCTTAGACCATGTCTTTCAACCATTTCTTTGAACATGTCTCAGACCATGTCTTCGAACATGTCTCAGACCATGTCTAAGAACATCTCTTCCGACCATGTCTTCCGACCTTGTTTTTCAACCAGGTCTTAGAATCTTCCGACCATGTTTTAGACCATGTCTTAGAAAATTTCTTCTGACCATGTCTTAGACCATGTCTTAGAACATGTATTTAGACCATGTCTTAGACCATGTCTTTCGACCATGTCTTAGACCAAGTCTTAGACCATGTCTTCCGACCATGTCTTAGATCATGTGTTTTGACAATGTCTTAGACCATGTCTTCTGACCATGTTTTATACCATGTCTTGGATCATGTCTTCTGACCATGTTTTATACCATGTATTGGATCATGTCTTCTGACCATGTGTTAGACCATGTCTTAGATCTTATCTTCAGACCATATCTTAGATCATGTCTTTAGATCATGTCTTAGATCATGTCTTTAGACCATGTCGTTAAACCGTGCAGTTTAGACATTGTCTTTTAGAACATGTTGTTTAGAGATCATATCTTTAGAAGGTTCGCAACCTCTGAATGATGCCTAGGTGAAATAAGACTTACTAAACTTCCATAAAGTTCACAACTTTTGAAGTATCATAGTCTGTTTTATCATAACCTGGTAACAAAACTTTCAAACAGTTAACAACTTCTAAACAACTTTGTGGTAACATAGAAAATGTTGCCAAAGCTTATTTTGACATTCTTTCAGATAGTTCACAACTTCTAAAAAATTCTTAGTAATAGATCAAATTTGTCAACTTCCATAAGGTTCACAACTTATGAAGCGTCAGAGCCTGATCACGATAACTTCTGAACAATGTGGGGGTATCAGAGCTTGTTTAATCATATTTTCAAGAAGTTCACAACTTCTAAATAATAGGTGTTAACAAAACACGATTACCTTACTTTCAGACAGTTCACAACTTCTGAACAATATGTGTTTTCAAAATACAATTACCTTACTTTCCTACAGTTCACAACTTCTCAACAATAGGTGTATTAGAGCCTAGTTCAACCTTATTCACTCAGAAGGTTCTCAACTTCGGAAGAATACATAGTAATAGGGCATGATTCATTTTTAGAGAGTCAAAACATGTTTAGAAAAATCTACACACTAGACAGAAACCATTAGAGTACACAATTGTTCTCTATGATACCATGTAAAGTTATCATGAAAACTCAAGGCTAGATGCAAAAAAAATCGTATTCTTACAATCTCCCCCCCCCCCCCTTATGATGATAAAACCATGTATTTTGATAGAACAATTCATATAGGGTAATCACCATAGAACGCAAATTCACAAAATCTAACTAGCTTCCCCTGAATATGCTTATATCCAAAATTCTATTTATGCTTGTTCAGAGTCTTCCCCTGAGCCTAAGACTCACAAAATTAATTTTGCAGTACAAAATGTAACATAGAGAAGGAATACTTCTCCATTAACGTCCCATCAGTGTCTGACTAGAAATTCCTACTCTTTATCTCAAAACCTGGATTACTATCAGAACAATACGAAGTATCAGAACCTGTTTAGTCACTGTCTTGATGACTCACATCAAACAGCAGTACAAGTTCATTGGTTCTTCCAAAAACATGAATCATGCCACCAAAAGGTGCAAAGCATCATTTCATTAGAAGGTACAGCGCCTGAAACATTGCCTGAATGACCATGTCTTTGAACATGTCTTCTGACCATGTCTCAAACCATGTCTTTTGACCATTTCTTAGAACATGTCTCAGACCATATCTTTCGACCATGTCTTTAAACATGACTCATACCATATATTAAAACATGTCTTCCGACCATTTCTTTTGATCATGTCTTTCGACCGTGTTTTAGAACATGTCTTTCGACCATGTTTTAGACCATGTCTTCCGACCAAGTATTACAACATGTATTATGACCATGTCTTCCGACCATGTCTTAGAACATGTCTTCTGACCATCTCTTAGATCATGTCTTCCGACCATCTATTAGATTATGTCTTCTGACCATGTCTTAGATCATGTCTTCTGGCCATGTTTTAGACCATATCTTAGATCATGTCTTCTGACCATGTCTTAGACCATGTCTTAGATCATGTCTTTTGACCATGTCTTATATCATGTCTTTAGACCACGACTTAGATCATGTCTTTAGGCCATGTCATTACACCATGTCATTTAGACCTTGTCTTTTAGACCATGTTGTTTAGAGATCAAATCTCCAGAAGGTTCACAACCTCTGAATGATGCTTGGATGAAAGGATACTTACTAAGCTTCCATAAAGTTCACAACTTCTGAAGTATTAGAGTCTGGTTTATCATAACCTAGTTACAAAACTTTCAGATAATTAACAACTTCTAAATAGCTTTGTGGTAATAGAGAAAATGTTGCCAAAGCACACGTTGACATTCTTTCAGATAGTTCATAACTTCTGAAAAATTCTTAGTAATAGATCAACTTTGTCAAGCTTACGAAAGGTTCACAACTTCTAAAGCGTCCGAGCCTGATCATTATACCTTCAGAAAGTTCACAACTTCTGAATAATAGATGTTGTCAAAACACTATTACCTTACTTTAGGAGAGTTAAAAACTTATGAATAGTGTGGGGTATCAGAGCTTGATTTAACCATATTTTCAAGAAGTTCATAACTTCTAAGCAATAGGTGTTATCAAAACACGATTACCTTGCTTTCAGATAGTTCACAACTTCCGAACAATAGGTGTTATCAAAACATAATTACCTTACTTTTAAAAAGTTCACAACTTCTTAACAATAGGTGCATCAGAGCCTAATTCAACCTTATTCACTCAGAAGGTTCTCAACTTCTGAAGAATACATAGTAACATAGCATGATTCGATTTTAGAGATTCAGAACCTGTTTAGTAAAATCTACACAATAGACAGAAACCATTAGAGTACATAATTGTTCTCTAAGATACCATGTAAAGTTATCATCAAAACTCAAGGCCAGATGCAAAACCAATCTTGTTCTTACAATTTTATTATGTGATAACTAGTTTATAATTTTGTTTCTTTGACAGATCAACTTAGGAATATACAAAAGCTTGTTATTATGAGAGATTGAACAACAAGAAGATTTTATAATAAAAGTGGTTGAAATGAGTATGATAGATATATTCACTCACCTAGTTCAGTTAGAGATAAGGGGTTGCAACCATTAAAGACTTCAAAATACAAACAGACGTATGTTAGGGTTATAAGTAAAACTTAGAGATTTTTTCCCTTGCCCTCTTATGCATGTTGTTATGTTGTAGAAATACACCACAAGATCACTCTGACCTTGCCTATCATAAAATAACACATCATAAACATATATTTACTTCTACAATTTTAATGGATCATGGCTTAACTCATCCGCTCTTGATATATTTTCACTTTTTCTATTTACACTATTTTAGATCTATTTTAAGTGAAAACTGAACTTGTGACTATGAAATATTATTTCTCGTTTTTCACCTGCGTAAACTTGAAGAATAGTATTTTACAAAAACAACCTAAGTAACCATATCACTCCATGTGGGTTGACACTATTATCTTTATCACTTTCTTCAACTAAACATACATGTATACTTGCATGTGACACCTAAAAGAGCAACACTCTCGCATGTTACGATGTTTGGGCGAGCATGAAATTCCTTGGTTCTTGCGGAGGTACACAAGGGCATCCGCAACATCTACATTTTTCGAAAAGCCCTCGCACACTAAATGTTAAGGGTGGTGTATTATTGGTCTACCCTAATGAAAAATAGCATCGCTTTTGTCAAGAAGTGCAATAAATGTCAAAGACATGCTGACCTTCACCACGGCCCAACAAAAATTCTCCACGTGATGACTTGGCCTTGGTCTTTCTATCAATGAGGCTTGGACATCCTAAGCCACTTCCCCTTGGCGCCAGATCAACTAAAATTCCTTGTAGTAGGGCTTTATTACTTCACCAAATGAATAGAAGCAGATCATGTTGCCAAAATAACGATAGAGAGTGCGTCATTTCTATTGTCATAAGATTATGTGAATATGCAGACTTCCTGGAGCCAATGTCTTCGACAACGAGACCTAGTTTGCAAGTGCTATGGTAACTTTCTTTTGCAAAGACTTGGGAGTACAAACAAAATTTGTGTTTATGGTACACCCTCAAGCCAAATCAACCAACAAAGTAATTTTGAAGGGACTCAAGAAGAAGCGTGACATTTTCAATGGCTTATGGGCTGAACTACTCCCCCAGATATTATGGTTGTGCCACTCAACATTCCACCACTAAGGAAACCCCATTTTCCATGGTTTTTAGAGAGGATGTCATGCTGTCTATAGAGATTGACACACCCTCGTGGAGATGATTTTTGAATATCTTGTTTAAGGAACTTCATCTTTCTCAGTTATTGTTATTACTGATAATCTGAGTTAATTCTAATATCCATTTAATCATCAGTTTTATAAAAATTCCTCTATCTTTTGCTTCCATTTGTAATTTGCGCACCTGTTTGTAAAACTCTAATTTTATAAAAAGAAATGCTTTTGAAATGGTTTTAGGGGAACAATATATTCAACTCCCCCTTCTAGACTATTTGAACCCCATATCCTCCACCAACAATTGGTATCCATGTTGGTCTTTTGATCAGGTCTTGAGACCTCAAAAGTTGAGGATATGAGCTAGAATAATCTAAAGGGTGTGTTCAATAGAGCTCCCATATTCAAGTAGAAGAATCTATACGATTGAATAGATATCATGTTACAGTCTAATATAATTATGTTAAAAATTTATATAATTATTAGTTAGAATTCCTATGTGACTTTATCTAACCAAGATTGAGATGACAAAGTGTTACGGTAGATGTGCAGGAATGACCACCTAGCCACATGACTTGAAGTATTTAAATATTTCAATTTTGTTTGGAAAACTGATTTATCATGAAGTATTAAGCATCTAAATCTAATAATAAAAGAGAAAAATATTTTTATAAGAAAGTCGAAGAATCTCCTTGAAGACCTACTCTTTCAAGTTCATCGTGAAGGAAGAAGAATATAGTTTTTATGAAGATGTTGGTGCGTTCGTGAATTTTTCAACAAACATATGAGAAGAATTAAAGTAATAAGTTTTTTAAGTGAGCCAAATTACTAACAAATGTTAAATCAATTATCCAAATTTTTTGACGCATAAGTTCCCGCATTGAAGTAATTAATCATTGATGTACGGGAAGACAATGTTAGTACCATGGTTTTAGGATTGGCAAAATTTTGCTAAAACATGGTTCACAGCAGGATGTTATGGAAGATTTTCTAACATGCTTGTTAGGCTCATTTAAGATAGACGTTTTGACAAATGTTATAACATGTTGTGCCAGAACATCAGTACAGGCTGTTTTAAATCTTAAAATATTTTATTTGATTATGTGATATTCCTTCTGGATATATCTCATTGATTTTTTCAGATCAAGAAGATTTAATCTGGAACTAGTGATCTAATCTGCAACTGTACATAAGTTTATAAAATTGGATGTTAAGACAATTTAGGAAATTTGATGTTTTGTTCCAAGATTTAAGGAGATTTTTCTGCATAATCGGTGCAAAGTTATGATTATCATCACAATAATCATTGAATCCTAATGGTGCGGGAGAGAGGAAATGACTTATATAGGTGCTTAAGGTCAAAGGAAATAAAGTCAAAATGTCACACCAGAAGTCGCAACATCTGAGTATTAGCAAAGTCCTAGAACTTCTTTTGTGAACCTAATAAGGCCAATGCATGCTAAGAATCTTGGTAAATAGAGGCATGTTTGTGTTGATTTTTTTTAAATAATCTGGTTAATCTATAGCAAAGAAAAATCAGATATTTGTAAAGTCTTCAAAGGTATTTACCATCTTCTTCGAGGAAAGATGAGTTCCAAATGTGTTGAATGGATATGTCTGAGTTACTTTACCAGGAACATGTCATATAGAGATGTTAACTCCGAAACCAAGATCTACAATTGTAGCATTAAGGAATGGACTGATGTCCAAGAATATGTTGGAACATTATCTCAACAGATTTATTTCAGGATTTGAGTCAGTCTCTTAAAAGATAACAGGAACTGAATCAAAGAGCTCTTAAGTCAACAAAGTTCTCTCTTGTGTTCAGAAAGGTTATTCAAAGGAATTCATTATGAAGAGATTAACTTTAAGTTCTGAGATGTGATGTCTAATTCTAGATTATGTCAAATTAATTGAGACCTTGTCTGATATTTTTAGAGCAAGTCTATTGGAACATTATTGATTTACAAGAACAAGTCTGTTAGAGTTTTTGTTTCTTGTTGAGAAACAATCTTGTCTCTTGGTTAAATAATAAGTCAATTTATGTATCACAGTCCTTGTCTAAAGCTAAGTATAATGTTGAGGAAAGTTGTTTGGCTACTTAAAGAATACAATGTCCTACAAGATGTCATGACATTGTATTGTGGAAAGTTGGTATTTTCAAGGATGTGAGGTTTCTTAGCAGGACAAAGCTATTTGATCCTGGTCATCTCTTTGTCAAGATTCTTTCTACATAAAATAGTGTTGGGACTTCAGAGAATCAGTTGGGAGATATTCGTCTCTTAAGTTTTTGTATGTAACTCTTTTTGAGATTTTGAGGGGTGATTTGGGAATTTGTACTACTGAAAAGTTACTACACAATGGGAAACGTGCTAATAATATTTTTCTCTTCCTTTCGTCTAGTGGTGCATGCAAATTCAAGATAAGATTTTGGTCTATGTTCAAAGTCAAGTTAAATGTCGTGAGAATTCCCAGCATTCTAAGCTCGGGAAGTAAGGAAGAAGAAAAACAGAGTGTCTCTCTCCCGTGGAGAGTAATGAATTGATAGTTAAGGATACCTTCACTTCATCCAAAAACACTCTCATTGACTGGACTTTTGTTACAAACAAAGAATCATTATAAACAAGGTAACTCTTCTTTTAATTAATTCATTATTGCCTCATCCTTCTCTCAAGTTGTGTTTCATCATGAGCAACTCTACCAATAATTTTGAGGCTAAAAGGGCTCATTTGTCGAAAACCAAGAAGGAAGAGAACATTGATCCAAAGAAGGTTGAGTCATTGTAACATCTGTTGGATCATCTACTAGAGCGTTGGTGACATGTAAAAAGTCTATGACAAAGATGAAGTCTCTCAAGAAAAATCACGTTCAATAACATGATTCTAACCTATATAATGATGAAGATTGGGTCAATTTTATTGACTCAGGTGGTTGGTCTGGGTAGTTTCTATCTTTTCTGTTTTTTAAATATATATATATATATATATAAATATATATATATATATATATATATATATATATATATATATATATATATATATATATATATATATATATATATATATATATATATATATATATATATATATATATAATATATAAATATATATATATATATATATATATATATATATATATATATATATATATATATATATATATATATATATATATATATATATATATATATATATATATATATATATATATATATATATATATATATATGTGTGATTCTATGTGTTATTTGATAAGTTGAGTCTGTAAGGTATGGTTCTCCTCGTTGTTATTTTCTATTGCATTTGTTTTGTTTCCATCAGCTTTGTGTCTTTCTTTTGTTCTTTCTATTTGTTCTCTTGGTTTTTTTGTTTCAAGTTTGAGTGAGTGTTCATTTTCTGTTTATGTTTCTTTTACTCTATTTCATCAATTTTTAGCTAAAAAGTGGAGTAAAGTTTTGTGTGCGTGTGTCTGTGTGTCTTGATGTTATATCACATGTCTTGACATGTTGATTAAACATTGTGTTATCTATTGTTGTTTCTTTCTATATGCAACATTTTAGTGGGAGCATGTATGTTTGTCACGTGTGTCTTGTGTTTCTGCTTCAGCTGCTTCTACTGATGTAGTTGTTTGCAGGATGTCTTACCAGATGTTCTAACATCTTTCCTGTTATGTTTTGTGGTTATGTTTATGGTAGTATAGGACAATAGTGTTCTGAGTTATGTGTGTTGCTTATGTTGCATGTTCTTCTAATGTGTGAACTTGGATAGTTCAAGGTTGAGTCCAAGGTTGGTTTTCTTGGGCTTAGGGAAACGTTTATTCTTCTTCTGGTGATTTGGATTTTCCCCTTGAGGGGGGGAATTGGTTCTCTGTTACAAGAATTGGTTCCTTGTGACATGGGGGTAATCTTGGATAGATCTGAAACAACATGTTATCTCTGATACAATTTATTTTTACAATTTGTACAAAGTTTACATGTTTTAACATGTAGCTTGTGTTTTAGTTTTTGTGGTTTTATTCCTCTCTCTAGGTTTATTGTACAATGGTTGTTTTAGCCAAAAAAATTCAAAGAGATAGATTGTTAGTACCATGGTTTTAGGATTGGAATAATTTTTCTAAAACATGGTTCACAACAGGATCTTATGAAAGATGTTCTAACATGCTGGTCATGCTCATTGAAGACAAATGTTTTAACAAATGTTGTAACATGTTGCACCAGAACATCAGTACAAGTTGTTTTAAATCTTGACAGATTTGATTTAATTTAATTCTGTGGTATTCCTTCTAGATATATCTCATGATTTTCGCAAGTCAAGAAGATTTAATCTGGAACAAGTGATCTAATCTCCAGCTGTTAAGTTTCCAAAATTGGATGTTGAGACAATTTAGGAAACTTGATATTTTTTCCAAGATTTAAGGAGATTTTTCTGTATAATTAATGCAGCCTTCAGCTTGTGGATCAAGAGATATTTGGGTGAAGATTTTGAAGCCCATGGACTACTGAAGAGTATTTAAAGAGAATCTTAGACCTAATGTAATGTAAGTCTTAGGTTTTGAGAGTCTCTTGTGTTTTTGTATGCCACCCATGTATCTTTTGATATAGTGAGGTAGATTGATTGTTACTTGATTGTTTATCAAGTTATTGTTCTTAGTTGAAGCTTTTAAGAAAAACTAAGTATTGTTCTCACTCGTGAGCTTTTAAGCAAAGAGTTGAGTATTATTGTATTGGAAGTGTAATCTTTTGGTTTTGATTCTAGTCACTGGTTTGTGACTGTATTTATCATTGGGGTGATTGGTAGGAAGTTAGAGAGGGGTCTCATATATAGAAGTTTTCTAGGTATAAGTTGCACAAAGTAGTGATTAGACGAGAAGTTGTAAACTTAAGTTGTTTAGGCTTTGAACTAATATTTTCATAGTGAATTTCCTTCCTGGCTTGGTAGCCCTTATAGTAGGTGACGTTGCACCAAACTGGGTTAACAATCAGTTGTGCTATTTATCATTCTGTAATTTATTTATGCTTAAGTGTTGGAGCGGTGTAGCGGCAAGAAACAAAAGTTTTGGACATATTTATCCAGGAATTCATCGTATCCACAGAGATTGGTTATTGAATTTCCATTCGACAAATCTCTCATTAATGAGTTTGGGGATAAATGGGTTTGTAAAGAAAATGTTATAAAAAAATGTAAACAAAAGTAAAAACTAAGGAAGAACTTATCAAGCCTGCATATAATCTACTCATCACAGACTTAAATTTACCGACGAGTTACATTCAACCTAACAATAATCATCAATGTCACTACGTATCACTCACAACCTAAGTCATTTCTAACCCTAATTGAGAGATCGACTGTATCACCAAGGAAATAATCTCTCTACCTCCTCAACAACACAGAAGACAAATATGTAATCACACTGATGATCTCTCAGCACAACACAACCACACAAAGGCATTAAGCTCTGATACCCAAGTAGATGTCAGCTCTAAATCTATCTCTAGAGTTCAGAAACTAACAGAAAATCATCTGAGATAAGAATCTAAGCAGTATATGTCTATAACAACTCAAATCCCTAGCACAGAGAAAAATCTAAGACAACAATCCACAAATATTTGTAAAGCAAGTTTAATATAATCCCATGGGCGAAAAATATACATAAGTTCAGAGTAAAATGCATGTAAAAAACCCAACAAAAGATAAATACATAGAGAGGAGAAGAGATAAACCATAAATCTTCTGGTTTGTCCGAACCGGTCAATGAGAAATTCACCTCCAATCATCCATAATCAAAATCCTAGTGTTGTTATCTAAGCTAATCCACTACAAAAATGAGGTGGATGGAGTTGAGAGAAGAAAAATCTCTCCCAAAACCAACACCAAACAAATGAAACAAAATGAAAGATATAACAAAATTCTGATCTACACGCATCGCCCGGCGACATAAAAGCATCTCCCGGTGACGGTCCTATATAGAAGGCCCAGACTGCGTCACATCCTAATCTGAAACAAATATCTACCATCTTCTGGCGATCACAACTCATCGCCCGACGACTCTCCTTATTTTTGTATGGTGACGCATCGCAAAGCAAGGCATGGAATTCATCAAAATTAGGCTTCAAGGTTTCGCCCGAC
The DNA here is from genome assembly GCA_948472305.1 of Vicia faba. NCBI lineage: Eukaryota > Viridiplantae > Streptophyta > Magnoliopsida > Fabales > Fabaceae > Vicia > Vicia faba. Next base: position 1,197,007,227 of record OX451741.1, read on the forward strand.
GACTCTCCTTATTTTTGTTTGGCGATGCAACGTAAAGCAAGGCATGGAATTCATCAAAATTAGGCTTCAAGGTTTTTCCCGACGACGCTTCCTTTCGCCCGGCGATGCATGACAGCAATGCAACTTTTGTTGCTTTTTCTGCATAACTTATTCTGGATCCAATCTTGGCCTTATTCCTTTATTGATCCAAAAATGCATCTTGGAGCTTTATTCCTATTGCTCCAACAATGCTTAAATACCTACAAAATAAATACAAAACTATCAAACGATACACTTTATATAAGAAAATATATTATACACAAACTAAACGTATTTACACAAAAGTCGGGTTTATTCAACTGATATTAACAATTAAAAGTCGATAAGTGCAACAAAAAGTATATACAAAATAACTATAATTTTTCACTTATCAAACTCTACCCAACTTGAATCATTGTTTGTCCTCAAACAAAGTCTAATAACCTAAAGATAAAATAATGATAAATCAAATAATCACGAATCAACAGGTTTTGAAAACAGAAAACAAATGCAATGATTCAAATGAAAAATGGTACACATGAAGAAACATACTTACCACTAAACTACGACAATAACATAAACATGAAACAAATGCTAAATACAAAATTTATTCCAAACATTTTAAAATAATACTTGGTCACAAATGAATCACACCTAGCAAACATAATCATCGGTAGATGAAAAGCACACAAAAATGGGGTATTTCACTCATCCAAAAATATTTCAAACAATAGACTAAATTATGTTTTCATCTAAAAAATTACATTGAAAATATAAAATCAAGAATCTCAAGGGCTTTTCAAGGTTGTAATGTGGCTTGGTTAACAAACAAGTGATAAGTCCTAAAGCTAATCGAAACAAAAATTTGCCTAAACCTAAGGGAGTAATTACTTCCACAAAGTTTCAAACAATAGAATTTCAATCAAAGTTCTTCTTCATCACAAGTTTCACACCAACACACATCACTTATTAACACAATATTATCCCATACTCTTTTTTGTTTTCTTTTTTTTTAATTCTTTTTCAATTTTTCTCTTTCTTTTTCTATATTTTCTATTTCATTTTTTTTCTTTTTTTTTCTTTTCTTTTTCAACCTCATAGAAATCACAACATAAGCACATAAGCATTCCTCTCCCCAACTTTAATTCAACCATCATCATAATGTAAATACTCCATACTTTCTAAGGCAATGTAAAAATTCTACTATAAGTCATAGTTAAGGGTTCAAGAAAACAAGGAACCAATATCCATACAAAAAGGGAAACTAAACACTCATAGACAAGAATTTAGAAAATACAACATGGATATTGACAAAAAGCTCAAAAGGGTTACTAATGATAACACACTCACAAGGTGAATTAAAAATTTGGCTAGGTAGTTGTGCTCAAAATGGAACAAAAATGCCTTGATCACTTTCTTGCATTCATACAATCAACACAAAACAAAAGATTAAGCATAATAAAATCTAGTTAAAACAAGAATTATGGCTTCCAGCATATGTGAACAATGGAAAGCTACCTCGCAAAAAAGGTGAGAACTAAAGTGATTCATAAATGAACAAGTATACAAAATAATGAATGACATAAAAATTGTAAAAATTCTAAGTATTATGAATATGCTAAAGTATAGAAAGCGATAAAGACATACCTCGAACATATATAAAACTTTAACAAAATCATTACCACACATTCGCAAGTCGAAACAATCAAACTTGACAAATCACCTCAATATTCTACAAGTTACCAGACCAAAACTTGAGTCCAAACAACAACAAAAGAATTAGAAAAATAATACTCCTACAAAATTTCAATGTACAAAATTTACAATATATACAACGAACAAAACTCCTCAAGCTAAACACGACAAGCTTTTGGAAAACAAAAATTGACATAACAAAACAAATACAAATAACAGTATGAAAACTAGGTGAAAATTAAATAACAAGTTGAAAAGGGAAGATTTGAAATTCAAAATATTTCCTTGTTTCAACTTGTTAAAACACAAATCACCACACACATAAAAAAATATAAACAAACATGCTTGTTTTACGTCGTAAGCTCGACGCTTTTATTATGAAAGCTAGTAACTTCCTCTCATCATGCCATGGTATTGTTACACCGTGCAAACCTAAAGAAGGTGTCTTAAAAATCACACAATAAACGTTACAAAAACGAGACAATTTACAACAATACGTGAAAACACAGAAAAAAACATATATGCACAAGTATCATATGCAAGTTAATGTACAATTTCTATACAACATATACATTAATTATAAAACTCAAAAACAAAAGAATCATCGTAATCCGAAAACAATAGAACCAACCCCGGCAACAGCGCCATTTTGTTGGAGCAGTGTAGCGGCAAGTAACAAAAGTTTTGGAAATATTTATCCGGGAATTTATCGTATCCACAGAGATTGGTTATTGAATTTCCATTCAACAAATCTCTCGTTAATGAGTTTGGGGATAAATGGGTTTGTAAAGAAAATGTTATCAACAGAAAATAAATGTAAACAAAAGTAAAAACTAAGAAAGAACTTATCAAACCTGTATATAATCTACTCATCACAGACTTAAATCTACGGACCAGTTACATTCAACCTAACAATACTCATCAATGTCACTACGTATCACTCACAACCTAAGTCATTTCTAACCAAAATTGAGAGACCGACTGTATCACCAAGGAAATGACCTCTCTACCTCCTCAACAACACAGAAGAAAACTATGTAATCACATTGATGATCTTTCAGCACAACCTAACCACATAAATACATTAAGCTCTGATACCCAAGTAGATGTCAACTCTAAATCTATCTCTAGAGTTCAGAAACTAACAGAAAATCATCCGAGATAAGAATCTAAGCAGTATATGTCTATAACAACTCAAATCCCTAGCACAGAGAAAAAATATAAGACAACAATCTACAAGGATTTATAAAGCAAGTTTAATATAACGCCATAGACGACAAATATACATAAGATCAGAGTAAAATATATGTACAAAATCCAACAAAAGATAAATACATAGAGAGGAGAAGAGATAAACCACAAATCTTCTGGTTTGTCACAGCCGGTCAATGAGAAATCCACCTGAAATCATCTATAAGCAAAACCCTAGTGTTGTTATCTAAGCTAATCCACTATAAAAATAAGGTGGATAGAGTTGAGAGAACAAAAATCTCTCCCAAAACCAACAACAAACAAATGAAACAAAATGAAAGATATAACAAAATTCTGATCCGCACGCGTCGCCCGGCGACATAAAAGTATCGCCCAATGAAGGTTCCTATATACAAGGCCTAGACTGCGCCACGTTCTCAACTGAAACAAGTATCTTCCATTGCCCGGCGATCACAATTCATCGCCCAACGACTCTCCTTATTTTTGCCTGGCGACGCAGCAGCGAAGTAAGGCAGGGAATTCATCAAAATTGGTCTTCAAGGTTTCGCCCGATGACGCTCCCTTTCGCCCGGCGATGCATGACAGGAAATAAATTTTTGTTGCTTTTTATGCATAACTTATTCTGGCTCCAATCTTGACATTATTCCTTTATTGGTCCAAAAATGCATCTTGGAGCTTTATTCCTATTGCTCCAACAATGCTCAAATACCTACAAAATAAATACAAAACTATCAAACGATACACTTTATACAAGAAAACACATTATACACAAACTAAACGTATTTACAGAAAAATCGAGTTTATTCAACTGATATTAACAACCAAAATTCGATAAGTGCAACAAAAATTATATACAAAATAACTACACTTTTACACTTATCTTTAAGTTACAGTTTGATATTATAGTTCTGTATCAGAAACAGATGTCACAATATTTGTCTTGACATTGTGTTCTGATGTTGAGTCATCAGTATTAACATGTGTTGCAAGTGTCAGACTTTCAGATAAAAGCAAAGATAATCAGAATATGTGTCATTCAACTTCATATGAAATATTGTTAAGGAGTGTTTGACAATTAATCTCCAAACGTGAAAATGAAGACATATCAAATTGTATTTTGTTTTGATCGTATTGTGCTTTTGCTTAAGTTTTGTGTACAATAAATTAGAGCCTAGATCATCAATGTGGGATGGTTGTTGCATTCTACTTCACCTTTTATTAGTGTACCTTTAATTATTTGTTGATATTTATTTGTTTCATGTATTTTGTGTATGTAGTATATGTTTGTTATGTATACGTGATATGTCTCATTCATCTGCATCATGACATTCATTCACATTAATGTTTTTTAAATTAAAATATCTTAGATAAAAAATTTCATTAATTTCTTGCATCGAGTTGTTGTTATTCATTAGTGCATAGCATTCTTCATTCATTCATGCCTCATTAAAATTGTTTTTCATCTTGATTTAATCCTTTTATCACATTCATTAAAATAATCTGACATTTAAAGTCTCAGTTACCATTTTTGAAATTTCATAAAAACTATTCTCATGCATGGAATCTAGCATAGTTACCAGCAAAGAACTAACCTATTATAATTAAATGGATCTACAAAGCTAAGCGCGTTTCAAATGGTTCTATTTCAAAACATAAGGCAAGGCTTTGGCGTGATGTCTCCCCTTTATATAAATAAAAAAATTGTGTTTATTTGAATTTTTTGACTTTTTTATGCCACTTTGGACTTTGAAGTGATTGTATATTCTACTATCCTATCATTGAAATTGATTAGGTATAGCGTTAGTTATCATAGTTAATTTAGTCATAATCTTTAATTTCCATCAGCATTGTCATTAATCATAGACCTCAATAGAGAAATTAATTAAGTGTCTGCTTAATTGGAAATTAAGAGACAAAGAAACCCCACAAATTAGATAATCCACATGGTATTTCCATTCCCAAAACTACTAAAATCCTTATCTGAAAATGATTGAAGAAGCTCCATTAATGTGGATTATCTATTTCACCCATTAATGCAATGTTTCCTTTTTTGCATAACTAAATTAAAAATAGGGATAATAATGTTTGATGAATTATTGATTGATATTTGATACTTACAAACTAATTAAATTAAATATATAGGTGTACATTATATGATGCTACATTTTCATATCATACATTTAGTTGAAGAAGAGCCATGTAGTTAAATATAATGGTACTTTATAAATACATGTAGTTGAAGAAGAGCCATGTGCATGGAAGAGATTTATTCTATCAATTCATCGAAAAAAGCTCAATTATCAGGTTTTATTTGCGACTTAAATTAATTTTACAAGTTCTATAGTAGTTTAGATATTTACAATAAATTATAGCACATCATGGTTTTCATGAACATAAAGAAGAGAAATACATTTTTGTTAAATCACATAGAGTTTTTGCAATATGTTTTGAAAGTTTCCTAATTTTTTTATTATAGAAAATAAGTTTAGTAATTTTAATGAGATTGAAAATGGTGGTGGTGTTAAAATGTCAAGGAATAATAAATTATACTTGTGTGAGTAGTGTGATATATAAGAAATAATTATATATTTTTTTATTTTATATTTTTATCGATAAAACTGAAGAGGAACCTAAACGTTTGTGTAGATTACTCCTATCTCAACACCATGTTTTAAAACTTTGTAATTATAGTTTATAATATGTGATTAGAAATTTAATCGATTTTAGTAAAAGAGACTTCTGAACTTCCCAATAAATTAAAGTTTGCTTCGACTTATGAGTAAATGTGAAATATATTTGACGTGTTTGTGTGTGTGCGCGTGCGTGCGTGTGTAAACTCTAATGAAAGAAGCATAGAAGATGAGAAAGTTACGTTTTAAAGCTCTCAGACACAACATACTTAGAAGCAAATATGTGTAAACACGCTAAAATGAAGAAGTTCTAATGTTACAACTTCTGAATGCACCAGCACTGCGAGCAAAACTCTGATAATTTTGAAGAACAAAAGAAATCTCAATGCACTCATCTTCTCATCTGTTCTAAATATTCAGCACTTGAGCCACACTCTGATATGCAAAAGAAGCTTCAACGTATCATCCAAGTTCTAATAGGAACTCTGAGGATTCAAAGTCTCAACGGTAATATTCATCTTTTGATATGATCCCAAGAAAGCAATGTTCTGATGCGTTACAAATCATTTATCACAAATCAAATAGTAACGGCTGGACCAAGACAAGATCCATATTTTTGGAAAGTGCATTAACTACACTTTACCAACTATCCAAAAGCATTTTCTCATGTCTCCAATGCATCGCCTATATAAAGAAGACTTGAATATAAAATTAATAGACAACAATTGTGCACCAAATAAAAAATATTATTACCCAGTTCTATCTTGTGCTCTTCAATTATGTATACATCACTATTGTAATATAGTTTTGTTTAGAAAACATCTTTGTACATCAGTGATTTGTAGTACTCCAGCTGGGGAATCTGTAGGTTGCTAGGGAGATAAACCTTGTTGGGAAAATAAACCATGTTGGAAAAATAAACCCTTGTTGATGGAGAAGTGCTCTGCTGAGTAAACTAACTCTCTTGGTTATTGAAATTGTTAAAGAGAAGAAACTATGCATGGTCTCTTTCTTTGGTTTTGGAGGAACAAACTCAGCTGGGGAAGAGAATTTCCATAAATTGTACTGATTGAGACTCCGTGGGGATATTTAACGGGGAGAAGATTATACTCCTTTATTTGTTAAAGTGATCTTTCTGGGAGATTGTGGGGGAATGTGCCCTTATTTGTGAAGATTACTCTGTGGGGGATAATCTCATAAAAGTGGCTCTGGCGACTTCACTGGTGGTAACCTTGTGAAAGGGATTCTGTGGGGATTTACAGACAACTTGAGTGTCATCTTAGCTCTTAGTATTTTGAGTAAATGCTTAATCATGTTCTTATGCGTATATTTGTTAACAGTTAAACATGTTCATATGGATATGCTCATTCAATTTCAGTCATTGGACGTTTTTGCAAACAAAACAGAAAAAACAAAAAGTTTGGACTTCAAAGTATAATTGTATTGATAATTTTCCTATAAATAGTCGAGTTTGTACAAATAGACGAAAATCCTTGTAAGAGGAAGTCATCGTGAAATGAAAGAGTACAAAGTAAAAAACACACACACACACACATATATATATATATATATATATATATATATATATATATATATATATATATATATATATATATATATATATATATATATATATATATATATATATATATATATATATATATATATATATATATATATATATATATATATATATAGCCATGTGGAAGTGATCTCATTGGGTTCCAACTCCGCTATTGCCCCTATGCTTTTGAATATCTCATCCCTTGCCGTCAGAAGAAGTTGATTGAACTGGTCTTGTACCACTTGAACTCTTGACATTGATAATAAAGCTTGCATGTAAGTGATCCAATAGGACATAGTCGTACGCTTTCAATCCCTAATTTTTGCTTGGACCTCCTTTTCAAGTTTTCAGTCCACCAGGATACCCTTTTTTGCCCAAGCTGCCCTTTCAGTTTTTCGACTTGCCGGGTGTACAATATTTTGTATATATCCCTTATTTTTACACAAACCCTTTTGGTTCGCCGGGATGCCTTTATTTTTTCCTAAGTATGTCAACCTAGCGGGTCATTCTTATGCATAGTATTTTTTTACTATGTCCGCGTTCACAGGATGCGGGAAATCTTCGCCATCCATAGTGGTTAGCATCATAGCACCGCCCGAGAATACTTTTTTAACAACAAATGGCCCTTCATAAGCGGGAGTCCATTTTCCCATGGGATCGTCTTGTGGTAGAATGATACGCTTTATTACCAAGTCACCAGCCTAATATATCTGATGCTTGATCTTTTTGTTGAAAGCTTTGATCATGCGCTTCTGGTACATCTGATCATGACAGACAACCGCCATCCTCTTCTCGTCAATCAAGTTCAACTGATCCAACCTAGTCCTAATCTATTCGTCTTCATCTAAGTTTTCTTCTCTTATAATCCTTAAAGAAAGGATTTGAACTTCAACAGGCAGGACAACTTACATGCTATAAACTAAAGAGAAAGGGTTTTCCCCAGTTAATGTTCGTGCCGAAGTACGGTAGCCACGAAGAGCAAATGGTAGATCTCATGCCATTATTTATAGATCACCACCATATTTTGCATAATATTCTTTATATTCTTGTTAGCATCTTCCATTGCGCCATTTATCTTAGGTTTGTTTGGAGAAGAGTTGTGATGCTTGATCTTGAACTGTAAGCAGAGCTCAGTGATCATGACATTGTTAAGGTTGGTGTCGTTGTCAGTGATAATCCTTTCAACGATACCATACCGGTAGATGAGGTTGTGCTTGATGAACCGGGCTGCGACGTTCTTGGTAACTAAGGAAAATGAAGCTGCTTCTGCCCACTTGGTAAATTAGTCAATGGCGATAAGAATGAAACAATGTCCATTAGAGGTAGTAGCTTTGATTTCTCCGATCATGTTGATTCCCCACATTGCAAATGTCCAAGGATAAGTCATGAAATTCAAAGGAAACGGAGGCACGTGAACTTTGTCAGCATAAATTTCGCACTTGTGGCAAGTCCTCGAGTGGTGATGACATTCAGTTTCCATGGTCGACCAATAGTAACTAGCTCTCAGAATCTTGTTGGCCATAGTATGTCCACTAGACTGAGTACCAAAGATACCTTCATGTATATCCTCCATGATATTTTTTGCTTCCTTCTTGTCCATACAACGGAGCAAAATCGAACCGTGGTTTTGCTTGTACAAGATCCCATTGCTCAGGAAGAACATGGCTGATAACCTCTGCATGAATTTCTTGTCGTTGACTGACGCCCCTTCAGGATATTCTTGAGCTTTGAGATATATTTTCACCTCATGAAATCAAGGCTTCTCCTCTACACCATCAGTGTTAATCTCATAGCAGTGTGTTGGTTCGTTAAAGCATCTTCCAACTGATTCTCTTCCCTCTGAATGTGTTCAAAAGTAACCTCTTCAAAGTATGGAATAGGGGCTAGCACAAGTTCTTTGTATGGGATAAGATTTGGATGTTTCGTATCCCACTCTCCATTAACTTGAAAGATGACCAAAGTTGATTCTCCATATACACTTAAGAATTTGATTCTTTGGTCAATAGCAGCCTTGAGACCCAAGATGCATGCTTCGTATTTGGCCATATTGTTGGTACAATCAAAACAGAGTTTGGCAGTGAAAGGAGTATGGAAACCTTCAGTAGAAACGATTACAACACCAATTATGTTACCCAGTGTGTTGGAAGCTCCATAAAAAACCATAATCCATCAGGATCCTTGTTCAGGTCCTTCATACGGTCCAGGCTTTTCACAATCCGCAATCAGCATGATATTCTCGTCCGGGAATTCAAAGTTCATAGATTGGTAATCATCCACAGCTTGATTTTCCAAATGATCCGCCAATACACTTCCTTTGATTGCTTTTTTGTGTAGTGTACTAGATATCGTACCCAGTTAAGATCATTTGCCATCGGGCTATCCTTTCGGAGAGAGTTGGCTTCTCAAATATGTACTTGATGGGATCCATTGTAGAGATCAGTAGAGTGGTATGAATAAACATATATTGTCTTAGTCGGCGAGAAACCCATGCCAAAGCGTAACAAGTTTTCTCGAGTAGTGAATATCTTGTTTCACAGTCGATAAATTTTTTACTAAGGTAGTATATTGCATGCTCTTTTTGACCAGACTCGTCATGCTGCCCCATCACACACCCCATTGAATTCTCTAACACGGTTAAGTACATGATCAGAGGTCTTCCTTCAACTGGTGTCATCAGAATTGGAGGTTCTTACAAGTATTCCTTGATTTTGTCAAAAGCTATTTGGCAGTCGTCATTCCATTTTACCGCTTGGTCTTTCTTCAGTAGCTTGAATAGTGGTTCACAAGTAGTAGTCAGGTGAGAGATAAATCGGGCAATGTAATTGAGTCGTCCTAGAAAACCTCTAACCTCCTTCTTAGTACGAGGAACTGGCATTTCTTGGATGTCTTTAACCTTTGCGGGGTCAACTTCAATACATTTTCCACTAACAACAAAGCCTAGGAGCTTACCAGACCTTACCCCAAAGATGCATTTGTTGGGATTCAACCTCAGCTTGTATTTCTTTAACCTCTCAAACAGCTTGTGTAGATGATCATGGTGCTCTTTCTCATTTTGGGATCTTGATATCATGTCATCAACATAAACTTCTATCTCATGATGAATCATATCATGAAATAAATCCACCATAGCCCGTTGATTGCGCCTGCATTTTTCAGCCCAAAAGGTATTACCTTATAACAAAAGGTTCCCCACTGTGTGAAAAAAGTAGTCTTCTCCATGTCTTCGGGCGCCATTTTGATTTGGTTGTAACCCGAGAAGCCATCCATGAACGAAAACACCTTGTTTTGAACAATGTTGTCAACTAAGACATCAATATACAATAGTGGGAAGTCTTCTTTGGGGCTTGCCCTATTCAGATCTTTGTAGTCTACACACGTACGGACCTTACCGTCTTTCTTGGGCACTGGAACAACATTTGCAACCCATTGGGGATACGACGTTACTACCAAGAAACCTGCATTTAACTGTTTCATTACCTTAGCCTTGATCTTTTCAGACATGTCAGGACGCATGCGACGAACCTTTAGTTTGACCCGAGAACAACCCTATTTCATTGGTAGACGATGAACCAAGATATCAGTATCGATCCCTGGCATGCCTTCGTATGACTGAGCGAATACTTCAACATAGTCATGAAACATCTGAACTAATCTTATCTTGACATTGTCTTCCAATTTGGCGCAGATCTTGACTTCTTTCTTATTTGTCTCAGTACCCAAGTTTATCACTTCAACCGGTTCTTCGTGCGGTTGGATGGAGTTTGGCGAGTTATCCAGGTATCTCACAATCTTCTTCATCTTCGTCTTCGGCTTGATATATTGGATTCTCGAAGTCATAAATGGCAATAGAAGAATTGTTGTCAATGAAACCCAGAGTGGATGTGGATCTATAAATGTGTGTGTGTGCATGTAAGGTCACATGGCTATTTGAAAATGAAGTAAAGTAAAAGAAAGACAAGGAGCGCAAAATTTGAATGCAAAATCGTCCAATATTTTCATTAAATGAGAATATGATATATGAAATGACACACCCTTAACAAATGGACCATTGTGCCCCAGGTAAGGCACATGGTTTAAAGTCATTGTTTTGAAGGAAATTATACAGACACATTTCTTAAAATAATAAAAACAGGAAATAGAAATTACTCCTGGTTGAAGGAGATTGAGATGAAGTCTTTGGCCTTCCAGTTGCTGAGTCCACCGTCAGTAGTTAGGAAGATCCAGTTGTCTAGGTCACCATCACTATCAGTGTCTTCTAGTGCATTGACTTCATTGTTGCTAATACGGTGGTCCACCAGCACGAGCGTGTCGAACCTCTTTCCGAGCCTTTGAAGTAAAACCCAACCCAAATTTTTCAAATTTGTAGGAAATGTCAGGAAGTTGTCCCCCGATAGTGCAACCTCCATCTTCTACAACAGCCTTAGCGTCCTTATAAGAGGCCATTCTTGGTGTGTCCTTGGCAGTCTTGGGGGTAGCAGACATAGCTTTAGCAACAACAATCATTGGAGGGATCACTTCAAATGCTTGACAGGGGGTTTCAATGAATTCACCATCCATTTCAACGTATTTAAAGAAATTCAAATGATTGACCATATATTCTTCCTCTCCACAGACTGTGATAACCTTCCCTTTCACTGGGTACTTCAGCATTTAATGTAATGTAGAGGTAACTGCACCTGCCCCCATGAATCCATGGGTGTCCTAGCAAGCAAGAATAGGCCGGGAGGATATCCATTACATAAAATGTTGAATTGAAGACTTGAGATTCCACATTGATCGGAAGATTAACCTCTCCATGGACCATTCTTTTCGAATCATCGAAGGCTCTCACCACAATATCGCCGGATTTCAGTACCAGCCCTTCACAATTCAATCTATCCAAAGAACCTTTAGGTAAAACATTGAGGGAGGACCCAGTGTCTACTAACACATGCGCCAGAGTGATGCCTTTGCATTCAATAGAAATGTGCATAGCTTTGTTATGATTCTTCCCCCCCCCCCCCCCCGGAGTTAAATCTGCATTAGAAAATCCCAAGCCATTATCAGTAGTTAGGCTTGCAACACAATTCTCAAATTGATCAGCAGTGGTCTCTTGTGGTACATTGGCGTTCTTCAGGAATTTCAACAGAGCTTGGGCATGTTCCTCATAGCATAATAACAAGGATAACATGGATATCTTTAAGGGTGTCTTCCCTAGTTGCTCAACTATTTTGTAGTCACTTTTTCAGATGATCTTTAGAATTTCTTCCATCTCTTGTCTAGATGGGTCTTCAATTGTCACATCTTTTGGTGGTGCCTCCGTCAAGGTAGGCTCAGTAAATTTCTCTTTACCTTGGGTATCACTAGTTAGTCTAGCAGCAGGAATACGAATAGGTGTTGTAGTAAATGTTTGAGGAGAGATCTTCGAAGAGAAGATCCTTTCTGTCCTAGTGACCTTACTAGTTCCAAAAATGTTTGTAATTTCAGACTCTTCATTTTCAGTAATCCATGGCTCTTGCTAGACACCATGATAATAAACTTCTGGCCTATAGTTTCAAGTCACAGCTTTGTCAGAGGAATAGGGGACTGGCCCCAGTGTAGTGATAATCAGAGGAGCCACTCTTGGCTCAGCAGGAATCCTTATAGGTCCTTTAGAGGTGATCCTAATAGGAGTATTTGAAATGGTAATTATGGAAACATCTTGAGGTAAACTTTTCACGAACGAAGTTTTCTCAAAAATAATTTCATGGCTATCAATCAGGTGTTAAATACCTTTCTTCAGCCACATACATCCATTGGATTGGGCAGCAGAATGGTAACAATTTTCAGGGAAGCCAGGAAATAAACTGGCTCTCAGCATATTCTTCTTAACGGTCAATAATGGAGTAGTCACATCATCAATGGTGGAGACAAAGGAGGAATCGTCAATAGCATGGACACCTTTACCATGACTGAGCATGGGAGCAGTAATCACATTAGGGGTTTGTCGAGGGTCAAACTCAATCACCTTGCTATCAATCAAATCTTGGATCTTTCTCTTTAAGGCCCAACAATCATTGGTATCGTTCCCAGAGCTATTGGATTGATAGGCACATTTTTCACTCAGGTTGTATTTCGGAGATGAAGTATTGGGGTTTTGAGAAGGATTCCTTAGTGTTACCAAATCTGCCTTCAACAGATGTTGTAAAGCTTGAGACAGGGGCAAGTTGATTCTATTGAATTGCCTCTTTGGGGCATCAGGCCTTTGTTGATTGTTTGATTATTATGGTCGTTGAATTGGGGTCGGGTTTGAAATAAATACAACTCCTACCGATTGATGACGATCATTGTTGATACGACTGCTTTGTCCATAAACAACATTAGTTTCCTTATTACCAACAAAGGGCTTCTTTAAAGCAGTAGATGTTGGGGCCATAGGGATCTTTCCGTTTTTGATTCCACTTTCTACTTGCTCACCAGTCAAGATTAATTCAGTAAACCCTGACGAAGAACTCCCAATCAGCAAATTAAAGAATGGACTTGTTGTACCCCAAATTTTTCCCTCACATTTTTCTTTAAGGCATTCTTCCAAGGCTTCTCAGACACTCAGAACACTCAAGGGTTGACTAGTAAAGATGCTCCTCCTAAGTCAAAAGCCTACAACTAGGGTTTGGAATTTCTCAAGGAAATTTGGTTTAAAAAATCTCAAGTTGCTTCCATGGTTCTTCATAGGTCCTCAACAAGGTTCATGTCAAGTTTCAAGCCCTACATCACAAGTTTGCTCAATCAATGGCTCACGATTGAAAATCAACTATATTGGTCAAAAAGTCAAATATAGTCAACACAAAGTAAAACTTCAATATTTTTTGTGATATTCATCATTTGATCAAGGGATGATCATGATTCCTCAAGGAAAGCCCTCAAATCATCAAAAGTCAAAATTTTCCAAATTAGGGTTTCCTTAAGAGAAGTCAACTGAACTTTGACCAGGCATAAATTTCACATGCTTCATCAACTTTTTCCCAACCAAAGCCTATTTTGAAGGAAATTCAATTCTCTACAACTTTTCTTTTATTCTCAAGTCCAAAAAATGCTTCATTTGGAAGATATGATCTCATACATTATAGGTCATTTTTGAAAGTCAACAAAAGACACTTTTTGTCAAGGCAACTTACATCAAGATAATATCTTCAAAAGCAAAAATGATCAACTTATAGATTGTAGAGACATCTTAGGATTTCCAAAAAGTCAAAGATCATCTTCTAAAGATGAAAATCTAGTGAGTTATAAGTTGCACAAGTTGGGGAATTTTGAAGAAATTCATGAAGTACAAATTGAGCAAAATTGCATTTTAAACCTATGAGCCTAGTTTTTGATCTTCAAACATGTCCATAACATCTTAGAGGACCTCTAAGTCCATTTTTGCATGACCTTGATTTTGATTTTTTTTATTTTATATTTATCTTGATTTTATAAAACTTAAAATCAAATAAATTAAATAAAAATACAATAAAACATGGGATAATGCATTTGGGCTTAACTTGACCCATCATGGAGCCCAATATTTGGTGCAAAGACCAACAAAAATTGTCTAGGTTCATGCAAAAACGGAATTGGCAAGAATCATTCAAATATGGCCAACTTTCAATATGTTGGATTTTTTGTCTCATGGCCTTGAAAGCTCGATTCCTTGCCATATTGGTCTGCTCTCGTCCCTTCCCTCTATATAAAGCATTACAAGGCAAGCCAAAAAGGACAAAAAATTATTGTATAACAAAGCTCTCCCAAATTCTTTGAAAAAAATTCAAAAGTTGCAAAACTCATAAACTTGAGTTTCAGGTTCTCCCATTCAAAACCAGCGACTCCTTCATCCTTCTGAGATCTCCAGGAGGCGATTCATATCTTTACCCCACCTCCACGCGTCTCAAATCATCCTTATAACCATCCCACAGTGTTTTGGTAAAATTTTGATTCCAAACTCTCTTATCATGTAACTTAAACCAGTTTTATGCATTCATTCTTGTTATTATTGATATTGTGGGTAAATCTGACATTTTACATGTAAGCATGTAGGCAGAAATAACAGATGTAATGGTTAGGGAGAGGAATGTAAGAAGCTTCAAATTTTGTGATTCAGGAGTTCTAAATCCAAACTAATGGTACCACTGAGATCGCAGGATCTAATATACTGGATCTATAATTTTGCTTTTTTTTGTTTGATTGATTTTACAGGTTTTGAAGAAAAACCCCTATCGGAGATGATGGTGTTTTCCACCCTGCATGGTGGTTTGAAAAACGCAGAGGAGGTCAACACAGGCGTGGTAGAACGAAATGTCATGACAGGCCCATTGTTTCTTTTTATTATTTTTTGCTTAATTTACATTTTCTTTTTTTAATTAATTAATTTCTTTTAATCATAAAAATAAAAAATAAAAAAAATATTAGACTTAGGTTTTTTAATTAAATTAATTTTGATTTAATCATTTAATCACTTTCTTTTTAAATAATTAATCAATTAGAATTAGGTCTCTATTAATTTAATTATTATTTTTTCCTAAACAAAAACAACAAAAATATTTCTTTTCATCACTTAGATTATTTTTAGGTTTTACATATTTCCCCTCTTTTCTTTTTCCCGTGTTCACTTATTTTTATTCGCATTATTTTCATAAATTATGTAATTATCCAAAGGTTGTAATAGCTTAATTTAGGACCCTTTACATTTTTCTTTCCCCATTTTTGGTTTGTAATTTCCCCCATCCCGAAGCTTTATAATAGCGTAGATTCAATTTTCCGCACTTTATTTTCCGTACTTATATACAATTAACTATTAGATGTATGCTAATAGGCTTGTATGGAAAGACTTAAAAACAAACGTTAGCAAACCTAACACTCAAGATAAACATAACTGAATTACAACACACTCGCACATGCGCACCTCTAAGGTACCTCCACTTGTTGCCTTCGAAAAAACAGTCATGTCTCTCAAACGTGAGACAATTTAGCAAAGTCCCTAGATACAAACATCATAATCCCTTGATGACCCTTCGATGTTGCCTTTCGGTAAATGATCTAGTCCCTTACGATAAATTGCTAAAGCGTCCTACAAGTTTCCTTTATGACTGCACGATGACCCACGCCTGTCCCTCAAAATATCCAATGATAAGGCTACTTACTAACTAATGGTAGGATAGTACTATCTAAAGGAAAAGAGTAAAAGAACAAAGACCATTCGAGTAGTTAGATAACTCGTAGTTGCTTGCTCACAAAAACAAACAAAACAGTTTTTTCACACATACACAAACTTTTTTTTCTAAATATTTTCAAAGACAAAAAACACTTTGTATACATTCTCAACGATACGAGAAACATTATAAAGTTTACCGCACTAAGGCGTCTTTTCAAAAATATTTTCAAACACACTTACACAAAAAGAAAGCATTCAAAGTGAGCTAGCAACTAAGAGCCCGTAAATAACTACAGATGGAAAGTGTTATAACACCTTTCCTTTCCATAACCTATCCCCCGAACTAAAAATCTTTAAAAAGGTCTTTCCTATTATTTTCACCCTTTCCTTTGTTGGATAAAAGAAAAGTCAATGGTGACTCTTCCGGGTTTATGTTTGGGTTATTCTTAAAGATCCTCTACCCAGATCTGGGGCACTTTAGGTAAGTAGCAATAGATCGTGGAGACTATGAGGCGTAATACCGACATGGTTAAAGCGATGGCTACATTAGTGTGACACATTTGTTGGTACCAGTATCCCTTGAGTCCAGTCGAGGAGAATACATGGCCGTTGTGTGGTGTCATAAAGCACTAACTGATCGTAGAACCGTAGTTGAATAACTTGGTCATTAGAAAGTAGTGAGATAGCTGGCTTTGGTGCAAGACTAAAGTTGGTTGATACTCGATACTACACTCATTGAGATCAGACTTTCGGGATATTTTGGCCACTAATAAAGAAGCTTGTGCTGAAACAATGCCTGAGAGAGAGACTGGTGATATTGAGATTCCTTAGAACCAGATTACTTCTTTTAGGACAAGTTGAACCAATTAAACCTCAAGAGGGTACTTACCAACAAACTCCATGCAAGCCTGAACCTAAAGCTACTTGTTTGACTTGTTTTCATTCACTATCTAACAACTTGAACTCCTTGCAGGGCTTGTTTGTATTCATTATCTAACGACGTGAATTCCTTGCAGGACTTATTTGTAGTCATTATCCAATAACCTTGACTTCTTGCAAGGCTTACTTGTTTACGTCCCCTTGCACTTTTATTTGGTGCATAGCCTACACATCATGACATCATGCTATAGCATGTTCATTAACCATTTCAAGGATCTCAAAGAGCCTGTGATGCAGGTTATGATAAACCAAACGTCTAGCAAGGGGGGAGGGGATTTATTTTCCTCTATCCAATATCGTCAAAGCATGATGTCTTGAGTCAGTGGCTATGACCCACTTGACATGGTGAGCTTGATTCTCATAGAAGGACATTCAACGATACGAAGTTCTTCAATCGAAGCTACAGTCAGATTCAGTTGCTAACATTTTCTTGTGTTTACCCCGCGAAATCCTTGAAAACATTGCATGCATGTCATTACATGACAGGTATTCTCAAGACATGTTTCTCATTTTCTTGTTGTTTATTTCAGCAAGGAAGATGGCTCCCGAACAGAACAATAGAGATCTCTAAACTCAAGATGCTCAATTAAAGGAAATATTCCTGAACCTATCGAAGGGGCAAGAAGAATTGAAAGCACTCCTCACTGGGAACTTGACCAAGAAAAATCACGACGACAAAAAGGATGATCAGTTGGAACAACTGCAAGCTGAGATGGAAAGGATGAGAATCCAGATGAATATTCAGATGACTCTTATCCAAAATTTATCTCGGGGACAAGAAGAGTTAAGGATTCTCATCAGTAAACTTCATCAGGACAGATACGACCGTCTGGGAAAACTGCTAGAATTTGAGGCCTAGTCAATGATCAACCTCTCTTGGCAGACAGGGAATTGGGTGACATGTTCATGCGGGAACATATTGAAAATAAACTCAGGAGCGGTGAAATTCAGGGGACTGCATCTTCAAGTACTCAGAAGATATCACACAACGAAAAGAAGGAGTCCAATACTGTGTACGACCAGAAGGGTCGTAATAAGAGTGATCTAAACCAATCTATGGGGGCAGTGCGGATCTCCAAACAAGCACTGGTGCGACAACAACGATAGGGCAACCAGTATAAGCAGGACACGCCCAAAAGGAAATTCACAAAAAGCAACATGTCTTTGGCTCAAGCATTGCAATACATGTTGAGGATGGAGTTGATTACGTTGAAGGATCCTCCTCAGTATCCCAACACCTCCTCTCCTCAGTATAATCCAAACGTGAGGTGTGCATACCATTCTAATAGTCTTGGACATGATACAAATGACTTTTGGGCGTTGAAAAACAAGATTCAAGACTTGATGGACGAGGGAGTGCTGGAGTTCACACAAGATGGTCATACTGGATTCTTCTGTCATCCCTCAAAGGCAGACCATCTGAAGTGACAAGTCCAGACGAAAAGGCTTTTTGTTCATTAGAACTTTCCAATTGTAATTTTTTTTATTGTTCGAACACTTATTTTATGTCAAACTTTGTTATTACATTAATGCATTGCATATGTTTGTCTTGAATTAATCCATTCGTTTTCACTATACTAAAATTATGCTTTTACTTCTTTTTTGTGATATTCAACTCACAATTAAAAGCTATAAGCCTTTAGAGGGAGGATGACGAAAACAATGCCATAATCTCATACAGTATGCTTTTGAACAGACCTTGTTGAATATGTACAGGCGCTGTTTCAAATCCTAAATAGTGGAGTTATAAGGAAGATAGTCCCTAGTAAACCCCTTTGAGCCTAAGAAGTATGAGTTTTCTTTTTCATGCAAATTGAAACCTTTAATCATAACCTGGGGCAGGGTAGTTTCTCAGTTAATTTAAATGTGCATTCCGTCGCAAGCTCTACCTTCATACATGACGAATAGTGTCGAAGATACTCTTCTAAATCAAAAGATAGTGATGTTTCCCCATAGTCACTAAAATAGGCAGTCATTATTTCTCAAAAGAAAATCCTGTTAAGCCAAAACCTATGTAGGAGACTTAAGAAAAAACTAGGCATCCCGCTGATTGTAATCACAAAAGAAACAGTTCATTCAAAAGGTAGGGATAATTAAAAAAAAGGTCACTACAAATCCTCAACAAAAGAAAAAATGTTACAAAAAAATGACTTCCATCTCAAATAAACTTTCGGTATCCGAACCATCACCGAAATATCAGGGCAAAGATTCCAGACTCAATTGATATCTAAACGCATAATTAACTGAGTATAGGACTGAAGAATATCATGAAGAATGGTTTGGGTACAAATAAAGTTTGAGCATTTATCCTTTGTTTCTTAAACCGTGAACCAGGCCACGTTACAACCCTTAAAAGTTCTAACTGAAGCATGGTTTAGTTCGAAAGCATATTGTTACAAAAGGTATCCTGACTCCCGTAAGGTTTACTATAAATCCTGAGTTGAATTGATATTCTTACAAAATTCTGTTTGTTTACTAAAAATTCATTTTCAAAACTTCAAGACAGACATAAGCTTTGCATTTTTAAAAATGCGATTGTTTTCATATGACTAATTGTTCGACAGCAGAGAAATTCGCACAATGAATATTCAATGAACATAAATCCTCTCAATGAACAGAATCACCTCAAATGAAAAGGCATTTCCTGTAACATGATTTTCATAACCCAGGGGCATGACATGGTGTCTAACTGATCTAGGGCAGTTAAGTCAAGATTCAAAGATTCTCTCAAAAGTGCGAATAGCCAGGGGCAGATCTCCATCTGAATTACTTGGGGCATTGAACATGAGTTCCAACAAAGGATCATGTACGATCGAGCAAACATTTTTCTGGCAGTGCTACAACACTTAATGCCATGGACAGTGACTATTCTTTGCATTCGGTGAACACATATATAGTCGGAAAATACTACACATGAAAAATACCCGCTAGGTTGACTGGCCTAGGCAAAAATAAGGGCATCCCGGCAAACCAAAAGATTTTGGGAAAAATTAGCGATATATAAATAAAATTATACACCCGGCAAGTTGAAAACCTGAAAAGGAGGCTTGGGCAAAAAAGGGTATCCGGTGGACTGAAAATTTGAAAGGACAGTCCAAACAAAAGTTTTTGATTAAAGCGTATAACTATGCCCCGTCATCTCGTCACCTGTCTATCCGTAGAAGATTTGTTACCCTGATCAGCAGTCACCGAGGGCTCTAGGAGTTAAAGATGATCAAGCCATCCATAAAATCCCGACAGAGCCACTTTCATGAGATTATCCCTACAGGGTAATCTTCACAAGTTCATACATTCCCTGCAATTTCCACGGCAGATTGCTCTGGCTGATAAAGGAGTATGGTTTTCTCCCCAGAAATATCACCAACCTATGGAGTTCCGATCATTACAGTTCATGGAGTTTCTCTTCCCCAAATGAGCTTGTTCCTCCGAGGTCGTAAAACCCCTTCAGACTTCTGCTCTCTAGTAGAGTTCATTTCTTTAACAAGGGTGTTTCCTCCGCAAGAGTATTTCTCCATCAACATGGTTTATTTCCCCAAACAGATTCTCTTCTAGATACAGTCTAGATATAGATTCATTCTGATACTCATTCTAGATTAACTTCTAGACACATTTCATATACAATCTGAATATAGATTCATTCTAACACTCATTCCAGATCATCGTCTAGATACAGTTCAGATGCAGTCTAAATATAGATTCATTCTGACAGTTATTCCAAATCTACTTCTAGATTCAATTAGTCTAAATATAGATTCATTCTGACACTCATTCTAGATCCATTTCTAGATACAATTCAGATACAATCTAGATATAGATTCATTCTGACACTCATTTTAGATACAGTTCAGATACGATCCAGGTATGGATGTCATTCTGATACTCATTCAGTACATCTTCCAGATACAATTCAGATACGATCCACATATGGATGTCATTCTGATACTTATTTAGTGCATCTTCCAGATACAGTTCAAATATAGTCCAAATATGGATATCATTCTGATACTCATTCAATACATCCTCAGATGCAATCAATGCATAGATTTATTCTAACACTCCCCAGCTTGAGTGTGCTTCTACCATTAATCACCAGCAAAACTCCCTTCCCTAGTGAAGTCATCACTATCCCCAGAGAGTTGATACTGAATCTAAAATTGGATAAGATGTCAGTCCACTTTATCCTTCTCAGACGAGTCAGAAAGTTATCCATCGATGTTATCCCTAGTCAAGGTATACAAGGAATTATAACTCCCCAGTAGAGCAAAGAACAACTAAAGTTTTGAACTCTTCTTCCCCAAGCAGAAGATAACACTCTCCAGCAGAGTTCCCTCAGAAAGAAGAAATCAATGTTCCCCAGTAGAGTTTCCTCAAACAAGAATGCAGGAGTCTCCTACGGAAACAATCCCCAAAAGATCGAAGATACACATACTCTTCATCCCCAGCAACAATCATGGATTTATTTTCCCCAGACTAAGATGCTTCTCAAATTTGCAAAAGCACTTCAATAACATTTCACATTTACAATCATTTACCAATACCATAGCATATGCATATGAAACGCATATAGTACATTCTCATTTATTTTGAGAACGTCATTACATAATGCATTTCATGCATCATGACATTGCATACAACTAACCCTTTATATTTTCAGGGAAAGTCTATAAACAGACGAATATCATCAACTATTTACATGACCAGACAAATTTCTTCATAAACTAAATTCTGAAAATTATTTCCCTCAAAGACTTTCCCCAGAAAGTCATTCTGAAAATATCTCTTCTAGATGAAGTCAGGCGCAGACATCTTCTAGTGCATCATTCAGACAAAATCAAGCGCGAATTCCTTCGGGTACCCTTTAAAGTAGTAGTCTCCATAGATTCCTTATGGTACCCTTAGAAGTAGTAGCCGCCATAGATTCCTTCTGGTACCCTTTGAAGTAGTAGCCGCCATAGATTCCTTCTGGTACCCTTTGAAGTAGTAGTCGCTATAGATTCCTTCTAGTTCCTTTTTGAAGTAGTAGTCGCCATAGATTCCTTCCAGTACCTTGTTGAAGTAGTAATCGCCATAGATTTCTTCTGGTACCCTTTGAAGTAGTAGTCGCCATAGATTCCTTCTGGTACCCTTTGAAGTACTAGTCGCCATAGATTCCTTCTGATACCCTTTGAAGTAGTAGTCACCATAGATTCCCTCCAGTACCTTTGAAGTAATAGTTGCCATAGATTCCTTCTGGTACCCTTTGAAGTAGTAGTCGCCATAGATTCCTTCTGGTACCCTTTGAAGTAGTAGTCGCCATAGATTCCTTCTGGTACCCTTTGAAGTAGTAGTCTCCATAGATTCCTTCCAGTACCTTGTTGAAGTAGTAGTCGACATAGATTCCTTCTGGTACACTTTGAAGTAGTAGTCGCCATAGATTCCTTCTGGTACCCTTTGAAGTAGTAGTCGCCATAGATTCCTTCTGGTACCCTTTTAATTAGTAGTCTCCATAGATTCCTTCTTGTACCCTTTGAAGTAGTAGTTTCCATAGATTCCTTCCAGTACCTTGTGAAGTATTAGTCGCCATAGATTCCTTTTGGTACCCTTTGAAGTAGTAGTCACCATACATTCCTTATGGTACCTTTTGAAGTAGTAGTCTCCATAGATTCCTTCCAGTACCTTGTGAAGTAGTAGTCGCCATAGATTCCTTTTGATACCTATTGAAGTAGTAGTCGGGCGTAGACTCCTTCCATTACCTATTGAAGTGGTAGTCGGGCGTAGACCCCTTCAGCATACATCTCCTAAAGACCAAGTAAAGCATCTAATTATTCTTATATTTCTATCAATAATTACTTTGGATGGAATCAACAAGCCCGTCTCCGACGACTCTCCATCACCTTTAGATGGCATCTATAAGCCCATCTCCAACGACTCTCCGTCACCTCTCCAAATGGCATCTATAAGCCCATTCCCAATACAATCAACCAATAAATTTACAATCTTGCACAGGCGAGTACAAATTTCTGGGCACTTAAGTATTCAATAATCTTCTACCTTCAAGTCACGAAAGGTAGACATACCAATCTAACTTTTCATGTTTAAGAAGATTGAACAGGGGAAGTTGTTGTACCCCAAAATTTTCCCTCACATTTTTCTTCAAGGCATTCTTCCAAGACTTCTCAGACACTCAGGACACTCAAGGGTTGAATAGTCAATATGCTCCTCATAAGACAAAAGCCTACAACTAGGGGTTGGAATTTCTCAAGGAAATTTGGTTTGAAAAAGGTTCAAGTGGCTTCCATGGTTCTTCATAGGTCCCCAATAATGTTCATGTCAAGTTTCAAGCCCTACATCACAAGTTTGCTCAATTAATGGCTCAGATGATTGAAAATCAACTGTATTGGTCAAAAAGTCAATTGTAGTCAACATAAAGTCAAACTTCAAGATTTTTGGTGATATTCATCATTTGATCAAGGGTTGATCATGAATCCTCAAGGAAAGCCCTCAAATCATCAAAAGTCATTAGGAGAAGTCAATTGAACTTTAACCAGGCATAACTTTCACATGCTTCATCAAATTTTCCCCAACCAAAGCCCATTTTGAAGGAGATTCATTTCCCTACGACTTTGCTTTTATTCTCAAGTCTAAAAAAAGCTTCATTTGGAAGATATGATCTCATACATTATAGGTCATTTTCAAAAGTCAACAAAAGACACTTTTTGTCAAGGTAACTTACATCAAGATAATGTCTTCAAAATAAAAATTGATAAACACAGATATTGTAGAGGACATCTTGGGCTTTTCAAAAAGTCAAAGATTATCTTCAAAAGATGAAAATTTAGCGAGTTATAAGTTGCACAAGGGGGAATTTTGAAGAAATTCATGAAGTATAGATTGAGCAAAATTGCATTTTTGAACCTATGAGCCTAGTTTTTGATGTTCAAACATGTCCATAACATCTTATAGGTCCTCTAAGTCCATTTTTGCATGACTTCGATTTTTATTTTTTTATTTTATGTTTATCTTGATTTTATTTAAGTTAAAATCAAATAAATTAAATAAAAATACAATAAAACATGGGATAATGCATTTGGGCTTAACTTGACCCATCATTGAGCCCAATATTTCGTGCAAAGACCAACAAAAATTGTCTTGGTTCATGCAAAAACGGAATTGGCAAGAATCATTCAAATATGGCCAACTTTCAATATGTTGGATTTTTTGTCTCATGGCCTTGAAAGCTTGATTCCATGCCATATTGGTCTGCTCTCATCCCTTCCCTATATATAAAGAACTACAAGGAAATCCAAAAAGAACAAAAATTATTGCATAAAAAAGCTCTCTCAAATTCTCAAAAAAAAAATCAAAAGTTGCAAAACTCATAAACCTGAGTTTCAGCTTCTGCCATTCAAAACCAGCGACCCCTTCATCCTTCTGATATCTCCATGACGGGATACATATCATTACCCAACCCCCACGCGTCTCAGATCATCCTTACAACCATCCCACGGTGTTTTGGTAAACTTTTGATTCCAAACTCTCTTATCATGTAACTTAAACCAGTTTTATGAATTCATTCTTGTTATTATTGATATTGTGAGTAAATATGACGTTTTACATGTAAGCATGAAGGCAAAAATAACATGATGCCATGGTTAGGGCGAGGAATGTAGGAAGCTTCAGATTTCGTGATTCAGGAGTTCTTAACCCAAACTAATGGCACCACTGAGATTGCATGATCCAATATACTGGATCTAGAGTTTTGCTTTTTTTTTTGTTTGATTCATTTTGTAGGTTTTAAAGAAAAACCCCCATCAGAGATGATGGTGTTTTCCACCCTCCATGGTAGTTTGAAAAACACAGAGAAGGTCAATGCAGGCGTGGCAGAACGAAATGTCATGACAGGCCCATTGTTTCTTTTTATTATTTTTTTGCTTAATTTACATTTTCTTTTTTTTAATTAATTAATTTCTTTTAATCATAAAAATTAAAAATCACAAAAATATTAGACTTAGGTTTTTTTAATTAAATTAACTTTGATTTAATTATTTAATCACTTTCTTCTTAAATAATTAATCAATTAGAATTAGGTTACTATTAATATAATTATTATTTTTTTATATACAAAAACAACAAAAATATTTCTTTTCATCACTTAGATTATTTTTAGGTTTTACATCTTTCCCCTCTTTTCTTCTTCGCGCGTTCATCTATTTTTATTCACATTATTTTTATAAATTATGTAATTGTCCAAAGGTTGTAATAGCTTAATTTAGGACCCTTTACATTTTTCTTTCCCCATTTTTGGTTTGTAATTTCCCCCATCCCGAAGCTTTGTAATAGCGTAGATTCAATTTTCCGCACTTTAATTTCCGTACTTATATACAATTAACTGGTAAATGTATGCTAATAGGCTTGTATAGAAAGACTTAAAAACAAATGTTAGCAAACCTAACACTCAAGATAAACATAACTGGAATACAACACACTCGCACACACGCATCTCTAAGGTACCTCCACTTGTTGCCTTCAGAAAAACATTCATGTCCCTCAAACATGAGACACTTTAGAAAAGTCCCTCAATACAAATATAATAGTCCCTCGATGACCCTTCGATGTTTCCTTTCGGTAAATAATCTAGTCCCTTATGATAGATTGCTAAAGCATCCTACAAGTTGCCTTTATGACTGCACGATGACTCGCATCTGTCCCTCAAAACATCCAATGATAGGGCTACCTACTAACTAATGGTAGGATAGCACTATCCAAAGGAAAAGAGGAAAAGAACAAAGACCATTCAAGTAGGTAAACAACTCGTAGTTGCTTTCTCACAAAAACAAACAAAACAATTTTTTCACACATACACAAACTTTTTTTTTTCTAAATATTTTCAAAGAAAAAAAACACTTTGTATATGCTCTCAATGATACGAGAAACATTACAAAGTTCGCGCACTAAGGCGTATTTTCAAAAATATTTTCAAACACACTTACACAAAAAGAAAGCATTCAAAGTGAGCTAGCAACTAAGAGCCCGTAGATAACTACGGATAGAAACGATGCTAACACCTTCCCTTTCCATAACCTACCCCCCGAACTCAAAGTATTTAAAAAGGTCTTTCCTATTATTTTCACCCTTTCCTTTGTTGGATAAAAGAAAAGCCGGTCGCGACTCTTGCTAACTGCAACATTTGCGATAAAATACAAAACCAGTAAAGTCAGTTCTCCCACCGTATTATAGGACCAATCAAGGTGCCCATAAATATGTCCACTAATTCTCTGTCAGTCAATGGGGGTTGCACCCTTCCATCCAGGTCCCTCCACTTTTGAGCATACTCTTTAAAGACTTCATTTGAACCCATAGTCATATTTTGCAACTACATGCGAGTTGGTGCAAGATCAGCGTTGTATTTGTATTGTTTGTAGAAGGAAGTATATAGATCCTCCCAGGTGTAGATATTGGTCCCCTCAAGCTGATAGAAGCATTCCGACTGTGTCCCAGATAATCTTTCTTGGAAGAAATGCACCCATAACTTCCTATCGGTGGTGTGTGGTTGAATCTTGCGAACATAAGACCTCAGATGCATCTTTGGATAGGAGACCTCATCGTATTTGGCGAAGACAAGGACCTTGAATTTGTGGGGAATGACCACCCCAGGGACCAAACCTAAGTATCCAAAGTCTAAACCAAACACTATTTGGATCTCCACAACCTTAAGTCTGTCTTCGAGCTGTTTGTACTTATCATTTGTCGATGGGTATTGCTCCTTAGAATAGTCTTCCTCCTTAGTAGCTTGGTTATTTCCTCCCCCATCTCTAATGCTTCTAGTTTCATCTTCTTGATTGTCTTCTTCCTTAGAAGAAGGCCCTTCTATTTGAGCTAATCGGGTAGGCCCCTCAAACCTTCTTCCCATGTTAAGGATGACAACCCTCTTCTTAGTATTCTTCTTGGTGACAAGGAGTGCCATTATTTCTTACTGACCTTTGGCTAGGTTGAGGAGAGTATCTTGGAACTATGTGTGTTGATTCTGTAGATCTTTGACGGTTTGTTCTAGATCCATCTTATACTAAAATAAACAGTAAAAAGTTGAGGAAACCTATATCAGAAAACCTACTTATGATATGATGCATGCTATGCGGATGCAATGTTTTCAAGGACCTTAAGGAATATAAATTTTCTAGCAAAAAAAGAAATAAACACAGCAGTTGTATTAATAAGTTAAAATATTACATTTGCCCCTTGGGCTTACAATAAAAAAGCAAAAAGGTCTCAAAGATATGACAAAAATAAACTCCTAAAACAAAAGACTCAAGTTTCCCACGGGCGCTTCTTCTTTGGTGCAATGTAGGCATTTAGGCTTTACTCCTCGTGAAGTTGTGTTGTGAGCTCTAACACTTTCTTGTCTCTTGCATATAATCGAGCTTCAAAGGCTTATCGTTCCCCTTTGAGTTGAATCCACAATCTCTACAATTCTTCGAGGTCGGTAGGCATGTCAGGATGGAGAACGGTATAAGGAAGATCCCCCTCAGCAATAGGCTCCACAACTATTGGTAGGATGGCAGGATATGGCATCATGAGTCTTTGAGCGCGAGCTCACACCCATTTGAGATAAGGCTCCAAAGGAATGGGGTTCTTATGCCCCAAAGTCTTGCTATCAACCTTGTTCACCATGCCCCAAGCTCTTACAAACCTTTGATGATAACCTTGGGCATCATTCTCATAGTCGAACATAATACCGTTGATAAGTGCATCATGAGGACCATCTCTTCGAGCATAGCTAAATTGTCGTAGAGCTAATGAAGTTTTATAAGTAATACCTCCCCTAATTCCCAAGAGTGGAACATTAGGGAACTCCTCACAACAGTCAATGATAGTAATATCCTCTAGAGATGGGGAGCACCAATGGATATCCGAATGAGAGAGCAACATCATCCTTTGAGACTAGATCAATCCTTGTTCATTATTCAATACTGACCGGGGAAGATGTGAAATAAACCATCTAGGTAGAAATGGGATGCAAAACATAAGAGCTCCTCTCTTCCTCATGATGCGAGTGTGAAGAGTATGCAAAATGTCTCCGAGTAAAGTAGGCATAGGGTTATGAGAATGGAAGATTTTGACAGCACTCACATATATGAGTTGGTCCGGATTAGGGAATAAAACCAAACCATAGATTAGAAGAGACAAGATATCTTCAAAAGCTTGAAAATCCATATCTTCCAAAAACAGTCGAGACTTCTCTAACAAAACCTGGCTAGAAAACCCTCGACTCCACTCCTTGTTTCCCAATTAGCTACAATGTCGGATCTCTTCAAATGCAAGGCCTTGGAAATAACTTCAAGCTTTGGAGTTTCCTTTGAACTGGTGAATGGTATTTAATCAAGAACATGCACTTCTAATAATTGAGAGAATTCTTCCAATATGGGCACCAATTGGTAATTGGGAAAGGTGAAGCAATGATGCATAGGATCAAAGAACTGAAACAACAGACACATCATTTCTTCTTGAAAGCTTGAGGTGGCCAAACTGAGAAGTCGGCCATATCTTTTGGTGAAGGGAGAATATTCAGGAACCCTTGATGCTAACTCTTTGAGTTGAGGAGGAACTTTTACGAAGCTGACTAGGATGGTATTTCTACGAGCGGAAGCCATGTCCTACAAAACAGAACAAACATAAATTCCTAGATCCTTGAATTGGTTTGTGAGAATGCTATGGCATGATTTCATGATGTTTATAATGTCATGAATAATTAATCACAAATAAAGCACACAATGACCTTAGGTTTAGGATTGCATGGGGTTTATAGGTAAGTACCCTCTTGAAGTTTAGTTTGTTCAACCTATATTAAAAGAAGTAACTGGGTTCTAAGAAATCTCAATATCATTGATCTTTCTTCATCGGGCATTGTTTCAGCATAATCAATCTTTTCTTGCAGCCAAAATATCTCGAAAGTCCGATCTCAAATAATGTAGTATCGAGTATCAAACAATCTTCAGGTTTGCACCAAAGCCGACTATCTCACTGCTTTCTAATGGCCAAGTTGTTCAACTAAGATTCTACGGTCAGTTAGTGCTTCATGACACAACTCAGTGGCCCTGTATTCTCCTTGACTCAACTCAAGGGACACCGGTGCCCATAAATGTGTCACACTAACGTAGCCATCACTTCAACCATATCAGTCTATGTCATACAGTTTCCATGATCTATTGCTACTTACCTAATATGCCCTAGATATAGGTATAAGATCTTTACAAGTAATAAACCTAAGCATAACCCACAAATGTAAAGCCAACAAATCAAGAAAGTAAAGAAATAAAGGTGCGCTAGCTCTTAAGGTAACCCCACTTTTATTATAAAGTCCCAAGCAAAGTTTCCAGTTCTATGATACGGTGGGAGAACTGACTTGGTGTTTTGCGTTTTATCGCAAGTGTTATGGATAGCAAGAGTCACCACCGACTTTTCTTTTATCCAATAAAGGAAAGGGTGAAAAGAACAGGAAAGACCTTTTGAGAATTTTCTTGAGTTCAGGGGTGTTGTACCCCAAAATTTGCCCTCTCACTTATCAATAATTTGCTCACAAGATCTCCTCGGGCTCAAGACTACACTAGGGTTTGATCAGCTCAAGAACACCTCCTTATGCACTGATGACCAAAATTAGGGTTTGAGTTTGCACAAGTATTTTTGAACTATAAGTGCTTCATATGAATTTCATGGACCATTATGAACCCCCAATATTACTCATGTCAAGTTTCAAGCCTTGGATCACATTTTTGCTCAGTCAATTGAACAGTTGACCTAAAAATCAACTGTATTGGGGAAAAAGTCAACTATGGTCAATTTATAGTCAAAATTCATAATTTTTTATCCACATCAAAATTTTAAACCCATATGTATCACTTTATCAATTTTGTACCACAATTCCTCAAGAAATTTGATCAAATCTCTAAAAGGGCAAAATGGTCAAAATTAGGGTTTTGACTAGGAAAGGGCAATTTCTGATTTTTGACCTAGAAAATGGTCAATTGGTTTAAGTCATGATCTCAAGAGTCCAATTTCATAATTTTGACCTAATGACATGGTTCAAAACATTGCAAATCCATTAGATGGACAAATGAATTTTGCAGTTAACTGATCAAAAGTCAAATGTATACTGAAAAGTCAAACTTTAACTTTTTGGTCAAATTCAAGTAGCAAAGATCACAATTCATTAAAACATGTCAAAATAGGAAACTTATTCATCAACAAATCAAGATTTCATTTTGAAAAGTCAAAATTTCTAAACTTAGAAATTTTTCTAAATGTAAAAAATTTCTTATTTTTTCATAACTTTGAGCAATTTTTTCATTATGATGCAAGATGATTCAAAGGAAACTTCCAACATGAAATTTGTAGATCTCCATGAAATCTACAACTTTTCTTCATACAAATTCTCCTAAAAGGTCTTGGATCTCAATTTATAATTTTATGAATACATGCTCATGAACTAAAAAAGACTTAGTGAAATTTTGCACTAGTTAGGCAGATTTTTGTCCTAACTTCATGGAAATTTTTCACATAGTTCCAAGGGGAATCTTCAAAAGTAATTCAAATATGAGTTTAAGATCACATTGCAAGCTTTCCAAAATTTCCAAGAACTCCTTGATATCATTCTTGATTATGGAGAATCGAAGAGATGAAGTTGGTGTTTAGTCACTTGAATTATAGGTCATTTTCATGATGAACACAAATGCAAATCAATGTTAGGCTGCATGATATTTGTTTTTCAGGACTCAAACTTGTTTTTCACTCCATAATAAACGGATTACACAAATTTTTGAGCTATAATCCAAGTGATTTAAGCTTTATCCAATTCACATTTCTATTTTGGGAAGAAAGTTAACAATACCATTCTTGAAAAGCAAACTTTATGCATAAAGTCCACTCTTTAGACTCTAACTTGTTCCATATGATCACTCTTCATCTACAAAGTCAGAATCAAGTGTGTTTAAAGCATAACCACTCTATCTTAGCAAGTACACAAGGCATTGAAACTTGTTTTCTCAAAAATCACATGTTATGCATAAACATGTAATTTCAAATTCTGATTAACAACAAGTCTCCAAACTTGTTGCTTATAAATAGAAGCACTATTTGTGAGCTAGGATAAGAGCTTGAAGACCCTAAAACTCACTCAAATTCTCTCTAGCTAGAAATTGTCTCAAAACACCATTGTTGTGCAAGTTCTGACTGTACATACCAAACTCCAAATCCCCTCGTGCGTTCTTTGGCCTTTCACTTCCAAAAGCTTCTAAACATCAAATACAAACCATCCAAAGTCCATTTGCTCAACTGTAACACCTCCATCATCATGTTCCATTTTTAAAAATAGGGGTCTGCAACTTGACTTTTTCAGAGCTCCTCGGCCACTTTCAGTTCAAGCTAATCATTGCATTAGCTTCCTGGGACCTCAAGGAAGCTAACCTGATCCTTGCAGCACTTTGAATCAAACTCATTTGCATTTCACGATTTCCAGTTTTGAGGTTTTTTTTTTAACTTCTATCTCATTACTTAGGCATTGTTAGGCTTGCATTTGTGAAGATAAAATGTAGTCCTCATTGTCACGAAGCTGTACATATCCATAATTTGTATTTACATGGCCTTAGCTTAGAGAATTTTAGAGTTGAAGTTTCTGAAATTTTTAGGGTTCAAATTAGGGCCAGAGAAATTCTCATTTATCTTTGACTTTTAGCTTTAGTTATTACATGGTTAGCTTCGTGAGGAAGAATGCAACAACTTTCATTTTGTCATCTTCCATTTTTGTTGAGAAATGAAGAAGTTATAGCTACACCGGCTGGAGGTTGAAGATGAAGTCATCAGGACTTGATTTTCCTTACATATTTATTGTTTTGTTTATATAAACTGATGTATAGGCACCCAAGTGGTAAAGCGTGTGCATGTTAACCTATGGGACCTGGGTTCGAGCCCCATTGGTACCCTTTTGCCCATTTTTCATATTTTTTACTTTCTAACATTTTTTGCAGGCGCTGGGCCCTTTGGGTCTGGTATTGTTTTTTTTATTAGCTGACCTCCCTGCCTTCTTATGCACCCCTGTCCCAATTTGTTTTATTTTTTTAATTTTATTTGTTTTTTTTTCTTAATTATTTTTCACTAATATTAAAAATCATAAAAATTATAAAAAAATTTATCGTCATTTTAATTTAGTTTATTTTATTTTTCTCACCAAAAAATATTTTTATTAACTATACTTTATTTATTTTTTACAAATCACCTTGTAAATTTAATTAAAACTAGGTTAATATTTATTTTTCTTTTACACCTTTTAAAATATATTTTGATATAAAAAAGACTAAAAATATTTCATGATGCCATAAATATTTTCAAGATAGAAATACAAAAAATACTTTTTTCTAAACTTATTTTCATTAATCAATAGAACTAGGGTTTTATTTAAAATATTTTTCTTAAATAAATTCAATTTTAATTAATTATTTTCTTTAATTAGGTTAAAATGATTTCCCTTTTTCTCATAAAAATCCAAAATACCCATTTTCTTAACAATTACATTTCTTGTATATTTATTTCATTTTGTACATTTAAATCTTGCACATCAATACCTCTTCAATATGGTTGTAATAAACTAACTAGGTTTATATTTTTGCAATCCCCATTTGTAATTTGTACACTCCCCTCCCAAATGTTGTAATAGCGTAGTAACTTTAAAATTCCGCAATTTATCGCTTTCATATATACATGTTAGTAAACTAGGGTTTGTATGGAAAGAACAAAATCAATCAAATAGAAAAACCTAATTCAAGACAAAATCAAGCATGAAAACAATACACTTGCACACAAGCACCCTTAGGGTTATCCCACTTGGTTGCCTTATACAAAATGGTCGTATTGCGCATGTAAGGTATCTTAGCAAAAACAAGCAAATACAAGATCATAGTCCCTCGATGACGCTATCTAAGTTGCCTTACAAATGATCTTAGTCCCTCAAAAAGAATTCTAAGATACCTTGCAACATTGCTAATCATGGTTATACGATGACCCACGCCCATCCCGTTTACATCCAAAGATAGGGTTGTATACCAAATCAATGGCAAGACAACAATGTCAAAGGAAAATAAAATTAAAAAGAAAGACATTTGAGTAGGTAGATTGCTCCTAATTACTTGCTCCATTTCAAAACAAACGTCCTTGCTATTTTCAAAACAATCACATACACTTTCAAGCATCTTACAAAATTGAAAACATTTTCAAAAGATCAACATCTTTGTATACATTCTTACGAACGAGAATCATTATAAAGATTGCCTAAACAATAGCCTCTTTACAAAATACTTTCAAAAAACACACAAAGCATAATTTCAAACAAAAGCAAGTGATCTAGCAAGTAACTAAGAGCCCATGGAAAACCATGGATGAAAAGGGTGCTAATACCTTCCCTTTTCATAATCTACCCCCCAAACTCAAGAAACAATCTAAAAGGTCTTTCCTATGCTTTTTCACCTTTCCTTTTGGATAAAATAAAAGTCAGTGGTGACTCTTGCTAACCGCAACATTTGCGATCAAACGCAAAACCTTCAAGTCCGTTCTCCCACCGTATCACAGAACTGGCGACTCTGCTGGGGAAAATTCTAAAAGTGGGGTTACCTTAGGGATAGATCACATGTATTTTCTTCCATTGTTTGACTTGTATGCTTTACATTACGGTTCTTTGTTTGGGTTTGAATCCTCTACCCGGAGTTGGGATACATTATAGGTAAGTAGCAATACGTTGTGGAAACTGTGCAGGGTATATCGACATGGTCTAAGAAATAGCTACGTTAGTGCGACATATTTGTGGGTACCGGTAGCCTTTGAGTTAATTAAAGAGAATACGGGGCCGCTGAGTGATGTCATGAAGCACTAATGAACTCTTAGAACCTTTACTTGACCAACTTGGCCTTTAGGATGTAGTGAGATGACCGGCTTTGGTGCAGTCCGAAGTTGGTAGATACTCGATACTACACTCATTAAGGTTTGGTTTCTTAGGATATTTTGGTCGCCATTAAATAGGCTGGTACTGAAACAATGACCAAGGAAACAAACCAGTGATATTGAGCTCCTTAGAACCCGGTAACTATTACTAGGACGGGTTTAAGCCAACTAAACTTCAAGAGGGTACTTACCTATAAAACCCCATGCAAGCCTAAACCTAAGGATTCGTTTGCTTTGTTTGTATATGCATACTTGTACATAACATCATGAACATCATGAACATCATATACATCCACTAACCATTTCAAGGATTTTGGGATTCATCTTTGTTCTGGTTTTGTAGGATATGGATTCACTTCGCAGGAAAACTATTCAAGTCAATATTGTAAGGATCCCTCCACAACTCAAGGAGCTAGCTTCAAGGATTCCTGTAAACTCTCCATTTACCGAGAGAAATGGTCTCCTACTCAACTTGGTCACCTCCAACACAAATGAGGACATGATGAAGGTGCTTTTTCAGTTCTTTGATCCTTTACACCATTGCTTCACATTTCCCGACTATCAACTTGTGCCTACTTTGGAAGAATTCTCCCAACTCTTGAGGATTCCCATTCTCAATCAACTACCTTTCAACGGTACGGAAAGAGATCCAAAGCCAAAAGATATTGCTCAAGCTCTACACTTGCAATCATCTGATATCACAACTCATTGGGAAACAAGGAGTGGTGTCAAAGGTTTCTTAGCAAAGTTCTTGTTCGAGAAAGCCCAAAGCTGTTGGAACTCCTTGGACTTGCAAGCCTTTGAGGAAATTGTGGCTCTCCTCATCTATGGGATGGTTTTGTTTCCAAATTCTGACCAACTCATAGATGTCAATGCCGTCAAAATCTTCATATCCCGCAACCCGGTGCCTACATTACTAGGGGATATCCTACACTCTTTTCAAACTCGCACAATGAGGAAAAGAGGTGTCCTTATGTGTTGCACTCCTCTCTTGGAAATATGGTTTATTTCGCATCTTCCCTAATTTGTATTAAAGAATGAGCAAGGTTCAAGGTGGTCACAAAGGTTGATGATGCTCAAACATTCGGATATTCATTGGTGCTCCCGATCCAAAGAGAAAGTTATCATTGTCGACCATTGTGGAGAATTACCTAATGTCCCTTTACTTGGCATTAGGGGAGGTATCACCTACAACCCATGTTTATCCTTAAGACAGTTTGGTTACGCCCGAAGGGATGGCCCACACGAGATATTGATTCAAGGTTTGGTATTTGATTACGACAACAACGATCAAGGTCTTCGCCAGAGATTTATCCGAGCTTGGAGGATGTTGAATAAGGTGGATAGCAAGACTTTGGGGCACAAGAATTCCATCCCTCTTGAGTCTTACCTCAAATGGGTACGAACTCGTGCTCAGAGTCTTATGATGCCTTACCCCGGTAATCATTGAGCCTGTCATTGAGGGAGATGTTCCATACACTATCCTACATCCTGACATGCCTACCTCTCTTGAATACCTACAAAGGGATTGGATACAACTCAAGGGAGAGCGAGATACTTTCGAAGCCCAATTCTACGCAAGCGAGAAGAAGGTTTTGGAACTCACTAGGCTACTTCATGAGGAGCACACTCTCAATGCCTACATCGCACCAAAGAGGATGCGCACTACCTTTTTATCTTAGAGCTTTTGTATTTCCTTATAAACCCAAGAGGCATTGATCTACTCAAGCTTTAACTTATTAATATAACGTGTGTTTCCTTTTTGTCTAAAACAAATTTGAATCTTTGAAATCCTTGAAATCATTACATATGCATATACCATTTATCATAACATAAGCAGGTCTTTTGCAACAAGTCTTCTCATCTCTCTACTCTTTATTTCAGTAAGATGGATCTCGAACAAACAATGAAGGACCTCCAAGCTTAGAATACACAGTTTCAACAGTTGCTCTTGACCCTAGCCAAAGGACAAGAAGAGTTGAAGACTTTGTTGGCCGAGGAGAAGAAAAAGAAGACAAAGAAGGTAACCAGAGTCCTAAACATGGGAAGAAGATTTCATGAGCAGACAAGAAGGACATTAAACTTTGCAACGACATCCGGTGAAAGAGACAATCAAGATGGGAAAGGCAAGGAAACAGTTATCCCGTTAGAATCAGAAGAGGAAGAGGAAGAAGAAGAATATTCTGAAGAACAATACCCTCCAACTGATGATAAGTATAGACATCTCGAAGAGCGGTTGAGTGCGATGGAAATTCAAAAAGTGCCTGGCTTGGACTTTGAGGAATTGGGTTTAGTGTCGGGGATTGTTATTCCTCCAAAATTCAAAGCACCTGTGTTCGCCAAATATGACGGAGTTTCATGCCCTTAAATGCATCTTCGGTCATATGTGAGAAACATCCAACCCCATACCGCTGACAAAGACTTATGGGTACACTTCTTCCAAGACAGTTTGTCTAGAACTCAACTTGACTGGTTTTACCAACTAGAAAGAGCCAACGTCCACAACTGGGAAGATCTTGCTGCAACCTTCTACAAACAATACCAATACAATGCTGATCTGGCACCTACACGTACTCAACTCCAGAGTAGGGCCAAGGTTTCCAATGAAGGTTTCAAGGACTATGCGCAAAAATGGAGAGACTTGGCTGGAAGTGTTCAACCTCCCTTATCAGAAAGAGAATTGGTAGACATGTTCTTGGGCACCTTGTCTGGTCCCTTTTTCAATCATTTAATTGGAAGTTCATCTGTAGGTTTTACTGAACTAATATTGACCGGAGAAAGGGTAGAAGCCGGTATAAAGAATAGAAAGATCCAAAAAGATACATCCTCCTCTGCTGCCATAAGGAAGACATTTATCGGAAAGAAAGAAGTGGTTGTTGTTTATCCTCAGAGAAATCAAGATAGGGCCAAACGCCGACCAATGGTGGGGGATGTTATGATTCCTAAGTCGGCGCCTAATCAGCAAAGAAATAATCAACCGAGGATGGAAAGGCCAGTCAGACAATTCACCAGAATTAACATGACCCTATCTCAAGTATTACCGCATCTACTAAGATCCAATTTGGTGACCTTGAAAGAAGCTCCGAAAAACCCCAATACAACCTCTCCTCTCTATCATCCCAATGCCCGTTGCGCATATCACTCTGAAAGTCCCGGCCATGATACTAATAACTGTTGGGCTCTAAAGAACAAAATACAAGACCTCATTGAAGCAAAAGAAATTGAATTCAATGCGCCCGAAAAACCAAATGTCATTTTTGCCCCTATGCCCAAACATGGCCATAATACCAATGCCATTGAAGAAGAGATGTTTGTTACTTCAATTGATGAACTTATGACCCCACTCCTGACTATTAAAGTGAACTTGTTGAATGGCAGTATGTTCTCGGGCTGTGATGAAGGCTGTCACTTCTGTTTGTCCTCACCAACCAGTTGTCCTTTGTTGAAAGCAGTCGTTCAGTTCCTAATAGATAACAAAGAAATTTTGTTTGAAAAGACTTCTGTTCCACCTGTTCCTTTTGAATATGTTTCTATCATTATCATTTCCGCCAATTCTTCCAGGGTCTCCACCAAAAGACCCATTAGAATTACATCAGTTCCGAAAGTAACTCCTTTAATAATTACAATGCCTGGACCAGTCCCGTATTCGTCAGACAAAACCATACCATGGAATTATGGAGGGGATGTCTACTACCACGGTATCAAGCAAGATTGGTTAGCCGCCGAAGATTCGACTTCCGAGAAAGTCAACTCTGACATCAGTAATATTGCAGGAACTAGCAAGATTACCCGGAGCGGAAGGATATTCTCTCCAGAAATTGCTCCCCCAAAAGAAGTTTCTGGACCCGTAATCATTCCTGTTGTTACCCCTCTAAAAACTGTTCCCAGTCCTACAATCATCCCCATTAACACTCCAACTGACAAAGCTGTTACAACCCTTGTTATCATTCCTACTGACACTCCTGCTCCCGAGTTAACCGAGACTCGAGGTAAAAGTATTTTGATTGAGCCTGTCCGGATAAAGGCTTAGTCATTGGCTATCCCTGAGACCTCCCGGAAAGAGATGGAGGAAATTATGAAGATCATAAAAAGAAGCGACTACAATGTAGCTGAGCAACTGGGGCAAACTCCCTCTAAAATTTCCATGCTGGCATTACTACTATGTTCAGAGGCGCATGCAAAATCCTTGGTAAAATTCCTGAAAACTGCTCATGTACCCCAAGAGACATCTTCCCATCAGTTTCAAGACTGCGTAGCCAGCTTGACTGCAGATAATGGTCTAGGTTTTTCGAATGTTGATCTAACGCCAAGAGGAAGGAAGCATAATGAGGCATTGCGTGTCTCAAATGAATGTAGGGGCACAACCCTGGCTCACGTTTTGGTGGACACTGGCTCATCTCTGAATGTTGCCTAAAAAAGCTCTTGATAGGATTGACTGTGAGGGGTTGACATTGAAGCCAAGTAACATAGTAGTAAGGGCTTTTGACGGCTCGAAAAGGATGGTGCATGGGGAGGTGGATATCCCCATAAAAGTTGGAACCCAAACATTTGATTCAACCTTTTATGTAATGGATATCCGTCCCTCATATTCCTGCTTGCTAGGCCGACCATGGATTCACAATGTTGGCGCTGTCACTTCTACGTTGCACCAAATGCTGAAATATCCGACTCAAGGGAAGATTATCACTGTTCATGGAGAAAAATAGTATATGATCAGCCATATTAATTCCTTCAGATATGTGTAATTAAATGGTGAATTTATTGAAACTCCATTCCAACACTTTGAAAAGGTCCCGCAAGATATGGAAGTAACCAAGGTTGTTCCCAAGATCACAAGGCCTCCACTCCGGATGTCATCTCTGAAGAATACCAAAGCAGTGGTAGAAGAAGGTGGGTGCACTATCTGGGGACAACTCCCAGATATCCCATATAAGTCTAACAAGTTTGGCCTGGGTTTCTCTTCAAGTGCTCAGAAGGCTGTACGCAGCGCTCGTGCTGGAGGACCTCCCTTGAAGATCAGCAACCGCGAGGTCAATACCGTAGAAGATGATGAAGATAACTGTGACTTGGAGGACTGGATATTCCCAACTGTCAGTGGAGGGCTCAGCAACTGGGAGGCTAGAGATTTTGTCCCGATCACTTTTATTCCACAGTATACATCCATTCGGGATCCCATGGGTAACGATACTGCTATGGCCTTTTGTGACTCTGAGAATCTAATCTACCAAGCCGAAGACAAAGGTGAGGAAGATTGTGAAGTACCAGGGGAACTTTCCAGACTAGTACAACAAGAAGAGAGAACCATTCAGCCTCACGAGGAACCCGTGGATACAATCAACCTAGGTATCGAAGAAGACAAAAAAGAGGTCAAGGTGGGCGCCAATCTGGAACCCAGTATCAAGGAGCGTTTGATTCAGTTGTTACACGATTATGTTGAAGTCTTTGCCTGATCGTATGAAGACATGCTGGGACTTGATGTAGACATTGTGGTACATCGTCTTCCTACAAGAGAGGATTGTCCTCCAGTAAAGCAAAAGGTTCGTCGCATGAGGCCTGATATGTCAGAAAAGATTAAAGTAGAAGTCATGAAGCAATTCAACGCTGGATTCTTGGTTGTCACCTCTTATCCCCAATGGGTTGCCAATGTTGTTCCCGTGCCCAAAAAGGACGGCAAAGTGCGAATGTGTGTGGACTACATAGATTTGAATAGGGCAATCCTTAAGGATTATTTTCCACTCCCCCACATTGATATTCTAGTTGACAATACGACACAACACAAAGTGTTTTCCTTCATGGACGGATTCTCAGGTTACAATCAAATCAAAATGGCGCCTGAGGACATGGAGAAAACAACGTTTGTCACGCAGTGGGGAACTTTCTGCTATAAGGTGATGCCATTCAGACTAAAGAATGCGGGGGCAACCTATCAGCATGCCATGGTAGCTTTATTTCATGACATGATACATCACGAAATAGAGGTCTATGTGGACGATATGATAGCCAGATATCAAACAGAAGAAGAGCATCTTTATCACTTATAAAAACTGTTTGAGAGACTAAAAAAGTACAAGCTGAGGTTGAATCCAAACAAATGCACATTTGGGGTGCGGTCTTGTAAACTCCTAGGCTTTATCGTCAACAACAAAGGTATCGAGGTCGATCCTACCAAAGTAAAAGCGATACAAGAGATGCCTGCTCCTCGTACTGAGAAGGAAGTCAGAGGGTTCTAGGGGCGTTTAAACTACATTGCCAGATTCATCTCTCACTTGACAGCTACTTGTGAACCAATCTTCAAATTGTTGAAGAAAGATCAAGTAGTCCAATGGAATGGCGAGTGCCAAGTTGCTTTTGACAAAATGAAAGAATACTTACAAGAGCCTCCTGTGTTGAGGCCACCAGTCGAGGGAAGACCATTGATCATGTATCTGATTGTTTTAGAAAAATCAATGGGGTGTGTATTGGGGAAGCATGACGAGTCTGGCCGAAAAGAGCATGTTATTTATTACCTGAGCAAAAAGTTTACTGATTGTGAAACAAGATATTCACTGCTCAAGAAAACTTGCTACGCTCTGGCATGGGCTACTCGCCGGCTAAGACAGTATATGCTGACTCATACTACTTTGTTGATATCTAAAATGGATCCGATAAAATACATCTTCGAGAAGCGTGCTCTCTCTGGGAGAATAGTGAGATGGCAGATGATCCTGACAGAATTGACATACAGTATACTACCCAGAAAGCTATAAAGGGAAGTGTACTAGCTGATCACCTTGCTCACCAAGTTGTAGAAGACTACCAGTCCATGAAGTTCGAATTTCCAGATGAAGACA
This sequence comes from Vicia faba, assembly GCA_948472305.1. Taxonomy (NCBI): domain Eukaryota; kingdom Viridiplantae; phylum Streptophyta; class Magnoliopsida; order Fabales; family Fabaceae; genus Vicia; species Vicia faba. The sequence continues at coordinate 1,197,048,219 of OX451741.1, forward strand.
TCATGACACTAGACAACTATAAAAAATTCAGCCCATATGACGGACCTGAACAAGGATCCTGATGGACCCTATTCTTTGATGGGGCATCCAATGCACTTGGCAACGGTATCGGTGCTATTCTCATATCTCCGGAAGGGTGTCATACTCCCTTTATCGCAAGACTCTGCTTCAATTGTACAAACAACATGGCAGAATATGAAGCATGCATCTTTAGCCTCAGAGCTGCCATAAACTTAGGAATCAAATCCTTGGATGTATTCAGAGACTCAACTTTGGTCATCAGTCATATCAAAGGGGAATGAGACACCAAACACCCAAACCTTATCCCTTACAAAGAACATGTTTTGACGTTGCTACCACATTTTGAGAAGATTACCTTCGAGCATTTCCCGCGAGAAGAAAATCAGCTAGCAGACGCTCTAGCCACAATGTCATCTATGTTTAAACTTAATTTGGATAACGAGGCTCCCCAGATCACCATCGAACGAATGGAGGAACCAACACACTGTCACGGGATTAATATTGAAGAAGTAGTGGACCGGCCTTGGTTTCACGAAGTCAAGAAGTATCTCGAGGCTCAAGAATATCCAGGAGCTTCAATCAATGATAAGAAGTTCTTAAGGAGATTCTCTGCTAAATTTTTCCTTAGTAACAACATTCTTTACAAACGCAACCATGACTCTGTGTTACTTCGATGCGTAGATAAGGTTGAAGCTGAAAGGACCATGGCTGAATTTCATGAAGGCACTTTTGGAACCCATTCCAGTGGGCATACGATGGCAAAGAAAATCCTACGGGAAGGCTATTACTGGTCTACCATGGAAGCAGATTGCTATCAACACTCTCGAACCTTCCATAAGTGTCAGATTTATGCTAACAAGGTGCACGTACCTCCGATTCCTCTGAATGTCTTGACGGCTCCTTGGCCCTTTGCTATGTGGGGGATTGATATGATTGGGGAAATCAAACCAACAGCTTCCAATGGACACCGCTTCATCCTAGTGGCCATTGACTATTTTACAAAGTGGGTGGAGGCAGCTTCTTTCGCTTCCGTTACCAAGAATGTTGTTGCCCGTTTCATCAAGAAAAATATCATTTGCCAGTATAGTATCCCGGAAAGGATCATCACTAACAATGATACAAATCTCAACAACACTATGATAACCGCCTTGTGTGAGCAATTCAAGATCCAGCATCACAATTCTTCCCCTTACCGGCCAAAGATGAATGGTGCTGTGGAAGCTGCAAATAAGAACATTAAAAAGATCATACAGAAAAGGACAGTCACATACAAAGACTGGCATGAGATGCTACCATTCACTCTCCACGGGTATCGTACTACAACTCGCACATCAACCGGGGCAACACCCTATTCTTTGGTATACGGCATGGAAGCCATCTTGCCTACTGAGGTTCAGATCCCCTCTCTAAGAATTATGAAGGATGTAGGGATGAATGAAGAAGATTGGATTCAGACCCTACTTGATCAACTAAACTTGATTGATGAGAAGAGACTTACTGTTGTTTGCCATGGTCAAATGTATCAAAAACGGATGATCAAGGCTTTCAACAAAAACGTCAGACGCCAAGTGTATCAAGTTAGGGATCTGCGATAAGGTGATCCCAGGGGAAAATGGACTCCTACATATGAAGGACCATTTGTAATTAAAAGCATTTTCTCTGGTGGGGCAATGATCTTGACCACCATGGATGGCGACGACCTGCCACACCCTGCGAACACGGACATAGTCAAAAGATACTACGCATAAGTGGCCCTCTAGGTTGACATACCTAGGTAAAACAAGGGCATCCCAGCGAACCAAAAAAGGTTCGGGAAAAAATTAGGGATAAAAAAAAAAATTAGTACACCCGGCAAGTTGAAAACCCGAAAGGGCGACTTGGGCAAATAAGGGTTTCTCGGTGGACTGAAAACCCGAAAGGGCGGTCCAGGAAAAATTTAGGGAATTAAAGCGTATGACTATGTCCCGTTGGATCACCTTACAGACAACTGACAAACTTAGAGTTTCTGATCAATTCAATCATCCTCTGACAAGGCAACAAATAGAAAAAATGCTCAGAGGTACAAAGGCTATAACAGAATGGGAACCCCATGGGATAAATACACAATAGCTATCTTTTCTTTGTATTTTAATTTTAATTTTTCTTACAATGGCGTTCTCCTACTAGAATGTTTGTCTCATTGTACAAAAATATTTACTCAAAGTCAATACAAAGATATCCCTTTGAAAGTACAAAAACTATCTGTTTTTCTTTACGCTTGTGTTTTGTTTACAAAAACATCCAATGATTCATTGTTGAATATATGCATTTGAACATAATTACTGTTTATAAATAAACAAAAGACAATTACTAATGGTTTTAAGAGGCATGGAAATGTCTCTAAGCTATTTCCATAAATCCCCCATAATGTACAGTTTAATCCCTAGCAGAACAAAGCTTCCAATTATCAATCCCCAGTAGAAGTCGTCAAAATTCTCAGGATTCCCCAATAGAATTTTACAAGCAGTACATGGAATTTCCTTTACAACAGAGCTTATTTCTCTAAACAGAAATTCATCAACACTTAGACTTCACAACATGAAGACTTATACTCCATATCCTCAGCAGCAGTCAGGGATTTATTTTCCCCAATCCAATAGCAGTGCAGCAAACTAGCTCACATATGCATACATTTCATCCATATATCATAAACATTGATAATGCAAATGCATTATACTATGCATTTCATACAACATAAACATTGCATATTGGCTAACATTTTACCTTTTTCAGGATAAGATTAATCAAACAGCTACCATTAACAATATTCAAAGTTTTCAGATACAGTTCAGATACGCTCCATACACGGATGCCATTCTGATACTCATTCGGATTCAGCTTTCAGATACAGTTCAGATATGCTCCAGACAAGGATTCCATTCTGATACTCATTCAGATTCAACCTTCAGATACAATTCAGATACGCTCCAGACACGGATGCCATTCTGATACTCATTCAGATTCAACCTTCATACACAGTTCAGATACGCTCCATACACAGATGTCATTCTGATAATCATTCAAAATCAGCTCCCTGATACAGTTCATATACGCTCCAAACACAGACGCCATTCTGATGCTCATTCTTTCAGCTTACAAATTATAATACAAACAATAAATTTTGGATGGCATCTTTAAGCCCATCTCCTACAGCTTTCTATCACCTCTCCAAATGGCATCTTTAAGCCCATTCTCTCAACCATCGCATCGCCGAGTGCAAATTTCTGGGCACTCTAGTGTCCAATCATCTTCCACCTTCGAGTCACGACTGGCAAAACATGTCAATCTAACTCTTCAGGATAAAGAAGAATGAACATGGGCAGCTGTTGTACCCCAAAATTTTCCCTCTAACTTATCAAGAATTTGCTCAAAAGATCTCCTTGGGCTCAAGACTGCACTAGGGTTTGATCAGCTCAAGAACACCTCCTAATGCATTGATGACCAAAATTAGGGTTTGAGTTTGCACAAGGATTTTTGAACTATAAATGCTTCATATGACTTTCATGGACCATTATGAACCCCCAATATTACTCATGTCAAGTTTCAAGCCTTGGATCACATTTTTGCTCAATCAATTGAATAATTGACCTAAAAATGAATTGTATTAGAGAAAAAGTCAACCATGGCCAATTTATAGTCAAAATTCATAATTTTTTATCCACATCAACATTTTAAACCCATATGTATCATTTGATCAAGTTTGGACCATAATTCCTCAAGAAATTTGATCAAATCTCTAAAAGGGCAAAATGGTCAAAATTAGGGTTTTGACTAGGAAAGGGCAATTTCTGATTTTTGACCTAGAAAATGGTCAATTGGTTTAAGGAATGATCTCAAGAGTCCAATTTCATCATTTTTACCAAATGACATGGTTCAAAACATTGCAAATCCATTAGATGGACAAATGAATTTTGTAGTCAACTCATCAAAAGTCAATTGTATACTGAAAAGTCAAACTTTGACTTTTTGGTCAAATTCATGTACCAAAGATCACAATTCATCAAAACATGTCAAAATAGGAAACTTATTCGTCAAGAAATTAAGAAATCAAGATTTCATTTTGAAAAGTCAAATTTTCTAAACATAGAAATTTTTCTAAGTGTCAAAAATTTCTTATTTTTTCATAACTTTGAGCAATTTTTTCATTATGATGCAAGATGACTCAAAGGAAACTTCCAACATGAAAGTTGTAGATCTCCATGAAATATACAACTTTTCTTCACACAACCTCTCCTAAAAGTGCTTGTATCTCAAGTTATAATTTTATGAATACATGCTCATGAACTAAAAAAGACAGTGAAATTTTGCCCTAGTTAGGCAGATTTTTGACCTAACTTGATGACAATGTTTCACATAGTTCCAAGGGTAATCTTCAAAAGCAATTCAAAGATGAGTTGCATAGCACATTACAAGCTTTCCAAAATGTCCAAGAACTCCTTAAGATCATTCTTTAGTAAGGAGAATCAAAGAGATGAAGTTGGTGTTTTGTCACTTGAATTATAGGTCATTTTCACGATGAACACAAATGCAAATCAATGTTAGGCTGCATAATCTTTGCTTTGCATGACTCAAACTTGTTTGTCACTCCATAATTAATGTATTACACAAAATTTTGAACAATAATCCAAGTGATTTAAGCTTTATCCAATTCACATTGTCATTTTAGGAAGAAAGTTAACAATACCATTCTTGAAAAGCAAACTTTATGTATAAAGTCCACTCTTGAGCCTCTAACTTGTTCCCTCTGATCTCACTTCATCTACAAAGTCAGAAGCAAGTGTGTTTAAAGAATAACCACTCTATCTTAGCAAGTACACAAGGCATTGAAACTTGTTTTCTCAAAAATCACATGTTATGCATAAACATGTAATTTCGAATTCTAATTAACAACAAGTCTCCAAACTTGTTGCTTATAAATAGAAGCACTATTTGTGAGCTAGGACAAGAACTTGAAGACCTTAAAACTCACTCAAATTCCCTCTAGCCAGAAATTGTCTCAAAACACCATTGTTGTGCAAGTTCTGACTTTACATACCAAACTCCAAATCCCCTCATGTGTTCTTTGGCCTTTCACTTCCAAAAGCTTCTAAACATCAAATACAAACCATCCAAAGTCCATTTGCTCAACTGTAACACCTCCATCATCAAGTTCCATTTTAAAAAAAGGGGTCTGCAACTTGACTTCTCCAGAGCTCCTCATCCACTTTCAGTTCAAGCTAATCATTGCATTAGCTTCCTGGGACCTCAAGGAAACTAACCTGATTCTTGCAGCACTTTGAATCAAGCTCATTTGCATTTCACAATTTCCAGTTTTGAGGTATTTTTCTTGAACTTCTATCTCATTACTTATGTATTGTTAGGCTTGCATTTGTGAAGATAAAATGTAGCCCTCATTGCCACGAAGTTGTACATATCCATAGTTTGCATTTACATGGCCTGAGCTTAGAGAATTTTAGAGTTGAAGTTTCTGAAATTTTTAGGGTTCAAATTAGGGCCAGAGAAATTCTCATTTATCTTTGACTTTTAGCTTTAGTTATTTACATGGTTAATTCGTGAGGAAGAATGCAACAACATTCATTTTGTCATCTTCCATTTTTGTTGAGAAATGAAGAAGTTACAGCTACACCGGCTGGAGGTTGAAGATGAAGTCATCAGGACTTGATTTGCCTTACATATTTATTGTTTTGTTTATATAAACGGATGTATAGCAACCCTAGTGGTAAAGCGCGCGCCTGTTAACCTATGGGACCTGGGTTCGAGCCAGAGTGGCACCCTTTTGCCCATTTTTCATATTTTTGACTTTCTAACATTTTGTTTGTAGGCGCTGGGCCCTTTGGGCCTGGTATTGTTTTTTTTATTAGTTGGCCTCCTTGCGTGCTTATGCACCACTGGCCCAATTTGTTTTGTTTTTTTAATTTTATTTGTTTTTTTTTTCTTAATTATTTTTCACTAATATTAAAAATCATAAAAAATATAAAAAAATTTATCTTCATTTTAATTTAGTTTATTTTATTTTTCTCACCAAAAAATATTTTTATTAACTATACTTTATTTATTTTTTACAAATCACCTTGTAAATTTAACTAAAACTAGGTTAATATTTATTTTTATTTGACACCTTTTAAAATATATTATTTTATATATAAAAAAGACTAAAAATATTTCATGATGCCATAAATATTTTCAAGACAGAAATACCAAAAATACTTTTTTCTAAACTTATGTTCATTTATCAATAGAACTAGGGTTTTATTTAAAATCTTTTTCTTAAATAAATTCAATTTTAATTAATTATTTTCTTTAATTAGGTTAAAATGATTTCCCCTTTTCTCATAAAAATCCAAAATACCCATTTTCTTAACAATTACATTTATTGTATATTTATTTCATCTTGTACATTTAAATCTTTGCACATCAATACCTCTTCAATATGGTTGTAATAAACTAACTAGGTTTATATTTTTGCAATCCCCATTTGTAATTTATACACTTCGCTCCCAAATGTTGTAATAGCGTAGTAACTTTAAAATTCCGCAATTTATCGCTTTCATATATACATGTTAGTAAACTAGGGTTTGTATGGAAAGAACAAAATCAGTCAAATAGAAAACCCTAATTCAAGACAAAATCAAGCATGAAAATAATACACTTGCACACAAGCACCCTTAGGGTTATCCCACTTGGTTGCCTTATACAAAATAGCCATATTGCGCATGTAAGATATCTTAGAAAAAACAAGCAAATACAAGATCGTAGTCCCTCGATGACGCTATCTAAGTTTCCTTGCAAATGATCTTAGTCCCTCAAAAAGAATACTAAGATACCTTGCAACATTGCTAATCATGGTTATACGATAACCCACGCCCGTCCCGTTTACATCGAAAGATAGGGTTTTTTACCAAATCAATGGTAAGACAACAATGTCAAAGGAAAAGAAAATTAACAAGAAAGACATTTGAGTAGGTAGATTGCTTCTAATTACTTGCTCCATTTCAAAACAAATGTCCTTGCTATTCTCAAAACAATCACATACACTTTCAAACATCTTACAAAATTGAAAACATTTTCAAAAGATCAACATCTTTGTATACATTCTTACGAACGAGAATCATTACAAAGATTGCCTAAACAATGGCCTCTTTACAAAACACTTTCAAAAACCACACAAAGCACAATTTCAAACAAAAGCAAGTGATCTAGCAAGTAACTAAGAGCCCATGGAAAACCATGGATGAAAAGGGTGATAATACTTTCCCTTTTCATAATCTACCCTCCGAACTCAAGAAACAATCTCAAAGGTCTTTCTTGTGCTTTTTCACCTTTCCTTTTGGATAAAAGAAAAGTCGGCGGCGACTCTTGCTAACCGCAACATTTGCGATCAAACGCAAAACCTTCAAGTCAGTTCTCCCACCGTATCACAGGGGGGTAGATTATGAAAAGGGAAGGTGTTAGCACCCTTTTCATCTGTAGTTATCTATGGGCTCTTAATTGATTGATCACTTTGAAATTCTTTGTGTTTATGTAAGTTTGAAAATATTTTGAAAATGCCTTAGTTCGAAAAACTTTGCAATGATTCTCGTATCGTTGAGAATGTATACAAATTATTGATTTTGAAATATTTGTTGAAAGGAAGTGTTTGGAAAGATGTTTGAAAATGCCAATGTAAGGCCATTTTGTAATGATTCTCATACCATCGAGAATGTATACAAAATGTTTATTTTGAAAGATGTTTTGAAAGTGACAGGTGGAAAATGGTTTTGTTTGTGAGAAAGCAATTACGAGCAATCTACCTACTTAAAAAGTCTTTATTCTTTTACTCCTCCTTTAGATAGTGCTATTTTACCATTGGTTGGTAGAGAGCCATATCGTTGGATGTGAGAGACATGCGTGGGTCATCGTACATTCATAGAAGGCAACTTGTAAGATGTTTTAGCAATTGTCGTAAGAGAATAAGATCATTTACCGAAGGCAACATTGAAAGGTCATCGAGGGACTATGATCTTTTAATCGAGGGTCTTTGCTAAAACATCTCACGCTCGAGGGACATGATTGTTTATATCTGAGACAACAAGCGTGGGTTACCCTAGAGGTGTCAGTGTGAAAAATGTGTTTGGTTCAATTATTTTATCTTGAATTAGGATTGTGCTAAGTTTTATTTTAAGTCTTGTCATGCACACCCTAATTACTAGAAATAATAAGGAAAGTGATAAATTGCGGAATTTAAATGTCCCACGCTATTACAACACTTTGGGAATGGGGGGGACAATTTTGTGAATAGGGGGAGGAAAGTAATAAAACCCTAATTACTATTACAAAATATCGAATATGAATAGAATGTACAAAATGTAAAGAGGAAGAAAGAAATTTCTTTTTAGGGTTTTTTGATAGAAATCAAAGTTTGACAATTAACCTAAGAAAGCTAATTAGTTTTAATTAAAAGAAAAATTAACTAATTATTTTAAACAAAACCTAAAAAAAACTAAGTTAATTGAAATTAAGGAAGTTAAAATAAAACTTAAGTCTAATGGTTTTTAATGGTTTTATAAAATAATTTGGATGTTAATGCAAAATGTCCGATGTACCCTTAATGATCCAAAATTATAGCAAAAGTCTCAAAATTAAGATTTCTGGTGCCTAGGCTGACACGGGCCGTGTCACCGGACACCAGCACATGTGTCAGAATTTGCTATTGCTCTTGTGCATTTTTCTTGTCCCAGCTGAATTGACACGGTCTGTGTCGTGTGATACGGGCACCCGTGTCAGCTTCTGCCTTGCCTCCTTGCCAAGTTTTCAATCCCAATTAAGTTGACATGGGCCGTGTCACATGACACGTTAACCCATGCCAACATTTTCCCTGCCCTTTTTGCATATTTTCTCCCCGACATAGCCCGTGCCAGGTGACATGGCCACCCATGTCAGGGCTCCTGATGGTTTTTCTTTGAATTTTGGATATTTTCACTCTTATGCCTCGATTTGTTCTGTTTTATTCTTTTGAAAATTAAAACAAATGATGTATGGATAAGGATATCAAAGTTTGAGGAAACTTACCTCTCTTGGAGAAAATTCCGAAGCCTCTTCTAGCTATTCCAGGTGCAATATTATGATTGATTAAGCTCCCTTGGACCTTCTTGAAGCTATGCCAATCCTCACTTTATGCTGAAAGTTGTTGAATCACTCCAACCAAGTCAAGTTGCAAGGTACTATTTTGAATTTGGAAGATGGTGATAATGATGTTACAGAAGTTGTTCTTGTGTTTGAACAAATTCTATATGATGTATGTGAAGTATTTGGATGATTTTTTGGGAAAAACTTGCAAGGTTTGAGAGATTCAAAGATTTGGATTTCAAAGCTCAAAAATGGAGGTTTTATGGACAATTCTGGTTTTTTTAGAGTAAAGGGGGTTTTGAGGGCTTGTTCATCTGTCCTTTATCTTGCAATTGATCTCTCTATTTATAGGCAAGAAGTTTGGGAGGTTGAATTAATCAGATTTGGAAGATAGCATGTTATGGTTTGGTTGAAAGTGAAAAACCCAGTTGGATGAATTTTCATAGTTTCAATGTTTCAAGTACAAGCATGTTATAAAGTTGTTGGATGCAGAGGGTTTTATCCATGATTTTGAGCTTGCTTGTAATAAAATATAACCATTACAAAGCTTAATGCATTGACATATAGCAAAAGCATGTTTTTCAAAAATGGAAGTGTTAACTTTGTGCCATTAATGGAATTATGCTTTGGACAATGCTTAAATCAAATGGAACATAGCTCAAATGTTTGTGTAAACATTTAATTATGGTGATATTTACAAGTTAGGAGGCTTGCAAATCAAGATTATGCAACATAGCATGCATATTGGATTATGTGTTCTTCACCAAAATGACTTGTAATTCAAGAATGGATGCCCAACTTCATGTGTTTGAATCTCCTAGCTCAAGTATGATAAGTCCATGCTCTTAGATGTTTTGAAAATATTGAAACATTATCTATAATGTTCATGTTAACCACTTTGGCTAAATCAAGTTGGAACTTGATGAAAATAGGCCAAGAAGTCGGGACAAAAATCTGACCAAACTTGTTGAAAATTTCTCTAAGTGTTTATACAAAAGTGTCATGACTTCATGAGCCGATATCTTCAAATCTAAGAATTTTTTAGACATCAACCCTATAATACAAGGTTATATAGTTCAACAAGATCTACAACTTTCATGTTGAAAGTTTTCCTTGAATCATCTTGCATCTTGGTGAAAAATGTCATGAAATAATGAATTTATCAAGTATAAAAAACACTTAGAAAATTTCTAAGTATTGAAAACTTTGAATTTTTGTGGACTTTATTGACTTTATTGATTCTTGATGATCAAGTTTGATATTTTTTAATGTCTTGATGAATTTTGATCTTTGAAATGTAATGTTGACCAAAAAGTCAAAGTTTTGACTTTTTTGTATTAGTTGACTTTCCATAAGTTGGTCCAAAATTCAACTATCAAACCATTGATCTTGAGAAATGAATTGAGCCATGAAGTTAGGTCAAAATTTCGTGTTTTAATCCTTGAGATCATGCTTCAAACCATTAGGTCATGTACTTGGTCAAAAGTCACTGATCAACCATTCTCAATCAAAACCATAATTTTGACCATTTTGCTCCTTTGATGATTTGAATGCTTTTCTTGAGGAATTGTGATAAACTCTTGATAAATTGATAAATATGACCTAAAAATGTTGATGGGGACCAAAAATCATAAAGTTTGACTGTAGATTGACCACAGTTGACTCTTTGCCCAATACAATTGATTTTCAGTCATCTGCGCTATTGACTAGCAATTTTGTGATGCAAGACTTGAAACTTGGTATGAGAAATATTGGAGACCTATAATGAACCATGAAAGTCATTTGAGGCATAAAAACTCCAATTGTCCTTGAGAAAACCAAAACCCTAATTTGTGGGCTCAATGCTTAAGAGGTGAACTTGTTTGATCAACTCTTGAACCTTTGAGCATTTGAGACTTTTGGTGAGAAATGTGTTGAGAAATGAGAGGGAAAATTTTGGGGTACAATAATAGGGATATATGATGATACTTGTAAGGTATCATAACAATAGAGGTTACAAGTTGTATGATGTTACAAACAAAAAGATTATGATTAGTTGAGACGTTATGGTCGATGAATTGAAGAAATTGTTGCCACCTGTAACCGGTTACGAGCAACCTGTAATCGATTACAAGTAGACATTAACTGGTTACCAACAGCCTGTAACTGGTTACAACTTCAAAATTTTAGATTTTGGAGAAACATAAAGTGAACAAGTGTCGGGCGTCAAAGCCCAAACATGATGAAAATGTAAGAAGACCAACTAGACAATAGCGCCTGCCTCTAAGACTCCAAGATTACAAGATGTTCTATGACAACGAGGTCAATGATGACAGGGATTTCGTCTATTTTTCACTTATGACTGAATCGAAGCCTGTTAAGAAGAAAGAGGTCTTGAGTGATCTAAAGTGGATTTGTGCTATAAATGAGAAGCTAGAATCGATTGAGGAAAATAATACTTGGGAGTTGATTGATCTACTGAATGGAAAGAAGCCGATTGGTGTAAGACGGTTCTATAAGTTGAAGGAAAATCCCAAAGGTGAAATAATCAAGCATAATGCTCGATTAGTTGCAAAGGGATTTTTGCAATGAGAAGACATAGACTTTGAAGAGTTATTTACATCAGTTTCTAGAATTGAAACCATAAGGCTAGTTGTTGGAATTGCGAATAACAATAATTGGTCCATCTATCAAATGGATGTAAAATACGCATTTTTGAACGGTCTACTTGAAGAAGAAATGCATGTAGAATTGCCCCTGGTTTTGTTGTGAAAAACCAAGAAGGAAGGTTGTATAAGTTGAGAAAAGCGCTATACAGATTGAAACAAGCTCCGAGAGCTTAGAACAAAAGATATATGATTTCCTAAAGAATGTTGGCTTCAATAAATGTGTCTCTGAACATGTCGTTTATGCGAAGATTGATACAAATGAAGGAATGGTTATTCTTTGTCTATATATAGGCAATTTCCTGATTAAGGACAACGATGAGAATAGTATTTCTAATTTCAAGAGTGAACTTATAAAAGAATTCGAGATGAGTGACCATGGTATCATGACATACTTCCTTGGCATAGAGTTCCATAAGTTCAAAAGGGGACTGCTTATGCACCAAAGAAAATATGCTCTTAAGATATTGGAGAAGTATGAAATGGAGCGTTGTAATGCTATCGTTACACTAGCTAAACCAAGGACGCAACTGTCAAAGAATGAAGATGAGAAAAATGTATATCCAACTCAATATAGAATATTAATTGGATCCTGACGTTACTTGTGTAATACACGATTAAATTTGGCATTTAGTGTCAGTATTGCAAGTAGATTCATGGAGAGACCAAAGGTGTCTCACTTGGAAGCATTCAAAAGTATCCTGAGATATGTCAAATTTATGGGCAGACAAATATGATCAAAATTCTACAGTTGGATACATCTTTATGTTCGACGAAACATCAATCTCATGGTGTTTGAAGAAGGAACCGGTAGTGGAACTCTCGTCTTATGAGGCAGAGCATATTGTCTCTTTGTTATGTGTGTGCCAAGTTGTGTGACTAATGAATCTATTGAAGGAGCTAGGCACCCGTTAGGGTGAGGTTGTTAAACTCCCAATTGATAACGTTTTCGCAATTAATCTTGCTAAGAACCTAACTACACATGAGAGGAGCAAGAATATTGAGATAAGTTTCACAACTTGAGGGAGTTTGTTAATGAAGGAAAGTTAAGGTTGAGATATTGTAGAAGTGAAGACCAATGACTGATTTGTTGACTAAGGGAGTCACAAATATTGTGTTCAAAAGGTTAAAGATGTACATGAGCATGGAAGACCCGGAGGAATTGAATTAATGTGATGTGTTAAGAGATTTTGATAATTCAAGTTGGTGTAGTCGGTTAACACGAGGTGTAGTCGGTTATAGGCATCAAAAAAGGGTCAAATAAGCTACAAAAAAGTGCTTTTGGAGTTGGTGTAACTGGTTACGTAAACGCAATAAATGATTACAATTGATAGTTATTTTTCTGGTATTAGCAAGTGTAACCTGTTACATGCCCGACAATTTTCTTTTTCTGACTTTTGGCTTGATGTTTTTGAATCTCAATGATTGTTTAAATACCCTAGTGGTATGTTTGTAATAAACATTGAATGAAATCAATAATTCTCACTCTCAATTATCTCTCTATCTAACTCTTTTCTCTCCCAATCTCTCTTTCTCCACGTACTCAAATTCTCTATTGTTTATCAATCTTGTGATTGCATGTTCCAACAAACACTAGTATCCATCCCAGACATATCCCGTTTATTTTATTATGTAGTTTATTATTTAATTTTGATAATTTAAAATATTAAATACATAGTCAATATTTTGATATTGTGAATATATTTATTATACTAAATGTATGTATGAAAATTTTTGAGAATATTTATTTTACCGTTTATAAAATAATTTGAGGTTCAAAAACTGAATATTTTAATATAAAAATTCGATTTCACTATATGAATTATGACGGAACGATGATATTCAAACACAATCCAAATTCTTTTGGGACGAGTTTAAATTTTAATTCTTCATCTCTATTAGTGATTAAGGCATAAAACACATAAATTGATTGGAGATTTAAATTTAAATTTAGGAGAAGTAAAAACTATTCCAACCCGTTGACGTGTCTATGAAAAAGTGAGATTTTATTCACATAGTACAATTTTGAGTTACACTTAGCCTTTATATATTTATACATTTATAATGTTGATTTAAAACATAAAATCTATTATAAGCGGAACCTGTTTGTAAATATTTTATGTTTTGATATTTCTAGAATATGTTTGTAACTAAACTGTAACAAACATATCAAATATTTGAGATGATGATATTTTCAAGAAAGATAACACATGACCCTATATAATACATCAATATTAGGGAAATTTAGTCTCTTTCTTTTCATGAATCAAACCAAGACATTTTAACTACGTGATTGGTTAAATTCAAGCAGTTAATAAGACAGAAAAATAAAAGACATTTAACTATCTCAATATTTGGATTTATGTCTGGTCTCATAAATTGCCTATATAAAGACTAACAAGTCATTGTTATTTGTCAGTATATAAATGTAAAATTCACCCTACCTGTGTTGTAAGCTTGGAACCCTTACAATTCTCCTGTATACAAGGAATGGAGCCCCCACCTCTCCTTAAAACATGTTTCTTTGTTTTCTCTTCCTCTTCTTTTTCACTCTAACACTTTAACTTGGTGTATTTTTAATAGCTAAGTGGCAAAATATTTGAGGGACACTAAGGGAATGGAACCCTTAAGTTGGATCCTGTATTCAAAGCAAAAAGTGTTGTCATTTTCAGGGAGGACAAAGTAGGAGACATTGATTTGAACCTAAAATCACAACAAATTTTTTTCTTGTCTTTCACAAATACACCCTCTTGCCAATTACTACTTTACTTAACTCCTTCCCTATAAAAAGACACCAACTAGACCATATCTTATGCAGCTTCAAAACTTCATAGTTTTTATACTTTAACCATAGAATATACTCCTAGAGTTTTGAGTTATTTAGATATGGCTTTTGTTCCAAACAAGCGTCTTTTTCTTATTGCATTTTTGTTGCTTTTTTTCATCTCAACCACAGTTCGAGGTAAGATTAGTTCCACTTTAGACTGAATCCTCTGCAAATAACTGTTGTATGATACAACTGTCGTAAGAATATTTTTACGACTGTTGCATGATACAACAGAAGATAAAGAGGATTCAGATTCATATCCGTTTCAAAAAAAAGTTTTGCCATATTTATGTATGTTTTCTTTTGGTATTTTGCAGCTAGAAACTTGAGAGAGATTAAAGAAGGAGGTGAACAGGGTCAAAGTAGTGAGTTTAAGCCAAACCATGAAGGGACAGAAACACAAGTAAAAAATGATGATTTGTTGGATACAATGGACTATACACCTGCATCAAAGAATCCACCAATCCATAATTAAAGTTCCAGTAGTTTTATTTTTCTTCTATATAGAACAATTTTTGTTAGAAAAAAAGTCACAAATCACAGTGCTCAATTACAATTCTATCTATGAGCCTCAATGTATAAATATATTTTGAAGTTTGAAGGGATAAGGATATCCACACATGAATCATAGATATTTGTAGAGGAGAAAGCACTAGTTTAGTTGATGCTTAATCATATATTTAGAAGAACTCATCACTTGTAAATATATAGTTTTTGAAGCTATGAGAATTTGGGGGAGCTTTTATACATATAAGATATGTCAAAGTTTTATGCAGCAGCAGAAGCTGAATATTTCTTAGATCACCAAAAAATTATGCTCAATATGTTAACCTTACCTTATCCTTATCTAGTAAGAAAAGTCTTCAGTCATTGCTTAGTCTAACATTGCATCTAGATGAGTAAAATAATAAGAGATGCAATAAAATTTATATATATTTTTTGTGTTTCTAAAGTATAATATATATATATATATATATATATATATATATATATATATATATATATATATATATATATATATATATATATATATATATATATATATATATATATATAAAAAGATATTTCCTATGTTTTAAAATGACTGTCGTTTAAAATTTTTATACACAAATTGAACAATATCATGATGTTGTAGTATAGAAAATAAAAAATAAAGAATAGAATTGAAAAAATAATAATTACTGTTATATTAAAAATTGAAAATAACAATCATTTTAAAATAAAATTTAAATTTATTTATTAAAACGACAACTATTTTAAATAGGGAGAATATAACAAGTAATGCATTCATTAATGACTGCTTTATTATGAACTCACTTCATGTCTCCAATAATTATGGAATGATTGAGTTTGAGTTGGGTAAAAATAGGGGGCAGGTAATTAGAAATACAGTTAGGTATTGTTGGTAGACTCTTACGATAATTAATTTCACCATTTGATTTTACTTTTTTCATTATTTTGACAAAAAAAATATTATTTTTACACCAATAGTTATATTTATAACGTATTTTAATGTTCATCGATATAATGGACAATGAAATATTATAATAATAAAATATTAATTTTTGTAAATATAAATTTTATTTTTTTATTTTTTTATTTTTTTAAATGATGTGATTGATCAATTTTTTATATTTTATTAATCAATATTGTTTTAATACTAAAAATTAATTTTAATATTTGTGCATTTATTAATCATCTTTATTATTTTATTAATTAATTTTTTATATTTAATTAATCAATTTTGTTTTAATATTAAAAATTATATTTAATATCAGGAGATTTATTAATCGGTTTTATTAATTTATTAACTTATTTGTTATATTTTATTAATCAACTTTATTTTATTATTAAACGTTATTTTTCACGGTACTGTTCATGGGTACCGTGCTAAGGTAACTGTTTATGTACCATTCATATTACTATTTATAAATATATATTTTTTATTTTAAAAAAAAATACAGTGAATAATATTTTTGTGTAAATATTGGTGGATATTGTTGGGTAAGAATAGCATTTCTGTTTTAACAATCATGAAATGTACTCCAGTATGGTTAAGACTTTATAAGCCTATATTTTAAGGAGTGCAAAGGATCGCGATGGTTGAAAAATCCTCCAAAGACAAACCTTACACATACTTTTGGAGTTCAATAAGACAAACCTTACACATACTTTTGGAGTTCAATAACTTATAATAGTGATTAGAGTTTTACTCCATTTAAATTTTTGTTGTGATATAATGTAAGTTGGGTTATCTAATACTAAGTTTAAATTAATTAGGGTTTCTTAGTTTATTAGTACATAAATTTTATATATATAATTTTTGTTGTGATATAATGTAAGTTGGATTATCTAATACTAAGTTTAAATTAATTAGAGTTTGTTAGTTAATTAGTATATATATATATATATATATATATATATATATATATATATATATATATATATATATATATATATATATATATATATATATATATATATATATATATATATATATATATATATATATATATATATATATATATATATATATATATATATATATATATATATATATATATATATATATATATATATATATATATATATATATATATATATATATATATATATATATATATATAGTTCTGTACTGGCTCGACAGCTAGAATAGATCTAGTCTAAGACATTTCTTTTGGTACGGTCTACGCGACTATGATCCGAATTGTCTGCTACCTGTCGAGCAATGTCACCTGTTTGTCCTCTCGAACCAGCACTGATCCAGGGTGATCGACGAGCATCCTCTCAGCCTGCCCGACATCAACGTCGTGCATGCCACCAGGAATCTATTAGAGAGATGTCCGAACTAACCCCCTCCTCGGGACTATAGACTAGTTACAAGCACATCTGCCCGTTTGATCAAATCCTGGCAGTTACCTTATTTTACGGACCCGCATATTCAGGCGTGAAATCAGGAACCAATAGCTATGCACCAAAGGCATTATATATACCTTCACACTTGTGAGGGCCAGGTATTGAATACTTATCATTCACCACCTAATACTTTGCTTGTACCTCCTTGTTTCCACTCTTACTTGATCGTCGAAGTGCCTTGTAGGTAGTACCCCCTTTTCTCCTCAACTTCATATCCCGACTACAGATCATCTTCCAGCCACTTCTCAGGTTCTGATCAACCGGTAAGATCAGTGGCACCGTCTGTGGGAATCTGCTCTCCCCATCTTTCTTTCCTCGAAACTTAAGATCAAAGCAACTTTTTCAAGATTCCTCTCCCTAATCATGACCGGCCATGATGATCTTCATCTTCCCAGAAAGACCATTCTTTCCCTTGCCCGCAAAGCCGATGAAAGTCAGGAACATCCTCACCCCGAAGAAAACCTGGCCTTCCGAGACGGAAAAACTGCGTCTCCAGATTCAACGGATGCCCGACGCGGTGACGACTAATTCTTTGACAATGAACAACCCAAAAATTCCACTGAGGAACTGCAATAAGTCATGCAACTAGTTCCCATCCCTCTCAACGCCGACCTGGCCATGGCAGCACTGCTCACTGCTATCAATCAGACCAACTCCCTCATCCTACAACAAAATCAAAGGATAGGGGCCTGGGAGAACATGCGATCAAGATCTCTTTCTCAAAGAACCCGACAACGAAACTCCCCCAGTGTTTCGCCACCCAGGCGTGGCCCACCACCCAGAAAGGAGAGGCACGGTGTTTCTTTCGTCAAGAAATGCAACTGCACACCTCCTATCAAAGATCAAGAATCCCCTTCATTCAAGAAGAGGAAAGACAACAAGAAAATCGACAGCGCTCGACTGCCTTCCCCCGAGCCAAAGCAGAAACGAAGGAGCCCCTCCCCCCGACGAGACCGTGACGATCGACGGGGAAGAAACTACCATTCTCCTTCTCCATTCCCCGTAGATAGCGAGGAAGACGAGCCTCGTGGCCTGCTATCGAGGGAGATTACCGAAGCTCCACGCCCTATCAGCCTAGAGAAGCCGCCTACTTTTGGAACCTACGATGGAACAACAGACTCTGACGAGCACATCGAGAATATCGATGCTCTCCTCGACTACCGAGGGGTTAGGGAAGCCATCAAATGCAGACTCTTATCGATCACTCTCAGGAAGGGGGAAATGTCATTGTACAAGAGCCTCCTCGATGAATCCATCACCTCATAGAAGCAGCTCGGGAGGATATTTTTGAGGCATTTCACCGCCTTCCGTTAACACCCGAAATCAGAGGCTTCACTCGAAGCAATCATACAGAGCAGGGACGAGTCTCTACGGGCATATATTGAACACTTCAATAAGGAAGCGGTCCAAGTCCCAACAATAGACAACATGAAGAAGTATCTCCTCGAGCGTGAGCTCTGCCCCCACAGTGACTTTGCCAAAGTTGTAGGCATAGAGACACCGGCTACGCTCGGCTCCCTCCTCCTCAAGGCCCAAGTGTATTACAGTACGAGGAGAAGGAAGCGACCAACAACGTCCGGGAATCTAGGCATATAGACAGTTCCAAGTCCTCGAAGAACGATGAGCCCTCGACATCCTGTCTGGGAGAGAAGAAACAGGAGGACAAGTCCCGTGATTCAAAAGACTACAAGGGGCCAGTCGGTCGTTTCCACGACTACACCCCTCTGACAACTTCAAGGGAGCATATTCTTTCTGAATGCGCCAATTCTAAATTCAAGAAAGCCGGGGTGCGCTTCCCCCGACAAACACCGTCTAAGCCGAGAACCGACAAGAGAAAGTATTATAGGTTCCACAAGAGTCACGGGCACAACATGGAGGATTGCATTCATCTCAAGGATGCAATCGAAATACTGACCAGAGACAAGCACCTCAAGTAGTATAAAAAGAAGGAGGGTGCCCATGATGAAGCACCAGAAACCAAAAATGTCGAGGAAGGGAAGAAATCCCCCGACCTCGACCCCATTTCGGTCGCCATGAGCATCTCAAGACCAGAAGACTTCTATTATAAGGACATAGAGAACGTCCCCCTGTACTTCTCCTCCCACAGTCCTTGGAAATCCTTCCCCGAAATCATGGTCATCTCTAATGGAGGGTTCAACAGGCACACAGTTGGATCAGTGAAGAGGAGTTTGGTGGACATCATGTATTCCCAGCTGTTCACCATCTTACAGCTGAATGAAAGCCACCTAACCCCCTATGTGGGATCTGTTCTCCAGGGCTTCAATGAAGCCAACACAAAACCCTGGGGATATTTAGAGTTGATCGTCACATTCGAGAGAGGGGCAACGGCCCGAGCCATCAAGACCCAATTCTTGGTGGTAAATTTCCCGTATGTATATCATTGCATCTTCGGGAGACCCACTCTCGCTGAACTCATCCTAGTCCCTTCTACCGTTCATCTCAAGATGAAGTACTACACCGCCGAAGGCTTGGTCGCCACTCTCCACGGGGACATCCAAGCGGCCAGAAGGTACTTCGAAGCTTCAGCCAAAGGTCTCAATTCCATCAGTGCCTAACCTAGAACGACCAATGGAGCCTCACTGCCCTCCAGCTCCGAGGAAGTCAAGCCGCTCCCGAGGGTTGACACCATTGACCACGATAATCGCTTCTCCATGGAAGACCGTGTCGAGAAAAGGAAGAAAGGGAATGAGCCTATGATTAAAGACGAAGGGACGACCTCCTCTGTTGATCGCAACGAACTCTCGAGTCACGCACGGTCCATCCTGGACAACGACTTCAAGCTAGTTCCCCTAAGAGAAGACACCACAAGAGGAGTAAAGATCGGAGCAGACCTCCCTGACTTGGCGAAAAGGCAACTCAAAGCTTGCCTAAGGGAGAATGTTGATCTATTTTCCTGGAGTGAGGCCGAGATGCCTGATTTAGATCCAAAGGTCGCATGCCATCACTTGACCAATGATCCTGCCATCATGGCAGTCGCACAATGTAGGAGAAAGCAGTCGTCCGATAAAGTAAAGGCTGCAGAACTAGCTGTAAAAGAACTCCTAGAGGCACATTTTATTTTTGAAGCCCAGTACACAAACTGGCTCTCAAATGTAGTTCTTGTAAAATAATATAATGGAAAATGGTGCATGTGTATTGATTATACTGATCTCAATCGGGCTTGACCGAAAGTTTCTTATCCCCTCCCCAATATTGACAAACTGGTCGACAACTCGAACGGTCTTAAATTGGTATCATTCATGGACGCGTACTCTGGTTATAACCAAATCCCCATGGCGAAAGCGGACCAAAAATATATCACTTTCATGACCGAGTCGGGAAACAATTACTACAATGTAATGCCCTTCGACCTAAAAAATGTGGGCGCTGCATACCAGCGCATGATGAACAAAGTTTTTTGCAATGAGATAAGCAACATGCTCAATGTCTATATGGATGATATAATCGTCAATTGCACCGAAGAAGTCGACCACGTCTCCCACTTGAAGGAAGTGTTTGAGCAAGCTTGAAAGTTCCAGATGCGATTCAACCCGGAAAAATGTACCTTCGGCGTACGGGCAGGAAAGTTCCTCGAATTCTATCTTACGGAATAAGACATTAAGGCAAACCCCGAAAAATGTCAGGCATTTTCCGAATTTCCGATGCCCACCTCGAAAAAGTCCATCTAGGTCTTCAACAACATGCTCACTTCCCTCTCCCAATTCGTGGCAAAGTCCGCCCAGCACGCGCTTCCCTTGTTCAAGCTCCTGCACAAGGAAGCCACATTCGAGTGGACGCCCGAATGCGACCAGGCCCTCGTTCATTTGAAACGAGCACTCTCATAGCCACCCGTCCTATCCCGACCTGAGAAAAACAAGGTCTTCTATCTCTATCTGGCCGTCGCCTCTGAGGCAATAAGCGCAGCGCTGATAAGGGAAACCCCCGAAGGACAAAGGCCAATTTACTTCACGAGAAAGGCCCTGCAGGGCCCGAAAGCAAGATATCAACAAATCGAAAAGGTAGATCTAGCCCTCGTTAACACAACGAGGAGACTCAGACGCTACTTCCTGGCCCACACCATAGTGGTCCGGACAGATCAACCAATAAAACAACTGCTCGGAAGACCAGACATGGCCAACAAAATGTTGAAATAGTCCTTGGAGCTCTCTGAATTTGATATCCAATACGAGAGAAGAAAAGCCCTCATGGCTTAGGCCTTGTCCAACTTTGTAGCTGAAATGACCTTGCCCGCAAATCCCAATGGATCACGTCGTTGGACGATCTTTATCGACGACGCCTCTAGTTCGACCGGAAGCGGAGCGGGCATCATACTAGAAAACGAGGAAGGGACCCTAATCGAAGTCTCCCTCTCCCTATCTTTTCCTACCTCCATCAATCAGGCTGAATACGAGGCATTCCTCACGGGTTTATGTTTGGCCGAAGATCTGTGAGCGAAGGAGTAAAATATTCACCGACTCACAGTTGGTCACCTCTCAAGTTCGAGGAGAATATCAGGTCAAAAATGACCAACTCTCCAAATATTGGGCCCTGGTCCAGGAGACGAAAAAGAAATTTAAATTTATGGATGAACAACACGTTCCCCGCGAGCATAACTCCCTCGCAGATATCTTATCCAAGTTGGCGAGCACGAAGAGAAAGAGAGGAAATAAATATGTGATATATGAGATACTCCCTCGACCGAGCATCCAAAGGTCATCATCTACCCTAGAAGTATTCGACATCGGGGACAGTAATTACTAGATGACCCCCGTACACGACTACCTCAATAAGGGAAATCTCTCTGACGACCCAAAAGAAGTGGCCTTTGTCAGGTGAAGAGCTTGCTCGTACGTCTTGATCGAAGGCAAACTTTACAGAAGAGGATTTTCCATTCCACTCCTCAAATGTGTCGACTGAAGCGGGGCAAAGCGTGTCTTACTCGAAATCTACGAGGGAATCAGTGGTCAACACCTAGGAGGGAGATCCCTCGCGAGAAAAGCCTTATGCGTGGGATATTACTGGCCCATCATGTAGCACGACGCGAAAGAGCACGTGAAGAAATGAAATAAATGTCAGTGATACGGAGACATGCATTTAGATCCTCCTAACAAGCTTAAGTCCATCTCCTCTCATTGGCCCTTCGCCTGGTGGGAACTAGATCTTCCCGGACCGTTCGTGGTCAGAACTAATCAGAACAAATACCTAATCATAGCAGTCGACTACTTCACCAAATGGATAGAAGTCGAAGCTTTGGCCAAAATCACCGCCCAAAATGTCCTTCACTTGTATAAAAGAAATATCCTCGCTAGTTTTAGCATCGCACAAGTGATAGTCACTGACAACGGGACTCAGTTCACGGACCAACCAACACTTCACTTTCGTCGAGCATCCCCAAACAAACGGCCAAGTCAAGTCTGCGAGTAGAGAAATACTCAGAGGCCTCAAGCGAAGGTTGGAAGAAACCAAGAAGCAATGGGTCGAGGAGTTACACAGTATACTCTAGGGATACTGAACGACTGTATATTCGTCCACCAGGGAGACTCTTTTTGGACTAGCTTACGGGACGGAGGCCGCCATTCCCGTGGAGATCGAGGAACCTTCCAGGCGAACCGAGGCACCTCCTGACGAGGAGATGAACGATGTCACCCTCTCG
Organism: Vicia faba; assembly: GCA_948472305.1. NCBI lineage: Eukaryota > Viridiplantae > Streptophyta > Magnoliopsida > Fabales > Fabaceae > Vicia > Vicia faba. Next base: position 1,197,071,425 of record OX451741.1, read on the forward strand.
GAAGAACTGAATCTGGTGGAAGAAATCTGAACAAGAGCGGCGCTACGAGAGGCCTCTCTCAAACAAAAGATAGCCATGCGCTATGATGCCAAGGTCATATGACGAGAGTTCGAGGTCGGCAACCTTGCATTAAAGAGAAATCGCAAAGAATATCACAAGGGCAAGCTCGCGGAAAACTGGGAAGGTCCTTATCACGTCTACACAAAAATAGGGACTAGAGCGTATTACTTGGAAAACTTACAAGGGGAATAACTCGTTCGATCATGGAATGCTGAAAAGATAAAACAATATTATAGTTAAAAAAACTAAACAGTCAACGAGTTTGGTCGATGAGATAAACTCACTCAGGCCCGACCACGCGTGCATGCCTAAGCATGAGCATGGCACCCAAAGTATTCAGAAGGGGCGAGGCTCCGCTCTATAAATGAGCGCACCCTCAAACCGATATGGATAACTCGACTGAGCTCCATAGTCCTTGTTCCACGACGGTAGAACGCCCGACTCGCGACAGGAGGTTCACGCCACCGAACCCGGGTCCCTCGAAACTAGACCTGATTTCCGGCCCTCGCCCGGTATTCAGCCTGGTCGTTTGATCAGTTTCCCTACACTGACGAATATACAAAACGAGCACATCCATGCTATAAACTCTTAGTGAAATAAAAAACATCCTAAACGGGCTAGTTTGTCAACAAACATGTAAAAAACACAAGTTAAATATTCGAAGCAAACGACCATTGACCAGAATTTAAATAAAATGAAAACTTGGACTGATAATGTGCGAATATTACATAAACGGGCAATAGCCCAGAAAAACAAATTCAACACATACGACACACAGGCCGAAATTAACATAAAGCAATCATCCTTCCGCTTCCCCTTCAACAATGGGCGACAATTTGGCGGGACCCCTGGTCGGCTGGGCAACAATATCTATGAGATAATCAGGGACCAAAATCTGAATGGAAGATACACAATAATTAACCCCAATTCCTGAGGTGTTAATCTCAACACTGGGGTTTAACACACACATCTGATTCACGATATTTTCGAAGCTCCCTTTGGAAGCAGCCCGAGCATCGTTGTTGTACCCCAATTTTTGCCCCTAGATCTTTTCATCATGCCATATTGATTCAATCACAAGAAGATCACATTAGAGCTTTTGGTTCTCCTCCTTATCTCTAGCTTTGCTCTTTGAGGAATCACCAATCACCTTGACTTGTTTTTCTTTTGTAATCATACATGTTTTGTTTTGATTCTCCTTTTAATTAATAAAATGCAATGTTTGTTTGTCTTACATGTTAATAATGTAGGTAAAGGAAATGTGGCTTAGCAAGTTGATCCATGGGTTCATGAGTTTATTTCAATGCCCTAGTCAATAAGGCTTGAGAAGTTAAAACTTCATCATTGAAGTTATGTTGGAAGAAATGGCAAGGTTTATCTTGGTTCTGTTAGAACGTAGTTTGATTCTACAACCCTTAATTAAAGTTTTGATGATAACAAACACAAAGAACAAATATGCACTCTAAATTTGTGTTATTTTGTATGCAGAAGTTCTGACCGAAACAACATCAGAAGTTAAGCTACAGAAGCTTTCAAGCTGAGGCAATCAGAATGTTCTGAAGAATGATGATCAAAATTTACGCTAAAGTAAAGGATACTATGATTCTGAACAGAAGTCTATTATACCATCAGATCCTCACATTTCTGAGTCATCAATGTTCTGAAGTAAAAGAAGTATGCAAGATTCTAGCTCTGAAGCGTTACTTTTCAATTAAGACAATATCATATGCAACAGCTTCAGTCAGACAAGAATCTTCTCAATATGGAAATAGCATTGAGTGTCCATTATCACGCTTTATGTTGGACAAGATTTCCACGCCTATATAAACAAGATTAAAGGACAAATCGTTCACGATTTTGACACTACTGTTCATACATCTAAAACACTGCAATCTTTCATATTCACTTATACGCTCAAATTATGTAATATATCACAGTAGTGATACAGTTTTTGTAATGAAAAACAAAAGTACACAGTATATCATTCTCGTTTGATTAAGCTAGTTTTCCTTGAGATAAACCGGGTTGTGGTTGTACTCAAGAAGACTTTGGCAGTTGTCAAAGTAGTACTGTAATCAGATTTGATTAGTGAATTAAGTCCTCGTTCGAGAGAGGCAAAATCACCTTGGCGGGTGGACTGGAGTAGTTTGAGATCAAATGAACCAGGATAAAAATATCGTGTCTACTGCTTTTGTTTTTAAGTTTCAATTAACCCCCCCCCCCCCCCCCCCCCCCTTCTTGTGTTTTTCACTTCTTCAATTGGTATCAGAGTGCCTAGTTCTGAGTTCATACACTTAACCGTGTCAGTACAAGATCCAAGCTTGAGAAAAACACTATGGTGGGACCTATCCAAAACATCAGCAATGACTATCATGAGGACAAGGACAGAATCAACGGCAAACCTCCAGTCTTTGATGGAGAAAATTTTGACTACTGGAAAGACAGAATTGAGAGCTTCTTTCTGGCTCATGCTGCTGATCTATGGGACATGGTAATTAATGGATACACAGATCCTGGGGATGAAAGTGATCAGAAATAGATAGAAAAAGGATGTTTGACCAGAAAAAACGTGATTTCAGAAACCATCATAAAGCCAGAACAATACTTCTCAGTGCCATATCATACTCAGAATATGAGAAGATCTCAAACAGAGAGACAACCAAAAACATGTTTAACTCTCTGAGAATGACGCATGAAGGAAACATACAAGTCAAAGAAACCAAGGCCATTGCGCTTATTCAGAAATATGAAGCATTCAAGATAGAAGACAATGAATCCATAGAAGCAATGTTCTCAAGATTCCAGATTCTTGTTGCTGGGCTGAAAGTTCTTGACAAAGGATATTCTACTGCTGATCACGTAAAAAAGATCATTAGAAGTCTACCCAATCAATGGAGGCCAATGGTCATTGCACTTGAGCTGGCTAAAGATCTCAACAAAATATCTTTGGAGGAACTTGGCGGCTCCCTTAGAAGTCATGAGATAGAGCTAGAATAAGACGAGCCTCAAAAGCAAGGTAAGCCTCTAGCATTAAAATCTAACAAAAAAACTGACTCTAAGGCTTTGCAGGCTATGGAAGAAACCTATGATGGATCCTCATCAAAAGAAGACGAATTGTCTCTTCTCTCCAGAAGGGTTAATCAACTGTGGAAGCAGAGACAAAGAAAACTCAGAAACCCGAGAAGATTAGAGAATCAAAACGAATCCTCATCCAGATACAAAAAGTCTGAGTCATACTCTGGACACAGAAGATCTGAAGCTTCTTCAGGTCACAAAAAGTCAAATAACAAAGACATCATCTACTATGAGTGCAATGAACAAGGGCACTATAAAAGTGGTTGTCCAAGGCTTCAGAAGGAGAAGCCCAAAAAGAAGTTCTTCAAGGAGAAGAAGAAAATCCTCATGGCAACATGGGACGATTCAGATACTTCTGATGCTAACTCAGAGTCAGATGATGAAAGAGCCAACATCGCTCTTATGGAAAATGTGACAGAAGACAGCGAAGCTTCTGGTTCAGACTCAGAATCAGAAACAAGAGGTATTCTCTGATTTCACTGTCAATTTTACTAAGGTTGAACTTGCAGAAAGTCTGAATGAAATTCTAGAAAGGTATCAGCAGATCAGAGTCAAATTCAAGAACTTGAAAAGGGATATTGTCTCTGACTCTGAAAGAACTGAGAGTCTTAGATTATAAAATTATGAGTTAAAAGAAAATATTTTAAAATTAGAAAATGATTTACAAAACTCTCAGAAATAAATAATCTCAGAGACTCCCAGTAATGCTGATAAGATCATCAAAGAGTATGATCACAACTTTCAAAAGTTTCTGGCTAAAAACATAGATAGAAGCAAGATGGCTTCAATGATCTATGGAGTTAGCAAGAATGGTAGAAAAGGAATAGGATACCAAGGTAAGGTATCTCCACCTAAGAAAGTCATGGACCTTGTTATAAAACGCACACCACTAAAATCACACTTCACATACGGGCACACACATGACCTAAAATACACTAGTAATGATTACTTTGTTAAACCAAAATTCAAACAGAAGTTTAGTAAAACTAACAAACTAGGACCCAAAATGATATGGGTACCTAAGGAAAAAATTATATACGTAGCAGATATCTTTAGCAGCAAGGTTAAAACACCAGTCATGGTACCTGGACTCTAGATGCTCTCGACACATGACAGGAAGAAAGCATATGTTCCAAAGCCTGGAACTTAAACCTGGAGGCTACATAGGCTTTGGAGGCAACCAAAGAGGGAAGATCATTGGCTCTGGAACAATAGGTAATGGTAATCTTCCTTCTATCAATAATGTGCTTTTAGTTGATGGATTGATGCATAACCTGTTATCCATAAGTCAATTAAGTGATAACGGTTATGATATAATCTTTAATCAAAATTCATGCAAAGCTGTTAGTCAGAAAGATGGAACTATCCTTTTTAATGGAAAGAGGAAAAATAACATTTATAAAATAAAACTTTCTAAACTAAAAAGTTAGAATGTAAAATTCCTTCTCTCCGTTAACAACGAGCAATGGGTTTGGCACAAAAGATTGGGGCATGTTAGTATGAGAAGAATATCTCAGATTAACAAACTCAATCTGGTCAGAGGACTTCCTAATCTTAATTTCAACTCAGATGCTCTGTGTGAAGCATGTCAGAAAGGCAAATTTGCAAAACCTGCTTTTAAAGCTAAAATTTTTGTTTCCACCTCTAGGCCATTAGAACTTCTGCACATAGACTTATTTGGACCAGTGAAAACTGCGTCTGTTAGTGGCAAGAAGTATGGGTTAGTGATCGTAGATGACTATAGCAGATGGACATGGGTAAAGTTCTTAAGACACAAGGAAGAGTCACAATCTATGTTCGTTGCATTCTGTAACCAAGTTCAGAATGAAAAGGATCTTAGAATTGTCAAAGTCAGAAGTGATCATGGTGGAGAATTTGAAAATAAAAAATTTGAAACATTTTTTAATGAAAAAGGCATTTCGCACGACTTCTCTTGTCCTAGAACTCCCCAACAAAATGGAGTTGTAGAACGAAAGAACAGAACATTACAAGAAATGGCCAGAACCATGATCAATGAGACTAACATTGCTAAGATCTTCTGGGCATAATCAATTAACACATCGTGTTATATTCAGAATAGAATCTCTATAACACCTATTCTGGAAAAGACTCCATATGAATTGTGGAAGAACAGAAAGCCCAACATTTCTTATTTCCATCCTTTTGGATACACATGTTTTATTCTGAATACTAAAGATCATTTTAACAAGTTTGACTCTAAAGCACAAAAGTGTATTATGTTAGGATACTCTGAATGCTCAAGAGGGTACAGAGTATACAATACAGAAACACAGATTGTTGAAGAGTCAATCAATGTTAGATTTGATGATAAGCTTGACCCTTAAAAGTCAAAGCAGAATAAATATTTTGCAGATATAGAAGTTGAATTCATAGGTACTGAAGACAACTCATCGGAAGTTACCAACAGAGACGCTACAACTACTTCAGAAAGAAATGTTACAAGTGCTCCAGTACCTTCTACTGATCATCTCCAGAAAAGGTTATCCAGAAGCAGCATAGCTCACCCAGAAGATAAGATCCTGGGAAAGAAGGATGATCCAATCAGAACAAGATCAAGATTAAGAAACTCTGAAGAATCCCTCATGGGACTGGTATCACTGATTGAACCAACAACAATTTATGAAGCTCTTCTAGACAATGACTAGATTCTGGCAACGCAGGAGGAATTAAACCAGTTCACCAAGAATGACATATGGGATCTGGTTCCCAAACCAAAAGGATTCAATGTCATTAGAACAAAGTGGGTGTTCAGAAACAAACTGAATGAACAAGGATAAGTCATCAGAAACAAGGCACGCCTTGTGGCACAAGGTTATAGTCAGCAAGATGGGATAGACTATACAGAAACCTTTGCTCCAGTCGCCAGGTTAGAATCTACCAGACTCTTAATCACCTTTGTTGTAAATAATAGCATCACTCTATATCAGATGGATGTCAAAAGTGCATTCTTAAATGGTTACATAGATGAAGAGGTATATGTGCACCAACCCCCTGGGTTTGAAAATTCCAAACACCCAGAATATGTTTTCAAACTAAAGAAGTCACTTTATGGTCTAAAACAAGCTCCCAGAGCGTGGTATGAAAGACTAAGTAACTTCCTGTTAGAAAAGGAATTCACCAGAGGGAAAGTGGACACAACCTTGTCCTGTAAGACATTTAAGAATGACATTTTAGTTTGTCAGATTTATGTAGATGATATCATTTTTGGATCCACTAAACCCTCTTTGGGAAGAGAATTTGCTAAGTGTATGCAGACAAAGTTTGAGATGAGCTTAATGGGGAAACTTTAATTCTTTCTGGGCATTCAGATAAACCAAACTCCAGAAGGAACTTACATTCATCAGAGCAAATATGTCAGAGAACTTCTGAAGAAATTTGACCTCTCAGAATGTAAGCCCTCAAAGACTCCAATGCATCCCACATGCATTCTGGAAAAGGAAGAGGTAAGTAAAAAGGTATAACATAAAATCTACAGAGGTATGATTGGATCTCTCCTTTATCCGACGGCTTCAAGGCATGATATTTTATTCAATGTTTTCTTATGTGCTAGATTCTAATAAGATCCTAGAGAATCTCACTTAACAATAATTAAGCAAATTTTCAAGTATCTGAAAGGTACTACTAATCTGGGTTTGTTTTATAGAAAATCCAATGAATACAACTTAGTAGGATACTATGATGCTGACTTTGTTGGAGACAGAGTAGAGCGTAAAAGCACTTCTGGAAGCTGCCAATTTCTAGGAGACAACCTGATCTCATGGACCAGCAAGAGATAGTCCACAATAGCATTGTCAATAGAAGAAGCTGAGTACATAGTAGCTGCTAGATGTAGCACTCAAATGCTCTAGATGAAAAGTCAACTTGAAGACTTCAACATATTTGAGAGTAACATTCCTATCTTCTGTCATAACACTTCTGCCATATGTCTATCCAAAAATCCCATTTTGCATTCTAGGGCTAAGCATATAGAAATAAAACATCACTTTATTAGGGATTATATTCAGAAAGGAATTCTTACTTTAAAATTTATTGACACAGACCATCAATGGGATGATTTGTTTACAAAACCCCTTTCTGAAGATAGATTCAATTTCATTCTGAAACATGTCCAGAATAAAATGTTTTATTTGCATATTCTAACCCTCAAAATTTCATTATTTTCTGTGAACATCTGATCAACTTATCTTCAGAAGTTAGGAGTACAGTTGCATCAAAATCTATCTATGAAGATCTAAACTCTTCATTTCAAGGATAGAGGCATGCAGTTCACACCATCAAACATCTGTCATCCTCTCACAAGCTACCTTCTGAGGCTGAACATGCATTCAAATTCTGAAGGGTCCAAGGCTTTGATTTGATGCATTGAGACATCTCTCATTGGTATCTGTTCAATATCTCTCTAAATCCCCCAATTTCAGGTTTCATTAATTCAATATAATCATTACTTATTTTCTATTTATTACTGATTATGTTTTCTAAAGAACTTATATAAACTCAATTTACTATTTCATTCATTCACTTTTTACCACCTTCAATATTCTCTCTTGTTCTATTTTTTTTCAAAAACCCCTTCTATCAATTTTCTTCAAAGAATCCATATGAACAGTGGCATCACCATCAAGTCTCAAGAATCTTAACAGTGCTCTTGGTTCTTCATCTACTGAACAATATGAGGAGTCCATTAGAACACTACTCACTCTGATCGACAACCTTGAAGTTCTCTTTGAATTGATCGTCGATTTTGAAAGTTTACAAGAAAATGGGTTTAATCTATATGAAGATGTAATTGCACAGGGATGGAACAGATACTTTGATCATCTATTGGGTCAAAGTTTTCCCATTCTTGTTAAAGAGTTTTGGATTCATGCTACTTCATCCAACCACCAGGTCACATCATATGTTATGGGGAAGAAGATAGTGATTACAGAAGATTTGATTAGGAAACTCATTGGGTACAATGGCGATAGAGTTAGATGCATTGATATGGATGATAAGTGTTCTGACCTAAAATCCATTTTTAGGGTCATCTTCACTTCTGGATAGCCATCCAGCAAGATCAGAGACTTGAAAGATCATTACATAATCTGGGCTAGAATAATTCTGGGATGTATCAATCACAGGAAGCCTACAAGCTCTCCTGATTACATCAACATTGATCAGCAGTTTCTGATATACTTCATTGTAAAGAAGACCAAAATAAATCCTCCACATTTGCTCTTCAACCATCTCAGAACAAGTGTGAAAGAGACAAGAGAAGAAGAAAGAACTAAGAGGGACTGGATTCTTCTAGGAAGATTGATTTCAGATATTCTAACAGAAAACAGGCTGATAGAACATCAGACAGAGGTTCAAGAAATCAGTACTCTTGAAGCAACTGTTGGGAAACCTTTGAATGCCAAGAATCTGAAGAAAATGAAGATTATTGAAAACATTAAGAAGGAACCAACAATTGCTTCTCATGAGGTCATCACTTCTAGGAGAATCCCTCTGAAGGATTTTCCACTATTCTCTGAGATAGATGCCTCTCTAGAGATTATAGTCAGATACCTTGAAGCTTGCAAGGCTGATGGGACTATACCAGAAATCAACATCCAAGATCTGCACAAGCCAGCTCCAGAGGTAGTGCTAAAGAAATCTAGAACTAGGAAGGCATCAGGAGAAGGATCCTCTCAGAGGACACCTAAAGCTGCAAAAAAGAAAGGTAACACATTGTTTATTTCTGTTGTAGAATCAATAGCTATTCCAACATCTGAAACCATTCCCCGTCAACCAACAGAAAATCCTTCACCCCAAACATTTGAGGATTTTGACATAGAGTTTGACCCATCTGTAACTCTTGGAAATTTCTTAAATGAACCTCACTCCCCCAATCCAAATCCATAACAACATCAACCAGAAATTGCAAGAGTTCTCTCTGATATTGAACTGTTTGATCAAGACTTTTCCTCACCACTCCCAGAAAATCCAAACACTCAACCTCAATAACCAGAAAATCCACAAACACACTCTCCTCAACCAGAACATCAAAACCTCAACTCACCCCAACCAGTAAATGAAAACCCTCTCACTCCTTAATATGAAAATCCATCTTCTGAAATACCTGAACCAAAAATTCAACACGCAACCGCAGACCAATCAGAAGACTCCCTTATAGACTCTGATACCACTACCCCAATTCCTGGAATAACAGAACCCCTTATGGTTCGTTTACCTCTCTCCATTCATGATATTCCAGAAATACCTTCACCATATGAATCCACACCACCAAACACCCCTCACTCACCATTCTTGATTTCTGATTCTTCCACTCCCTCACCTATCAACCGTCCAGCTGACCACCTCAGAACTGTCATTGATCTAGAAGCGCTGGACCATCTAGCTTCCACCTCACACAAAATTGCCATCCCCAAACCTAAACCAACCTTAACCAAATCAGATATTGGTAAAAATTTGTTTATTTTTGAAACAGAAATACATGAATGGGTTACTTCTTTGAAGCAAGCAAGTCAAGAGAATTTTAATCCTGGTGCTTCTGAACGGTTTGTCTTGATTTCTTTCCCGCAGACATCTTCTCTGGTTCAGATAAGTCGCTCGTAGATTTATTCTGATTATTCTCCAGACCACTGCTGGTTTAGTTTAAATCTCTCAACGGTTTATCCTAATTTCTTTCTTGCAGACATCTTATCTGGTTTAGATAAGTCGCTCCAAGATTTATTCTGATTCTTCTCTAGACCACTGCTGGTTCAGTTTAAATCTCTCAAAGGTTTATCCTGATTCTTTCCCGCAGACATCTTCTCTAGTTCAGATAAGTCGTTCCAAGATTTATTCTGATTCTTCTCCAGACCACTGCTGGTTCAATTTAAATCTCCCAACGGTTTATCTTGATTCTTTCTCGCAGATATATTTCCCTGGTTCAGATAAATCGTTCCAAGATTTATTCTGATTCTTCTCCAGACCTCTACTGGTTCAGTTTAAATCTCTCAACGGTTTATCCTGATTCTTTCTGGTAGACATTTCTTCTGGTTCAGATAAGTCACTACAAGATTTATTCTGATTCTTCTGCAGACCACTGCTGGTTCAGTTTAAATCTATCAATGGTTTATCCTGATTTCTTTCCCGCAGACATCTTCTCTGGTTCAGATAAGTCGCTCCAAGATTTATACTGATTCTTCTCCAAACCACTGTTGGTTCAGTGTAAATCTCTCAATGATTTATCCTGATTATTTCCCGCAGACATCTTCTCTGGTTTAGATAAGCCGCTCTAAGATTTATTCTGATTCTTCTCCAAACCACTGCTGGTTCAGTTTAAATCTCTCAACAGTTTATCCTGATTCTTTCCCGCAGACATCTTCTCTGGTTCAGATAAGTCGTTCCAAGATTTATTCTGATTCTTCTCCAGACCACTGCTGGTTCAGTTTAAATCTCTCAATGGTTTATCCTGATTCTTTCCCGCAGACAACTTCTCTTGTTCAGATAAGTTGTTCCAATATTTATTCTGATTCTTCTCCAGACCACTGCTGGTTCAGTTTAAATCTCCCAATGGCTTATCCTAATTCTTTCCCGCAGAAATCTTTCCCTGGTTCAAATAAGTCATTCCAAGATTTATTTTGATTCTTCTCCAGACCTCTACTGTTTCAGTTTAAATCTCTCAACGGTTTATCCTGATTCTTTCTGGTAGACATTTCTTCTGGTTCAGATAAATCACTCCATGATTTTTTCTGATTCTTTTCCAGTTGAAGTCAAGTTTAGACTTAGTCTAATTTCCATCAATAATATCCTTCAGATGGCATCTTTTAAGCCCATTCCATACACAATCAACCATGACATCATCAAGTGCAAATTTCTGGGCACTCTAGTGTTCAATCATCTTCCTCCTTCAAGTCACGAATGACAGATTCGCCAATCTAATTCTTCAAGCGTAAGAAGATTGAACAAGGGCAGCTATTGTACCCCAAAATTTGCTCTCTCATTTCTTAAAGGATCATCCTGGACCCTCAAATTTTCCATGAAAGTAATTCACAAGGGAAATATGGTCATTTGCATACTGAAAAGTCAAACTTTGACTTTTGGATCAAAGTTAACTTTCAAGAGTCATATTTCATCAAGACATGTTGACATATGAAGTTTGTTTCATCAAGAAATTCAAGAGTCAAAATTACTTTGGAAAAGTCAAAATTCTAAATACTTAGAAGTTTTCTAAGTGTTTAAGAAATATGACAAGCTCATAACTTCTGGGCCAGTTTTCACGTAGGTTCAGTCAGAAGTTGCAAGAGTAACTCAAAGAGGGCTTACAAAGCATGTCATAAGCTTTCTGGAAAGTCTGAGAACTCGATCAGAACATGCTAGAGCAAAAAGATTCAAGGATCAGAAGTTGGATGTTTGTTCTAAGTTGCACTGATGCTGAACTTCTGACCAAAATTAAGCTAGGATGTATAATCTCACGTTGCAGGATTTCTGGTTTGATAACTCTCATCATCATTTAATACTCACAACCAATTTTGAGTTTTTATCAAAAGAATTTCCCCACGTGTGGCATGGAAGTATATTACTGTCCTTGAAAAAGCAAACTTTTGCACAAGAGTACGCTAGGCCCATGCTTTGCTTTTGCTTTTGAGGGTACTTTTCCTTAATTCATGCTTACAAATCTAGCTTAGGAACGAATAAAAGCTACTAACCACCATACTTGTTTAACTTGCTTCAAGAACAAGCCAACATGCTAGCATGATGGTAATACTTTTGACTTCTCCAAGCTACAAAATTCTTCCCTATAAATTGAACTTCATTTGAAACTGTGAAAGGGGCCGGTCGATAAAAACTAAAAAGAAAAAGCTTTGAAACCTTGCTAAAAAATTCCAAGAATCTGAAACTGCAAACACAAATACAAAACTTGCTAGTTTTGATTCTTGCATTCAAAATCCAACTTCCCTCAAGTGTTTCTTGACTAAATCATTCATACAGCTTCTAAATTTTCCCGCCATTCGTAAGCCAAGTTAAAGGTTGTTCTAGTCTGTTGAGCACGCGAGGAAGCTAATCAGAACATTATAAGCAGTCAGAACTTGGCTCCAGTTCACAGGACTTTCTCCAGTTGCAAGGTAAGCTTCTGCTAACTCTCATCATATTACTTAGGCATTGTTAGACTTTCATGTTCAAAAATACAATGTAGACATCTTGACTCTGATGCTGTACATATTCATAGATTCCATGTATTTTTTGCCTAAGTAGAGAGAATTTCGGTTCAGAACTTCTTGAGGAAATTAGGATTCAGAATTAGGATTAGCAAAGTTCATGCTTGCTTCTGATTTACATTGCTGATATTTTATTTTTCTGAAGCCATGATGAAACCTGCCATAATTGCTATATTTTCATTTTCTGTTTTGTTGAGAAATGACTAAGTTACAGATGTTTTGATTAGCATGGAGAAATAAATGGAGTTCATCATCATGGTTTACTTTGTGATACATATTTATGCTTTTACTTCTAATACCGGATGTACAGCCACCCTAGTGGTAGAAAGCGTGCGCATAAGACATTAGTGCTAAGGGCCATGGGTTATAGCCCCAGAAGCATTTTTTTAGGTTTATTTAGTGACATTTTTACCAATTCATTTGTCAGATAATATTCCTAAATCAGAACTTTTAGACAATCTTACCCAACAACATTATCACCTCACTCTCTCAAATAGCCAGAACTTCTGATTTGCCAATGACATTAGAACTTCTAGGTTCCCAGCTACACTATAGCTTCTGAACCCCTTCAACAATCAAAACTTCTAGGTTTTCCTTTATTCTCAGCAACCTCAGAACTTGGTGTACCCAGGTATGATACGGTGGCAGAACCGACTGTTAATACTGGTTTGCGTTTTGCGTTTTTGTTTGCAAAATGTCGCAGTAAGCAAGAGTCGCCATCGACTTTTATTTCATCCAATCAGAAAAAGGAAAAAGAACAGAAAAAAACCTTTTTCGAGAATATTTCTGAGTACGGGGGGTAGATTATAGAAAGGGAGGGTGTTAACACCCTTTCTATCCATGGTTTTCTATGGGCTCTTAGGTACTTGCTCATTTTTAAAATTGCTTGTGTGTGCTTGTTTTGAAAAAGTTTACTTCATGATAACCCTTGTATCAGTCCTCAAGGATGTGACGAAGTTGTTTTGAAAATAGTTTTGAAAAGTGTTGGTGTGAAAAGTTTATTTATTTTGAGCAAGTAATTAAAAGTTAATCTACCTACTCGAAAAAGTATGTTCGTTTTCCTTTTAGACAATGCTATCCCATTATTGAGAAATAGGTAGCATCGTTACTGGAGTTTTAAGGGACGTTCGAAGGGACAGATACAATCACAAAAGCAATGTTATGAGGTGTTAGTAATCATCCTAAAGCCTTAAAGATTTGTTTCTGAGGCAACATCCGAATGGGTCATTTGAGATCTTTCAGGGCTAGAGGACGACCACTAACAAACCCTATACTTCATGACTGCTTAACCGAAGGCAACCGAAGTGGAGTAAACCCTAGGAGTGAGCATGTGCGAGTGAGCTTTTATTTCAGTTAATTTTTCTTTGCACATTTAGGTTGTCTACTATTTTAATTTTCAAATATTCTTGCCATACAATCCTGTTAACATGCATCTAACAGTTAATAATTGCAGAAATTTAAAGTGCGGAAATAGAAAACCTAACTATTACATGGCTTTCGAAGATACTGATTTATTTAACTGAAAATAAAATTCATAAATTAAAGAAACCTAATTAAAATCTATTACAACCTCGAAACAGTTACATAAATAATACAGCTAAATAGAAAATCTAGTACCTTTTTTGAAAATCCTACTCTTACTGGGAGAATTGCCCACTGGCAGATGTTGCTATCTGAATATGACATCGAATATCACACTCAAAAAGCTATTAAAAGAAGCATGTTGGCAGATTATCTTGCTCACCAACCAGTTGATGATTATCAGTCTGTGAAGTATGATTTCCCCGATGAGGATGAGATGTTTCTGAGAGTGAAAGATTGTGATGAACCATTGCCTGAGGAAGGTTCTGTTCCTGAATCTCCCTGGGGCATGATATTTAATGAATTGTGAATGCTTATGGTAAAGGAATTCGTGCTGTGATTGTCACTCCACATGGATCACACATTCCTTTTACTGCAAGGTTTACATTTGATTATACTAATGATATGGCAGAATATGAGGCTTGCATCACGGGTCTCGAGGAAGCTATGGATCTCAAAATTAAAATTCTATATGCATATGGTGATTCAGCTTTGGTAATAAATCAGATTAAATGAGAGTGGGATACTCACCACCCCGACTTGATACCTTATAAAGATTATGCTAGAAGATTGTTACCCTTCTTTAATAAAGTTGAATTCCATCACATCCCCAGAGACAAAAATCAAATGGCGGATGCTCTGGCAACTCTGGCTTCTATGTATCAAGTTAATACTTGGAATGATATACCTCGAATTATAGTTCGGTGAATGGATAGGACCGCTCATGTGTTTACAACAGAGGAGGTAGAAGATGAGAAACCTTGGTATTATGATATCAAACATTTTTTCCAGACCCAGGAATACTCGATTGGTGCATCGAATAAAGATAGAAAGACATTGAGAAGATTGGCTGGAAGCTTCTTCCTCAGTGAAAATGTGTTTTAAAAGAGAAATTATGACATGGTCTTGCTCAGATGCGTGGATAGACACGAAGAAGACATGTTGATGCATGAGATTCATGAAGGTTTATTTGGCACTCATGCCAATGGACATCTGATGGCTAAAAAGATGCTAAGGGAAGGTTACTATTGGCTGACAATGAAATCTGACTATTACAAATTTGTAAAGAAGTGCCATAAATGCCAGATTTATGCGGACAAGATTCATGTGCCTCCAACACTTCTCAATATTATTTATTCCCCGTGGCCTTTCTCTATGTGGGGTATTAACATGATTGGGATGATAGAACCCAAAGCTTCAAATGGACACCGTTTTATCTTGGTAGCAATTGATTACTTAACCAAATGGGTGGAAGCTGCTTCATATGCTAATGTTACTAAGCAGGTGGTTGTGCGCTTCATTAAGAATAATCTTATATGTCAGTATGGTGTGCCGAGCAGAATTATCACCGATAATGGCTCAAATCTGAACAACAAGATGATGTCGGAACTTTGTGAAGAATTCAAGATTGTTTATCACAACTCATCTAAGTACAGGCCAAAGATGAATGGGGCTGTTGAAGCTACTAATAAGAATATCAAGAAGATCATCTAGAAGATGGTTGTTACTTATAATCATTGGCATGAAATGATCCCTTTTGCTTTACATGGATATCGGACATCCGTCTGCACTTCAACAGGAGCAACCTTGTTCTCCCTTGTGTATGGAATGGAAGTTGTGCTCCCAATCGAGGTTGAGATTCCCTCTTTGCACGTGATAATGGAAACCAAGTTGTCAGAGGCTGAATGGGTCCAAAACAAGTTTGACCAATTGAATTTGATCCAAGAGAAGAGAATTACGGATTTGTGTCATGGGCAGTTATATCAGAAGAAAATGAAGAAAGCTTTTGATAAGAAGGCCAAGCCTAGTGAATTCAGAGAAGGCGACCTCGTGCTCAGGAAGATCATGTCTTTTAACGCTGATTCTAGGGGCAAGTGGACTCCCAATTTTGAAGGCCCATATGTTGTCAAGAAAGCCTTCTCTGCCGGTGCATTAATTCTTGAAACTATGGATGGCGAGGATTTCCCACGTCCCATGAATGATGATGCAGTCAAGAAATACTTCGCCTAAAGAAATAAAAGAACAGCTCGCTAATTTGAAAACCCGAAAGGGTGGATTAGGCAAAAAGGAGCATATCGGTAGGCCAAAAACCCGAAAGGATGGTCTAGGAAAAAATTAGAGACATAAACAGATTAAAATTTCCTGCTAAGTTGAAAACCCGCAAGGGCAACTTAGACAAAAGTTAGGGATTTTCTTGGAAAGTAATTGCATCAGACAAGACTTGATCATTGAAGCAACAATCTTCTTGGATCCCCATCATACTTCAACAGAAGCTGCTGCTTAGAATTTCAAAGTTGTTAGAGGGAATAATGGTCATTGTATCTCAATGTATCTTTTCCATTATATATTACCATTTTCCGAACTTTGTAATCATCCGTGGAGTCTTTCCATTCGTAGACTACCATTCTATCAATAAAATTTGAGCTTTTACCCAATTCTTTGTATTTCTTATTTTTATTCATCTTACAAAGACTCCATTTATTATTGATAATAATTTTCAAAGTAAAGGGATTAAATAACAAAATTGTTTTTCAAAAAGAATTTACAACTTACTTTTACTTTAGATTTTGTGATTGAAGAGGAAAACAAAAGTGGTGATCCCAAGAATGGACGAACTCCAGTAGTTTTGAGAAGCTTTATTATCCCCAGGAAGGTTTTCTCAAGTTGTTTTCACTGGTATGCGCGTGATTATTGTATATTGAAGACGATACCAATTGGCGTAAGGTGTAGTATCGGATTTGTGATCCCAGTGTCCCCAGTCAAGTGTTGGTTTATTTTTTGATTTTTGGGTTTGCTTGGTCTGAGTCCTCTCTCCCATATTCCCCAGCAAAGTCTTCCCTCATACGATGAAAGGTCTTGTTCCCTTGGTATGTTGAGATGGAACTATTTGCAAAATGTTACTCTTTTTGGCAGTGTTGGCATTATTGTTGGTATTTATTTCCGAGGTAACTGGATCAGGGAAATATATTTTTCTAAGAAGTGTTGAGACAATTGTCAACTTTTGGGTTTTCACCTACCCAGTGTGGGGTTTGATTTAAAATCCACAAGAGTTTGACCTCTTTCTATATGTTGACTTCTTGATTCCCCGGGAAAGCTATCACAGGGCATATTTTGTTGGGATAAGTTTGCATGATATGAAGACTCACTCTGAAATTTCCCAGTGAAGACCTCACTTATTTGATAGAATTATTTTCTCCCTGTGCATAATGAGATTTGATTCATTTACGAAGCATCCCCCTTTCAGCTGTGATTGCCCGATAATCAGGCAAGGGCGTTGATTCTTTTAAGAAGTGTTGAATTGATTATCATTTTTTTGGGTTTTCACTCGTCAAGTGTTGGGTTTGATTTAAAATCCCCATAAGATTGATTTATTGCTATAGTGTTTGACTTCTTAACTCTCCAAGTTGTTGTCCCCATGAGGTTTCATACTTTTTCCCCAGAGTTGTTGCAATGCTTAATCTCAATATTAAAGAACGTATCTTTGTTTTCCCCAATGGAGAACATATTTTGGTTTTTTCCCTTCAACGGAGTGTTGGCCTCCCCAATGAAGTCAACACGAAGTCCCCAGTTGATATATCGTATGATGAGGCACTATCTCCCCTAGTGAAGTCTGTATGATATTTCTCCATTAAAGCCAGTTCGAAATCCTTATTTGATGTTTTGCCGATATGGTTTTCATCTGCCTTGTTTGAAATCAGTATTGCAATCCCCAGTAGAAGTGCGGACCGTGAAAGCATTTGTTTTCCCATTGAAGTCTGAGTGTTATTCCCCTGTGAAGCTTGGAGATGGATGTTGTATCCATGTATCTGTACTATTTTTCCGCTATGTTTTGATCACTTCCAGATTATGTTCCTCCAATGTGAAGTTATGTTGCGAAATAGGATTTTGCTTCCTCAGTTGGTGTTTATTTTTTCTTATGGAATGTTCATCTTGGATGTGATTTAGCCGAGTGTTATTTGTGCCCAAGTTGGTTTTTCCTGGTTACTCCCAGTGTTATATGTCTGTTTTGTCAGCATATACATGATAACACTCATACATTCATACATACATCATGCATATTTAAATTTAGCAAATCATTATTCATTAACATTTGATAATATTTTGTTGGCATATTACCCGGTTTTGCAGAGTTGTGTTGTCCTCTCTCCAATAGAGTGTTGACCTTAAGCAGAAAGTTTATATTCTTTCAATTTCCCCACTAAGTTATCCCTCGTGGAAGATTTTTGCTTTAGCTTTCTTGCACAGTTCTTTGTCTGGATAGATTGGGTTTCACTCTTGAGTTTATTTCTCAAAGGATGTATTTTGATTGATTGTTTCACTCCAGTTTATTTTTGGTTTGAATCTTTGATCCTCTGCAAGGTTATTTCTTATGATATATGCAGGCTTCGAGCCCTGGTTTGAGAATATGCATTTATTTTGCACAAGAAGGCTTTATCTTCTCAGCAGGAATATATATGCATTTCCTTAGGAAGTCATATTTCTTTCCCCAGGAAGCCATAATGTTCTCCCCAAAGAGTTATTTTTACAATCCTCCATGACAGTAAGTAGCATGTCTCTTTATTTGAGCAACTTGTACTTCCCTGTAAAAGTCGACGTTACTTTTTTGCTATCTTCTCTATGAGTGGATAGTTTGCAGTTCATTGTCAAATTACTCCAGTGGATGGCAAGCGTTTCAATATCACAGAGACATTTCATTGTGAAATATTTGCAAGTGGTAGTCTCTTTATTTGAGACAACTTATATATTACCCTTTCTAGGCGGAATGCCTTGGTTAAAGAAGAAGTTGGGACCCGTTCTAGGTGAAACGCCAAATTTTTTGGAAAAACATGGTATCTTTTTTCTACCCTCAGTGAATGTTGGTAGTTCATCGTCAGTGAACGGCAGTTGTATGATATTTTATTCTCTGTACCTTCAATGAAAGTTTGTAGACCACCATCAGTGAAAGTTGGTGATTGTTATCTTTTTGCTACCATCAGTGAACATTGGTTGTTCATCGTCAGTGAACGGTGATGTTATGATATATTTCCCTTTCTACCTTCAGTGAAAGTTGGTAGACCACCATCAGTGAATGTTGGTGTTTGTTATCTTTTTGCTACCCTCAGTGAATGTTGGTAGTTCATCGTCAGTGAACAGCGATGTTATGATATATTTCCCTTTCTACCTTAAGTGAAAGATGGTAGATCACCATTAGTGAAAGTTGGTGTTTATTATCTTTTTGCAACCCTCCGTGAATGTTGGTAGTTCATCGTCAGTGAACGGCGGTGCTATGATATTCTTCTCTCTACGTTCAGTGAAATTTGGTAGACCACCATCAGTGAAAGTTGGTGATTGTTATCTTTTTTCTACCATCAGTGAATGGTGGTAGTTCATCGTCAGTGAACGGAGGTGCTATGATATTTTCTTCTCTCTCTACCTTCAATGAAAGTTGGTAGACCACCATCAATGAAAGTTGGTGATTGTTATCTTTTTGCTACCATCAGTGAATGTTGGTAGTTCATCATCAGTGAACAACGATGTTATGATATATTTCCCTTTCTATCTTCAGCAAAAGTTGGTAGATCACCATCAGTGAAAGTTGGTGTTTGTTATCTTTTTGCTACCCTCAGTGAACATTGGTCGTTCATCGTCAGTGAACGGCGGTGCTATGATATATTTTATCTTACTACCTTCAGTGAACGTTGGTAGTTCACCGTCATTGAACGGAGATGCTATGATATATCTTTTTCCTCTACCTTCAGTGAACGTTTGTAGCTTACCGTTAGTAAACGTCAGTGTTGTTATTATTTTCTCTTCCTACCTTCAATGAACGTTGGTAGTCTCGCCTTCAGTAAAAGTCGTTGTGCATTTTGGCCTTTTACCATCCTCTATGAGTCGAATATTTTGTTCACCAGTGATTTATTTTCCTGGCCGGGCTTCTCTTTTTATCCTTATTTCCTTTGCTACATCCCCAGTGGTGTTTTGCATCCTTTTGAAGTTGTTCATATGCATTCATAAGCATTGCATGGCATCTTAGGGCCAAAAATAGGTTTTGTTTTATATTTAAGTATCTTCGATCACGTCGACACGAATATTTTTAACCTTCATATCTTCAGATAGAAGAAACTTAAATAAGGGCAACTTTTGTACCCCAATTTTTGCCCCTAAGATCCTTTCATCATACCATATTGATTCAATCAAAACAAGATCACATTAGGGATTTTGGTTCTCCTCCCTATATCTAGCTTTTCTCTTTGAGGTATCACCAAGCACGTTGACTTGTTTTTCTTTTGTGATCATGCATGTTTTGTTTTGATTCACCTTTTAATTAATAAAATTCAATGTTGTTTTGTCTTACTTGTTAATAATGTAGGTAAAGGCAATGTGGCTTAGCAAGTTGATCCATGGGTTCATGAGTTTATTTCCATGCCCTAGTCAATAAGGATTGAGAAGTTCAAACCTCATCATTGAAGTTATGTTGGAAGAAATGTAAAGGTTTATGTTGGTTCACCACCTTTCAAAGTTATCAAGATTAATTCAAAAGTATAAGGGGTTGATTGAAGAAGTTGTCATGTTTGGACAAGGCTTTATTCCCATTGGTCACAAGTGCATATTTCTCTCAATTCTCAAGATATGGAAGTAATGTTGGTCTCTATGAGTCCTCATTATCATCCTTAACAACTTTTATTTACAAAGCAAAAGTGTTGGTACAAGAAGGTTGTTCAAAATTGTCAAAGTTCCTCAAAGCATTTTCTTGATTTATGAGCTAGGGTTTTGAACTTCAAAGAAGTATATCTTGCTCATATTTTGGTATTTTTGAATGATTCCAAATACATCCTTCTATTCAAAAGGTTATTAATAAATTACTTCAAAAGTTTCAAGGAGTTTTCATGTGGAAGAAGTTTGATGATGAAGAAAGATTACAAGTCCTCCAGATGAACCCCCAATTTTCAATGCGTGACTTCAAATGATCATAACTTGGTCAATTTTTATCACCTTGAGCATAATCTTTTTACACAATTATATTGAGGATATGAAATTTATTCCTTATTTTATGTGAAAAGTGATTAAATGGATGGAAGATTCCCTAAGGATACAAAAGATTATATGTCATTTCATGATTTTTTTTCCAACTTCAACAATTCATAACTCTCTCAATTTTTGGATGTTTTGAATGGTTCAAGTTTCAAAATGTCATCCAAGAGGTATATTTCATGCCCTCTTTTTTAGTCAAGATTAAATTCAAAGAGGAAGGCCATGTTTGGATGCAAAATATTATAGGTCACTTTTGAAGAAAAACTTGAAATATTTCTAAGTATGGAAAGTCGACTTCTTTTTCCCAACTTTGACTCATTGCAACTTTCAGCTCAAACATCCATTTGATTCTATTATTTTTCCATTGCAAACTTGTAATCTCATATTTTTAAAGCATTAAGAATCATGCCCTAAGATCCCTTGAGTTGAGAATGCCATTGTTTTGTAATTGGTAACTTGAAATTGAAGTTTCTTCATAATCAAAATTTGAAATTCATGTTTTGGCTTCTAAACAACAATTTAGAAGGCGTTTGTGATCTAAACATGTTTAACCAAGTTGCCAAAGTGGATTAGAGCCTTAAAACGCAAGGATTGGATGCGTTTTGATGCAAAACAGATCACACCTTACCCGTGTATCAGGTTCACACGATTTCCCTCCAAACTTCATCATTTCACACGCTTGAACATTCCATTTGATTCCCTATAAATAAAGGGTCATCCCTCATTTATTTCCTCATGCTTGAATAGCCAGAATCACCTTGGCAAACTTGCTCCATAACTAAATTTTCTGTAATTTCGAAATCAGTGTTCAAGCCTTTTTCAATCCAATTTTTCTATCAATTCACCTTCCTTGATCTTCCCTAAAGGTAACCATACAATTGCCTTCAAGAATTGTGCCCTATATTGATCCATAGAAGTCCAGTTTCAGAGCTCTGCAACTCAACTTCAATAGGTAGAACTCTCCATCAATTCTTTAAAACATTGATATCATTGTGAAGCTCTCATTACCTTGGTTGTAGTTGCAACACTTGCTTTTATCTGTAAACACGTTTTGATCATGAAATTTCAAATCCCTTTTCAAAACTATCCTTCCAAATTGCTTAAAGAGACGAAACGAATGACATAGGTCTAAGCTTCTAATTTTACAATTTGAGAGACCTGCAATTCACGTTGACTGGAGGTTGAAGATGACCAACGTGTCACCTTCCAACCAATGATGGCTTGCCACTTGTTTTTTTTTTGAAATTTGATTTTACATTTGATTCAGTGCATTATTCACTAATGACCATGATATGCAAAACACATCAGATCCCTTGGATTTGATTACTAACGCGTTTTGACTCTCATCCAATGGTCCACATATATTTGAATTTATTTTTTATTTTTGAGTTTTATATTCAATTGTTTTAAATTTAAAAAAATCATAGAAAATTCATTTTTAGTCCAAAAAATCTGAAAAAATTATAAAAAATATTTGATTTTTCTTTTTCTGATTTTTATTTTTTCACAATTTTATTTTATGTTTTGATATTTTTTATAAATTTTCACTTTATTTGAATTATTTTAAATGTTTAAAAATTCTTTTATGCATTTTTAAATTCTGAAAAAAATATGGAATGATCCAATGATATTGTAACAAATATTGGTGACCTCACTTATTTTTTATTTCTGACTTTGCTATTTTTTTTAAATCATTTTTGGTTTATTTTACTCATTTCTATTAATTACAAAAATAGTTTCTGACTTTAAAAAATTACCAAAAATTTTATAAATTTTTTAATTCATTTCTGATTTTTCTATGGTCTTACTTTTTATTTCTTGATTAATTTGAATATAATTGATATTTTTCTCTTTCATTTCTATTTTAAAACATTTTAAAAACCTTTTTTAATGTATATATTAAATGCAATATTATTTTGTGATTTTTTTCTGGCTGATCTTGGGTTGAATTTTTCATCATGGACTTTATTAACATCATTGGATCCATGGTGTTAAGTCCAACTCCACAAAAATGGATGAATGATTTTAATAATAGTTTGATTAAAATTTAATTCAAAAGGGGTTTGTATATTCTTTTCCACCCTCTTCATCTCATCCCTTTCTTATTGCACTAAGTGTTATTGGAGCATGATCTCTATATCATGTCTCAAAACAAATGGTGCATAGATTGCTATTAACCGGCCTCAAAATAGGTGCAACTTCTACATAAGTCCACTTACGATTGCTTAACATAGTGCTAAATTTTGTCCTGATTCGAATAAATGATCATTCGTGGCCCAAACCTATGTTTCCAAGCCCAAGTATGTTGATTTGATCTCTTTAATCCAATAACCTTGAGATTAATTGTGTGGAGGCTTTGGTTCTACCAATCCTCTAATGGGTCTATAATACTTTTGGTTAACGCGGATTACTTAAACATCATTGATCATTAAATGGTACTTTTGAGTATTCCAAATGGATGATATACTTGACAAAAAGAAAATGCAACTTGTTGTATGGAGGATTTGGTTCTACCAATCCTCTAATGAGTTCCAAATGCATGTTTCAAGATGGTCATCCAACTAACCACTAATTATTAAATTGTTTTTTATTTTATGTTTTTATTTTTATTTTTATGCTTTATGTATCATTTACTTTAAGCATTACATTTCATGCCATTTTTATTTTTGCTTACTTGAGCATTTATATACTTGTTATTTTCATATTTGCTCACTTGAGTTTTTTTTAAGACACTTAATAATCAACATGTACCCATAAAGAACTTTAATGATACTTGGACTATTTGGTTACTATCCTTGGCATTATGGAGTATTGGACTTCTTGGACTTAGGATTAGAAACCTTGGCCTATGTTGGAGACCTTGTGACCTTAATTGATATTTTTTCTGGAGTTCTTGAGGTTTACCTCAAGACATTGGGTTGTTTTTTTGTTTTGTTTGCAGGTTATTGTGATTACATACTTTGTTTGTAATCTGGAATTCACCCGCATACAACCGTTACTCTGCCCAATTTTTGTGAAGACTTAATACACTTGAAGTTTAGTTCTCTCAAGAGATCTAGTATCTTTTCTTGTTTGGTTTCAATCCAAAGAATGAGAATTCTATCTTGACTCATAATGTCATGTATTGGCTTCTTGTTGGTTAGATGGTTCTTATCCCTAGCTTTTACCTTATGCTTTAGGATAGTCTCTTCTTCTCCTCCCATCTTCTTTAATTTCAAAAAATTTCTTCCTCCTTTTGAAAACTCTTCTTGTTTTTTTTAAAACTTAAACCACTTTCATAATAAACTTGGACTTATGTCCATGCATTTTCAAAACATTTTCATAAATAAGCTTCAATCAACTTAATAATACCTTGACATTTTTTTGTGGGAAGACTAAAAGTCAATCAATCTCATTTCAAACCAATTTGCCACTTTGGCTTTTTATATTAAAACCTTTCTCAAAAGATTAGACTCTTGTCAATCCTTGTAGTGATGCAAATAACTATACTTCTACAATATGTAGTGAAGAGAGATATTTTCCACTTGGGTGTTGAGTGAGGCATTGTTGATTTTAAAATCCAAGCCATATCCTTCACTTTGAGATGATGTAAATTCTCCTTTCTCATGATTGTGGGTAGTAAGTATGTTTTCCACACGGACAATGACAATGATGTCTTATCTCATAAAATTAACCAACACACTTGTGTTTTAAAATTTTTAAATGTGAACTACGTGTACCCTGATCCCTTATTGCATGAAAGGTGGTACGTAGGCACTAAAGGTTCACAACCGAGGCGGGTGCAAAAATCATAAAAAATATATTTCTTTTCTCACTTCCACCATCTATTTTACATACAACATTTTATAGCCAAAATATACAGATTTTGCAAAGAGGTTCCTGCGGAGTACCGTAGATGTTTAGGGTGCTAATACCTTCCCTTTTCATAACCAACCCCCTTACCTTGAATCTTTCTCCCTCTTTTTGGTTTATTCGCTCTTTTCTCATTCCTTTGGAAACCATAAAGCGCGGTAGTGATTTTTAGTTTGATCTGTATAAGTCTAGTCAATCCAATGGCTTAGTCTTAAACATTTCTACCGCTACGGTCGTCCACATCCAACTGAAAACGAGCAACCAGCTTGGCCCGAGTCTTTAGATCCTTAATATCCTATGGCTCATCTTCAACGGGCGTAACCTCGGAAGTCGAGACCACCACCTTTCCCTTAAGGTTCTTTCTCTCGAGCAAAAGAAATATGCGTTCCTCAGAGAGCTTCCCCGATTATTCCTTAGACAGCTTTAGGTCTTTGTCTTTCTCGACTAAGGCCTTCTCGCTCTCAGCCAGCTTGGCTCGGAGATTCTCCATTTTTTCCTCCTAAGATGAACTCCCCTCCATGTAATAAACCGCCATTTCTAAGATCTATATCAAAACTCTAGCATATTGCGCCAACATCGCCCTCTTCTATGGGCGACGCATCCCCTCGAGAAGGAGAGATTCGACCAAAAGAAGACGAAGAGTCGCGCCCTCAAAAAAAGACTTCTCAAGCCAGCAAGGAGGCAGATTGTACGTTCCTTTTCCTTTTTCCCCAATTAGGTCGACACTCCCCTCAGCTTGAAATCTCTTCTCTTTAGAAGAAATAACAACGGGAGAGAGAGCAACTGTGGCTTGAGTTGAGGACGAGTCGCCCGACCTCGAGGCAGAAGCTAGCCTCACACTAGTCTGCGCATCCTTCAGGGCCCTCCTCGCTCTGGCAGCAAGAGTTTTAGCCAAGCGCTCTTGAGCATGATTCATGCTTTCTACAAAACAAATGAAAAGAAACATAGTTAGTAAAACTAACGACGACCACTTACTACTATTAGAAACATATGTACCCAAGTATTTGACGGGATCCTCGCTTCCAAGGAGCTGCTTGACATTTATGATCCCCGACTCATATACGGGTTCCCAATTTTTATCAAACACGGGCCTACCTCCCCGACTAACTCACTGGATCCGAGGGATTCAAGCCACGAACGCGTTCACGGTGGCAAAGCTCTCTAGATCCTAATTGCCGAGCTCCCCCTCTCTCCAAATGTAGGAGCCCAATTCTCTATCGAAGTGCTTCCTCGTCCATTGCAACAGGAACTTATAAATTGTCTTCACAGTAGGCTCCCCTAGCTCGTTTAGATGGGGAGTGTCGTCCTCGTTTACCGCTGGCATAATCCTAAAGACGTTCAACATCGCCTTGGTTGAGGAGGGCTGCACCAAGATGTATTTGTCCTTAAAGTGGCAGACATACTCTAAATAGGCTTTGAACAACTTCATATTGCCTTGATTCAAGGAAACCCATCCCAAGTTGTCGACCTTACTCCTCTGAAGGTGGAAACAGTAAAAAAATAATTGAATGATGGCTTCTATCTTAAGGTGGTCGCAAACTATTTCGAACACCCGCATGAATGTGATACCGTTCGGATGCAGTTGGGAGGGAGCACGCGCAAATGCCTAAAAATGGCCACCTCGAAGTCGTAGAAGGGGAGGCGAAGGCCCATCTCTCAAAAAACGATGTCGTACATTGGGATCCGCCTCCTATCATATTTCGAGCAAATTATGATCTCCTTCCCAGGAATGTATAACGACCATTCCTCCTGGGCCCCCTCCTCATGAGTGTATACGTTAGTGAAGACATCCTCCCCATGCTCGTAAAAATATGATGGCCAGTTCCAGGGGTCGCTCGCGATCAATCCTGAGGATCCTCCTCGTCCCCAGGAGGAAACAAGATGCCCTGGGCGGAGAAAGTCACCCCCACGTCAGGCTTTGCGCTTCCCCAAAAATTTCCAGGATGCGCGACAAGCTACTTGTCCTGTCCGAGGAACTCCCAGAATATTGTGTATATTTGCTCGAAATGTAGACCCTAGCATCGTCGGCCATAGCACTTGAAAAGTAGATGAAAAAGATGAGCTCGACATCAATGCCAGAACCATCCTTCCACCGCTAAAAAAGCGAAAAGGTGCTGGAAAACGAGGATCATATCCCCGACAAGAACCCTCACAGAGGCGTATCAACGGGCACGAGTTGCAGAAAGAGCCCTAAGACCTAATGAGGCATCTACAACGCACCAAGAGATCCCCGAGGAGACCTAACAACGGTTCCGGCAATTCTAAACTACAGAAACAACGTCTACCACCAACAGTCTCCAACAACATCCTCCTTAAATCCTAATGGCATGCCTCTCTAGAAAGTAAAAAGCGAAAATGAGAAAGCGAACGACAATGAAGGATCAGAAACTTACTAGTTAATAAAAGAAGAAAATATGGAAGTAAGCAGCTGCGAGAAAAGAAAGTCAACAAACACTGATGGCCGACTATTGAGCTAATACGAGAAGTTGAGAAATTATACGAAAAATACTAAACGCCTTGTTCCTCTCGTATTTATAGTTGAGACAATCTGTGAGAACACGCCACGCTTCTGGGGATCCCTAGGGTCGTCATTATTACACTCTAGCCCTAGGTCATCATTGTGCTGATTCGCTAGCACGCTTCCTAAAACACGCTACCTCTCCAAATTAAAAAAGTCTTAACGACCAACGTCTCGCCTCCCCGCAAGCAAGGCTTAACGGGAAATACTCATTTCCCCGTCATACATGCCCTGTTCCATGAGCAGATATTTAAGTCATCACTCTTGTGCCCAGAAGCAACGACTTGGGGGGCTACTATTCTAGACTGGCCCGACATTTAGAATGGGCCCAATCTAAGACACTTCCTTTGGTACGGCCCTCACGACTATGACCCGAATTGCCCGCTACCTGTCGGGTAATGTCAGTTGTTTTCCCTCTCGAACCAGCAGTGACCCAAGGTGATTGACGAGCATCCTCTCAGCCTGCCTGACATCAATGTTGTGCAGGCCACCAGGAATCGACCAGAGAGATGCCCGAACTAACCCCCTCCTCGGGACTAACGGCTAGTTACGAGCACATCTGCCCGGTTTGACCAAGTCCTGACAATTAGCTGATTTTACGCACCTGTATATCCATGCATGAAATCAGGAACCAATGGCTATGCGCCAGGGGAATTATATATACCCTCACACCTGTGAGAGCCAGGTATTGGATACTTACCATTCACCACATAATACTTTTCTTGTACCTCCTTGTTCCCACTCTTACTTGATCGTCGGAGTGCCTTGCAGATACAAGCCCCTTTTCATGTCAACTTCACAGCCCGACTATAGATCATCCTCCGACCACTTTTCAGGTTCTGATCAACCGGTAAGATCATATATATTTATATATTTATTGTAATTCATATCATATAATTTAATAATATCAATTCTTATTTACTTCTTCTCTCTCTTTCTCTCTTTACTTAAAGTGTTCCACGCACTAACAAATTGGTATCTAGAGCTTCTTGGTCGTGTTTCTGGGGAACGTGAATTAATAGCTGCAAAGATGAATGGTAACAATGGTATTCTGAATTCTCTTCCAACTTTTGACAGCAAGAATTGGGTCCGATAGAGAAAACAAATGCAATCTCTGTTTGGATTTCATTAAACCTTGGAAGTGGTTACTAATGACGTACCTGAGCTTTATGAGAATGCAACTGATGCTTAAAGAGTCACACATAAGGAGACCAAGAAGAATGATTGCAAGGCTGTGTGTTGCATTCAATCAGTAGTAGATTTGGCGAATTTCGACAGGATCTCTCATGTTGAATCGATGAAGAAGGCATGGGATATTCTTGTCAAGTACTATGAAGGAGGTGAAAAAGTCAAAGTTGTTGAATTGTAGACTTTGCGATGGCAATATAAATTTTTGCATATGGGAAAAGATGAAAAGATTGCAGGCTATGTGTCGAAGGTGTAGAATCTCATCTATATCATGAACTGTAATGGTGAAACCCTAACTGATAAGATGATAGTTGAAAAGGTAATGCGTGCGTTTACTTCTCACTTTGATCATGTTATCATAGCCATTCAAGAATCCAACAATCTTGAAACCCTAAAACTGGAAGATTTGGTTGGTTCGTTGGAGGCTCGTGAGATTAGGATGGTCAAAGGAAAGAGGTTCAAAAGTCTATACAAGTACTGCAAGATCATGCATGGAAGAAGCATTATGGTCCCAACAATTTCAAAGGCAAAGGAGACAAGACTCAGGGTAAGAAGTCTTGGTAGAACTCTAAAAAACATAAGGTCCATGATAGGGCTTCTGGATCCTCGAAAAGAGGATAAGGAAACTCCTATAAAAAAGACAAAAAATAGAAAAAAGGTGTGCAATGCTATAACTGTGAAAAGTGGGTTTGACAAAAGGCAACGATGAAGGAGCAAACCTTGCACATCAAGATTCATATGATTATGATGATATGGTGGTCATGGATGTAGTTGTAGTTAACCATGTCAAATCCAAGATATGGTTCCTCGACTCAGGCTGCTCGAATTACATGACTCGTCAAAGATTATGGTTAACAGATTTTGACGAGTCGAAGAAGAGAAAAGTCAAACTTGCAGATAATAGCTCATTATTGTAACACCATATTTTCTCGTTATTAATTTAACCAAAAATCAGAGTAAATTAATTCATAAAATAAAACATTAAGAATAGGATGTCACATCTTCATACATCATGCATGCTCATATAAAAAGATACACAACACATAGTCACTTATTCATCATGTCTGAACTTCGTTTCATTTATTCGCAGCAGAAAATATCACTAGAAATTATTCTTAACATGAGTGATAGTTATCATAATTCATAATTCAACGTAAAACATTTATTAAATCCAACAAATGGAATATACAATAGTTTACTCCCAACATAAACAAAACAAGGGAAAAATCCCCCAAGTGTTACGTATCAGAGTTGACACTGACTCAATCTATGCAAAATGAGGCAAATCCTCAGCTAACCTCGACCTCGGGCTACTTCGGATCATATGCATGTTACCCACGTAGAGGCAACATTCAAACAGAAGGGGTGAGATATCATAACAATATAAAAGAAAGCATAATAATGAGTAGATAACAATTAAGTACACATAATCAGACTTATTTACCTCACACCTTTACTTCATCCATCGTACCAATAAAGTACATCAACATATAAGCAAATATACACACAACTCGTAATACTCATCATAATATAACTCATACTCTTTCAGCATCAAAACATCAAGTTATCAATCATAATGTAATGCAATGAGACTGACACTAACTTAATGCATGTGGTACCAATAGGGCATAAGCCCCCATATATATGCCAATAGAGGCCATGTCTCACCAATACAGACCATCTTTCGCAAATACAAGTCATCTTTTGCCAATACAGGCCATCTTTCAGAACATAAGTTCTTATCCTGAATGCACACGACACCGACATACTGTTGCGACTGGTTTTTTAATTAGAGTCGCAACTATTAGTTTTTATCCCAGGGAAGGGAATCTAACAAAAAACCCTAATTCGTAGACAGAGATTCTAAGTTTCGGACTCAATTAGACGAAAGGAAGGTGTTAGGCACCTTTCATCCACCTTGTTCACAAGGATATTAGAGTCTAGGTTTAGGTTTGGGGTAAACTGGATTTTAAATTTTAATTAGAAAGAAAAGTGTCCTAATTTTTTAATAGGGGAAATCGATACGATTTTTGATCGTATGCCTGTGTATTCTCTTATGAGGAATCAGAGTCCCAATTTGTAATTCATATGGGATGGTGTTTTTTAGGGGCTTGCAAACATATTTTGAGTCACTTCGCACTCGGTCGGGAGTAGTGATTGCAGAGATTTTGACTGAGTGTGAAGTAAGTCAAAACTAATTTGAAACCCTTTTGCAAAAAAACAGTTGATTAGTTTAGTTTATTACGAAAATAGTTTGATGATTGGTTTGTGTTTTTTAATCGTATCAATTGCGAAAATATCTTAATTAATGCATGATTGAAAAAAGATTTAATGCAAATAATATATGAAATAATATATGAAATTTTAACATAAAAATAAATTTATTTGATCATATGATAATATTTAAATAATAAATATATTAATAATAATATTCACATAAAAAGGGATTATAAATAATAAGTTATAATTATAACACTAAAAAATCAATTAAGTAACTACAACAATGTATAATAATAATATAAAAATATAATAATAAAAAAAAATTATTTGATAATAATAATAATAATAATTATAAATAAATGATATATATGTATATTTATAAAAAAAGTAGAAAAAATAAAATAATTGAATTATAAAAGAAAATGAATTAATAAATTAATTAACTCGGGGGGGGGGGGGGGGGGGGGCAATTTCTAAAGGGAAAGTGAAACAGGGGGTGTGATTAATAATGGAAATTAGGCCCAATGTACAGACTGGACAGCGGGGGTGCGCTTTGTTTTATGGTTTAGCAAAAATACAGAAAGGGGGTGCGATGAGTAGTTGGGCTTGGCCCAATACAAAGTTGAGAGGGGGTCCGGTCGATTGTATGTATGAGGGAGCGTGTGAGTTACCGTGGACTTGGCCAATAGGCCGTCCGATGCAAATCTAAGGGATGATCAGCAAAGGAGCGGGATAATATCATGGGTGCATGCGTATTGAATTGGACGGAATACAAGTTTGTTTTATTCATTTTTTACCATTATTTTTATTCTTTACAACAACCATTCACCTCTCTCTCTCTAACTTGCCTCTCACCTATAACCATCAAACCCTAACGTGCCAAAACCCACCACCACGGCGGCGCTACAATCCTAACTCAACCCCCTAACACAAATCAACCTCACAAATACCTAAACAAACATAAGAACAATCAAATTGGGAAAAGCTAAGCGTTACCCTTTCGCGATATTGATTTCTTTTCTTGAGTTTTAGTTTGATTTCGAGCTAATTCCCCCTTGTCTTCTTGGATTTGCAGGTCTTGAAGGCGGTTTCTAGTGGCGTTAAAGTTGATAGTGGTGGATGGAGGCGGGTTAACGACTAGCGATTAGGGTTTCGGATATCGAAACCCCAATCGCTCCTCCCTTCTTCTTCAGTAACGGTGAGGTCCTTGTTCTTCTTCAACTTGTCTTCTTTAGACTCCTTCCATTTCTGTCTTCCCCTTCCTTTGTATATTTGTCCCCCCCAGCTTCACCTAGTATTTATAGGGTTCATTATTTAGAGCTTTTTTTGTTACAATTTGTGAGCTTAGGTTTAGGGAATTAGAGCAAGCTAGGGATTTGATTCTTGTTAATTGATTTTTTATTGAATGTAAATTGCTCTATAATATATTTGATTTTCTGTTAATAGAGATTTGCGGTTTTGAGAATGTTGTTTAAAGATTTGATTGAATGGATTCTGTAGATTTAGGATTTGATTATACTGTAATATTTGGGTTTTGAATCCTGCTGTATTTTAAGATGATTTTGGTTAATTTGAACAGTAAGTGTTTATGCCACAAAATGTGCGTAAATCTTGGCTAATTTGCACAGTAGTCGTTTTTTGTGATTTTGGGCCAGCATTAGTTTAGTAATTGGGCTTTGTGTCGTTACTTTTGTTTAGCCCAACAACATTGTATTTTCTTTTACAGCAAAAATGTTTTTTTCTTCTTTTTAAACCAGGCCCAATTGGCCTTTCCGTACCGAATGATAACTATTTTAAACATATTTTTAATAAATAAAATTTATAAATAATATTTAACATAATGTGGTTTAACAATAAAAATGAAATAAAAAAAATCAACAGTAATAAGAATACTTTATATTCTTTTTTATTAAAACAAAACAACAATTTTAATAATAATCTCTTAAAACAACAAATGGGCTGTTTTAATGGGCCTGATAAATTAATAACTACACTCCCTTTTGTTGTTTTCTATTTAAAATAAATGGGCCAAATTTTAATGGGATTTTAAATTGCAACTCCAACTCTTCTTTTCACTACCAACAACCATTCTTAAAATGGATTAAAAAAATTAAGGACTTAATAATTAGTATTCTTTTTAAACTAGTTTTCCATTTTTGAACTGCATGGGCCATTGGCCAACATGCTTCGCAAATGAGTTTATGAGTCTTTCTGATTTAGAAATTCCAAATTTCCTGAATTAAAATACACCCCTGATTATCTTGAATAAAGATGGGCCATCAGGTACTGCTGTACCATCTTAAAATTAAACATTTCTTCTATTTTAATCTTAAAAAATAAAATCATCGAGGTAGGGCAAATTTGGGGTACGACACATGCAACAATGTAATTTACATTGATATTCCTTTACCATCAATTCCACACTAATACAGGCCATCATCATCATCATTATCATGCAATACATCATACAACACAATCGAACCAGTCATACAACATCATTTTACACAATCGCAACATAAATCATAACACATTACTCAAGAATATACATAGATATGCATTGTTGTTGGTCAAATAATTATCTACTATATTAAAATTTATTTTTATATGATAGTAAATGATTTTAGCTTTTCATCAGTCTAAACGGCACATCAAATGGACATCCAAGTCAAAAGTTATGAATTTTACAAATTTTGAAAAAATCTTACAACTTCACTGGTAATCGGTTATTATCAAGCCAATAACCGATTACACCCGTGCAACTCAAAATACTACGCTATGTCTCATTGGGTAACCAGTTACCGCCAATCCAATAACCGTTACACCTGCTATATTTTGCCCATTTCACCCAAAATCTGCACACGGTAACCAGTTACCACTAGACCAGTAACCGGTTACCACTGTTTCAAAATCCAAAAATCTGCAACTTTTCAAAATACGAATTCCCATGTTTCAAAATCCAAACTCCCAATTTTTCAATCAAAACATTATCTTTTAATCATAACAATTATTCACCAACATTCCCTATCACTTCCGTTCAATTTACATCATCCAATTTCACCAAATACACATAAAATGCATCAAAGAATTCATCAATGGGTAAAACCCTAATAAAGCAAAATAGGAAGAAATCAAGAATACAAAATCATGGAACCTACACACTAACATACCCCATTGTTATGAAACCCGTTATAGTGTTAGAATTCCACCCTTCCCTTTGATTTTTCGGTTCTTGTCTCTTACAATGAAACTTTCTTCCCTAACCTTTTTCTCTTCTTCTTTCTTCTACCTTTTCTTCATTGTTTCTCTGTTTCAATTCCCTTTTCTCGTCCCAATCTTATTTTATTCAAACAATGACCCCGTGAACTCCTAAATCATTATTCCAACTTTGTCCTTCCTCATTAAAATAATAATAATATAATTATAAAAACTATAAATATTATTTTGATTCAAAATAATATTGTTATTAAACCAACATTCTCCCCCCACCTCTATTTTTTTACATTTTTAGTCATACACCCCAAATACCTTATTTTATTTATTTTCTAAGACAATTACCCTATATTAAGGCATCACAATGCATCGAAACATAACACTTACCCATAATTACATATACTCCCTTAATATTTATTTATAAAATCGAATAAATGAAAATTAGAGAGTTACAACTCTCCCCCACTTAGAATATTTTCGTCCTCAAAAATTCACTTGATACTAACAACTCTAGATACGACTCTTGTATCCTTCTTTCCACTCTCACGTCATGTTTGGCATAATTTCAAATACCACTAACTAACATCCCACCTAATTAACCACTATAATCCCACAAGAATTATTGCTACCGGGTTATGAATGCCTCAATTCATCTCACTTCTTGCCCATCACCCTAGGATACAAAATCTATCACTTCATTACACAGAAATACCATCCTAAGCACATAAACATAACCATAATATCGACAATGGTGAAACACACATCGGTACCACAATGCTACGTCTCACCAATCAAACATGTGAATCAATACATTCTATTGAAATGTTATTAACACGAATAATATACAAACCCTTCCCATATCACTTCCATTCTGGGATATCCACTGGTTTGCATCATTCCTTCAGACATCTAATATTTACCAACTAACTCCTAGAAGTCACGCTGCATAACAAACTGTGCCATGTCACACTTCCACTATGCCACTCTGATCATCTACCTTAAAGTCACTTTTCTCATTTTGATTTCCAGAAATTATCATATCTATAAGTTTTATACCTAGCTTCTGACCATCTTTAATATCCACCGGGGAATCATCGTTCATTTTAGATGTCCTCAATCTTCCACTCTACAATGTTAGCTAGCATACCAACTCAAGTGTTCGAACTGTTCAATAAGTCTCAACTCTTTCATAGTCACTTTTTTATTAGGTTCACACAAAATTTTGAACAACTATCCTCTCGATAAAGCGTTAATTCACTTTACTCACTATCAAGCTAGCAAGAAAATTCTATCCTATCCAATATGATCGCATCTACTATCAACAAGAGATTAAGGGTGATCAGTTCCTCGATTTGTCAATAGGTAGCCAACAACCATAATCGTGACATAAATCATTGTTACCCAA
Organism: Vicia faba; assembly: GCA_948472305.1. Classification (NCBI taxonomy): domain Eukaryota; kingdom Viridiplantae; phylum Streptophyta; class Magnoliopsida; order Fabales; family Fabaceae; genus Vicia; species Vicia faba. The sequence continues at coordinate 1,197,106,751 of OX451741.1, forward strand.
TTACAATAGCATCCTTTACCTTTTACTCAAAGTTACCTAAGCATAAGGTTCAACAATCAGTCTAAGGCTTACAAATGTTTTCTTAATTTCCTTCATTTCAACCTCGTCAATGATACATGAATGCCTATAATTCATTTCATAGTCTCCTCAGCACGCACGCAGCATAATACAGTTCTTAAGTATATTTTAATATAGGAGAAACTACTACACCAAGTATAATATAAATCGTTCCACCCCAAATGAAGTCTTTATCCAAGTAGAGGACTTTAACCACATCAATAAATCCTTACTCTTTCCTTTAATCTCATAACCTTCAAGATTTGTATAGTTTCCAATTTGGGTCTCATTCTAATCATAATCTCAGCAATACTATCTCATCATCTGGTTGGTGATAGAGGCTTCTAGAATTCCCATGATACATGTCGATACCTTGTTATCAATGGAACGTAATTCACTTTACCATTTAACCTTCTCTTTTCCTCAACGGTCTCTCCACTCCAACTACTCAATTGGAATAAACTGTACTACTATGTACTTCTCCAATATTTTTTACATCTTTTCCATTACCAAACATCCCATACTAGACCTCATCTCAAGTCAACTACAACAATAACCATTTATGTCCAAAAAGGTTTTAGGTCTCCGTAACTGACTTCAGAGCCTCCAAAAAATAGAACTACATCTACTTAGAATGGATCCACAGTTACCACCACCTGAGATAGAATACTCAATAACATTCACCTCCTCAAACTATGATTTACACCTTGACAACTTTACATAAAGTTATCTCTCTCTTGACACCGAAATTCACATTGCAATGTTCAATATGCCTATATTCTGACTAAGATTAAATTAGAATGTCAGCAATAGACACCATAATGTCCAACATGTCCATGTTCTGACTTAGAGTAAATCAGAATGGCCTCAATAAATACCGTAATAAACCGATCCAAATATTTCGTAATTCCTACACCGAGCTCCTAAATCTATCCTTCAACTATCCTCACTCTTCACCTGAATCTGAAGATAATTCGACCTCAATTCAACTATACTGAAGACATACTCATCTACCAGTTGGTCCATTAAATCGTTAATTCTTTGAAATAGATATTTAATCTCAATCACTACCTTAATCAACTATCGATAATCCACATACAATTTCGTACTACTTTCTCTCTTCTTAACTAATAACACCAGAATCCCCAAATGATACACTTGGTCTCACAATTTCCTTTCCAAAAAATATTTTAATCGCTTCTTCAATTCACCCAACTCTGAAGATGATATCCGGTACGGTGCCATAGAAACAAATTTGGTACCAAGGGCAAGATCATAGGAAAAATCCACCTCTCATCCAACATTACCATACGACAAATAAACCAGTTCCAGGTGCTGGAACTATTTTTACAACAAATTTCATCATATTATCTTTCTAACGCTTCAAATGGAACTCGAATCGGACGTCTCGAACTCAAGTTATGAATTTTTCAAAGAATTATAAAATGATGTCAACCCAACGGTAACGGGTTACCCTAATAGCAGTAACTGGTTATACCCCTCAAAACACCCAAAAATGCTATTTCTCAAGCGGTAACTAGTTACCCATATACTGGTAACCGATTACCACTGTACCAGAGTAAAAAAAAATTGATTTTTATGTTACGAAACCCACTTATTCATACCCAAACATCCCTAACTTACACATACTTCACATTTCATGTTTCAAATTGTAATTCCTATATATATATATATATATACATCATTATCAACATTATAATTCACAAAGTAAACACATTTAATGATGAAATTACTCAATTATATCGCATCAATTCCATCACTGACACATAAAATACATCTCAACAATTTCAACACTGACACCCAATCATACCAAAACATCAATATTCCAATTCTTTTCATAATACTACTAATATCTTTGAGTTCTGACTCTGTCTCGCAATTCACAAATACCCAACAACATTAACGAAATTCAACAATAACCTATATGATTCCAATAATAAAATTCACAACAATTCATCACTTTAGCATTACTCCGAACAACGACAACACACATAATGGCAACTCAACACTGGCAACTTCAAGATTAACATGCAGTGTTGAAAACATTATAACCATCTGAGCTCCACCTTCTAATAGTTATCTTACTTGCTTAACAAATATATTTTGGCATAATAATATGCATCAACTCATCAAAAAAATTCGCAATCATTTGGTTTAAATCCAAACAATTCACTCCAAAGATAATATTAAGTTAATATAATATCCCTCTCTAATGATAAGTCACAATTGTCCTAAAGAAAACATCAGGGCTCACCCACAGTCGACACATCATTGGCCATATCACCGTCCTTCACTTCTAGAGATGCGAACAACACAAGTACCTGATCATTCCCTCTTAAGGAAACTTTGACTGACTGCTAGGCATAAATCTCGAACCCGTACTTCCTTTGAAATCAGGAAACAACTCATCCTTACTAACATCTACACCGATGCAATTCATGACATACTGAACCAAATGTCCCCACCCAAACCTTCTCAGAGGAGCACAAGATGCTCCCCCACTTGTTTCAATCCTACTCCTGCAAACAAGTGATTAGAAAACCAAGAAAGCACCTACAATGTTTCACACACTTGTCGTGTACTAAGGAACAACGCATCGATAATATTCTATTGTCATACTACAATGACTCGACAACTTGACCGGACAGATTGACCTGCTCTGATACCACTAATGTAACACCCTATTTTTCCGTCGGTAATTTAACCTAAAATAAGAGTAAATTAATGCATAAAATAAAACATCAAGAATAGGATGCCACATCTTCATACATAACATGCTCATATAACAAGATAAACAATAAATAGTCGCTTATTCATCATGTCTGAACTTCATTTCAGTTATTCACAGCGGAAAACATCACTAGAAATTATTCTCAACATGAGTGATAGTTATAATAATTTAAAATTCAATGTAAAACAAATGGAATCTACAACAGTTTACTCCCAACATAAACAAAACAAGCGCAAAACCCTCAAGTGTTACGTATCAGAATTGACACTGACTCAATCTACGCAAAATGAGGAAACTCCTTAGCTAACCTTGACCTAGAGCTACTTTAGATCATTTGCACGTTGTTGTACCCCAAAATTTTCCCTTTCATTTCTCAAAGGATCATCCTGGACCCTCAGGTTTCCTTCTATCAAGTTTCAAGTCTTGGATTACAATTTTCCAAGAAAGTCATTCACAGGGGAAAGTGGTCAAAAGCACATAGAAAAGTCAAACTCTGACTCTTTGATCAAAATAAAGTTTCAACAATCATATTCCATCAAGACCAGAAGTTGGTTCATCAAAAAATCTAAAATCAGATATTACTTTGAAAAAAATCAAATTTTTAAACACTTTGAAAAATTTCTAAGTGTTAAGAAAATACAACAGTTTCAAAACTTCTGGGCCAGATTTTATGCAAGCGCAATCAGAATTTGCAAAGACGGTTCAAAACATAACTCTTCAGTCAGAACATATGGAAAATGTGTTCTTGATCAGAACATGACTCTTCAGCATATGGAGGCTATGTTCAATGCTTCGGTCAAAACATCACCCTTCGAGTCTCATTCTGGTCTTATTCTATCAGAACATCACCAAATCCCAAAACCTAGTTTTAGCAGCCTGCTGCACTGCTATGGCACAGTCCTGCAACTAGCTGCCATAACACTACAAAGTGCTGCTGATCCAGTCCATGCCATCACTTTCTCAAACTCCATATTTGCACCAAATTAGCACGTAAAAGCTGTGTTTAAAAAGCAATAGAACAATATGCCAAAAAGGTTTAAATCCCATTCGTTTCCCCCCAAAAAATCACAACAAACCCATCTATAAATAAGTTACTCCATCACACGTTCAAGGGGTTGGCTTTTGGAAAGAGAAAATTATCAAAGAGAGAAAAGAAAACAGTCAAACATTCGTAAACCCATAATTCCCAAAAAAAACCAAACCTTTGTTCATCCCTTTAAATCAAAGAACATAACATTATGTTCTGTTCCTTGCTAACCCTAGATCATATGAAGGCAGTATCTCAAGTCCCAAACACACGCTTCAGATTCATGGTAAGCCATTCTGACTTTGAACTTTTCATTCAGAACATCATTAAATATGTAAATATTATAGTGTTGATACTGTCCATATCATGGCCTAAGTAAAAAAAACCAGTGGATCAAAACTTCTTGAATAAATCTAGGCTCAGAATTAGGATTAGAACTTCTATAAACTGTCGTGCTTTTATCCTTCTGTTTTGTTGTTGTTGAGAACTAAATAGGTTGCAGATGCTCTGGCTAATGTAAGAGAGGAAGTTAAGTGTAACATATAACTTCTGAGTTTTCTTTCCCACTGTTTTGACACAGTATTAAAACTTTTAGATTTTTCTCAATGTTAACACAACACAAAACTTCTGATTTTTTCTCACTGTTTAACACAACCCAAAACTTTTGATTTTTGCTCACTGTTTAACACAACACAAAACTTCTGATTTTTTCTCACTGTTTAACATAACACAGAACTTATGATTTTTGCTCACTGTTTAACATAACACAAAACTTCTGATTTTTTGCTCACTGATTATACACAACACACAGAACTTCTGGTTTCCTCTAATGTCTTCATAACTTCAATGCACAGCAACCCAGAACTTCTGGTTTCCTCTAACATTTCTTTCTGAACTACAGCGTGCTCAACATTATAACTTCTGGTCCCCTTCATTTTCATTTTCAGCAATGCGCTGATCCTGTCGTCATTTGTTTTTCCGTTTTACTCTTATTATTTTCAGCATTAATAATTTTTTTATTAATATAAAAAAGATATAAAAATATTTTCCTTTTATTAACTAATTGTTCCTTTTTCTTTTAATTCATTAAGACAAAAAACCATTTTAAAAACAAATCCTTTCCTTTTCTTGTGTTGTACAATTCAATATGGTTGTAATAGATAATTAGAATTTAAATTCATGTAAATCCCTATTTGTAAATATGTACCCCCATCCCCGAAAGGATGTAATAGCTTAGGATTTATTTTTCCGCACTTTTCTTTCATATATTGTTAGTAATTAGGATGTATGGCAAGATAAAATCAATGAATAGATAACCCTAATCAAAGACTAAAATGCATGTAAATCAAACACACTTGCACACTAGCACCTCTAGGGTAATCTCACTCTGTTTCCTTCCAAAAAATAGTCATGTCCCTCGAACATGGGCGTTATAGCAAAGATCCTCGATAAAAGATCGTAGTATCTCGATGACCCTCAAATGTTGCCTTTGGTAAACGATCTAGTCCCTAAACGACATTGCTAAAATGTCTCATAGGTTGCCTTCCATGACTATATAAAAACGTCCCGTGCCCGTCCCTTCACATCTAATGATGGCTCTTCTTACCAAATCAATGGTAAGATAGAAACATTTAAAGGAGGAGGAAAAGAACATTTAAGACCTTTTGAGTAGGTAGGTTGCCCTTAGTTGCTCGCTTGCTCACAACAAAAACATTTTATACACCAGCACTTTCAATTTTGAAACATTTTCAAAAGAAAAACGCTTTGTACGCGTTCTTATAGAGGCGAGAACCATTACAAAGACATCCCTTTTCAAAATACTTTTAAAACCCACATCACAAACACACTTTCAAACAAAAAGCAAGTGATCTAGCAAGCCACTAAGAGCCCGTAGATAACTACGGATGAAAAGGATGCTAACACCTTTCCTTTTCATAACCTAACCCCCAAACTCAAGAAATAATCTAGAAAGGTATTTCCTGTTCTCTTCAACCTTTCCTTTTGGATAAAAGAAAATTCGGTGGAGACTCTTGCTATCCGCAACAATTGTGATAAAATGCAAAACACTCAAGTCAGTTCTCCCACCGTGTTACAAAACTGGCGACTCTGCTGGGGAAATACTTAAAAGTGGGGTTACCTTAGGGTTAGATCACCTTTATTTGTTTTTAGTTTGACTTGCTTGCTTTTTATTATGGTTCCTTGTTTGGGTTTGTTTTGATCCTCTACCCGGATCTGGGGCACTTTTTTAGGTAAGTAGCAACAGATTGTGGAAACTGTATGGTGTAGACCAATATGGTTGAAGCAATGGATACGTTAGTGTGATGCATTTGTTGGTATCGGTATCCCTTGTGTTGAATCGAGGAGAATACGGGGCCGCTGAGCGGCGTCATGAAGCACTAACTGACTTTAGAAACTTAATTGAACAACTTGGCCATTAGGAAGTATTGAGATGACCAGTTTTGGTGGAAAGCTGAAAATTAGTTGATACTTGATACTACACTCATTGAGACCAGACTTTTGGGATATCTCGGCCGCAAGAAAAGATTGATTATGCTGAGACAATTCCTAAAATAATTGTCGGTGATATTGAGATCCCCTAGAATCTGGTTACTTTCTAGGACAGACTGAGCCGACTAACTTCAAGAGGGTACTTACCCATCAACTCCATGCAAGCCTAAACCTAAGGACTTGTCTGCTTTGTGTGTACATAACAACTTACTTACTTGTATATAACATCATAAACATCATAACATCATAAGCATTCTCACTAACCATTTCAAGGATTTAGGAATTTATCTCTGCTTTATTTTGTAGGCCATGAATCCCGTCCGAAGGAACACCATCCGAATCAGCTTCGTGAAAGCACACCCTCAGCTCCAAGAGTTAGCATCAAGAGTGCCCGAAGATTCTCCTTTTACAAGGAAATATGGTCGACTCCTCAGTTTGGATACCTCCAATTTCCAAGAGGAAATGATGTGTGTGCTCTTACAATTCTTTGATCCCATACATCATTGCTTCACCTTTCCTGACTATCAGTTGGTGCCTACACTATAAGAGTTCTCTTTACTATTAGGAGTGCCCGTGCTTGATCAAATACCGTTCACCGGTCTAGAAGGGGTTCCGAAACCTGAAGTCATTTCCGAAGCTTTGCATCTGAAGAGACTGGCAATTGAGAAAATTGGGAGACAAGAAGTGGAGACAAATGGTTCCTAGCCAAGTTCCTATTGGAGAAGGCTCGTTCATTCTGGGAAGATATGGATTTTCAAGCCTTCGAAGACATCCTGAACCTTCTCATCTATGGTTTGGTTCTATTCCCCAACTCGGACCAATTCATAGATGTAAATTCCATCAAAGTCTTTCTCTCTCGTAATCCTATACCTACCTTGCTGGGAGACATCTTACATTGCTTCCATACCCATACCATGAAGAAGAGAGGTACTCTCTTGTGTTGTATTCCCCTACTTGACAAATGGTTTACTTCACACCTGCCTCGATCAACATTGAAGAACGAGCAAATATCGACATGGTCTCAAAGGATGATGTACCTCACCCACTCTGATATTCATTGGTGTTTGAGATCCTTAGAATATATTTCTATCATTGACCGCTGTGGGGAATTCCCTAACGTCCCTCTGCTTGGCATTAGGGGAGGTATCACTTACAACCCTTGCCTAGCTTTACGACAGTTTAGGTATGCCCGAAGAGATGGTCCTCATGAGATGCTCATCCAAGGTTTGGTGTTTGACTACGAAAGCGATGATCAAGGCTACCGTCATAGGTTTATACAAGCTTGGAGGATGGTAAACAAGGTGGATAGTAGGACATTGGGACACAAAAATTCCATTCCCCTTGAGCCTTACCTTAGGTGGGTACGAGCTCGTGCTCAGAGTCTCGCAATGCCTTACCCCTCCATCCTCTCTATCATCATAGAGCCTGTGATCGAAGGAGATATCCCGTATACCGTCCTTCATCCTAACACGCCTACCTCTCTCGAAGACTTGCAAAAAGATTGGATTCAACTAAAGGAAGAACAAGACACTTTTGAAGCCCGATTATATGCCAGTGAGAAGAAAGTTCTGGAACTCACCTAGCAGCTTCATGAAGAGCGGAGTTTGATCGCCTATACCGTGCCAAAGAGGATGCGTTCAAAATTTTTTTCTTAGGAGTTTTATATTTTATTTCTTTCATTGTAAGCCCAAAAAGGCATGATGTACTCAAACTTGGATTTATTAATGCAATGTTTGTTCCTTTTTTTTTGTCTAAAAGAAATTTAAATCTCTAATTTCCTTGAAATCATTTGCATATGCATCTTCATTCATCATAACACAAAAAAGTTTCTTACAACAGGTCTCCTTATCTTTCTACTGTTTATTTTCGTGAGATGGTTTGCTGGTCAAAGAGAAGAAGAAGAAAGCGAAGAAATCGGCTGATGTTTTGAATCCGTGAAGAAGGTTCAAAGGACCAGCCAGACGAACTCTAGATTTCACAACATCATCGGGTGAAAGGGATAATCAAGAAGGGAAAAACAAGGAAGTGAATGACCATCCAGAGTCTGAAGAAGAAGAAGAGGGGTATAACTATGAAGAACAGTATCCTCCAGCTGATAATAAATACAAGCAGTTGGAGGATCGCCTCAATGCTATGGAAATCCAAAGGGTACCCGGGTTGGATTTTGAAGAGTTAGGACTTGTCTCAGGGGTTGTCATCCCACAAAAATTCAAGGTCCCCACTTTAGCTAAATATGACGGTGTCTCTTGTCCAAAGCTGCATTTAAGGTCATACGTCAGGAAAATTCAACCCCATACAACCGACAGGAACCTATGGGTACACTTCTTCCAAGAAAGCTTGTCGGGAACGCAGTTGGATTGGTTCTATTAGTTGGAGGGGACCAATATTCGTAATTGGGAAGATTTGGCTGCCGCTTTTTACAAGCAATACTAGTATAATGCTGACTTAGCTCCAACTCAAACACAGTTGCAAGGCATGTCTATGGGTGCTGGTGAAGGTTTCAAAGCCTATGCTCAAAAATGGCGGGATCTTGCGGGAAGATTCCAACCCCCTCTATCCGACAGAGGATTGATGGGTATGTTCTTAGGAACGTTATCTGGACTATTCTTCAACCATTTGATCGGAAGCTCCTCGGCTGGATTTACCGAATTAATCATGACTGGTGAACGAGTAGAAGCATGTATAAAAAGTGGCAAAATTCAAAGAGATGCATCCTCGAGCACGATGAAGAAACCCTTTATCAAAAAGAAGGAGGTCAGTGTTACATACGACTATAGGAATCAAAACAAAACTGAACGTCTCCCGATGGTAGGGGCTGTTATGACATCTAATCCTACACCAAATCAGTAGAGAAATTATCAATGCATACCAGAGGTGCCCATGAGATGATTCACCCGAATAAACATGACCTTGTCCCAAGTTCTATCACATCTTTTGAAGTCCAATCTGATGACCTTAAAGGAAGCTCCCAAGAACCCTAATACAACTTCTCCTTGCTACAACTCAAATGCTCGATTTTCCTATCATTCTGAAAGCTCGAGTCATGACACAAACGATTGTTGGGTCTTGAAGAATAAGATACAAGACCTTATCGAGGAGAAAGAGATTGAGTTTGATCCCCCAGAAACACATAATATGATAACGACGCCAATGCCCAAACACGGTCAAGGTGTCAATGCTATTGATGATGAGTGTTTTATTTCCTCTGTGAATGATTTAACTACTCCTCTTTTGACCATTAAACATAATCTATTGTGAGCCATTCTGTTTCCGGGCTATGATGAAAGTTGTCAATTATGTGTATCTCTACCCAATGGCTGTTTGATGCTGAAGATGGGCGTCCAGCATTTGATGGCTAACAAAGAAATCCTATTTGAAAAAGTTCCTCTTATCAGAAATTCCTGTGAAGATGTCTCAATAATCACCATCTTCAAAAATCCTCCAAGGGTATCCACCAAAAGACCCATTAGGATTACATCTGTTCCAAAATATTCTCCCCTAATTATCACCATGCCAAGGCCAATACCATATTCTTTGGATAAAGTTGTTCCTTGGAACTATGGGGCTGACGTCTATTACTATGGCACCCCAACTGAACATCATTACAATGTAACGTCAGTGTGTATGCATAAATTGGAGGTTGAAGATGAAGAGAGAAATAGGCTAATTTTATGGTTTCACCATGTTATGAATGTTGCATGAATGATATATTTATAGTTGGAATCTTTTTAGGTAAAAGATGATAGTTTCGGAATGAAAAAATTATAAAAAATGACCCACAAAATAGTATGTGTCGACCTGTAAAGGTTATGTGTCGACACATGTAAAATAGTTACTAAAAGCTTTAATAATGCAGTACACGTGCTGACCTGAAAATCGTATGTGTCAACACACGTGCTTAAAAACTTTAATAATGCAATACATGTGCCGACCTATAAAGCGTATGTTTCGACACATACTGAAGCTTTTAAGAAAATGCAGAAATGCTGAATTTATGTGTCGACACATAAAAATTTTAGGTCGATGCATAAATGTTGATTTTATGCAAAAACTGATTTTTCATTATTGGGACCAATTTTAAAGTTGTTTTAAATGATTCCTAAAACCTATTATGCAAGTTAGTTCCTCAAGACATACGAATACCATCCACCATACTAAAATTCTAGCTTTCCGAGTTTTGACATCATACAAAACATCTAATAGTGAAGTTACACTCACAAACTTCCCCTTTTTTATGATGGAAAAACTTACGACGATGCATTTCATGTAGTTACCGAAGGCTCCCCCTGACTTTGTGCTTCCTAAGTTTATCTCGCATATGCTTCTCCCCCTTTGACAAAATAAAAAAAAAGAAGGCAAATCGTGAGAAGTATCATATTCCAATATCAGTACTAATATATCACTAAGAGGCATTTTTGAAAAGAAGAGCATACAATCACATATCCACATATATATGTAATCATTAAAAATTAATAGAAAACAAGCATAAAATATTACCAAACATATAATGCAATTTCATGAATAATAATGAATGTGATGCAAGAGCAAGCTAGTCAAGTTGCATATATAGCATCACTATCACGTAACACATCACAATGGAACTCCCGATGTTGCACACACATGTGCCTAGCATAACGACAAGAACATGTCACCACTCAATTCCAAATGAAAATGTTTTCATAAAATATGACTCAACTACAACAAGAACCATACATGCAATTAACATGCTTACATTCAACTCATGCACAAATGCAAGAAATAATAATAGAAACACATACTTGTACATACAAGAACAAACTTACACAAATGTGAAATAATTAATACATGAAGTAATTATAAGCATATACATTGAGAGCACACAATGATTATCAATAAAAAATTTAGAAATGAACATTCATGGTTTTCATCATTTGAGAACGTAGCAAGCATTCCTCATCAACTAAACATGTACTAAGAAAAATCTTACTTTCAAGGAGAAATTTGGAACAATATTACCTCACTTTTGATGGAATGAAAGTTTCACTCACATGATGTAAATACTCAAACAAAGTGTTAGAGAAAAAGTATAAAAGTGCAAGCATCATAATAAAGAAGGCAACATTGGAGATATTAATAATCCTCAATTCTTTATGTTTGTTGAAAAATGGTTTGGTTGCAAACATTTTGTGGAAACGTCGGGAAGTTGATTTTAACTATCAAAATGCTCTAACACAACATTCACTTTTTCAACATAATTGCGAAGGTAATTACCCATGCATGTGTTCCTTAGTTGAGCAACTTTATTGGGAATCTGGGAAAATAATTCAACTTCACATAACACTCATTTAAAACACTCCCTGTATAAACTTAGAAAACTCTTTGACAAGTTACATATTAGTATAATCAAATATGATATAATGTCTAAAACAACCGGCTGATCAATCAACTGATAATGAAATCAATGAAGTCTCCATCGAATGTTTTTTATCCCACAAGAGGGGAAAGGTAAACATCGAGTAAACCTGAGAAGGGTGAAATCACAATCAAATGAGCGAGAGATCGGGTAAGCGAGTCTATTACGTGAAGGAAAGGTATTAGCACCCCACACGTCCGTAGTACTCTATGGTATCCACTCTTGTTGTTCTAATCAAAGGGTGTGTAAGAATATATATCTAAGCTGTACGGGGAATGCATGCAAAAGAAAGGAGAAAAGAACGTAGGAAAAATAAAAGTTGTGCTCGTTTGGGCCCTACCTCGAAGCATGTGTATCCCTTTTAAGGAATCAGAGCAGCCGTAGTTTGGCTCACATGTTTTTATTGGTTTGTATTTTTTAATGAAAAATATTAATTTTGCCTTCTGTCGTAGCTCGACCTTTGGAGACTCACACGCTAGCACAAAAGTGAATTAACATTTCCTCTCTGAAAAAGTTTGAAAGAAAATCCCGAAGGCACAAAAGAGTTTGCATTGATTGGTATTTTTTACCTTAAATAAGGATTTGAAAGTGTTTAGATGTTTTATGCTTTTTAAATAAAAAGAGTTTTAGTCTTAATGCAAGGATGCAAAAGAAATAAAAACATCTAAGGGAGATTAACCTAAATTTATCCTTAATGTTATCACACAATGATTGATCCTAAAGTTGAGTTTTGAAGGGAAATCTTAACCCTATACTGACATGCTTGGATAACAATCCTAATGTCTATCTCAATTCATCATCTATAGATGAATAAAGAAGTCCTAAAGGAGCATAGCAAGGGTCTATCACCTAAAACTATGTATATCTCAAATTATCATCTATAGATGAATCAATAGCTCCAAAGGGAATATGCTGAGGGTATACCATCTCAAAACATGCACACAAAGATGAAATCAAGCAAGCAAGTTAATAAGATTAATAGAGCACAAACAATATGTCATGGGCAGCTCGTACTAACTAAAGCCAAATTCCTAACCAAGATATTAAGGATCAAGGTAGGAAAACAAATCAACAATTAAAAGGCTCAAGAGAGCGCATCTAGAGAGATCCTATCTAGGCTAACATGCCAAAGAAAGTCTAACAAAAACTATCCTATGGGGAACATGCAATGAGAGCGAAGTCATGATCTCAATTTCTAAATTAAGTGACTCATCAATCAACAAGAAATCAAGGAAAGCGATAAAATCCTATAGAGAGCATGCATTGAGAGCGAAGTTGTGATCTCAATTTCTAAATTTAGTAACTCATCGATCAACAAGAAATCAAGGAAAGCGATAAAATCCTATAGGGTTAAGAGCGAAGTCGTGATCTCAATTTCTAAATTGAGTGACTCATCGATCAACAACCAAGGAAACAAACATAAGCACAACACATATAGAAAATAAAGTGTGAAATGCCAGCTACATGTCTTTAAACAGCGACTTTGAGCGCACACTCATTATTTCCTGCTTCCTACTTCTCATGATCTCTAGAAAGCGATAAATTCCCCTACTATACATGATCTCTAGAAAATGGTAAATGTAATATTATAACAAATGGCCTGAAACCATACTAAAGGGATAATAAAAATCCACAAAAACCAAATCAATGCATGGCCAAAGCTCGGAGGGTTCCGCAAACTAGCATCAACAACAAATAGCGCCAGAAGTGTGAACAACATATCCAAGCAAAGCGTATCCATCACCAAAGTGAATGGTATCTAAATTGCTTCTCAAAGTATGCATATCTCACAAAATTTGTTAGTAGATAACAAAAAAATCAAATGCGATAATGGTAATTAGCAATATGCACAAAACTGAAGTATGAATATGTACAAGACAACGCAAACAAGTAAAGGGAGCATAACATAGAATTCCGGACAGCAACCTCGTACTCATGAAAATAGGTGCAAAAACCGGTTTAGAAACATCTAAACTTGCTACCGATATCGAAGAAATGATCAAATAAGTATAACAATGCATTATTCACAAACTAAAACTCAATGTACATGCGAAATACATGTTCCGGACAGCATTACACACATTTTGAAATTCATCATGAATCGATTTGGAAATTAAAGTTTTAGTGCATTAATCTTGAATATTAGCATGAAATGGTTATCTGGAACTTGCAAGTGAACATGTAACCTCAAGATTAATCTAAAACTCAAGCACTTAAGTCTAAAAACCACATGAATTTAATGTACTGGAATTTAATCAACAAATTGCAAATTAACTTCAATTCATGAGTTTATGTATTTATGTCAAAAGTGGGATGAATAGGAATCAACCCACAATTTGTCAAACGCAAAAGTTGTGAATCAAAATGTATTCCGATACGTTAAATTCACAAAGTTCTCAAGCAATTAGTTAAAACCAAATGATATTACTTGACATCAAAGTATGAGTTAACACACAAAAAGCATCACAATTCAACAATGAAACATAAGATAATGTGCAAAAAAAACTTGAATCGGAAATTTAGAAAATTAATCAAAAAGCATCTGAAATCAACTGCAAAAATTAAGGCGACATAGAAACATGCCAACGGTTTAAAAAATTAACTAGGTTCGGCCAAATTCTGCTCCAAAATATGATTTTTGAAATTGCTATAGTAGCAGAAAAAACGGAACGAAATTTGTCCGAATCAAAAAAATACTCGCGTGAGAGATTCTGGATGGCTCAAGAAAATCGGTTTTTATTAAAGAAAGTCAGAAAAACTTAATACGGATCAATTATGTCAAACTTATGTCAAACACCAATTATGTCAAACTTTGCTATTTACCAAGTATTGAGATATTTTCTATCAAACTCAATCAAACTTACTTCAAAAAGTGTTTAGCAATGGCATTTGAGTCCATTAGAAATCACCTCAATTCATTGAAATGGCAAGCAACAAGTAATCAACCAGAAATTGGTAAAAGATTAGTTTATGTCAAGAATTAGTAACTTGAGATCATATGCAAAAATGCATTTCAAATCCACAAAAATATCAATGATCATCAAGCAAAAATAATTGAAAACATGTAGTGAAGCTTAAAAATCAAAGATTAGGCCTAAACTACACTAATTGTTAGTTTATATTACAACACCTAAATCAAAGTTAGTGTTAGAATCTACCTAACCTAAACACTAGTGTAACTACACCTAGGGGTAAAAATCAACACAACAACACTATGTCAACTACAAGTTACAACCAAAATCAACTTCCCAAGTTCAATTAATCACTTATTTCAACAAGAAATTCAATAAAATGGTATTAAATTCTCAACTCAAATCAATTCTCAACAATTAAGCCTCAGTTATACAATTAAAATCTCAATCAACACAAAACCAAGAAAAAACACTTATTCCAAAAAATCACTTATTTCAAAAAGCGCTTAATTCAAGAAAACTCATCGATAGAAGTGAAGAAGAGGCTTAGGTATAGATATTGCAACAAACGGATAAACAATCGGAGAATAATTGCTCTTGATCTTGGCTTTTGGATCTTGATAAAGTTGTTGTTGTGTTCTTGATGAAAAAGGTGTAGAACCTTGATTTGATCTTTGAGAGAATTGAAAGAAAAGTTTTAATTGTTTGTGGAGATTGGTGAGTTTTTTTTTGTCTCCAAAAGAGATCAAAGGTCCCTTGAGGGAGATGAAGATGGTACAAATTGTATGAGAAGATTGCGATTGTGAAACAGGTGCAAAGAACTGATTCAGAGAGAGTGCAGAGAGGAGAATGAACAGGAGAAGATGAGGAAGAATTGCAGAGAAAACTGAAGGAGATTTCCAAGAGAGAATACAAAGGAATCATGAGAAATCATCAGAGAGGATCAAAATTAGGCTTGTGCCGAGGGAGAATATTTTATGGAGATTTCATTTCTGTGGAATCGAAGAATGAAGATGAAGATGAAGGTGAGAGAAGCGGGAAGAATCTTTCTTGGTGATTCTTCAGGGTGCTGAAGAATGAATCCATCATGGTAATATTTTCTATTTATATATTCTGTTATCCTGGAAATAGTTTATTAGGGATGTTTAAATCTGAGCCATTGATTAGGATAATTAGATAGAAGAATAGACATGAGACATTAAATTGGTTAATAGCTGTCATGAATTCTATTAGAAGTTGTTGAGCTGTATAATTGTTCTCACGATTTTCTCATATATTCTCGCTGATATTTTCCTTTTTCTGATATTCTGAACTAGCTTTGTTGTGAATCCAATTTCATATGGTCTGAAGCATTTTTTGATTTTCTAATATACTCCTTTTGTATTTTCTGATTTATGTTGAAGCTAAACAAGAAGCTGTGAGGGTTTTAGGCAAGGACTGGATTTCTGAATTGGAACTGAACTACTGGTATGTAATTGGTTTATATTATTGGTATGACTTTGTTTTGATACAATTTCTGAATTAATTTTCTGCCCTCTTTATTGATGCAAGACTGCAGTTATGGAAGGACATAAATGAGAGAGTTTCTCTTGAAGATTCTTTCTCTGATTTTCTGGTGAGTTTCTCCTACCTTTTTGTGAGTTTTCCATGTGAAGAATAAAACCTCTCGTGAAGTTTTTTTTCCATTTAATGCAGGGCTGGGTTTTGAAGAATGGAAAAACACAAGAAGGGGGGGTTTAATTGGGATCTTTAAAACTTAATGAAAAGAACATGTGATTTTTATCCTGGTTCGTTTGAACTCAAACTACTCCAGTCCAGCCGCCAAGGTGATTTCGCCTCTCTCCAACGAGGTCTTAATCCACTAATCAATCTTGATTACAAATTTACTTTGACAACTTCCAAAGTATTGAGTATAACCACAACTCGGTTTGTCTCAAGGAAATATACAAAGTAATGTATGAATAACAATGTATAGTAGTGTTTCTAATTAAACAGTATCACAGGACAATGATGTTTTACACAATTTGAATATTAAAAGATTGAGGATGAGAGGTGATAGCAATGGTGTTGTGTTTTTGAAGTCGTGAATGATTTATCCTCAAGGCTTGTTTAAATAGACAAAGCATGGATGAACATTTTAGAACTTGATCAATGACAATTAAGGCGCTTTCCAAAAATAAAGATCCTTATTCCCTTCCAGCCGTTACTCTTGAAATGGAAGTATTTGATTTGTAACGCTTCAAAAGATTGAAGTATCCGTTGCTGCTTGCTTCAAAACATTGGAGATCAGAGCCATGAAATCTTGTTTGCAGAATTAGAACTTCTTTCAAAGAGTTTTATAATCAGAGTTGAAACATCCTTTTTGCGCATCTTCTGATATTCTTTCATCAGAGCTTTTTGAGATATGTTTACAATCAGAGAAGGAACAACTTTGTAATTTATCTTCTAATATTCTTCCATCAGAATTTCTCTACAAAACAGAATATAATTTTAGGGAGAAAAAATGTTCTTTGCTTTTGTTATCATCAAAACTCTTACAAGGGTTGTAGAATCAAACTATGTTCTAACAATCTCCCCTTTCTAATGATGACAAAAAATAGGATATTTCAATCAAAACAGACAGAACATAAAGTATTTTAAGATCTCTCCCTGATTTGAGTACTCAGATGGAGATGACTTACTTCCCTGAAGTTCATTCTGATCAGAGCTTTTGATGCATCTACTTCTGTCCTTATCAGAGTTTTGTTCTTGTTTTACTTTCAGAGCAAGAAACGAGAAGTTATTATATACAAAATGTTTGAGACCGTGTCTTGATACTATATTAGAAATATCTTACGTTCTCCCCCTTTTTGTCAAGAATTAAAAAGCAATATAAACACTAAGATTCAGAACCAATAAATGAGAGTTGTATTTATAAGGATTACAAAAAGTCATTCATAAGCAAACAACACAAGAAGATTGAATACAGTAAAGAAAAAAAGTTTAAAAACTAAGATTGAGGTGGAGGAAGTCGTGTGAACAAGGCTTCCAATAAGCTCTTAATCCAAGTGTTCGATTCCTCTTGTTTTCCCAGCATTCCTTTGATTTCTTTGCATGTGTCATCTTGCTTGTCTAATCTCTCCTTGATCACTGCATTTTCTTTCTTCAGTTCCTCCAGAGTTTTCATAACAAGAGATGAAGAAGGTATATCCATAGAAGGTGCAACCTTCTCAAAACAAACTGCATCAGATTTTGACTCAGTGGCTTCTTCAGTCTCTTTGCCTCTGTCTTGAACAATAACTAGAGGAATATTATCAGAGCATGGTTCATCAACTTCTAAAGGTTGGAGATCTTCGCAGGGGGAATTATCCAACAGAAGAATAGGTTTCTTTTCCAAATGACGTAGAACTTGATCCTTGAAAACATTCAGCTGATCACAAACGTTCTGTTGGGCCATTTCATAGCTTAACTCCTTGAGTTTCTAGGATTCAGAGTTAAACCATTTTCTGAACTGGTTCCAGTGACAATCAGAAGCAGCGGGATTCAGATTTTCTAAGCAGGCTAGCTTCAAAGAGTTAACCATTCAATTATCTATGTTTTAAAAATCAGTAAATTTTTACCAACATCTTCCTTGGTGATGGTTGGTTTTGGTTTTGGGATAACAAACTTGTGAGAGATAGAGGCAAGGTTATCCAGCGCTTCTAAGTCTATTACAATTCTTAGGTGACCTTCTGGGAGATTGATATGAGAGGGAGAGGGAGAATCATAAATGATAATGGGTGAGGGAGGTGTGTTTGGTGGAGTGGAATGGTAAGGAGATGGGATTTCTGGAATGTCATTGATTGAGAGAGGTTGTTGAACCATGAGAGGTTCTGTTATTCCAGGAATTGGTGTAGTGGTATCAAAGTCAATATTTGGATTTTCTAGTTAGAGAGCATTAACGTTTGGATTTTCTGAGTTGGGAGCTTGAGAGTTTGGACTTTCTATGTGGGGAGCTTGGAATTCTGGATCAAATTGATCAATATCCGAAAGGACTTGATAAAGTTCTGGCTGATTTTGGTCAAGATGTGAGGTAATAGAATGTGGTTTGTTCAAAATTATTTCTAGTGTGAGTTAAGGGTCAAATTCTATATCAAAATAATCAAAGGTTTGTGTTGAAGGGTCTTCTGTTAGTTTTGGAGAGGAGGGGGTTTCAGATGTTGATAAGATCACTGATTCTACAACAGAAATAAAATAAGGACTACCTTTCTTAGAAACTTTTTGTACCTTCTGAGAAGATCCTTCTCCTACAGCTTTCCTTTTTCTAGATTTCTTGAGAACAACTTCTGGAGCTTATTGACGCAGATCACGAATGTTTAATTCTGGATTAGTCCCATCCATCTTGTCTGCTTCCAGATATTTGACATTGATTTCTGGAGAAGCATCTATTTGAGAGAACAGAGGGAAATCATTCAGAGGAACTCTTCTTGATATGATGACTTCTTTGGTTACAATAGTTAGATCCTTCTTAATGCTGTCAATGATTTTCATCTTCTTCAAATTCATCGCATTTAGAGGTTTTCCAGCACATGCTTACAGAGTGCTGATCTGCTAAGCTTCAGTCAGATATTCTACTAATTTGTTTTCAGTCAGAATATATGATATCAGCCTACCCAGAGGTATCCATTCCCTCTTAGTCCTTTCTTCTTCTCTAGTTTCTTTCACACTTGTCTTAAGTTGATTGAATAGTAGATGAGGAAGATTTATCTTTTCCTTTGTTGCAATGAAGTACAACATAAATTGTTGGTCAATATTGATATAATCAGGAGAGCTTGTGGGCTTCCTGTGGTTGATGCAACTCAGAATAATTTTTGCCAAAATTCTGAAGTAGTCCTTCAGATCTTTAATTTTTTTTATGGCTACCCAGAAGTAAAAATCTCTCTTGAGATTGTTGTTAGGTCAGAACATTTTCCTACCATGCCGCTACAACGGATGCCTCCGTCGTTATGACCTATCAACCTTGTAATAAGATCTTAAGAAATTGCAATATTCTTCCTCGTCACATAGGAAGTAACTTGATGGTTTGATGTAGTAGCGTGAATCCAGAATTCTTTGACCAATTTTGGGAAAACTGGACCCTGAAGACGATCAAAATATTGGGTCCATCCTTGAAATTCCACATCAGGTGTAAGATCATAGCCGTTTTCCTTCATGCTTTCAAAATCTATAATGAGTTTGCAGAGAACTTCTAGTGAATCAATGGGGTCAGTAGAGTTCTTGACGCTTCTTCATATCTTTCTGATGTTAATGAAGATGAACCAGGAACACATTGAGAGCTTTGAGTTCTTGAAGATGAAGCCATTGTTCACATAGACTGTTGAGGATTTTTGAAAGAAAATTTTGCACACAAAAAGTAGAGAGAAAATAGTAGCGAGAAGAAGTGAGAGTGAAAAAGTGAGAGTGAAAGTGAATGGTGTATTTATAAACAAATTGAAAACTTAATTAGCAAGAAAAAATTGAAAAATAATAATGATTACATAGCATTAATGATTCCCTAAAATAGGGAGATGGCGTGGAGATATAGAATAATTACTAATATAACACGAGTCTTAATGCATCCAATCAAAGCTTTAATGCCTTTAGAATTTGAACGTGTGTTCAGCCTTAGAAGAACGCTTGTGAGAGGATGACGGATGTTGACAATGTGAACTACATGCTTCTATCTTTGAAATGAATCATTTGGGAACTGTTTAGATCTTCTTACATATATCCTAATGCAACTGTCCTTCTAACTTATGAAGAATCATTGATCATATGTTCACAAAAGAATATAAACTTCTGAGGGTTAAATAATACATAAGTAAAACTCTTATTCTAGACATAATTTCATGTTGAGATGTTTCAGAATGAAATTAAACTTATCTTCAAAAAGGGGTTTAGTGAAGACATCAGCCCGTTGATGGTCTGTGTTAATAAATTTTAAAGAGAGAATTCCTTTCTGAATGTAGTCCCTAATAAAGTGATGTTTTATTTCTATATGCTTAGCCCTAGAATGTAAAATGGGATTCCTAGATAAACAAATTGCAGAAGTGTTATCACAGAGTATGGGAATGTTACTCTCAAATATATTGAAGTCTTCAAGATGAATTTTCATCCAGAGCATCTGTGTGCTGCATCCAGCTACTGCTATATATTAAACTTCAGCGGTTCATAGTGCAATTATGGATTGCCTCTTGCTGGACCACGGGATCAGATTTTCTCCTAGAAACTAGCAGCTTTCAAAAGTGCTTTTTCTTTCTACTCTGTCTCCAGCGAAGTCAGCATCACAGTACCAAACTAATTTTTATTCATTGGTTTTTATTTAAAATAAACCAAGATTAGTAGTACCTTTCAGATACTTGAAAATTCGGTTAACAAATGTTAACTGAGATTCTCTAGGATCTGATTGGAATCTGGAACATATACATACACTATATAGAATATCAGATCTTGAAGCTGTAAGATATAAGAGAGAACCAATCATGCCTCTGTAGATCTTCTATTTTACCTTTTTACTTACCTCTTCCTTCTCTAGAATGCATGTAAGATGCATTGGAGTTTTGGATGGCTTACATTCTGATAGGTTAAATTTCTTCAGAAATTATTTGACGTATTTGCATTGGTGTATGTATGTTCCTTCTGGAGTTTGATTGATCTGAATGCCCATAAATAATTTGAGTTCCCCCATCAAGCTCATTTCAAACTCTTCCTACATAGACTAGCTTTAGTATATCCAAATATAATTTCATCTACATAAATTTGACAAACTAGAATGTCATTTTTAAATGGCTTACAAAATAAGGTTGTGTCCACTTTCCCTCTGGTAAAATCATTTTCTAATAGAAAATTACTTAGTCTTTCATACCAAGCTCTGGGAGCTTGTTTCAGACCATATAGTGATTTCTTTAGTTTAAAAACATATTCTGGATGTTTGGAAATTTCAAAACCAGGGGGTTGGTGGACATAAACTTCTTCATCAATGTATCCGTTTAAGAATGCACTTTTGGCATCCATCTAATAGAGAGTGATGCCATTATTTATAACGAAGGAAATTAAAAGTCTTATAGATTCTAACCTGCTGACTAGAGCAAAGGTTTATGTATAGTCTATCGCCTCTTGCTGACTATAACCTTGTGCGACCAGTCGTGATTTGTTTCTAATGACTTCTCCTTGTTCATTTAACTTGTTTCTGAATACCCATTTGGTTCCAATGATATTGAACCCTTTTGGTTTGGGAACTAGATCCCACACGTCATTTTTGGTGAATTGATTTAATTCCCCCTGCATAGAAAGTATCCAATCATTGTCCAGAAGAGCTTCATCAATGGAAGTTGGCTCAATCAGAGACACTAATCCCGTGAGAGATTCTTTAGAGTTTCTGAATGTGGATCTTATTTTGATTGGGTCTTCCTTCTTTCCCAGAATTTTGTCTTCAAGATGGGCTTGGATGCTTCTTGATTATCTTTTCTGAGGAGGTTCTTCAGATGTTTTTGTAGTATTTGTGGCATCTTCTTCTGGTGTTGCCTGTGATTCTTTGTGAGGAACTTCTAATGCAATGTCTTTGGTAACCCATAAATTGGACTTCTATATCTGCAAAAGATTTAACTAGCTTTGACTTTTGAGAGCCAAGCTTATCATTAAATCTAACACTGATTGACTCTTCTACAATTCATGTTTCTGTGTTGTATACTTTGTAGCCTCTTGAGCGTTCAGAGTATCCTAACATAATACACTTTTGTGCTTTAGATTAAAACTTGTTCAAATGTTCTTTAGTATTAAAATAAAACAAATACATCCAAATGGATGGAAATACGAGATGTTGGGCTTTCTGTTCTTCCACGGTTCATATGGAGTCTTCTCCAGAATAGGTCTTATGGAGATTTTATTTTGAATATAACACGCTGTGCTAATTGCTTCTTCCCAGAAGTTCTTAGCAATGTTAGTCTCGTTGATCATGGTTCTGGCCATTTCTTGTAAAGTTATGTTCTTTCGTTCTACAAATCCATTTTATTGGGGAGTTCTAGGACAAGATAAATCATGAGAGATTCCATTCTCATTAAAAAATAGTTCAAATTTTTTGTTTTCAAATTCTCCACCATAATCACTTCCGACTCTAACAATTCTAAGATCTTTTTCATTTTGGACTTGGTTACAGAAGGAAAAGAATACAAAGTGTGACTCGTCCTTGTGTTTTAAGAATTTTACACATGTCCATCTGCTATAATCATCTATGATAACTAATCCATACTTCTTGCCACTAATGGATGCAGTTTTCACTGGTCCAAATAGATCTCTATGCAGAAGTTCTAATGGTCTAGAAGTAGAAACAATATTTTTTGCTTTAAAAGAGGGTTTTGCAAACTTGCCTTTCTGACATGCTTCACACAGAGCATCTGAGCTGAACTTCAGATTAGGAAGTCCTATGACCAGATTGAGTTTGTTAATCTGAGATATTCTTATCATACTAACACGCCTCAATCTTCTGTGCCAGACCCATTGCTCATCGTTAACAGATAATAGGCATTTTACATTCTGACTTTTCAGTTCATAAAGTTTTATTTTGTAAATTTTGTTCTTTCTATTTCCATTAAAGAGGATAAATCCATCTTTCTGACTAACTGCTTTACAGAACTTTTGATTAAAGATTATATTATAACTGTTATCACTTAATTGACTTATAGATAACAAGTTATGCATTAATCCATCTATTAACAGAACATTAGTATTAGAAGGAAGATTACCATTACCAATTTTTCTTGAGCCAATGATCTTCCTCTTCTGATTGCCTTTGAAACATATGTAGCCTCCAGATTTAAGCTCCAGGCTTTGGAACATATGCTTTCTTCCTGTCATGTGTCGAGAGCATCCAGAGTCCAGGTACCAGGATTGGTATTTCAGTATTGCTGTCAAAGATATCTGCAACATAGACAATTTTATCCTTAGATACCCATATCTTTTTGGGTCCTTGTTTGTTAGAGGTACAAGAATTCTGTTTGAATTTTGGTTGAGTAGAGAAATCATTACTAGTATACTTTAAATCATGTGTGTGCCCATAGGTAAAGTGAGAATTTAGAGAAGTGTGTTTAATAACTAAATCCTTAACTTTCATAGGTTATGATACTTTACCTTTGTATCCTATACCTTTTCTCCCATTTCTACTAACTCCATAGTTCATTGAAGCCATCTTTCTTCTATGTATGTTTTTAGCGAGGAATTTCTGAAAGCTATGATCATATTCCTTTATAATCTTATCAGGGTTACTAGGAACTTCTGATATAGTTTCCTTCTGAGTATTTTGTAAATCATTTTCAAGTTTTGAAATTTTTTCTTTTAGCTCAGAGTTTTCCAATCTCAGATTCTTAGTTTCTTTAGAGTCAAAAACTAGATCCTTTTTGAGGTTCTTGTTTATGACTCAAAGTTTCTGATACCTTTCTAGAATTTTTGACAGACTCTCTTCTAATTTAGATCTAGAAAAGTTAGAAAATATCTCTTCTGCCTCTGAGTCTAATTCTGATCCAAATGATTCAGTATCTTCTGATATGTTGGCCATCAGGGTAATGTTAGATCTTTCATCTTTTGATTCAGTGTCTGCTTCTAAAGAGTCTGAGTCATCCCATGTTTCCATGAGACTTTTCTTCTTCTTCTTAACAAACTTATGTTTAGGTTTCTCCTTTTTAAGCTTTGGACAATCGCTTTCGTAGTGCCCTTGTTCATTTCATTCATAGCAGACAATGTCTTTGTTTCTTTACTTTATATATTCAGAAGATGATTCATATTTTCTCTATCTAGAAGATGGTTCAGACTTTCTGTATCTAGATGGTTCATACTGATTCCCTATTCTTCTGGAATTTCTAAACTTCCTTTGCATGTGCTTCCACAACTGATTGACTCTTCTGGAGAGAAGGGATAATTCGTCTTCTTTACATGAGGAACCACCAAAGTTTTCTTCTATTTCCTGCAAAACTCTGGAATCATATCTTTTGTTAGATTTAATAGCTAAAGGCTTACCTTGCTTCTAGGGCTCATCATCTTCTAACTCTATCTCATGACTTCTAAAAGAGCTGACAAGTTCTTCTAAGGATATTTTGTTCAAATCATTTTCCAGTTTGAGAGCAGTGACCATGGGTCTCCATTTCTTTGGTAAACTTTTGATGATCTTCTTTACATGATCAGCAGTTGAGTATCCTTTGTCCAGAACTTTTAGCCCAGCAACCAGAATTTGAAATCTTGAGAACATTGTTTCAGTGGTTTCATCTTCTTCCATTTTGAAGGCTTCATATTTCTAAATGAGTGCAAGGGCTTTGGTTTCTTTGACTTGCGTGTTGCCTTCATGCGTCATTCTCAAGGAATCAAATAGGTGCTTTGCTATCTCTCTGTTTGTGATCTTCTCATACTCTGAGCATGAGATGGAACTCAAGAGAATAGTTATGGCCTTGTGATGATTTTTGAAGTCTCGCTTTTGATGATCTAACATTCTTTTTCTGTCAATATTCTGACCACCTTTATCAACAGGATGCATGTACCCATCAATCACCATATCCCAGAGATCAGTGTCATGAGCCAGAAAGAAACTTTCAATTATGTCTTTCCAGTAGTCAAATTTCTCTCCATCAAAGACTGGAGGTTTGCTGCTGATTCTGTCATTCTCATCATGGTAGTCATTGCTGATGTTTTAACTTGGTCCCACCATAGTGTTTTTCTTAGCTTGTATATTTTACTGCACAGTTAAGTGCTTGTACTCAGAACCAGATGCTATGATGCCAATTGAAGAATTGAAAAACACAAGAAGGGGGTTGAATTGGGATCTTTAAAACTTAATGAAAAGAACACGTGATTTTTATCCTGGTTCGTTTGAACTCAAAATACTTCAGTCCACCCGCCAAGGGGATTTCACCTCTCTCCAACGAGGTCTTAATCCACTAATCAATAATGATTACAAATTTATTTTGACAACTGCCAAAGCCTTCTTGAGTATAACCACAACCCGATTTTTCTCAAGGAAATATACTAAGCAATGTATGAATAACAGTGTATAGTAGTGTTTCTAATTAAACAGTATCACAGGACAGTGATGTTTTATACAATTTGAATATTGAAAGATCGAGGATGAGAGATGATAGCAGCGTTGTTGTGTTTTTGAAATTGTGAATGATTTATCCTTAAGGCTTGTTTAAATAGGCGAAGCATGGATGGACATTTTGGAAACTTGATCAATGACAATTAAGGGGCTTTCCAAAAATAAAGATCCTTGTTCCCTTTCAGTCGTAACTCTTGAAATGGAAGTATTTTGTTTGTAACGCTTCAGAACATTGAAGTATCCATTGCTGCTTGCTTCAGAACTTTGGAGATCAGAGCTATGAAATCCTATTTGCAGCGTTAGAACTTCTTTCAAAGAGTTTTATAATCAGAGTTGAAACATCCTTTTAGCGCATCTTCTGATCTTCTTTCATCAGAGCTTTTTTAGAGATGTTTACAATCACAGTAGAAACAAATTTGTAATTTATCTTTTGATCTTCTTCCATCAGAACTTCTCTATAAAACAGAATATAAATTTAGGGAGAAAAAATGTTCTTTGCTTTTGTTATCATCAAAACTCTTACAAGGGTTGTAGAATCAAACTATGTTCTAACAGGATTGGTTGTCGAATTTTATTCTTCCTACGATATTTGTAATATAGAATTTTTTAAGTACGCTTAATTTGTTTGTAACAACCAGCTTTCTTTTCCGCAGCATACGCATTTGTTCCGTCCAGAAGCAGGCAAGGGTCATCTCCATGTACGACATAGTCAATGTTGTATTCATGAAAGAGACAATTCAAGAAATTCTTAGTAATTGTATAAGTAGCATCCGTTATGGTGAAGAGACTTTGAAAATTGGAAACAAGCTCTTAGGATTTAGAATGGATTTTCATGTAACTCAAATTCTGGTTTTGCAATATGCTCTTAAAATTTCATTTGAATCATATGAATTGGTTTGCACTTAGAAATTCTTGTGTTCCTTCACATATGCTACAGCCCATTACGATGTTCATTTGAACTTTGAACCTTGACATGTCATGGTCTCAAGTATGTAATACAGGTTATAGACAAAACTGAGTTGGCTCAAGCATGACTAATATTTAGAGTCTTGGAGCATAGCATAGAATTTTGGGCCTTGGACTTTAAGAACATAAATTTAGGACTTTTTGTAATTGTTTTCTTTGTGGATTCTTAATGTAATGCGGTGAATGACAGAAATTATAATGAACTTGGATTTTTATAAAACATAATATGATAGTTCTCTTCCAAATTTGAATTGTTTGAATTGAATAGGTATCTTTGCTTCCATTGCTCCCAAATTCATCTTAAAATTCTTCCACTTGCAAACTCGAATCAAGTATTGATTTTGTAATGCCAAGTCTTTTTCTTCAATATCTCCTTTAAATTCCTTTGTACAAATTAAAATAATAAAGGTATGAATCCAAAATATTGGCAAGGTTATTAAAAGAGACGCGAATCCTGAATGAATTCTTGAAAGGCATAGAGAAACCTTAATGATCATGATATTCCTAAAAGAAGTGAAAACCATGGATGAAAGAGCACCTCGAATAACCCTTGATTAAAAAATGAGATCCTCAAAGCCGTAAAAAAACCCTAATTCCTCCATACTCAGCCACAAAAGATTGAAACCTTGGTCTTCTGAGAAATATAGAGAAATAAACTTTTTTCCAAGGCCTCAGTGTCTTTGGGAGAAAAATATCCCAGTAGCTTGCAGAGAAAGAAGTCCATGATAAATATACCTCACATCCCTAATTCCACAACTCATTACACCAAGGGAAACCAAATGAACCATTCATAGTTAATGATGGACATATGAACTCATGTACTTATTTTCCTGCACAATAACTAATGATTGCACCATGTAGGCAAAAAAATATACGTACGCCTCGCTTGACACACCATATAATCTCAACGCCAAACTAACCTTCCTTGAGGAAATTCCCTGACTCAGACGGAACTAGAAGCATAGCAAGACATCCATGTGATAGAACCCTAATTTCATGATACATAGGGAAATAATCTCTCATCTTTGGAATTGATGAAACTGGGTGGCGAACGACCCTATAACTTGACGAAGAAGAAATTCTTAATGACCACAACTCACAACCCTAATTCCACTGCTCATTGATTGAAGAACAAATCATCCTTTATTGGATTTGTATACTTCAATCACAATGAAGCCCTGATATTTCACGACCACTGAACTTTAAACCTCCAGGTAGTTTATCAAATCTAAATGTATGTTACTGACCTAATGGAATATATACAGATGAATGCAAAATTCTAAGCCAAATAAAAGAAATTAGGAGGGGAAATTTTGGGGTGTAACAATGTCAAATTTGTTATGCTTTATGTTTAATGAAGTTAAACATGCTTATGTACATGATCAATGGTTTTTCCACCTCTATTTACAGCTGATTTTAGTTATTGTTTCTTTATTTTGTTAATTTTTTTATTTCATTCTTCTATGTTTTATGCGTTGATTGTGTATTTTGTTGTTTTCGGGCTCAGAGGAATAAAACTAGGAAAATAAGCGTGAAAAGTGCAAATTCAGAGTTTTGGAGGAAGTCTCAAAAAACAAGCTACAAGGTGCCTGACACGGCCACCCATGTCACCTGACACGGGCCGTGTTAGGAGAGAATGCATAGATGCAGTTTAGGAGAAGAGGTAGAGGCTGACACGGGTGTCCGTGTTAGCTGACACATCTCGTGAAGGAGGTCTGGGTGAAAGGTTTTATTGGAGCAATAGATAGAGGCTGACACGGGTTCCCGTGTCAAGTGACACATCCCGTGTTGTCTAGTGACGTTGATTTTAAGTGTTTTATGATTTTTCGCTATTTGGTATCCAAAGGGGAGTTGTTAGCATTTCCGAACGAGACAATTGGATTGTTAACTATTTAGATGAGTTTTAAAGAAGAAGGAGGGACATTTTTTGGCAGAGAACGAATTCCAGAGTCTAGGAATGAGGATAAAAGATTCTTGAAGAACGAAGATCTTTCATGAGCGAACGCAATTGAAGACCAAAGTTCCTTCATCATCTGTAATGTCTAATTCTTATATTTTTGTAATTCTCGTGAACGATATGAACGGCTAAATCCCCCAATGCTAAGGGGTGTCCTTTATTTTCAAATGTATTGATTTTAAATTATTGATTTTGATATAATAGTTTCTTTTCAATTTAATTGTTCAATGTTCTTATGCCTTTCCTATCGGACAAATAGGAATTGATCCAAAGTTAACAATCATGGTTGAACCGCCATTGTTAGGGTTTTTGAACAATTAGACTATAGTAGATATCACCTAGGAATAGGGATACCCTATAGGTCACTGATAAAATCTTGATAACATAACTGCTTGGTTTCATCATAATTCACTAAGGACTTAGGTATTAAGATGAAGGACCAAAGGTTTTCCCACTAAGGACTTAGGGGAAAACAAACTAAAGATTCGGTAGTTGAAGGTAATGAATTTGTTGAAGAGATCAATCGTAAAGGTTATTACAGGGTTAAATCACACACCTACCCCTAGCATTCTCATCATATCTGTTAAAAAGCATATTTATGTTTCTTCTTAGAATCCAGTGACAATTTCTAAAACCAAAACCCCAAGTTATGTTTTTGTTTAATTGAACCGCACATTAAACTTGATAATTCTGTGTAGTCCTTGAGATCGACATTCCGAGAATTTTTCTATTATTACAAAGGGCAAAAATAGTACACTTGCTATTTTTCCTATCAGTACACATAAGTGTTTATAAGAAATACATGAAAATAAAATATGATGATGTCATTTCAAGTATATAAATTGATATGTCACTATCATGATCAATTAAGAATTATATTGCAAATGAGTACTCATAGTATATATACTATACACCAAGTATGTCATGTATTTAGAGAAATAAACAAGTAAAAGAGAGAACTTACTAACAAAGCGAAAGTTAAACTGATACTATCTCACCGTATAATATGATAGATGATACACTTGCATTTTACAAGGTACTCTCGAAATAAAGTTGAACCAAATGCAAAGTATTCCACAAGGGTTTAGAACAACACGATCTTACCACTTTTCACTTTGTCAAAGTATCCAAAAGTATACTTTGTAATGAATCCAAGAAGGTCATTGATTTGATGAACATTCATTTTGATTGAAATCTCATATTTATCCTTTTCATGGTATTTATCTTTCTCCTCCTCATGTTTCACCGATTTGGATTGATCAATTCCTTCTTCGGTGTCATTGAGTATGTCTCTTGAAGATAAACCTACGTCATGAGATTTAAATACCGTTTGAGTATTCTCGGATACAACATCAAAAAGTAACTTATGCATCTTTTACCAATAAAACAAAACTTGATATTACTTTCTAGATCACATAATCCATCATCTTTCCCCATATGCAATAGAATTAGAATATGTTCATATGCCTTGAACCACCATAAATGAGAAACCATATTCTCTTTATAGAGTCAAAACAATGTTCCTACAAAACAATAAGACAAGTTAGGTACCCAATATTTATTGAGTCTTTGGGGTTAGTGTAACATTTGGTTGCATTTGGGTAACCTTACAACCATAGTGACTATTGTAACTGGAAAGAAATACGAGTCGCCACCACTACTTTTTTGTCCTAAGGATGGAGAAGTAACAAATAACCTTAATTGTTTAGAGATTACAAGTTCATGAGTTGGCTAGAGGAATGGAATATGTTAGGAACCCTTCATCTCCCTTGTTTTCAAGGGGAATCCTATTTTGGGTCATAGGGTAAATCGAGAATTTCTATTTAAAAGCATGTTATTATGAATTGCATAAGAAAATGTTTAATTTTTTAGTTACGGGACTCGCCTTGGTTTTTCAACCACGTGCCTACGTATCCTCTTGCATAGAAATCAAAGTTCATTTCGTAGTTCATACTGTTTGGTTGGTGTTTTTTATAGGATTACTTAGAATTGCTTTCGAATTATCCTTAAGCCTTGTCTGAGTTTGAGAAGAGTGGTCGTAGACGCAGTTAACAGTTAAGTTTGATAACAATTATATTTAACCCTTTTTTCGAAAATGATCTTGAATTTTTATTAAGTTAGTAAAAAATGTTTCTTGATTAGTTAGTTATTTTACTGTTTAGTTTAATTGATAAAGA
Source organism: Vicia faba (assembly GCA_948472305.1). Taxonomy (NCBI): domain Eukaryota; kingdom Viridiplantae; phylum Streptophyta; class Magnoliopsida; order Fabales; family Fabaceae; genus Vicia; species Vicia faba. Next base: position 1,197,137,573 of record OX451741.1, read on the forward strand.
GTTGATATTTATTTGAATTAAATCGCATTGAGCGAAGTAATTGATTTTGGTCGATAAGGAGTTGATCCTTATTGGAATCTGATCGCGCTAGGCGAAGGAATTGATTTAATTTATTTATCGCATCAAGCGAATGAATATTGATTATTGCGTGGAGTAAAATCAAAATTTGAGCTAATTTTAATTATTTTGATTTAAAAAATTAATTGGTAAGACGTTAAGTCAGCCAACTAACTATTCAAAGATGTGAAATCCTTTAATTTATAGAAATGTTGAATCAAATTTAATTTGAGAAGTTTAGAATTATATACAAGTTTAGTGATTATTTATATAATTAAAATAATTACATAACTATATTATTTACAAATAAAACTAAACCTAATAATAAGAATACTTTTTGCATTATTTTATAATTTTTGACAATATTCACAAATAATCAATTCGTCATAATGAAAATAAATGAATTCATATATTTATTTAAATTAATAATTATAATAAATAAACAAGTGAACTCAAAATCAAATTAAACATTGTCATTATTATATAAAAAAAAAGATAAAAATCTAATCTCAAATGTCTCTAGAAGGGTCACGTACATGCAAGGTAGAATTTTATGACACTTTCTAAAATTAAATTAGAAATTAAACAATATTTAATTATAATAAAGACTTATAATAATAATAATAATAATAATTATAATACATGGTAAAAGGGGTGTGCGAATAGAGGAAGAAAATACATGGCCCAAAGCTTACTACCACATAAAGCCATAATCTTCCTAACTACAAGATAAATTAATTAATAAAAAAACTAAAACCAAAAACATGATTGAGAAAGAGAAGTCATCCTCAAGTTACTAGTGCTCCTTCATTCATGTTTTTTCTTTCATGATCTTTTCTAGTTCCATCTTCTTTTTTTTATTGATTTTCAAACCTGTTGTTACTGCAAATAGAAAAAGAAAAGAAAATAGGTTTTGTTGAACTGGAATATTAGGATGAATTAAAAATGGTTAGATAACAGAATTAGTAAAATTTAGTAAAGAAATAGTAAATCAATAGATAAAAAAAAGTTAGTAAAAATTAACAATGTTGGTAAATCACAAAAATTAACAATGTTATAATTGTTTTGTAAATTTTTTGATGAAAAATAAAATAAAATGATATGGTTAATCATGAATTTGGTTAGTTATTGGTATGAAAATGAAATTTTAAAAATATAGACAACCATCAGGTAATATCATCACATGGTTTAAAACGCAAATAAATTAATATTAAGAAAAAGATAAAAATGGTGGTCTCATACAAAATTATTGGCCAAAAATATAATAAAACCACCAATATTTTTGAAAAGGATTTTGAAAAAAGAAATAGCAAAAGATAGTGATGAAAGTGAGTGAATTAGTGGAAAAATGTTGATACAAAAAAATATAATTTTTAAGTAAAGACAACCATCAAGAATTATCATATGGATTAAAAAACAAACAAATTAAAATTGAAAATATTGAAAATAAAAAGAAGGGTCACATATAAAAATAATTGGACAAAATAAAAGAATCTGAAAAAAAGTTTTTAAACGAAATTTTGAAAAGTGTGAAAATGAAATATTGAAACCACAGTGAAGAATGTGGGTAAAAAATGTGAATTGTTGATAGGGTATGTAGAGAAGTTGTAAGAGATTATTGATGTCTAAGACTGTGAAAATAACAGTGTATTTATAGGTTAGAATTAGGTTAAGAATTAAATAAGATAGATCTATTTTTGGCATGATTTTGAATATTGAAAATTGATTCGAATCTTGATGAGTAAGACTATGAATCTAAATTATTTTGTGACCTGGTACAAGATTTGATTTGAAAGTAATTGATTTGAGAATGATTTTATTTATTTTTTGGAATTTTGGATATTAAAATAATTATTTTAAAATACCCATAAATAAATAAAAACGGAAATTATATTAAATAATAGAAAATAATATTTTTGTGGTTTTTAAATAAAGTTTGAAAAAAAAAAAGGAAAAAAAAAGGCAAAAGTGGAATAAGTGAGATTCAACCGCTTGATCTTATGCTTGCAAGCCTTATCTCCTTACCAATTGTGCCAATTCATTTATTCAAAATAAATTGACTTTAAAAAATATATGAAGGAAACACAAATATTTGTTATTTAAAAAAATACAAATAATTTTAAAGTAAACTATCATATATTTTTTTTAAATACGCAAAAATAAATCAATGTTGAAATTTTAGTATAAATAAACTAAAAAAATTATTAAAAAAAGCCAAAGTTAAAAATAATTTGAATGTTAGAAATAAGACGGGAAAATTTGGGGTATGACAACTGCCCCTATTTAATTACTCTTCGATTGAAGTGTGCGAGTATATGAGGTTTTCGCACGTTCGAATAGGAGGGTTATTAAATAATGGAAGACCCTAATATTTGACCAAAGACTTTTGGAAAACATTTGAAAAATAGTTGGAAAAATAAAGCAAGTAATAGTAAAAAATAGGAAGGATGATACAAATAACTCATCAATGCCTGAGAAACTATAAACACAGATAATTAAGAGATGACGACGTGGAAAACTCGTCAATACCTGAGAAAAAGTAATCATAGATAACTTGGATAAGACGATGCGGATAACTCGTACATATCAAAGGTGACCAAGAGAAGATGATGCGAGTAACTCGTCTACACCTGGAAAAAGTAATCACAGATTTTATGTATTTACCACAACCTAGGGGGTAAATAATATGAGCTTGAAAATTGATAATTTATTGCTGCTTCGAGACCAATATGTTATACCCCAATTTTTGCCCCTAATATCCCTTCACCATACCATATTGATTCAATCACAACAAAATCACATTAGGACTTTTGGTGCTCCTCCCTACCTTTAGCTTTGCTCTTTGAGGAATCACCAAGCACATTGACTTGTTTTTTCTTGTGTAATCATTCATGTTTTATTTTAACTTTCCTTTAAATTAATAAAATGCAATGTTGGTTTGTCTTACTTGTCAACAATGTAGGTAAAGTCAATAAGGCTTAGCAAGTTGATCCATGGGTTAAGGAGTTTATTTCCATGACCTAGTCAATGAAGCTTGAGAAATTTAAAACCTCACCATGGAATATATTTTGGAAGGGATGGCATGGCAAGGTTATTTTTTTTCACTACATTTCCAAGTTATCAAGATTGATTCAAAAGTGCAAGGGGTTGATTGAAGAAGTTGTCATGCTTGGACGAGATCTTGTTCCCATTGATCACAAGTGCATATTTTTCTCAATTCTCAAAGATATAGAAGTGGTTATGGTTGCTATGAGTTCTCATTATCATCCTCAACAACTTATATTTCCAAGGCATTTCTTTTGGTACAAGAAGTTTGTTCAAAATTGTCAAAGTTCCTCAAGGCATGTTCCTTAATCTAGGAGCTAGGGTTTTGAATTTCAAAGGAGTATATCTTGCTCATATTTTGGTATTTTTGATTGATTCCAAAGACATCCTTCTATTTAAAGGGTTATCAACAAATCACTTCAAAAGTTCCAAGGAGTTTTCATGAGGAAGAAACTTGATGAGGAAGAATGATTACAAGTCCTCCAGATGAATCCCCATTTTTTTCATGTGTGACTTCAAAAGATCATAAATTGGTCAATTTTTATCACCTTGATCCCATTATTTATCCATAATTATCTTGAGGATGTGAACTTTATGCCTTCTTTTATGTGAAAAGTGAGAAAATGGATGGAAATTGCCTTAAGGATACAAAAGATTATAGGTCATTTCATGATTTTTGCCAACTTCAACAATTCACAACTTTCTCAATTTTTGGATATTTTAAATTTTTCAAGTCCCAAAATGTCATTCAAGAGATCTATTTCATGCCATCTTTTTTTGTCAAGAGCAAATTCCAAGTGGAAGGCTAGGTTTTGATGCAAGACATTATATGTCACTTTTGAAGAAAAATTTGAAATATTTCTAAGTATGGAAAGTCAACATTTTTTCTCCAACTTTGACTCAACACAACTTTCAGCTCAAGCATCCATTTGATTCCATGCTTTTTACATTGCAAAGCTTGTAACCTCATCTTTCTAAAGCATCAAGAATCTTGCCCTAAGACCCCTTGAGATGAGAATGCCATTGGTAAGAAGTTGGCACTTTGAAACTGAATTTTTCACCAAGTCAGAAGTTTGAAATCTTTGTTTTGGCTTCTAATCACAATATTTACACGCGTTTTTGATTTAAACTTGATTAACAAACTTGCCAGAAGTGTTTAGCACCTCAAAACGCAAATATTGGATGAGTTTTGGTGAAAATTAGATCACACTTCACTCGTGTATCAGGTTTACACGAATTCCCCCCTAAAATGCATCATTCATCCTTCCTTTTGATCCCATTTGCTTCTCCTATAAATACATGAACTATCCCATTCATTTTCTCAAGCTTGGATAGCCAAAATCACCCTGCCAAACTTGTTCCATAACTCACAATTCAGCAACTTCAAAATCCATATACAAGCCTTTTTCAATCCAATTTTTTCATCAATTCACGTTCCTTGATCTTCCCTAAAGCTAACCATATAATTAAATTCAAGAATCGTGCCCTATATTGCTCCATAAAAGTCCAGTTTCAGAGCTCTGCAACTCAAATTTAATAGATAGATTCCTTCACCAATTCTTCAAAACTTTGATATCATTGTGATGCTCTCATTTCCCTGGTTCTAGTCAGAACACTTGCTTTTTACTGGAAACACATTTTTACCATGAAATTTCAAATCCCTTTTCAAAACTTTCTTTCCAAATTGCTTGAGCTACATTTTATATAAATTTCGCGCGAGGGTGTGGTTGTCTTCGTCTTGAAGAGACGAAGGGAATGGCATAGGTCTGAGCTTCTGATTTTACAGTTTGAGAGACCTGTAATTCACATTGGCTGGAGGTTGAAGATGACCAACGTGTCATCTTCCAACCAATGATAGCACGTCACTTGTTATTTTTGAATTCTGATTTAATAATTGATTCAGTGCTTTATTCACTAATGACCATGATATACACAGCGCGCCAGATCCCTTGGATTTGATTACTAACGCATTTTGACTCTCATCCAATGGTCCACATATTTTTGACATTTACTTTCTTTTCTGATTTTTTATATTTAATTATTTTAAACTTCAAAAAATCATAAAAAATTCATTTTAAGTCCAAAAAATCATGAAATATATTTTTGAGTATCCTCTTTCTGATTTTTATTTTTTCACAATTTAATTTTGTGTTTTGGTATTTTTAATAAATTTACACTTTACTTGATTTGTTTTAAATGTTTAAAAATACTTTTATGCATTTTTAAGTTCTAAAAAAATTATGGAACGATCCAATGATATTGTGACAAATATTGGTGACTTTATTTTATTTTTGTTTCTGACTTTGCTATTTTTTATCATTTTTGGTTTATCTTACCCCTTTCTTTTAATTTTAAAAAATAGTTTCTGACTTAAAAAAATTTACAAAGAAATTATAAAATTATTTTAGTTCATTTCTGATTTTTCTATGGTGTTACTTTTTATTTCTTGATTAATTTGAACATAGTTGATATTTTTCTCTTTTATTTAAATTTTTAAACATTATTTTTAAACCTTTTTGTATATATTAAAATGTAATATTATTTTGTGACTATTTTCTGGCTGATCTTGGGTTAAATTTTTGATCATGAACTTTATTAACATCATTGAATCAATGGTGTTAAGTCTAACTCCACAAAAATGGATGAATGATTTTAATAATAGTTTGATTAAATTTAATTCAAAAGTGGTTTGTATATTCTCTCCCATCCCTCTTCATCTCATCCCCTTCTTATTACACTAAATGTTGTTGGAGCATGATCTCTATATCATGTCTCAAAACAAATGATGCATAGATTGCTATTGACCAACCTCAAAATAGGTGTGACTTCTATATAAGTCCACTTACGATTGCTTAACATAGAGCTAAATTTTGTCCCGATTCGAATAAATGATCATTCGTGGCCCATACTTATGTTTTCAAGCCCAAGTATGTTAATTTGATCTCTTTGATCCAACAACCTTGAGATTCATTATGTGGAGGCTTTGGTTCTACCAATTCTCTAATGGATCTACAATATCTTTGGTCAACGGGGATCACTTAAACATCGTTGATCATTAATCGGTACTCATAAGGATTCCAAATGGATGATATACTTGACAAAAAGCAAATGCAACTTGTTATGTGGAGGCTTTGGTTCTATCAATCCTCTAATGAGTTCCAAATGCAAGTTTCAAGATGATCATCCAACTAACCACTAATGATTAATAATTGACTTTATCCTTTATTATTTTATATGCCCCCTTTTATTTTTATGCACTATTTACTTTGAGTATTTACTTTCTTGTCAATTTTTATTTTTCTCACTTGAGCTTTTCTTTTCTTTTTTTAAAAAAAAACACCTAATAATCAACATAAACCCTAAAAATCATTAATGATACTTGGACTATTTGGTTACTATCCTTGGCATTATGGAGCATTGGACTTTTTTTGGACTTAGGATTAGAAACCTTGGCCTATGATTGTAGACTTTGTGATCTTATCTGATTATTTTATCTGGAGCTCTTGAGGTTTACCTTAAGACATTGGGTTGTTTGTTTGTTTTGTGTGCAGGTTATTGCGATTACACCATTTGTTTGTAATCTGGAATTCACCTGTATACAGCCGTTACTCTGCCAAATTTTTGTGAAGACTTAATACACTTGAAGTTTGGTTTTCTCAAGAGGTCTAGTATCATTTCTTGTTTGGTTTCAATCCAAAGAATGGGAACTCTATTTTGGAATCATAGTGTCAAGTATTGGCTTCTTGTTGGTTAGATGGTTCTTATCCCTAGCTTTTACCTTATGCTTTAGGATAATATCTTCTTCTCCTCCCATCTTCTTTAATTTCAAAAATCTTCTCCCTCCTTTTGAAAACTCTTCTTGTTTTAAACTTGGACCACTTGATAATAAACATGGACTTAGGACCATGCATTTTCAAACATTTCCATAATTAAACATCAATAAGCTTAATAATACTTTGACATTTTTGTGAGAAGACTAAAAGTCAATCAATCTCATTTCAAACCATCTTGCCACTTTGGCTTTTATCTTTAAACTTTTCCCAAAAGATTGAACTCTTGTCAATCCTTGTAGTGATTCAAACAATTATACTTCTATAATATGTAGTAAAGAGAGATATTTTCCACTTGGGTGTTGAGTGAGGAATTGTTGATTTTAAAATCCAAGCCATATCCTCCACTTTGAGATGATGCAAATTCTCCTTTCTCATGATCGTGGGTAGTAGGTATGTTTTCCACACGGACAATGACGATGATGTTTTATCTCATAAAATTGACCAACACATTTGTGTTTTAAAATTTTTAAAAGAGGAACTACGTGTACCCTGATCCCCTATTGCACGAAAAGGTGGTACGTAGGCACTAAAGGTTCACAACCACAGCGGGTGAAAAAATCATAAAAAATAAGTTTCTTTTCTCACCTCTACCGTCCATTTTTTTATATACAACATTTTTTATAGCCAAAATATACAAATTTTTACAAAGAGGTTCATGCGGAGTACCGTAGATGTTTAGGGTGCTAATACCTTCCCTTTGCATAACCAACCCCCTTACCTAGAATCTTTCCCCCTCTTTTGGGTTATTACCTCTTTTCCAATCCCTTTGGAAACAATAAAGCGCGGTGGCTATTTTTATTTTGATTTGTATAAGTCTAGTCAATCCAATGGCTTAGTCTTAAACATTTCTACCGCTACAGAAAAATGGCGACTTCATTGGGGAAAGATTGACCTTTTGCTGGTCCATCCCTAAGTGGGTTGAGCCTATCTTTGCTTATATCTGTATATGTGTTATTATTGTTTTTGTGTTATATGTTGTATATATGTTTGTCTGGAATTTCCTAGTTTTCAGGGTGCTTGGTGATTACTCATAAGTCCTATACACGGACTTGGGAAAACTTTAAGATAGGACGGGCGGTATAGTCATGTTAACTTTGAGGGAGTAATCCCAAAAAGGGATGCTTGAGATCCCCCACTCAGTGGAGGCCCCTTTGAATGTAGTGTCGTTTACCGAGTAATCGGGAAGACGTGTTGCTTTCAACCTGGGAGCATGCTGAAGCTGAGGACCGTAGAATACCTAACACATCTTGGCCTTTTAGGTGTAGTGCAGAAGTTTTGACGGAGTTATCCGGAAATATTTGTCACAAGATACTACGCTCGAACGAGTTTTTCTTGAAAATATTACTAATTACCGAGTTAATTGGGAAGTTGGTAATATCCGAAGGAAGGATGTAGACTCTGGGAACCTCTAGAACCTTGTTCGGCAGGTGTTAAATTTTAGACCAACACCTTATGGGTAGTACCTTCACCTCATGTTCGTGACGTTGAACCTATGAACCCTATATGTGTGATGTTGTGTGTGATTTTTGCATCATGCATCTATGTACTCATAAGCATCTTTTGGAGAAATCTTATTTCAAGGGATTTAAAAAGTTGACCATTTATGAATATCTCAGGTACTTTTTAACCATGGATTTTGGAAAGAGAAAGACCGGGAAGTACAGTTTCAAGGATCCCAAGATAGATGAGTTGATCAGTCTAATTCTCGAAATCGAGTGTTCTACAGACTTTCGGAAGAAGTATGGATCCATTATTCCTCTCATGAAGCTGAAGATATAGGAGGGTATTCTCTCGACCTTGGTCCAGTTCTATGATCCTATTTATCATTTATTTACTTTTCCTGACTATCAATTGATGCCTACACTGGAGGAGTATTCTTATCTATAAGATTTACCTGTTACTGATTGTGTTCCTTTTACTGGTTTGAAGGGTGAGCCAAAACCACATGAGATTGCTGATTTGATTCATCTGGGGAAGTATGAGGTGGAAGCCCATATGACTACTAAAGGAGGGATTAGAGGATTACCAACTCAGTTCTTATTGGAGAAAGCTCATTACTTTGCCAGGATGAAGAGTACAATCACTTTTGAGGCCATCTTTGCTCTACTTACTTACGGGCTGTTCTTATTTCCTAATGTGGAAAAGTTTGTTGATATTAATGCTATCAGGATATTCATGATTGGAAACCCATTTCCTACCTTGTTGGTGATGCTTATTACTCTATTCATCTTCGGAATTCTTATCATGGGGGGATGATTATCTGTTGCACGAGTCTATTGTACCGGTGGTTTATCTCTCATATGCCCCAGTCTGATAATTTTTAGGATGTCAAGAAAGAACCCCGTTGGGCTCCTAAGATCATGGAACTTACCCACTCGGATATTGATTGGTATCATCGAGCTTACCAGGATATAGAGATTATTGACAATTGTGGTAGTTTCCCCAATGTACCTCTTCTTGGTACAAAGGGAGGAATTAACTATAACCTTGTTCTTGCATGATGACAGCTTGGTTATCCGATGTGTGATAAACCAAATAGTATTCATTTGAGTAGTTTCTTTATGAAGGAAGGATAAGACCATAGGGAATATAGGTAGAAGATTACGAAGGCCTGGCGTCATATTCATAAGAAGAGTAGGAAGGATTTGGGACCTAGGGGTGCTGTTTCTTTGGAGCCATATCTTCAGTGGGTCCAAACGAGAGCTATTAAGTTGAAGATGCTTTATTCCCGGGAAACTCCTATGCCTGATCTATTTGTCAAGATCACTTCTCCCTTATTAGATGATCTAGAAGAGTTGCAACTTGCTTTGGTTAGGATGCAACAGGAAAAGGACGCTTGGAAGAACAAGTTCCAAACTTTAGAGATTTCCTATAAAGCAGACTTTAAGGAGAAAGACGGCTTAATTGAGATCCTTGAGAGTCGAGCAGTAGAGTCTATGGAGAGTCAAAGGGATTTATTTTCTCGTAAATCAGATACTGATCACTCACTTCCTGATTCAAGTGATTGGAAGGAGGTTGCCATCAGATATGCGGAAGAAAACCAATGGTTGAAAGTTCAGATTTCCAGGCTCATGGGGAAGCGCCAGCGTATAGAGTGATCTACATCAGTTTAACTTCTCATGGTTTAGATTTTATTTTTATCTTGTACTTGGGATCATTGAAACTTGTAATCCTTTTTGGAGTTGTTATAATAAATTTTTTCAGTATTTCAAATGCGTTATTACTTTGATATTTGCAATATGTCCATAAATTTTAAATCCCTTGAAATATAAAATAAAATCATGTGCATTACATATCATGCATCATATTGCACATATTTCTTGCATTTGTTATGCATATCCAGGTGTCTTACCAAGCTTCTTTACTTCATTCAGCAAGCTGACTCACCACTACAACACTCGGGCTAATTTCAAAAAGAAGATGGACACCCTAGAACAATAGAATCGCATGCTGCACGAGGAGGTTTTGGCTTTGAAGGCCGGCATGGCCAATCTGACTACTCTGATGGAACCTCTGGTGGCTGCTCAGAATCACCCACCGAGTGTTCAACCTCAACCGACAAGGGAAAATACTGAAGCTCTGACTGTTCCTATATCTACTACTCCAGCTGTTGTTCAGAATCGCATGCCTCAAGGTTATCCATGGGGTATGCCAGAGAATTTTTCACCTGAAGGTTTTAATCTTGGTCCTCAAGATACTTCGATTGTTCAGACTATTGTTACTCCGGCACCTCCTGTGGTGCATGTTGCTCCTGCTGCGCCTCCGTCGGTGAATATGGTTTCATTTGTTAATGATGATGTGTGTCGTACTTTCCCTCCACCCAGTGAAGACTTGGGTCTTTATGACAAAATGGATGATTTTCAAGAGCAGTTTGACAAGATGCAAAGAGATATGAAGGCCCTCAGGGGAAAAGAGCTATTTGGGCAGAATGTGAATGAGCTATGCTTGGTCCCAAATGTTAAGATACCTGCTAAGTTTAAGGTCCCGGAGTTTGAGAAGTACAAGGGTAACACTTGCCCTTGTGCTCACCTGGTGATGTTGAAACCACCCGGCCGAAACCTGTCATCTGGATGTAATGAAACATCAATGAAGTCGCCACCGAACGTCTTTTATCCCGCCAAAAGGGAAAGGTAAACATCGAGAAAACCTGAAAAGGGAGAAATCACGGTCTTTCGACCGAGAGATCGGGTAAGGGAGTCTGTTACGCGAGGGGAAGGTATTAGCAACCCACACGCCCGTAGTACTCTACGGTATCCACTCTTGTTGTCTAATCTAATGGGTGTGGTCGAAACCTATGTCTATGGCTTAAAGACTGAAAAGGGAATGCATGCGAAAGGAAAAAAAACAATGTAGGGAAAATAAAAGTTGTGCTCGGTTGGGCCCTACCCCTTTGCCTACGTATCCCTTTTAAGGAATCAGAGCATCCGTAGTTCGGCTTATATATTTAGGTTAGTTTGTGTTTTTTAGTTCAGACAACAAAAACAATCAAGATGGCAAAACATCGAATGAAACAACAAACAAATGAGATGGTAAGACATCGACTAAATAATAACAAAGTAACATGTCAAAGATAGCGAAACACCAAGTGATAAAACAACACACCTAACAATGACATTGAGAGTCAAAGCAGGATAACTAATATGTGCGATGGCGAAACATCGGCTTCAAACAAATGTGCGATGGCGAAACATCGACTAAGAGATAACAAGGTATCATGACAAAGATGGCAAAACATCGATAAAGCAGATGATAAAACATCACACCTAACAATGATATTGAGAATCAAAGTAGGATAACAAACATGTGCGATGGAGAAACATCGGGTAAAAGATAACAAGATATCATGGTAAGATAGCGAAACATCGATAAAATAGGATGACAAAACATCACACCTAACAATGATATTGAGAATCAAATTAGGATAAAAAACATGTGCGATGGCGAAACATCGGCTTCAAACAAATGTGTGATGGAGAAACATCGGATAAAAGATAACAAGATATCATGGTAAGATGGAGAAACATCGATAAAACAGGATGACAAAACATCACACCTAACAATGATATTGAGAATCAAAGTAGGATAAAAAACATGTGCGATGGCGAAACATCGGCTAACCAGGTTTAAAAACAAAGCCAAGAGGCGCACAAACAAATAGGATTGGTTTGTATCTTTTACCTCGAAGAAGAGTTTGAGTTTATTAGAGGTGTTTTATGATTTGCCAAGAAAACAAATTTTTGTTTTAAGATGCAAAATGAAAAGGAAGGAAAAACAACTAAGGGAGACTAGCCTAGCACTATCCCTAATGTTATCATATAATGGTTGACCCTAAGGTTGAGGGTAAAGGAAAATCCTACCCTATGCTAGCATACATGGATTCCTATCTTAATCAACCTGTTAAAGGAAGCTTAACAAATCTATCCTATAGGGAACATGCAATGAGAGCGAAGTCGTGATCTCAATTTATAAATTGAGTGACTCATCGATTAACAATTAAAGAAACAAACAATAAATATCCTATATGGAACATGCAATGAGAGCGAAGTCGTGATCTCAATTTCTAAATTGAGTGACTCATCGATCAACAATTAAAGAAACAAACACAACACATGTATCAAACAAAAACAGAGGGTCTCCTGATATATATCAGCAACAGAGGTCCCATCATGCAACCTAGACCTATAAAAGTAGAAGAAAGGAAATAGTGCAATACCAAACGGATAACTATCCGTAGCAACTGAGCAAGAATAAAAGAAACCCAAATAACTTCAAGCAAGCTGGCATCAGAAGACAAACCAAGTCAGAATTTACGCCATCAGGATTTAAGTATTGAGATTTTCAGATATGAACAGATCCCATGGGTAATGTATGGAATTCATAATCACATATACATATATCCTGCATAAACTATCAAACATGCCAAGCAAAAGAGTAGTGACAATATAATAAATTGTGTTCCACAAATAAAGTGAAACACAGTAGCCTCAAGCCAAAAATGGAAACTTTCCTCAAAGTACCTTGCACATTTAACAACCAAGTTAGTATTCCATAAAAAAATAGAATGATGATTCACATAACGATGGATGATGACACCATGATGAAATGAGAAAACATGATAGCAACTATCAAACATTAGTCATGATAGACAAAAGGAAACATGCATATGCACAATTTGGTCAAAAGAATTAGAGGAATGTTACTCCTTTCTATCACCATGTTGAGTTGACAATTGAATATCAATCAAGGATCATGGGAGCTTGAGAAGAATACAATTAAAGACCATTAATATCAGTAGCAAACACAATTCAATCATACTCAATTATTTCAACACAACTCACAAGTATAATAGAAGGGAAATCCCACACAATGCATCAAAAGGTTCAATCATTCAAGCATGGGGCATTAAGTGAAATGGCTTGAGTTTATTTGGATGAACACATCCAACATGATCATTAGGTACCCAATAATAGGCCTCACTCAAGTTCATTGGCCATCAAACAAATTGCAACAAGATATGCAACATTAATTGGGTACCTTCACTTTAAAAATACATCAAAAATAGAAACAAGGATCAATAATTGAAACCAAAAATTTCTTAGCATCTTTGAAGTGTGTAGAAGTCAGAAAGTAAGCCTTAGGTTCATTAATGGTTGAGGAGGGGATCAAATAAGGCCCAAAGTTCAAAACTAGTTGGCCAAACTAACAAAACTAGACTAGTTTTCAATATAATTCATGGAAAAATATCAAACCAAGTCAAATAATTCAAGAAAATGGTTTTCAGATCCCCAATACATGCATGAACCATAATAAAGACTTAAATTTCATTAAAAATCCATGGAATAATGGTTTTGAAAATGAAACTTGCACAATAAGCAACAAAACCCTAATTTTTGACTTTTAATCTTAAATATTAATTAGGTAAGATCAAAATTCAAACAATTCAAACCAAGATCATGAAAATCACAAGGAAACCCTAAATGTCAGAATACATATTTTTTCACATTTTTTGAATTAAGGAAAAGTCAAAAATAAAAATCAAATTCAAACAATTAATCAATTAAACAAATATTCACATCTCAAAACCAAACTCTAATAAAAATCAGAAAAATATCCAACCAAAATTAAATTCAAATATAAGAATTAAAAACACATATCCCTGATTTTTTGTGGAATTTTTGAATTAAAGGAAATATTAAAATAAAAATAAAACAAACAATTAACAATTAAACTATTATTTAAAGGCAAAAATGCAAACCCTAGCCAAAAGTCATGAAAAGTTAAAAATAAAATTATATTCATATTCTATGATTGAAAACAAACTTATATGATTTTTTTTTGAGAATTTTTGAATTAAAGGAAGTATTAAAATAAAAATTATGAAACAAATATCGCAAATAAACTTTTGAAATTAAATTTCTAATAAAAAATAGAAAAAATGCTAAACAAAAATCAGAATCAAATTATAAATAATTTTGAGAGTTCAAAATATTTTTTTGTGGAATTTTTAGATCAAAAGAACTATTAAAACAAAAAATAAACATTGAATAAACAATTATTTAAACTTATGAATTTTTAAACCAATCAAAACATTTTAAAAAATTTCCAATAAAATATGACAAATACTAGAAATTATTATTGGCCTATGGTAATTTTTTCATGATTTTTGAAAATGTTTTGATCACAAAAAATAAAATCAGAAAATCAAATAAAACCAAATAATATGAAATGCATTAAAAATTTGAATCATCAAATCAGGGCAAGCCACCTCATCGTCTTCAACCTCAATACAAAGCCCTAAACGCTTGTTTTCTCAGTTTCAAACCTCATATTCTGATCAATATTTCTTCCTTATTTCTCCACCAAAATCAATGATTCAAAGCTCAAAATAAAGCCAGATCTAACCTCTACATCACGACACTTATGGATCTCAAAAAGATTGACTAGGCAATTAGAAATCTGAACGTGAAAATTGCAAAAACTCACTGAATATGAATTATTCAGAAGTTCAAACAACGATCCATTCTTCCATTTCAAACAAAATTATACGTCAAACCGATTGCTTGGCCAGCTATGAACTTATAAACATGAAGTAATTCAACAAATCAAGCTGGAAATAGTAAAATGAAGTTCAAGAAGGTTACTTCAATGTGGAACTGGAAATATTGATCCCTTAGTTATAGAAGAAAACAAACTCCATGATCTTGATCTACACACTTCAAGGAGGATGAATCCACAAGAAATTTGATGGATGCGCGAAGGAGATGAGAAAATCGAAGCAACTTGCAGAAAATTGGTGGAAAACTCAGATATGAAATTATTGTAATGGGAGCGTCCTCCTCGTGAAATGAGGCTTGCAGTGCACTATATAGTGTGGGTAGAGAAGGTTAGAATAGGAAATTGGTCTTCAAAGTTATTCAAGGGCTTGATTGGAAAATTTGGAAAAATAAAGAATGCACATGGGCCTCAGCTTTTTTCCCGTACGTTTCCTCCTTTTCTTTGCATCTTTTAAGCCAAATGAGGTCAGGAGCCAATGCTTAAAAATCCAGGTCATGACTCATTGAAAAGAGAGAGTGTTGGTGAATTTGCAAATTTGAGCAAGTTTGTGATTTTTTCAATCCAACAAGTGCAAAACCAAATGAGGCATGAAATGGTGAGTGTGATGGCCCTCAGCATGTCACAAATTGCTCATGGGCTTGATTAGAAGCAAAAGGAATGGCTAAAACTTGAGTTTGCAAGAAATGGGCATTTTGCATATTTATCAAAATTCAATAAAATGCCTCAAAATTCCAAAGTCCATAACTTGCTCATATTTTTGAATTTGGACACAATTTAGTACAATTTGGAAAGGTATTGAAAATATCTACAATCCCTTAGTTTTGAGTTTTTGAAATTGAATCCATTAAGGTCTTCAAAATTTGACATGAAATTCACTAAATTTGGAAAATGACCTATAATTTTGTGACTTTCAAGCTTTATAACTCTTGACTCTTTGCCAATTTGGACATGAAACCAAAAGGAGATGAAATATAATCCTCTTATATTTCCAAGCATACTTCATTTGAATTTTTTTTATCAAAGGTGAATAAAATATGAATTTTTGAAATTAAGTCCTTGTTTTCCAAAATTAGAAACTTTTAGGGTTTCTTCATGAACAAGTTCAACTCAAACCTCAATCTTTTTGATCCAATGATCAAAATGGACTTGAAATATGAACAGTACACATTTGAATTGATGGTTGGCCAAAAGTTCACTTGGTCAACTTTGACTTTGACTGATTTTGACCAAAACGACCATTTTGCCCCTTTGAATCAATTGATCCACTTCCCTTCAAAATTGATGCTCAAAACTTCAATCATATGATCTTCCAAATATATAGAGGCCATGTACAAAATTTCACTTCAAAATTATCAACAAATCTTGATGAAATCCCAAACCCTAGTTTTGGTTAACACCTTAGGAGACTGATGAATCCTCTCCAAAACTCCAAATCCTCTAGGCATCTTGGCCAATTTCTTGTACAAAGACTTTCCAAATATCAATGAGATGTTGTAGCTTCCAAATCAAGATTTGTACATTGATCAATAGCCTTGCTCAAACAAAACCCTAATTTGGCTGGTGAATCAAAAGAGTGATTCTTCTTATAATCAAACACAAACTTCAATCCTATGATGATCCAAAGAGATGGATAAAATATCTTGAGATATGCAATAACTTTTGAGCTTGAAATATCTAGAGGTTTAGATGATAAGATTCTACTTGAGCAACTTGTCAATGTAAACAACCTTCAAAGCTTGAGGAAGACTTGATAACCAAAGTATTTTGATCCCATCACAATGTATGAATGCAATGCAATATGATATTCATGATGAAACATAAGCCTAAATCAAGAGGGTAAATTTTGGGGTGCAACAACTGCCCCTATTCAAATATCTTCAACATGATAATTGAGAAAAAGTGACAACATTCGATCGTTCAATTTGAAGATGATTGAATACAAAAGAACCTAACAATTTACACTCTTGAAGAAGAGAGAAAAAAGAAGTAGAAAACCCTTAAGGCATGCGTCAGAATGAAACTGTAACGCAGGTTGAAACAGAACAAAAACAAATAAGAGTAGACGCAACTAAACTTCCGGACAAAAGTGCCAGGGAAAAACTGGGATTTAAAAAGGGTGAGATAAAACTTAAACCACATAGTATAGGCGAAACTAAGCTCTGGAAAAGAAAACGTACGCGGGTGAGGAGGCGAAACTCTGAGCTCGACCCAAAGCAAAGTGGCTAGAGTGCGTGATTCTAGGAGCACTTGCTAATCTCAACTAAGATAGACAGTATGAAGGAACTGAAAGAATCCAAGAAATGAGGAACAAAAGCGAGACGAAACTCGACTCAATAACCAGATAGACGAAACTAAACTAGATGAGTACCAGGACGAAACTGGATTTCACGCACGGGTAATGAGGTAAAACTTGACCCAAAGCAAAGTGATGAGAGTGCATGTTTCTCAGAGCACCTGTTGGTCTCAGGTCAATGGATAAACAGTGAAGAAAAATGATAGAAGAATCCAAGGAATTAAAGAGACAGATTTCAATCCAGGGACACAGTACGAACACTGCACTCGGTAAACGAACATCGTCAAGGGGTCCAAGGTATGAAAGCAAAAATGAGACGAAACTCGACTCCATAACTAGTTAGGCGAAACTAAACTAGATGGGCACCAGGACGAAACTGGATTTCATGCACATGCGACGAGGCAAAACTCGAACCAAAGCGAGAGTGGTGAGAGCGCATGTTTCTCAGAGCACCTGCTGGTCTCGGATCAATGGATAAACAATGACAAAAACTGGTAGAAGAATCCAAAGAACAAAAGAGACTGATTTCAAACCAGGGACGCAGTATGAACACTGCACTCGGTAAACGAACACCGTCAAAGGGTCCAAGGTATGAAAGCAAAAACGAGACGAAACTCGACCCAAAGAGAGGAGATTATGGCGTACACCTAAAAACCTGCTGAAAGCGAATATCAGGACGAAACTAGTATTCGAAAGGGTGCATCAATAGACATTGGAATGAACTGGAGAGGGTAGTGAAGACTAAACCCGAGAAGACCGCGCCATGGCGAAACTGAACTACAGTCAAGAGTAGACACTCAAACAAACAAATGATTGACGTCAAAAAGATATTGGTATGGGGAGGAAACTGAGATAATGAGGACGAAGACCTCGCTGGGGATTTAATCCGAATTATTAGCAAATTCACTGGGGACAACAGAAACAATAATGGCTTATGCTCCAATGCATGTTTAAATTCTTTTTATATAGCGCAATGCTCCATATAATGGAAATGCTACGCGTATTGGTAGATGCAATGTAATGATGCATGATTAAAAGTTCCACTGGGGAATGGCCAACTGAGAAGCCAATAACCGAAAAGTCAGAATCTGACAAGACTTGCAAAAATAAATTGCAAAATCCAAAGTAGAGGAGAAAATATGGGGAACCGCTAGAGAGGGAACCTTGAAGAGATGAAGCTTTACAGGGAATAACAACCGAGCAACCAGTAGAAGCGGGCCACACACATTGAGAGGAGCTGTAAAAATAAATTGCAAACTCCTAGAGGAGATCAGATCGACACTGTAGCTTCTGGAAAGGGACGCCATCTGAAGATTAGACATCGAGGGAGATGATCAGGGCAAGACTGTAATCTTTGGAAAAGACAACGCGCGACCGTGTTGAGGATGACACCAAGACAACAAAGCCGACGTGAGGGATGAAAACCTTTGCTGGGGGAACAAAGCTCTACTGAGGAAATGACACTTCACCAGGGAGACAGAACTCTGTTGAAGATTTTTGGTTGAGAGAGATTTGTTTTGGAATGAAACCATTGGACGGATCATGCAGATAGTCACACAATATCGACCTTACTGGGGATAAGGAAAGATCTTAACATAAGGACGCTCCAGTCAACAGATTGGCTGGGAAATGAGAGGTCATGGCGAGGGATCTCTGTTGACAACTCTGTTAAAGAGTTGAAACTTCTTCAGTATGTGAGTTCCCATTTAAACATCTCCACTGGGGACGTGCAACATATCCAAACTTGAAGTCTCAGAATTAAGCCTTTAAAAGATGATTCCTGGGGCAACAAAACTTCTCTTGCAGAAATGAAACTTCACTGGGGATAGGCAAAGTCCTATTCATACATGGGCTCTGTCTAGAAGAAAACCAAATATTCCCTTCCTGGCAATCATTAAGCTCTCTACAGGTGTTCAAAGTGTAAACTCTTTTTTTTATGTCAAACAAATGTTTTGCATGCAGAAAGATGTTTATTTTGGGAATGACAGACCTGATGCGATGATTATTTAAACCTTGAAGTTGAAAATCTTAACAAAGTGTCGCATCTCTGTTGTGAATGAATCACTGGCTAGAGTGCAAAAATTTCAAAACTTTTTTTTTTTTATTTTAAACAAAAAACGAGTCAAGATGCGGGTGATAAGATACCAACATGGATATGCAACACATATTTGGGAGTTTAGGAAACGTTATCCTATTGTAGTATGCTTTCGAGTTAAACCCTTGTTTCAGTTAGGACTTTTAAAGGTTGTAACGTGGCCTGGTCCGAGGTTGTTTAGAAAAAAAGTTTTTTCAAGGCTCAAGTTATTTGGTGCCCACCCCCTTCGTGATATTCTCCTTGTTAGAACATAATTTAGTTCTACAGCCCAGCAAGAGTTTTGATGATAACAAAACACATGATATAAAGAAAAAATATGCTTGCTAATAATAAGTATCTTTACATGCAGAAGTTCTGATGTGAAAAAGATGTTCTAATGCAACTGGAAGATCTGCCAAAACATCATCAGAAGTTCTGATTATGAAAGCACAGAAGTTAAGTGGACCATGAAAGATTCAGCAGCATCAAATATGCATAACACGTTTATATGAAGAAGTTCTGTGTGAACTTCTGAATGCACCAGCGCGGCAAAACAGAATATCTGATACTGTCTCTCAAGCGTTACAACTCCATCAATGCAAGATCATATGCAACGGCTACAAGCAGACAAGAATCTCCTGTTTTGGAAAGCTCATTAAACGCGTGTTATGGACATACCAAAAGTATCTTCTGATGTCTCTATTGCAAAGCCTATATAAAGAAGACTATAAGAAGATTTCAGGTGAGATGAACAACGACACACAAAACGTGAAAAGTCAGTAAAGCTACAAATAGTCTTCATCTTCATCAATTCATTATTAAGTTGTGTAATACATCACAAGTTTGTGATACTGTTTATTTAGAAACACCTCTATACACTTTTATATACAATTATCTGTTTAGTGAATTTCCTTGAGGAAACTGGGTTGTGGTTTCGGACTCAAGAAGGCTTTAGCAGTTGCTAAAGCAGTTGTAATATTCAGTTGAATATAGTGAATTAAGTCCTCGTTGGAGAGAGGCGAAATCACCTTGGCGGGTGGACTGGAGTAGTTTGAGGTCAAACGAACCAGTATAAAAATACAGTGTTGTCTTTATTTGATTTCCAGTTTTACAATTCAACCCCCCTTCTTGTGTTTTTCACATCTTCAATTGGCATCAGAGCGCCTGGTTCTGAGCTTTTAAAACTTAAGCGTGTCAGTACAAGATCCAGCATAAGAAAAACACTATGGTGGGAACGAGTCAGAACATCAGCATTAGTCCTCCAATATTTGACGGTGAAAATTTTGACTACTGGAAGGATATGATCATAAGTTTCTTCCTAGCCTATGATGCTAACCTGTGGGATGTGGTAACTGATGGATACATACATCCTGTTACTGAAAGCGGTCAGAAGATTGACAGGAAAGCAATGTCTGATCAGCAAAAGCGTGATTTCAGAAATCATCACAGGGCCAGAACGATTCTCCTGAGTGCCATCTCATATTCAGAGTATGAGAAGATCACAAACAGAGAAACAACTAAGAACATATTTGATTCTCTAAGAATGACGCATGAAGGTAACTTGCAAGTAAAAGAAACCAAAGCCCTTGCGCTCATTCAGAAGTACGAAGCCTTCAGAATGAAAGAAGACGAAAACATTGAAACAATGTTCTCTAGATTCCAAACTCTGGTGGCAGGGCTAGAGGTGGTGGACAAAGGGTACTCAACTGCTGATCATGTAAAGAAGATCATCAGAAGTTTACCAAAACAGTGGAGGCCAATGGTCACAGTGCTGAAGCTAGCTAAGGATCTAAACAAAATCTCTCTGGAGGAACTTGTCAGCTCCCTCAGAAGTCACGAGATAGAGCTCGAAGATGATGAGCCTCAAAAGCAATGTAAGTCTCTCGCTCTGAAATCTAACAAATATAAAACCAAAATTTTGCAGGCAGAAGCAGAAAAATTAAGAGAATCCTCATCAGAAGAAGAAGAACTGTCTTCTCTATCTAGAAGAGTCAGTCATCTATGGAAGCATAGGCAGAAGAAGAAAAGCCTCATGGCAACATGGGACGATTCAGACACCTCTGAAGCTGACTCAGAGTCAGATAATGAAAGAGAAAACATAGCTCTCATGGCAAACATATCAGAAGACAGTGAAGCCTCTGGTTCAGACTCAGAATCACACACTGAAGAGGTATTCCCTAACCTTGCAATTAATCTGTCTAAAACTGATCTTGCAGAAAGTCTGAGTGAGATTCTGGAACGATATCAGCAGCTCAAAGTCAAATGCAAGAACCTGAAAAAGGATATTGCCTCTGACTCTGAAGAAACTGAGAGTCTGAGATTAGAAAACTCTGAGTTAAAAGAAAAAATTTCAAAACTAGAAAATAATTTACAAAACTCTCAGAAGGAAATAATCTCAGAGGATCCCATTAATGCTGATAAGATCATAAAGGAATATGATCAAAGCTTTCAGAAGTTTATGACTAACAACATAGATAGAAGCAAAATGGCTTCAATGATCCATGGAGTCAGCAAGAATTGAAAAATAGGTATAGGATACAAAGGAAAAGAATCCCAACCTAAGAAAGTTAATGATTTGGTTATCAAACGCACTTTTCTCTATTCTCACTTCACCACTGAACAAACACACGATATAAAACATGTTGATAAGGCGTTTCATACTAAACCAAAATTCAAACAGAATTTTGGAAACTCTAACAGTCATGGACCCAGAAAGATATGGGTACCAAAAGACAAAATCATCTATGTTGCAGGTATTTTTAACAACAAGGTTGAAACTCCAGTATTAACACCTGGACTCTGGATGCTGTCTACACATAGAGGAAAGAAACCATATGTTCCAAGGCCTGGAATTTAAAAGATTCGCAGGTTTCAGAGGTAATCAGAAACAGAAAATTACTGGCTCTGAAACTATTTGAAACAGGAATGAAAATACAACATCAGAAGCTCTCTAAAGTATCTCAGAAGTATCCAGAAGAGGATGTCACATTGTTTAAAGCACTTCTGTCAGAACAAGCCAATCAGAGTCTTTACCACTTTTTGATTCCTGGTAAAAAGGGGGAGAATGGAGAATATTTTGTGTTGACTCATAATCATAAGATCGTCAGGGAAGTATGAATATTTTGTGTTGACTCATAATCAGAAGATCGTCAGGGAAGTATTTTATTTTATTTTCTTCATAGCTGAGTACTCTACTCAGGGGGAGCCTTCCTTTTAATTTTTGTTCTTTATTTTCCATAAAAATATACTAGTTTTTGTCATCATCAAAAAGGGGGAGATTGTTAGAACATAATTTAGTTCTACAGCCAGCAAGAGTTTTGATGATAACAAAACACATGATATAAAGAACAAATATGCTTGCTAATAATAAGTATCTTTACATGCAGAAGTTCTGATGTGAAAAAGATGTTCTAATGCAACTGGAAGATATGCCAGAACATCATCAGAAGTTCTGATTATGAAAGCACAGAAGTTAAGTGGACCATGAAAGATTCAGCAGCATCAAATATGCATAACACATTTATATGAAGAAGTTATGTGTGAACTTCTGAATGCACCAGCGCAGCAAAACAGAATATATGATACTGTCTCTCAAGCGTTACAACTCCATCAATGCAAGATCATATGCAACGGCTACAAACAGACAAGAATCTCCTGCTTTGGAAAGCTCATTAAACGCGTGTTATGGACATACCAAAAGTATCTTCTTATGTCTCTATTGCAAAGCCTATATAAAGAAGACTAGAAGAAGATTTCAGGTGAGATGAACAACGACACACAAAACGTGAAAAGCCAGTAAAGCTACAAACAGTCTTCATCTTCATCAATTCATTATTAAGCTGTGTAATACATCACAAGTTTGTGATACTGTTTATTTAGAAACACCTCTGTACACTTTTATATAAAATTATCTGTTTAGTGAATTTCCTTGAGGAAACCGGGTTGTGGTTTCGGACTCAAGAAGGCTTTAGCAGTTTCTAAAGCAGTTGTAACATTCAGTTGAATATAGTGAATTAAGTCCTCGTTGGAGAGAGGCGAAATCACCTTGGCGGGTGGACTGGAGTAGTTTGAGGTCAAACGAACCAGGATAAAAATACAGTATTGTCTGCATTTGATTTCCAGTTTTACAATTCAACCCCCCTTCTTGTGTTTTTCACATCTTCACTCATGTCCTAAGTTCAACTGACTTATCACAAGCATTCATCTTTCAAAAGGATTCATAATGGTTGAGTGATCACGACAAATTCTCCAACATGATTGTCACTTAACTTCTGCTGCTTTTTTTTATATTATTGTTCCTCTTATTTTGATGAAAATTTATTGAATAATCCTCTCTTTTTTTCCGGCCTTTTATGCTATCTTTTCCCTAACTTTTGCCTGGACAAAATCTTTTGAATTTCAATTTTTGGAAGTCCAGCTGGATGCCCTAACTTTTGCCTAAGCGACTCGTTTTCAAGTTTCGACTTAGCGGGGCTTTTGTTTCTTTTTTATTCATATTTTCCACTTCGAACAAGTCAATGTAACTTTAGGTCTTTGAACTTTTTCTTTCTTTCTTTCTTTTTTTTTTGAAGAAAACAAATGCCTCATTCCTTGGTTGGCGAGGGATAGCCATTATTGTATCGATTCGATCTCGATCTCAGGACTTTGTGAATAAATGAACATCATGGTTTAGACATTTTTCCCGATCTTATGATGCGAAAGATAAAATGTGGTAATCCTCAGATGGGACATTCCTTCTGAAATTTGAATGCTTGGTCAAATTCTTTTGAACATCTACCCTGCCCCTGGTTAAAAAAACAAGGTTTTTTTTTTCCAATGGAAAATAAACTCCTACTTCGAAGGCTCAGAGGGGTTAACGAGGGTCTAAATCCCTTGCATCTCTAGTGTTTAGGGATTGAAACAATGCCTGTACATCGTCAACGGGGTACTACTCAAAAGCATACCGCTACAGTCATCATTTTCAGCTAAACTCCTTCCTCCAAACTCTTGGCTAAGCAAAAGAATTGGCATAGTTGGTATCAAAATGCCCAAAAAATTAATTAAAGAGTGATACTGGATGGATTAAGTAAAATGAAACAAATTATTTTTTTAAGGCAAAAATATTCAACGCATCAAGACTGACATTTGGCTACAAACAAAATTCCATATGCAGACTATGCTAAAACAATCAATCAAGATAACACATGAAAGTGCAGCAAAGAAACATGATAAAAGCCATTATCGGGAATAAATGTTCCCAACTAGGTTCGCCGATCTCGCCGACCTGCCATAATCTTGATATTACCCTGACCAAAGACTTTTACCAAAAGCACGAAGCTGTGAAGAAAAAGGCAAGGCAACCACCAGTAAAGTGAATGAGAATCCTATATATCATAGAAATAAGCATGCCCCTTACACAATAGTAGTTGCGTTTGTTATCCGTATTTCAAGGGATCAACCAATCATGACTTAAATTAACATTTCCGTGTAAGGTCCACAAAGTTTATATGAACATGCTTATCAGAAATATTGGACGTTTTTGCAAACAAAATAGTAAAAAGGGAGAAAGGAAACATATACGTATACTTGAAAGAAGATATTCTATTGATTTTGAGAAATCAGCCTGTGAAAAAGGCATTTACATTAGGAAGCAAGTATTTACAGAATTAAAACAAAAAAGTGTTTACAAATGGCAATGTGAATGTGAGTATCCATCAAGTCCCGACTCTTCTATGACTCTTATGACTCTTATCTTCCTGCTTTCAGACAGATCATTCTTGGATTAGCTTCGAGCTTATGCCAGGTGACAGAACGAAGGAAAGAAACAAAGGCTCTCATGCTGAGCGTAGTCATTTGCTTTAAGTCCCTAACTTTTGCCTGAATCGCCCTTTTGGGTTTTCGATTCACCATGATATCCTCTTTTTGCCTAAACCACCCTTTCGGGTTTTCAGTTTAGCATGTTTTTTCTTTTATGCAAAGTATTTTTTAACTACGTCAGCATTCACAGGGAGAGGGAAGTACTCTCCATCCATAGTCGTGAGCATCATCGCTCCTCCAGAGAAAACTTTTCTGACCATGAAAGGACCTTCGTAAGTAGGAACCCACTTGCCCCTGGGATCTCCCTGGGGAAGAATTATCCTTTTTAGAACAAGGTCTCTGGGCTTGTAACACTGAGGTCGTACCCTCTTATGAAAAGCCTTCCTCATCCTTTGCTGATATACCTAACCATGACATACAGCCGTCAACCTCTTCTTGTCAATAAGTTCCAACTGATCTAGCCGATTCTATACCTATTCACTTTCATCCAGCTCAACATCCCTCATGATCCTAAGAGAAGGAATCTCAACTTCTATCGGCAATACTTCTTCCATGTCGTAAACCAAGGAAAATTGGGTTGCCCCAGTTGAAGTACACATAGTGGTGCGATAACCATGCAAAGCAAAAGGCAGCATCTCATGCCAATCTTTATAGGTTGCCACCATCTTCTGCACAATCTTCTTAATATTCTTATTGGCTGCTTCGACATCACCGTTCATCTTTGGTCGGTATGAGGAAGAGTTATGATGCTTGATTTTGAAGGACTCACAAAGCCCCTTCATCATTTTGTTGTTCAAATTAGACCCATTATCGGTAATGATCTTCTCAGGCACTCTATAGTGACAGATAATATTGTGCTTAATGAACCGAGTTACCACCTGCTTGGTGACATTGGCATATGATGCAGCTTCGACCCATTTTGTAAAATAATCAATGGCAACCAGAACGAAACGGTGCCCGTTTTGCCGATCATATCAATTCCCTACATTGCAAACGGCCAAGGGGAAGTCAAGACATTCAAAGGTACTGGCGGCACATGCACTTTATCAGCATAGACTTGACATTTATGGCAAACTCGTGCATGATTGTAACAGTCAGTCTCCATGGTGGACCAATAATAACCTGCTCTCAACATATTTTTAGCCATGGTGTTCCCGTTGGAATGGGTCCCGAAATCTCCTTCATGTATCTCTTCAATGATTCTAGCTGCTTCTTTCTTGTCAACACATATGAGCAGTAAACCGTCATGATGCCTTCTATACAACACGCCACCACTGAGAAAGAACTTGGCTGAAAATCTTCTCAAGAACTTCTTATCTGTGACAGATTCCTCTTCAGGGTACTCTTGTGTTTCAAGATATCGTTTAACATCATAAAACCAAGGATTACCATCCGATTCCAAACTAGCCTCAAAACAGAAAGCTGGCTCACTCAAACTTCTGATGGTAATGGAAGGTGCCTCATTAGCCCACTTAACCTTGAACATGGAGGACAAAGTTGCCAGTGCATCAGCTAGATTATTTTCTTCTCTGGGAATGTGCTCAAACGTGATCTCTTCGAAGTACATAATCATCTTCATAACATTCTCACGATAGGGAATTAGGTTCTAATGGCGAGTCTCCCAATCTCCATTAATCTGGATGATAACAAGATTGGAATCCCCGTAAACTTTCAAAAATTTGATGCACAGGTCGATCGCCACTTCAATGCCATAAATGCAAGCCTCATTTTCAGCCATGTTGGTAGTGCAATCGAAACAAATTCGAGCCGTGAAAGGAATGTGGTATCCCTCAGGGGAAGTGATAATAGCTCCGACGTCGTTTCCCATGGCATCAGAAGCACCATCAAAAACAAGCGTCCAACGTGATCCTGGATCGGGTCCTTCGTTTGGGTCTGGCATATTACAATCCCGAATATACACAATTTCCTCATCCAGGAAATCAAAATTCATCGGTTCATAATCGTTCATGGGCCGATGAGCAAGATGGTCGGCCAGTACACTACCCTTAATTGCTTTTTGAGTAGTGTATTGGATATCATATTCGATGAGTATCATCTGCCAATGGGCTACCCTGCCTGCAAGAGCTGGTTTCTCAAAAATGTACTTGATTGGATCAATTTTGGATATCAAGTAGGTGGTGTGGGTTAACATGTATTGCCTCAAACGTTTGGCGGCCCAAGCAAGCGCACAACCAGTCTTTTCCAACAATGAGTACCTCGACTCGTATTTTGTAAACTTCTTACTCAAGTAGTAAATAGCTTGTTCTTTCTTCCCTGTTTCATCGTGCTTACCGAGGACACTACCCATTGAGCTATCCAACACCGTTAGATACATGATTAGTGGCCTTCCTTCCACTAGCGGCATGAGTATCGGAGGTTCCTGAAAATACTCCTTTATTTTGTCAAAGGCCTTCTGACAATCCTCATTCCATTTCACTGTCTGGCTTTTCTTTACCAACTTGAACAAAGGTTTACAGGTGGCTGTGAGGTGAGAAATAAATCTAGAAATGTAGTTTAACCTTCCCAAGAAACCACGTACTTCCTTCTCTATCCTTGGTTCAGGCATTTCCTGTATCTCTTTTACCTTGGCCGGGTCCACCTCGATACCTTTTTCACTTACAATAAAACCCAACAGCTTATCGGATCTCACCCCGAAGGTGCACTTATTCGGATTCAACCTTAGCAAGAACTGCCTCAGTCTTTCGGACAATTTTTCCAGATGAACAAGATATTCCTCTTCCGTGTCAGACTTAGCAATCATATCGTCCACATAAACCTCAATCTCTCTGTGAATCAAATCATGAAAGAGAGTGACCATGGCGCGCTGATATGTTGCCCCGACATTTTTTAAACCAAACGACATCACTTTATAATAGAAATTTCCCCAAGGCGTGATAAATGTTGTCTTCTCCATATCCTCCGGAGCCATCTTAATTTGATTGTAAGCCTAAAAACCATCCATGAACGAAAACACTTTGGAATGAGCAGTATTATCGACCAACACATCAATATGCGGAAGAGGGAAGTCATCTTTAGGGGTGGCCCTTTTCAAATACCTATAATCCACGCACATCCTTACCTTACCATCCTTCTTGGGGACAGGCACAATATTTGCAATCCATGGCGGATAATTGATGACCTTTAAGAAATTTGCGTCAACTGCTTCTGGACCTCCTCTTTGATTTTTTTGGACATCTCAGGATGAGTTCTTCGGAGCTTTTGCTTGACAGGAGAAAAACCTCCTTTGAGCGGTAGTCGATGCACCACTATGTCTGTATCCAACCCAGGCATATCCTCATAAGACCAAGCGAAGATATCAGAATACTCACAGAGTAGCTCAATCAATCTGATCTTCATACTTTGTTCAAGATCGGCCCCTATCTTGACTTCTCTTCTTACCTCTTCTGTGCCAATACTCACCACCTCAATCGAATCCTGATTCGGCTGGATAACCTTCTCCTTTTGTTTTAACAATCTTGCTAATTCCTCAGGAAGATCACAATCCTCATATGCTTCTTCTTCAGATTGATAAATAGGAGTATCAAAGTAATAATGAGCCATAACAGAGTCGTTATCAATATAACCGGTGGTGGAAGTGCATCTGCATGAATGACATTTTGGCCTTTTTTAGTGACAGTGTGTGAAAAGAGAAACATTTCCATTTAAATAAAATAAAAAAAAAGAAATGGAGCAAAATTTTGAATGCAAAAAACGTCCTTTATTTCATGATAAACTTTTGAAAATAAACACAGTGGCCCTACACAAATGATCCACTATGCCTTGGGCATAGCGTAGGAATTATGATATGATAATAAAAGAAAACAAGAATATTACTCCTCAACGCTTGAAACGTGGATAACATCCACATAAGTCCAATTATTGAGTGTCTATCCCAGAATACTCGGACGAATCCAATCTTCGACATTGTAGCCATCAACCCTATCGTCACCAACTGCATTGACGTGTCCTTCTTGAGTAGCACAAGGACGGGAAAACTTCACAGGAGTAGATAAGCTAGATGCTCTGGGAGATGCATTTTGCTGACCTGGGCTAAAGCCAAGACCAAATTTATCAAATTTTGGGGTAACATCCAGCACCTGACCCCAACTCTCAGGGTTACCATTTTCTACCACAGCTCTCGCATCCTTAAGAGAATAAATAACAATTTCAGGTTTCCTTTTTTCCTCTGGAGGAGGAAAATTGACAGCATGAACTGTCTCAAACGCCTAAAATGGAGCCTCATGTATCTCGCCTTCAACTTCAATATAGCAGAATGATGTCAAATGACTCACGATGTACTCTTCCTCGCCACACACGGTTATCACCTTTCCCTCTGCAGGATACTTGAGTTTCTGATGAAGTGTAGAAGTGACTGCCCCTGCTCTATGAATCCACGGCCGCCCCAAAAAACAATAATACGCTGGCTGTATATCCATCACAAAAAATGTAGCCGTGAAGGTGCGAGGACCGACATTGATTGGTAACTCCACCTCCCCAAACACCGACCTTCGAGACCCATCAAACGTCTTCACCATCAAATCACTAGGGCGCAGCTCCAGTCCATAATAATCAATCTTCATTAACACTGACTTGGGCAATACATTCAAACACGACCCTGTGTCCACCAAAACCCGGGATAATGTAGTTCCCCTGCACTCCATTGAAATATGCAACGCTTTGTTATGGTCTGGCCCCTCCGGAGGAAGATCAAAATCTGTGAAGCCCAGACCATTCCCGGTAGATATGTTAGCACAAACCTTCTCAAACTGATTGACTATTATCTCATGTGGCACGAAATCTGTGAGGTTCTGAATAAATCAACAGAGACAAGATAGACATCTTAGAAGGAGTATGGCTCAGATGATCAATTATGCTATAATCACTCTTTCTGATAATTCGCATTAACTCTTCAACCTCATTAGGAACTAAAGAAGCTTCTGGTATCAGGATTGGTTGAGTCACATTGGCTGGCGTAACCCTTGGATTACCAATCATCGCCTGTTGTTTTCCTTTTTCTCTTGCAGAAGCATCTGCCGCATCTTGCACATTAGAAGGACCAAAGACTCTCCCGCTTCTAGTCATTCGACCCACACCAGAAAAATTATGAACTTCCCCTTCATTATCTTCAGCATGTTCTTCCTCAGACAAACGAGTACTTACTTCCTGCTTAACCCCATGGTAATAAACATCAGCACCGTAATTCCATGGGATGGAATTCTCACTGGTATACGGCATGGGACCAGGTATTGTAATCATCAAAGGAGGTGCCCTAGATGGGGTAGGAATGTGCACAGGAGTGTAAGGAATAGATACCACAGTAACATCCTCTTCAATAACCTTACAGTAGCTCAGTTTTCTATCAAACTGCAGGGAACCCTCCTCTATCAACAACTGGATACCGGCTTTTAAATCATCATAGCCCTTTGGTTGCTCTCTACACTTGGCGCACTCTGAAGTACAATCCGGGAAAATAGAATTGTCAAGCAAATACCTCTTAACATACCATAACGGAGTAGTTACTTGTTCCACATTCATGATTAAATTCAACATTTCACCATTATCATCAATCATATTAACAACACCTCCTCCATGCCTAGGCATTGGGTTTTGAGTAACATTCGGACCAGTCATTGGAGTAAAATCGATTGCCTTAGCATCCAACAAATCTTGTATTTTGCACTTCAACGCAAAGCAATTGTCATTAGAATGACCAACTCCTTCTGAATGGAATTCACATCTTGCGTTAGCATCATAGTTAGGAGGAAGTCTTGCGGGTGGTGGTGGCTTATTTCTCAAACCGATCAACTTCAAATCGAGCAAATGGTGGAGTGCTTCAGTAAGAGATACCGGCAAGGGATCGAATTTTCTCATCTGTCTCTGCTATTGATTATTATACTGACGGGGAGCATCTTGCTGTCTTTGTTGTTAAGGCACTGTATTCGGTGTCTGCTGCGGAGGAGAATTAACAGGAATAGAAACATCATTGATTTTTTGGTGCTGACGATCCTCTCTTCTTCCTCTATGAGAGTAAACCGCAATTGCATCGCCTTCCTTTTTCTTAGGGTAAGTGTTGAATGGTTTCTTACTGCCCCCTGATGAGCCACTAGAACCTCCAATCTGAATTTTTCCCAATTTCAAACCTACTTCAATTCTTTCACCAACCATAACTAAGTCTGCAAATCCTGCCGAAGTACTTC
Organism: Vicia faba; assembly: GCA_948472305.1. Classification (NCBI taxonomy): domain Eukaryota; kingdom Viridiplantae; phylum Streptophyta; class Magnoliopsida; order Fabales; family Fabaceae; genus Vicia; species Vicia faba. The sequence goes on from OX451741.1 coordinate 1,197,168,923, forward strand.
CTATCATGTGCTCATAGAATGGACCTTTCAGGGTACTCATAAAAATATCAATGAGTTCTATCTCCATGAGTGGAGGTTAAACCCTCGCAGCCAACTCACGCCACCTCTGAGCGTATTCCTTGAAAGATTCTCTTGGTCCCTGTGACAAATTCTGTAACTGAGTGCGATTAGGCGCCATATCCATATTGTACTGATAATGTTTGACAAAAGCTCGAGCAAGATCATTCCAGCAACGAATATGGGTTTTCTCCAACTTCATGTACCACTCCAGGGATGCCCCAGATAGGCTATCCTGGAAAAAGTGAATCAACAGCCCCTGATCCTCAGTATGCACTGACATCTTTCGGAAATAAGTCGTTGCATGAGTAATAGGACATGAGGTTCCATTGTACTTTTCGAATACAGGAGGCTTGAACTTTGGAGGAACCTTCACCCCAGACACCAACCCGAGATCATTAGCATCCATACCAAGGGCTCCTTTCCCTTCCACAGCCTTCAAACGTTCTTCCAACAACCGATACTTCTTATCCTCAACCCGAACATCCGACTCCGAATGCCGAACAGAAAACTGATCTTCATCCTAGTCAAAGTCATAATCCTGCCCCTGATAGTTCCTTACACCGCCCTGATTATCTCTTCTGTTCCCCATAAGACAAGGTCCCGGAGACTGGGGAAACTGCCCTGCGTTGCACACAAAAGGGTTTCCGGGTATCCCGTGAAAATTTCGAATAGGCTGATCATGCACATCCCCCAATCCTACAGAAATGTCCTGATAGAGACCTTGATTTCCACCATCCCCTAGATAGTGGCACTGGTTGTTGACAATGGCAGTTAGTTCCTCCTGTCGGCGATTCACATTGGTGATGACCTCAATGAACTGGGTCATTTCAAGAGCCATCTGGGCCCTCATTTCAATGAGTTCATCTTGAACTTGTTTCATCTGTCTTGGAAAATTGTTTCTGGTGGAATACCGATGAGTAGTCGTTTTGAATTCTGAATAAGAAAAGCAGAAGAATAAAAATACCGTCTTGAGATAACCTGTAATGTTATGAAATACATGATGTGCATGATATGTTTGTCATTTCCAGGTATTCAAGAGTCCTTTTATTCATCAGTCACAGCGTGCGACCAAAGATCAAACATACAATCAAAGGGAAAAAAGGACAATAAGACAAACACTTCAATTATTTACAAACAAAAGAAATGATGTTCGAGTGACTTCGGACATTTAAGAGTGTAACGATAAAAAACAAAATACGTGTTTCAAAGTAAACTTAACAAAACTGAATAATAAAAACAAACAACGGTCCCTTCCAACAATCCTGGGGGTGACCAAATACACCAAAGGTAAGTAACAAAACTAAATCTCCGGAACAAGACACGCTTCAAGGTCTTGACAATGCTCTTCAAGCCTGGCTTTTTCCTTCAAGAGTTGTGATGTGACTACTTTACTTTCTTGAAACCGATCCTCTACGACACGCCTCTGGGCTACCTCCTTCTTAAGCTGAGCACCTTTGTCCTTGAGCTGTTTCTCCAAGTTTTGAATCTTCTTCCCGTAACTATTCTCAGATGCCCGAAGCTTCTGGCACTCTTGCTGGGTCTTACTCAACTCTTCTTCCATTTCAGCATGAGATCTCTTCCTAAAACTGGTTGCATCAGAAGTTTCCCCTTGAGCTTATTTAAGTTTGCAAGCTAAGTCGGCCCTTTGTTGATCTACCCAAAAGAGTTTCATCCCTTCCTCATGGCCTTTTGCACGAAGTTGAATATTCTCAACATGAACCTGGGTGAACACCTCGGTAGGCACCGTGTTACTCAGAACAGTAGGAGGTTGCTCACATATAGGAGCCGACCTTGCAAATGGTAACCGTAAAATCTTAACCCTGGCTCTAATCCATTCCAAGTAAGGAACTCTAGCAATAGGAACCTTCTTGCCCAAAGTAGTTCTATCCTTCTTGTGAATTCTCTTCCAAGAACTTGTCACTCTTTTCAACATCACATGATCACTTCCTCTAGCAAAATACACTGACTCAGACACCTCTTCAACCTTTGGCGGTCCATCCATTGCATATCCCAATTGACGATACGCAAGCACAGGATTATAGGTTATACACCCCTTAGTTCCTATGAGGGGAACATTAGGGAAATCTCTGCAGCTAGTGATAATACTTCGTACTTCCCCCATGTCATAATTCCACCGGATATCAAATGAAGTAAGTTTAACAAGCCTTAATGACCATTGGAGAGAATTCCTGGTATCCACGAAAGGGCCACTTACAGGTAGGTGCAACTTAAACCATTGATACAACATCGAATGAAATAAAATTAAATTACATCCTTTTCCATGCCTGAAATGAATGGTGTAAAGAGTATCTGCCAAGAGTGTCGGTACCGGGTTCTTATTTCTAAAAACACAAATAGTCGTCAAGTCCACAAAATTTCTCTTGTGAGGAAAGAGGACGATCCCGTATATCATGAGAGCAAACAGAGAGCTGAAGTCATTCCAAATCCCTTTCTTTTCCCAGTCTTCAGATTTGTTCACTAAGAAATCCAAATAAAACCCTGTAGCATCCTCACTTAATTTCCAATTGTCTTTCACTTCTTTCCAACTCAAATGAAGAATTTCAGCAATAACTTAGAACTTCGGCTTCTCCGACACTTGGACAAAAGGAACTTCATCGGACAACTTGATATTAAGTAGGTACGCGTACTCTTCTAGTGTGGGAACCAGTTGATAATCTTGAAAAGTAAAACACCATAATTCCTTGTCATAGAACTGGAAGAGGGTGATGAAAGACATTGGTTCAACTGAAGTGTTAAGGATTGGTAAAAAATCGCCATAATTTTTGTTGAAATTATTCAGAACATCACCCTTCAGATAAGAACTCAACCTCTTCAATTCGGACACATCAACCAAAGGAATCTGATAAGCGAGTGTATGCCCAGTGGACTCTTTAACACGAACTGAATCAAACTCAAATGACGGGAGGTCTGCCATTTCTGATGGAAAGAAGACTCTCGAATGTCCCTGGAATATGACATGCGCATGCTAGTTATATGTTTTTACATCATTTTTTAGAAATAAATATGATATGATGCAACATGACAGGATCAAAGTTTCACACTGGATAATGGCTGGACCATTACAGAACAACACCACTCAAGATCAAAAGAAAAACCAAAAGCTCCAAAACTATCATGGGAACCTGAGTCACCTTCACAACACAAAGTCACCAACAATACTTGTACCTGTAAGAAAACTTATTCCCGCCCCTCTCACGGGTGTAGTCTAGGTCAAGGTAAGCTTAAAAGCCAAATCAGAGTACAAGAGCTCGAATGTCGGTATCATCATACGATAACACCTATCCGAACTACCTCGGAAGTCATGGGTCTCATGGTCAGGTCTATAAAGCATCAGCCTCATAGCTGCCATGGCCACTCTATTCCTAGTTCCTATGGAATTCACTCATAGACTGGGTATGAGGCCTTTTACCTCATGGAACAACCCACCCACCAAGAAATCCAGAATCCAAACAGTCCAGCCAAATCCAGTATGCAGAAAGTAAAGCGCACATAGGATGCGATGCAAACAGATAAATATGAAAAGCGGTAAAATAAACACCCAAAAAGAAAACAAACAAGACGTAGGATCGACTCCGGGATGGACCAGCAAAAGGTCAATCTGTCCCCAGTGAAGTCGCCAGCTGAAACCACCCGGCCGGAACCTGTCATCTGGATGTAATGAAACATCAATGAAGTCGCCACCAAACATCTTTTATCCCGCCGAAAGGGAAAGGTAAACATCGAGAAAACCTGAAAAGGGAGAAATCACGGTCTTTCGACCGAGAGATCGGTAAGGGAGTCTGTTACGCGAGGGGAAGGTATTAGCACCCCACACGCCCATAGTACTCTATGGTATCCACTCTTCTTGTATAATCTAATGGGTGTGGTCGAAACCCATGTCTATGGATTAAAGACTGAAAAGGGAATGCATGCGAAAGAAAAAAAAACAATGTAGGGAAAATAAAAGCTGTGCTCGGTTGGGCCCTACCCCTTTGCCTACGTATCCCTTTTAAGGAATCAGAGCAGCCGTAGTTCGGCTTATATATTTTGGTTGGTTTGTGTCTTTTAGTTAAGACAATAAAAATAATCAAGATGGCAAAACATCGAATGAAACAAAAAACAAATGAGATGGTAAGAAATCGACTAAATAATAATAAAGTAACATGTCAAAGATAGCGAAACACCAAGTGATAAAACAACACACCTAAAAATGACATTGAGAGTCAAAGCGGGATAACCAGTATGTGAGATGGTGAAACATCGGCTTCAAACAAATGTGTGATGGAGAAATATAGGCTAAGAGATAACAAGGTATCATGGCAAAGATGGTGAAACATCGATAAAACAAATGATAAAACATCACACCTAACAATGATATTGAGAATCAAAGTAGGATAACAAACATGTGCGATGGCGAAACATCGGCTTCAAAAAAATGTGCGATGGTGAAACATCGGCTAAAAGATAACAAGATATCATGGTAAGATGGTGAAACATCGATAAAACAGGATGACAAAACATCACACCTAACAATGATATTGAGAATCAAAGTAGGATAAAAAAACATGTGCAGTGGCGAAACATCGGCTTCAAACAAATGTGCAATGGCGAAACATCGGCTAAAAGATAACAAGATATCATGGTAAGATGGCAAAACATCGATAATACAGGATGACAAAACATCACACCTAACAATGATATTGAGAATCAAAGTAGGATAAAAAACATGTGCGATGGCGAAACATCGGCTAACCAGGTTTAAAAACAAAGCCAAGAGGCATAAAAACAAAGGATTGGTTTGTATCTTTTACCTTGAAGAAGAGTTTGAATTTATTAGAGGTGTTTTATGATTTGCCAAGAAAACAAATTTTTGTTTTAAGATGCAAAATGCAAAGGAAGGAAAAACAACTAAGGGAAACTAGCCTAGCACTATCCCTAATGTTATCATATAATGGTTGACCCTAAGGTTGAGGGTAAAGGAAAATCCTACCCTATGCTAGCATACATGGATTCCTATCTTAATCAACATGTTAAAGGAAGCTTAACAAATCTATCCTATAAGGAACATGCAATGAGAGCAAAGTCGTGATCTCAATTTCTAAATTGAGTGACTCATCGATCAACAATTAAAGAAACAAACAATAAATATCCTATAGGGAACATACAATGAGAGCGAAGTCGTGATCTCAATTTCTAAATTGAGAGACTCATCGATCAACAGTTAAAGAAATAAACACAACACATGTATCAAACAAAAACAGAGAGCCTCCTGACATATATCAGCAATAGAGGTCCCATCATGCAACTGTTGGCTCCCAAATTCGACACTTACTGTATTTGGTCTTTTGGACCAAACAACTGGAATGAACTAAACCAAGAGGTATGATTCGACACACGAGATAAATTAGGAAAAAGGATCTAAGTTATGATAAGAGTCTTCGACCAAGGGTTCATTCGAGTGAAGCAGATTTAGGTTGTTCGACTGAAGGAAAGTGTTCGCGCCTTGGCACATGGGACGAAGACCATTTGAAATTTGAATTATTGGAGGGAAAGGTGGTTTTCATCAGCGTCTAAGGGAAGGGAACGTGGCAAAAAGCTATGGGTCGAGAGGCATGCAGAAGACACTTGTCTTCATCCTAGCGCAGAATGTCCCCTCGACGGTTACCTACTTTTAGTATAAATTAAGAAGCTTGTGTAATTTTTAAGTGTGTTCAACTTATGGTACTAAATCTCTCAAATATTATCCAAGTGACTACTACGTGAGAAAGGATAAAAGAGGAGCAATGTACGTTAGAAACACCTTTTTTACTTAATAAAAGTCTTTTTACATTACTTTACCATTATCCTGCAAAGTCATCTTTTTACTTCTTTTACTTGCATTTTTATGCTTTTGCTTACTGTTCAACAATCTTAAACATCCTTCCCCTGGGTCGAACGTGCGTTCTTCCTTCTTACTCATTTTACATAAAGATTAGCATATGTTCTAGGATTAGTTTAGTCGATCCCGCAAGTAAACCAAAAAACTTACCTTTTGGAGACCAGCGGTTGTTTACCAAAAACAACGGTAAACAAATTGGCACACCTGGTGGGACGTTGCTAATTTTCTCTGTTATTGTGTTTTTTCCTGTACAGTTATAACATTGCATGTTATTACAAAGTGGTAGAATAACCAACAAAAATTCTGTTCGGAAAGACAACGGAGAGAGTAGTATGGCTAACGAGCCAAGCCATGGAGAAATACCTCCACCGATCACAGGAACAACAGTTACTACTGCTGTCGAAGGGAATATCCCAACTTTTGTTGGATCCATACCAGCGTTAGCCATGAATCAAACTGGACCGTTACTTACGTATGTGGGTCCAAGAGGTCCTTTGGGAACACCCCCTCCAAGGATAAACCTAGGGTCTCGATCAACTGTACCCCCAGGCTTTTCGACAACCCGGATGGGTCGAGAACAGCCATATGGCATGCCAACTACTGAAATGGATAGCCTTATGAATGCTGCGTCTACTTTTTCAGAACCTTTGGTAAATGCAACATCACCATTACAGGGATCTGGAGCCAGTAGAAACCAATTTTTGGGAGGGCCATCTCTTATGATACCAAGTCTCATAAATGCATCGACAACAATTTTGAGGCAACAAATGGACGAAAGTAACCATGAAATGGTACAAATGTTAGTACAAACTCTAAGTATAGTACTAAATCCCCTCATTCAGACTGCTACATAGTCGAATCAACAGATGACAGCGCAAATGACGTGCATGGCTGAATTCTTTGGGGTGCCCCAAGTTGCTCAACTACCCTAAGTTGTTCGACAACCCTAGAGGGTACCAATAAGATTAAATCAAGGGGTAATCATGGAAGAAGATTTGACCATTAATCCAAACTCCTAAATTCCAAGGGTAAAAGTAGAACAACCAAGAATAGAGATACCTCGAAACCATCGAGGAATCGATCAAGGCGTTATTCTGGCTAATAGAAACCAAAATGCTGATGAATTAATACAACAAGTTCGACAGCAGAACTATGGCGCAAAAAATAATTTAACCGCTATGATCGAGAGAATCATGCCTCAAAACGGGATGAATGTTGGTTTTCACAGACCAAACTTTACATCCCCATTGTCAGAGTATATTCTGCAAACGGACCTACCACCTAGAGGAAAAGTCCCAAAATTCACTAAATTTTCAGGGGATACGACAGAGTCGACTGTCGAACATGTGGCCAAATATTTGATAGAGGCTGGCGAGATAGCAAACAATGTGAACCTTAGAATAAAATATTTTCCAAGTTCCTTAACTAAAAATGCTTTCACTTGGTTCACTACCCTCCCAGCCAATTCGATCCACAACTGGAACCAATTAGAAAGATTATTCCATGAACAATTTTACATGGGTCAAATCAAGATAAGTCTAAAAGAATTGGCTAGTGTAAAAAGAAGGTTCACAGAGCCAATTGATGAATATTTAAATAGATTTCGACTACTCAAAGCCAGATGCTTTACCCAAGTACCTGAGCATGAATTAGTTGAAATAACAGCATGTGGCATGTATTATTCGATTAGGAAAAAGTTGGATACACAATACCTAAGGGATATGGCCCAACTTGCTGATAGGGTTCGACAAGTAGAATGCCTTAAAGCTGAAAAGGCTAAAACTGCTAAAACTCTTCGACGAGAAAGGGTAACTTATTTCGAAATGGATGATGACGATCCGGAGACATACAGCGGTCTTATAGATGTCGAAGAAGGCGAAATTGATTTAGCTGAATTAAAACATGGACCACCATATTCTTGTAAATTGTTGGTGCCATCAAATGGGAAAAATCTTGTAGAACCTGAGAAAAACAGTGATAAATTTCCTAAGAAAACTTATAGCTTCGACATATCCAAGTGTGACGAAATATTCGATCTATTAGTTAAAGATGGACAGATGATAGTGCCCCCAGGGGCTAAATTGCCTCCTTTAGAACAGAGAAAGAAAAGAGGTTTTTGTAAACATCATAATTTTTTGGGACATAAAACCTCACAATGTTTCCTTTTCAGGGATCTCGTTCAACATGCACTGAATGAAGGAAGGATGAAATTTGCTGATAAACCAGCAATGAAAATCGATACAAACCCACTGCAGGCAGAGGCTCATTATGCCAAACCAGTTGGCATTCATATGGTGGAAGTGTCTGAAGGTTTCATCACAAAACCCATATTCGAAAGTTTCACTGGGAACATCTCTAGGAAAACAATTGAAGGGGTGAGAAAGGCCACTAAAGGCCTGGATTCGAAAAAGGAAGTTGACCAAGCGTCAAACAAGAAGGCTGTTGTTGGCCTGAAACTGATCAAAGGAGTTACTAAAAGCTCCAACAAAAGAACCACCACAGGTTCTTATTTGGCTGCTGCAAAGGGTTCGATAGAAGAATTGGAGGCCAAAATGCAAAACATGAACCTGGCTTCCAAAAGCAACATGCAGGTTAATATGGTCGAAGTCTCTGGAGCCAAAGTTTCAGAGGAAACCCTTCAACAAGAGGAAGTAAACAAAACTGCATTCCAAAAGGAGGATGAAAATTTGGCAGATTTTTTGCATAGATGCCAAAAGAAGAAATCAGAAGTAATGTTATGCCCTAGGTGTAGCTCTATTTTTGATAAGAAGGCCGCTGAACACATACAGGTGATGCAGGCTGTAAAAGCAAAACAGGGCACCAATGCCCAACAAAGAATGGGTCTAGAAATTCGATTTGACCCCAGAAGGGGACATCACCAAAGACCCATGACTCAGGAAAAGAGGCCACCAACTTTTAGGCCTCCAACTAATGTGCCTACTGATACTTGGCTGAATACCATGGGAAGGAAACGGCCAAATGAAGAAAGGTGGCAGACATTCGACGTACCAAGAGGTTCTTCTCTAGATTACAGAAAGGAGTACCATGCTTCTGCGTCGAACAAAATGACCCATGTGTCGAGAAATTATAAGGGAAAAAATCCTATGTCTCATTCACAGTGGAGAAGGTTTCAAAGACGGCGAAAGGCTGAGAAAGAGGCAGCTGGACCTTATCCAGAAGTTAGCACTAATGTGCAGAAAAGACAAGGGAAGCCTCTGGAGAGAAATCCTGTGCCTTGGGCGGAAAAGTGTGGGTCGAACGATGAAGACGAATCCAACTCTAGTGACAGTTTAGATATCATGGTTAACGTCATATCTATGCTGCCCAAAGAATATAATCGTGAGGTCGAAGTCGAAGAGACTGATCTAATGGTTGAACAAGAAATGGCTAGACATAAGACAATATGTTATTATATAATGAACAATGGATGCGTGGAAGAACAAAATGCATTCTTTGAACCCCCAACAGAGGCAATGAAGAACCATCTGAAACCGCTGTTCATTAGAGCAAAAGTTGGAGAGGTAACCATAAACAAAATTCTGGTTAATTGTGGGGAAACAATCAATATCATACCACAATTCATGCTGGAAAAGTTAGGCAAAGGAGATGCTGACATAAAGCCACACAACATGGTCTTATCCAACTATGAAGGAGGCATTGGCACCACAATGGGTGTCATTCAACTAGACCTCAAAGTGGGTTCAATCCTTCGACCCACCATGTTCATGGTTATTTCAGCAAAGCCCAACTACAATCTACTCCTTGGTCGAGAGTGGATACATGGCATTGGAGCAGTGCCATCTTCGATGCACCGAAGGGTCATAATGTGGCGCCCAAATGGCATTATGGAGAACATTGAAGCAGACCAGAGTTATTACCTGGGTGAAATAAACAGTGTCGGAAAGAATGATTTCGACAGGAATTTGGCTCACATAGGGCCTTGTAACCCACCGGAGTTTGATTTAACTCCAACTCCTAATGCGTTTTTCTCTCTATACCTACACTCTGATTATGGTTTCCAATGGGATAGAGAAGATTTATCCAACATAGACTTTGGAGGAGTCAATGATATACGGCCAACAGGCTGGGGCAGCGAATTTGATGATGATGACTGAGTCATCAACTCTCCAAAAGATTTCGGCTTATGTGGCCGAAAACAGAATGATAGCGGCCTTAGAGGCTGAAGTTAAATATGTGGATTCCAAAGCCAATGAACAGGTCCTTTCGAAGACAGGGCCTGGGAACGATTTCAACCCTGAACCTCCTGACTTGGGAACGAAATACTTTCTAGACCAGAGGTTAGACGCCATCTATGACGATGTACCTGTTGGTTTCGAAAAGGACCTGCTGGCGAACAATGTCAGAATGTTGGCACAAGATCCTCTAGAAGAGGTAAATCTAGGCGAAGGTCCTATGAACAGGCCCACATACATAAGCCCAAAAATGGATCCAGGACTCAAGGTCGAAATGATCAAATTACTGAAAGAGTTCAAGGACTGCTTCGCGTGGGACTATGACTAGATGCTTGGTCTCGACAGAGGATTGGTCGAGTTGCAGTTACCAATAAAGCCTGGAAAGAAACGCATTAAGCAGACTCCAAGAAGGTTTGCACCAGAGATTTTATCAAAAATCAAAACGGAGGTCGAAAGGCTACTGAAGTGCATGTTCATTAGAACGACCAGGTATGTCGAATGGATTGCAAATATTGTACCTGTTATAAAGAAAAATGGTACCATGAGGGTGTGCATCGATTTCAGAGATCTCAATGCTGCAACACCCAAAGATGAATATCCAATGCCAGTGGCGGAAATGCTTGTGGATTCTGCCGCTGGTTTCGAATACATGAGTATGCTGGATGGCTACTCTGGATACAATCAAATCTTCATTGCTGAAGAAGATGTGTCGAAAACGACCTTTCGTTGCCCTGGGGCTTTAGGCACCTATGAATGGGTAGTGATGCCTTTTGGCCTAAAGAATGCAGGGGCAACATATCAAAGAGCCATGAATTCGATCTTCCATGACTTTATTGACACTTTCATGAAAATTTATATTGATGATATTGTTGTCAAATCTATTTCAGGGAAGGCTCATATGGATCATCGTCGACAATCTTTTGAGAGGATGAGACGTTATGGCCTAAAGATGAATCCTCTGAAATGTGCTTTTGGTGTAAAAGCAGGAGATTTCTTAGGTTTTGTGGTCCACAAGAAAGGCATTGAGATAAACCAAAACAAGACCAAAGCTATCTTGCAGGCCAAGGCACCAACTAACAAAAAGGAATTGCAATCCTTACTTGGGAAGATAAATTTCCTAAGGAGATTTATATCCAACCTTAGTGGGAAGACGCAAGCCTTTTCGACTTTACTTTAACTCAACAAAGGAGGGTTTGAATGGAGGGAAGAACATCAAGAGGCCTTCGACAAAATCAAAGAGTACCTCATTAGACCACCTATTCTGGTGCCTTCTTGTCGAAGTAAAAGTATGAGACTGTACATAGCTGCGTCTGATAAGACTTTATGGAGAATGCTGGCTCAGGAGGATGAACATGGTGTCGAAAGACCCATCTACTACCTCAGTAGAGTTTTAAACGATGCAGAAACTAGATATAACGAAGTTGAAAAACTATGTTTATGTCTGTATTTTTCATGTACAAAACTTAAGCAATATATAAAGCCAGTTAATGTTTATGTTTCGTCTCATTTTGACGTTTTCAAGTATATGTTGTCAAAACCCATTTTACATAGTAGAGTTGGCAAATGGGCACTTGCATTAACTGAGTATTCATTAGCTTTTATGCCTCCCAAGGCTATGAAAGGCCAAGTGGTCACAAACTTTATAGTCGACCACTCCATACAAGAAAGATCACTAAATTATTTGGAGATCGAACCATGGAAACTGTACTTTGATGGTTCTAGTTACAAAGATGGAGTTGGAGTCGGAGTCCTTATTATTTCTCCAAACAAAATTCCAATAACATTTAAGTACAAAATAGATGGGTATTACTCCAATAATGAGGCTGAATACGAAGCATTAATCGTAGGCCTTGAAATCTTGTTAGAATTGGGGGCAACTCAAGTCGAAATAATGGGAGACTCAGAGTTAATCCTAAAACAAATTACGAAAGAATACAAATGCATAAAAGAAAACCTTATTATGTATTTCGTAATAGCCAGACGGTTGTTGAAAAACTTTGAGGCAGTTAGCATTCTACACATACCCAGATTGGAAAATCAAGCAGCCAACGATTTGGCACAAATTGCTTCTGGGTATAAAGTTTCGAAAGAAAGGCTATAGCAGGCAATCGAAGTTAGAGGAGGAGTAATTGCCACCAAATTATTTCCATCAGATTTAAAGACCACAAAGCTAGGATACACTGATCATGAAAATTTTGAAATTTCGTTTATAGACAATCTAACAGAGCAAGATTGGAGAAAGCCTGTAGTGGATTATTTACAAAATCCAGCAGCTTCGACAGAACGAAAGATTAAGTACAGAGCGCTGGGTTATGTGTTGATGGGAAATGAACTATTTAAGAAAACACCAAAAGGTGTACTTTTGAAATGCTTAAGTGAAACATAAGCATATTTGGCTCTTTCCACCACACACGCTGGGGCATGTGGAGCACACCAAGTAGGCCAAAAAATGAAATGGTTATTGTTTCGACAAGACTTATATTGGCCCACTATGTTAAAGGATTGTGTTGAGTTTGCCAAAGGGTGTCAGGAATGCCAAAATCATACAGGCATTCAACATGTGCCAGCAAACGAACTTCACTCGATTGTGAAACCTTGGCCTTTTAGGGGATGGGCCTTGGATCTCATTGGAGAAATTCGACCAGCATCTTCTAAAGGTCAGAAGTATATATTGGTGGGCATTGATTATTTTACTAAGTGGATCGAAGCGATTCCTTTAGTCAATGTAGACCAGGAGAATGTCATTGAATTCATTCAAAGGTACATCATATACAGATTTGGAATCCCTAAAACAATAACTATAGACCAAGGGTCAGTCTTCACTGGTCGAAAAATGCAAGATTTCGCTGCAAAAATGGGATTCAAACTGTTAACATCTACGCCTTATTATGCACAAGCTAATGGCCAGGTCGAAGCAGCAAACAAAGTAGTGATCAGTTTAATAAAGAAACATGTAGGAAAGAAACCCAGAAACTGGCACAAAACACTAGATCAAGTCCCGTGGGCATGTCGAATGTGTCCAAAAGAAGCCACAGGGACAACACCATTTCGCCTACCCTATGGTCATGATGCAGTGTTACCAGTGGAAATCCACTTGCAAGCGACAAGGATTTAGATACATCATGAGATCCCCTCTGAAGTCTATTGGAACATGATGTTGGATGAACTAGTAGACTTAGACGAAGAAAGGTTGAAAGCTTTAGATCTTTTGAGACTACAGAAGAAGCGAGTCGAGAGATCCTACAATCGAAGGGTAAAGTCCAAGACGTTTCAGCCTGAAGATCTAGTTTGGAAATTAATACTCCCAATGGATCGAAAGGACAGAAGCTTGGGAAAATGGTCCCCTAAGTGGGAAGGACCTTTTAAGATTGTGCAAGTTTTCTCAGGCGGGACCTATGAGATCGAAGAGTTAAGCGAAGATCGAAGACTCTTGAAGGTAAATGGTAAATACTTGAAAACGTATAGACCTATGCTTCAAGAGATAAAAATAAATAATATATAATCACTAATTATAAAGAATGCCAAAATGGAAACTTAAATAATTTTCATTAAAGGTGCCAAAATGGCTCTGAAATTGTTACAGAAGGTGATTACATAATGGAGAGAAACGAGATTTAGAAGGGAAGATTAGCTTTAATCTGGAGATACTTGATCCTTTGAAATTCTAGCCTTCGATCACATAGAGCTTTCGATTGGTGAAGGGTTTCGAGCTTAGCATCCAGAGATTGTGCTCGATCGGCATGTCTTAACCCTTCAGCCAATTCTTCTTGGCTTTCTGATTCATTGTTCATAGCAAGAAGCTCCTCTTTCTTTTTGTCGTTGGCAGCAATTTTTGCTTCCAACTCTATAATCTGTGCTCTCAACTAAACATTGTCTTGATCAATTTCCTCGACCGCCTTTTGCCTAGACTCCTGGGCCTTCCACAAGACCTTTACTCTAGAAGCGGATTCAGTAGCAGCATGCCAAGCAGCAGCCACTTGACCATTGGCTTATTTGATCTCACGATTGAGAATTCTCTGGCGGTTGTAATCCGCTGATACTTGATCAACAATAGAGAGTAAATCCAAGATTACACTGGCTACATCCGGAGGGGCAACAAGAAGATCGACAACTTTCAAGATAGTCTTCAGATAGGAAGGAGCTTCTGGTTCCCCCTCTAAAGTTAACATCAAGTCTCTTTTAAATATTTGTGCTTTAACCTTTTGAAGAGCCTCGTCGAGAGGGGAAGTCGAAGTGGATCTTCAAGATGCAGTCGAGGCACTTCGATCATAGGAACTCTCTCGACCCTCCAAAATTGCAGTCAGATAACCTAACGGATTTTGTTGCTTCAGTAAAGCCAAGTCCTCTTTGGTTCTGGATCCCGTCAAAGGGATACTTTCATTGGTCGTAATAACCACGTTGGCTACTTGAGTGGGAATTGCTTCAGTGCCTGGAGGATTTTGGTTCCCTTCAGCAAGAACTTCTTCACCCTCAGCTTTTGGGTTCTCTACATTTTCCCTCCCTGTCTCAGTTTCGACGCCAGGGATACCTTCCTCATCAGTCTCTTGCACTTCGACCAGCGGAATCCTAATCTCCTCTTGGTTTCCTTCAGCTTCTTCTTCATCAGCTTCTTCTATGGTTTCGTGCTGGGGTTCCGAAGTCTGATTTACTTCGTCAGCTGAACTCATAAAAGAGCCTTTTGCTGAAGAAGGCCTGTAAGTAGGATTCCCGTCACTATTCAAGCAAGTGGTCGAATCCTCGACATGAGTAGGAATTCGTGTCGAAGTGCCAGCAGTGTCCTGGAAAATAGAAAGAATGTATTGCTTGTAGAATCATCACAAAGTAAAAGAGAGTGAAAGAAGTAAATAATAAGCAGTCGAAGAAATACATGGACTGGGATTTCAGCACCAGGACTAGAGTTATCACTTTCGCTGGGATTGTTCAACCTAGCGATCACCTCTTATTCAGTAGGTTCGTTGATGATTACAGGAGGAGGCCTCCCAGCTGTAGTTTTAATCCTAATTTTTGGACGAGTTTCGACGGAAGGAGCTGGCTTTTTCAATCTTCGTCTCTGCAAAGGAACAAGAGGAGACTCCTCTTCTTCATCACTAGAGATTTGGATTTCCTGAACCTTCCGCTTTTTGGGGGTTGGTTTCTGAGCATATAGAAAACCAAGTCGAGAAGATCAATAACTATGTCAGATAAAACTAAGGGTAAAAAGGAAAGGTATGTACCTTAGGAGATGGGTTGATAGTAGAGTCTCCCCCTTTTGTACTCTCAGCGGTTTTCTTCGAGGTAGCCCTCTTGACAGCTAAACAGAAGGAAAAACAGCTATAGTTAATTAGGTGTTGAAAAACAAATCTAAGACGAAGGGATGGAAAAAGGGATACCTTTTTTGACCCTGTTGAGAACCAGCTTGAATGCCTCACGTAGATGGTGGGCGAAGTCCTTCTCATCGAAGAACTCTTCATCATAATAATGTTTCCACCACGTCTCAAAAGTGACAGAGTTCAGAAAATGAAGGTTAAAGTCGAACAGGGTCAATGTAGTTCGACCAGAGTACCTACCAATATGCTTGGTAGAGGCATCCTCTGAGTAATCTGCATTATAAAAAGTAGCAGCTTCTCTCGAGGGTAAATAGGCGAAGGAAGCGATTGAGCAATGCCAAACTATCGAGAGACAAGATTTGGTTGATAAGCAATTAAGCTCAATTGGTTCTTCGAGCTCTTAAATCTTAAAGGCATGATCCTGGGGCGGAGAAACGCTTCCCACATGCACACGAACTCATCAGTCACATCATCCTCTTCATCCGAAGTATATGGTCTAGTGAACCATTCTGGGACAACTTTTCGACTGGCAAAGGGAGCCATAGTCGAAACAAAGCTCTTTCGCTCTTCAAACATCATTATGAAGCTTGTAAAGGCCTTTTGAAACTGTTGGCCTTCATCAGTGAGAGTTAGAAATGCCAACCTGGTGCCTTCGACCCTCCTGTTCAAGATTTCAGGAGCTTCTTCGTTAATCTTGTTCTTTTGAGGGAGGAAGGATTCGAAGGTGGCGTTAAGCCACAATTGCAGAAGCCAAAAGGGACCAGATAGCAGCAAGCTTCCCCTGTCTCCTAGAACCTTAAGTTGAGTCACACCATTACTGATGGACTCATATAAGTTGGCCAGAATCAATTCAGCCAAGCAAAGAGGGTATTTGTGATGGAGTTGCGTTGCAAGCGTCAACATCTTTTTCGTCACCTGCAGCGATTTAGTACAGAAAACAAATCGAGACAGCCACATGGCCAAGAAGGCTATGTGCTCCACCTTCGACACGGTATTTGAGGCCTTATCATGTGAGTGGTTTATGAAGGTAGTATAAGTGGGCTTGGTAGCAGCAAACCCAATAGGATCCTCAGACAAGTCTTCAGGGTCGAAATAGTCACCAGTGGGTCAAAGACCAGTGATGGCAGCTATGTCGAACAAAGTAGGGGTCATCATCCCACAAGGAAGGTGAAAAGTGAAATGTGCACTATCCCAAAAGTACAATGAGGATATCAGCATAAGAGGACAGTAAGGCAATCCTGTCTTCGACAGCATCACTAAGTCATAGATTCCCATCTCCTTCCAGACAGAAGCTTGCATCCTCTCCATTTTATTCAACCAGTCGGAGTATTCAGAAGAAAGGTTAGGGCTTGATCGAAAGATTCGATTCCCTTTATTCATGAACTGGAGGTTGATATCATCAGTAGTTTGAGGATGTTGCTGGTTAGCCGGTGTAGCGTCTTCAGGGTCTGCCCTAGGTTTTTTGGCACAACCTATGGGTCTAAGCCTTGGGTGTGTAGGAAAAAAGGCACAGTTTTTAAAGGGATTTTCGACGCATGAAGATAACAGACCGGACATAGCATACATGTTTCCGCCGTATCTAATGGGAATAAGGAGTTGAGAATCATAGGCTTCTCGCCATTCTCTCATAGGTTCAACAATGTACCTGTTAGTCGAGGAAGAAGGAGGGTTGGTGGAAAAGATCTCTGGTGGTTTCTGAACATCATTGGCGTTTTTTGGTTGAGGACTGTTTGGAGCATTAGAGAGAAAGGCCATTGTTAAAGACTTAAGAGAAAGAGCGAATGTGAAAGTACAATGTTGTGAGAATGCAAGGGATTTGGAAAAGCTGGAAATGATAAAAGTTCGAAATAGAAAAGCTTGGAAGTATTTATAGCCTTCAGAAGTGGGAGATGTCTCGTCAAAGGCATTTAATGTTTCGCAGGTAGTGAGGCACGTGGAATGGCATGAAACGGTTACCGTGCAGGCATTGGGAAACGTTGAGACATGCTTGCCTAGATTATAGGAATATGGCCATCATGGCAAGCGTGGTAACGGCAGTTTTGAAGAGACATCTTGGAGAAAAGTAATGATGGTTTTACCAAGTATTGCAGTTGTTGGAAGGCGAAAAGCACACGTCAAAAACTTGGTGGACAACTGGGAAGACAGGTGTCGAATGGGAAGTTCAAAGAATGGTTATTTCTTTGAGCGTTAAGATAGACATTCTTGGGGGGCAATTTGTTGGCTCCAAAATTTGACACTTACTGTATTTGGTCTTTTGGACCAAACAATTGGAATGAACTAAACCAGGAGGTATGATTCGACACACGAGATAACTTAGGAAAAAGGTTCTAAGTTATGATAAGAGTCTTCGACCAAGGGTTCATTCGACTGAAGCAGATTTAGGTTGTTCGACTGAAGGAAAGTGTTCGCGCATTGGCACATGGGGCGAAGACCATTTGAAATTTGAATTATTGGAGGGAAAGGTGGTTTTCATCAGCGTCTAAGGGAAGGGAACGTGGAAAAAAGCTATGGGTCGAGAGGCATGCAGAAGACACTTGTCTTCATCCTAGCGCAGAATGTCCCCTCGACGGTTACCTACTTTTAGTATAAATTAAGAAGCTTGTGTAATTTTTAAGTGTGTTAAACTTATGGTACTAAATCTCTCAAATATTATCCAAGTAACTACTGAGTGAGAAAGGATAAAAGCGGAGCAATGTACGTTAGAAACACCTTTTTTACTTAATAAAAGACTTTTTACATTACTTTACCATTATCCTGCAATGTCATCTTTTTACTTCTTTTACTTGCATTTTTATGCTTTTGCTTACTGTTCAACAATCTTAAACATCCTTCCCCTGGGTCGAACGTGCGTTCTTCCTTCTTACTCATTTTACATAAAGATTAGCATATGTTCTGGGATTAGTTTGGTCGATCCTGCAAGTAAACCAAAAAACTTACCTTTTGGAGACCAGTGGTTGTTTACCAAAAACAACGGTAAACAACAACATAGACCTATGAAGTAGAAGAAAGGAAATAGTGCAATACCAAACAGATAACTATCCGTAGCAACTGAGCAAGAATAAAAGAAACCCAAAGAACTTCAAGCAAGCTGGCATCAGAAGACAAACCAAGTCAGAAATTACGCCATCAGGATGTAAGTATTGAGATTTTAAGATATGAACAGATCCCATGGGTAATGTATGGCATTCATAATCACATATACGTATATCCTGCATAAACTATCAAACATGCCAAGCACAAGAGTAGTGCCGATATAATAATTTTTGTTCCACAAATAAAGTGAAACACAGTAGCCTCAAGCCAAAAATGGAAACTTTCCTCAAAGTACCTCGCACATTTAACAACCAAGTTAGTATTCCATAAAAAAATAGAATGATGATTCACATAAGGGATGAATGATGAAACCATGATGAAATGAGAAAACATGACAAAAACTATCAAACATTAGTCATGATAGACAAAAGGAAACAGGCATATGCACAATTTGGTCAAAAGAATTAGAGGAATGTTGCTCCTTTCTATCACCATGTTGAGTTGACAATTGAATATAAATCAAGGATCATGGGAGCTTTAGAAGAATACAATCAAAGACCATGAAGGTCAGTAGCAAACACAATTCAATCATACTCAATTATTTCAACACAGTTCACAAGTATAATAGAAGGGAAATACCACACAATGCATCAAAAGGTTCAATCATTCAAGCATGGGGAATTAAGTGAAATGGCTTGAGTTTATTTGGATGAACACATCCAGCATGATCATTAGGTGCCAAATCATAGGCCTCACTCAAGTACATTGGCCATCAAACAAATTGCAACAAGATATGCAACATTAATTGGGTACCTTCACTTCAAAAATACATCAAAAATAGAAACAAGGATCAATAATTGAAACCAAAAATTTCTTAGCATCTTTGAAGTGTGTAGAAGTCAGAAAGTAAGCCTTAGGTTCATGAATGGTTGAGGAGGAGATCAAATGAGGCCCAAAGTTCAAAACTAGTTGGCGAAACTAACAAAACTAGCCAAGTTTTCAAGATAATTCATGGAAAAATATCAAACCAAGTCAAATAATTCAAGAA
This sequence comes from Vicia faba, assembly GCA_948472305.1. Lineage (NCBI taxonomy): Eukaryota > Viridiplantae > Streptophyta > Magnoliopsida > Fabales > Fabaceae > Vicia > Vicia faba. The sequence goes on from OX451741.1 coordinate 1,197,188,441, forward strand.
AAATGGTTTTCAGATCCTCAATACATTCATGAACCATAATCAAGACTTAAATTCCATTGAAAATCTAGGGCATAATGGTTTTGAAAATGAAACTTGCACAATAAGCAACAAAACCCTAATTTTTGACTTTTAATCTTAAATATTAATTAGGTAAGATCAAAATTCAAACAATTCAAACCAAGATCATGCAAATCACAAGGAAACCCTAAATGTCAGAATACATATTTTTTCACATATTTTGAATTAAGGAAAAGTCAAAAATAAAAATCAAATTCAAACAATTAATCAATTAAACAAATATTCACATCTCAAAATAAAACTCTATTAAAAAATCAGAAAAATATCCAACCAAAATTAAATTCAAATATTAGAATTAAAAACACATATCTCTGATTTTTTGTGGAATTTTTAAATTAAAGGAAATATTAAAATAATAATAAAACAAACAATTAACAATTAAACTATTATTTAAAGGCAAAAATGCAAACCCTAGCCAAAAGTCATGAAAAGGTAAAAATAAAATTATATTCATATTCTATGATTGAAAACAAACTTATATGATTCTTTTTAAGAATTTTTTAATTAAAGGAAGTATTAAAATAAAAATTATGAAACAAATATCTCAAATAAACTTTTGAAATTAAATTTCTAATATAAAATAGAAAAAAATGCTAAACAAAAATCAGAATCGAATTCTAAATAATTTTGAGAGTTCAAAATATTTTTTTGTGGAATTTTTAGATCAAAAGAACTATTAAAACAAAAAATAAACATTGAATAAACAATTATTTAAACTTATGAATTTTTAAACGAATCAAAACATTTTAAAAAATTTCTAAAAAAATATGACAAATACTAGAAATTATTGTTGGCCTATGGTAATTTTTCCATGATTTTTGAAAATGTTTTGTTCACAAAAAATGAAATCAGAAAATCAAATAAATCCAAATAATATGAGATGCATTAAAAATTTGAATCATCCAATCAGGGCGTGCCACCTCATCGTCTTCAACCTCAATACAAAGCCCTAAACGCGTGTTTTCTCTGTTTCAAACCTCATGTTCTAATAAATATTTCTTCCTTATTTCTCCACCAAAATCAATGATTCAAAGCTCAAAATAAAGCCAGATCTAACCTCTACATCACGACACTTATGGATCTCAAAAAGATTGACTAGGCAATAAGAAATCTGAACGTGAAAATTGCAAAAACTCACTGAATATGAATTATTCAGAAGTTCAAACAACGATCTATTCTTCCATTTCAAACAAAATTATATGTCAAACCTATTGCTTGGCCAGCTATGAACTCATAAACATGAAGTAATTCAACAAATCAAGTTGGACATAGTAAAATGAAGTTCAAGAAGCTTACTTCAATGTGGAACTGGAAATATTGATCCCTTAGTTACAGAAGAAAACAAACTACATGATCTTGATCTACACACTTCAAGGAGGATGAATCCATAAGAAATTTGATGAATGCGCGAAGGAGATGAGAAAATCGAAGCAACTTGCAGAAAAATGGTGGAAAACTCAGATTTGAAATTATTGTAATGGGAGTGTCCTCCTCGTGAAATGAGGTTTGCAGTGCACTATATGGTGTGGGTAGAGAAGGTTAGAAGAGGAAATTGGTCTTCAAAGTTGTTCAAGGGCTTGATTGGAAAATTTGGCAAAATAAAGAGTGCACATGGGCTTCAGCCTTCAGCTTTTTGCCCGTGTGTTTCCTCCTTTTCTTTGCATTTTTTGAGCCAAATGAAGTCAGGATCCAATGCTTAAAGTTCCAGGTCGTGACTCATTGAAAAGAGAGAGTGTTGGTTAATTTGCAAATTTGAGCAAGTTTGTCATTTTTTCAATCCAACAAGTGTAAAACCAAATGAGGCACGAAATGGTGAGTGTGATGGGCCTCAGCATGTCACAAATTTCTCATGAGCTTGATTAGAATCAAATATAATGGCTAAAACTTGAGTTTGCAAGAAATGACCATTTTGCATATTTGTCAAAATTCAATAAAATGCCTCAAAATTCCAAAGTCCATAACTTGCTCATATTTTTGAATTTGAACACAAATGAGTATAATTTGGAAAGGTATTGAAAAGATCTACAATTCCTTAGTTTTGAGTTTTTGCAATTGAATCCATTAAGGTCTTCAAAATTTGACATGAAATTCACTAAATTTGGAAAATGACCTATAATTTTGTGACTTTCAAGCTTTATAACTCTTGACTCTTTGCCAATTTGGACATGAAACCAAAAGGAGATGAAATATAATCCTCTTATATTTCCAAGCATACTTCATTTGCATGTTTTTGATCAAAGGTGAATAAAATATGAATTTTTGAAATTAAGTCCTTGTTTTCCAAAATTAGAAACTTTTAGGGTTTCTTCATGAACAAGTTTCAACTCAAACCTCAATCTTTTTGATCCAATGATCAAAATGGACTTGAAATATTAAAAGTACACCTTTGAATTGATGTTTTGCCAAAAGATCACTTGGTCAACTTTGACTTTGACTGATTTTGACCAAAATGACCATTTTGCCCCTTTGAATCAATTGATCCACTTCCCTTCAAAATTGATGCTCAAAACTTCAAACACATGATCTTCCAAATATATAGAGGCCATGTACAAAATTTCACTTCAAAATTCTCAAGAAATCTTGATGAAATCTCAAACCCTAGTTTTGGTTAACACCTTAGGAGACTGATGAATCATCTCCAAAACTCCAAATCCTCTGGGCATCTTGGCCAATTTCTCGTACAAAGACTTTAAAAATATCAATGAGATGTTGTAGCTTCCAAATCAAGATTTGTACATTGATCAATAGCCTTGCTCAAACAAAACCCTAATTTGGCTGGTGAATCAAAATAGTGATTCTTCTTATAATCAAACACAAACTTCAATCCTCTGATGATCCAAAGAGATGGATAAAATATCTTGAGATATGCAATAACTTTTGAGCTTGAAAGATCCAGAGGTTTAGATGATAAGATTCTACTTGAGCAACTTGTCAATGTAAACAACCTTCAAAGCTTGAAGAAGACTTGACAACCAAAGTATTTTAATCCCATCACAATGTATGAATGCAATGCAATATAATATTCATGATGAAACATAAGCCTAAATCAAGAGGGTAAATTTTGGGGTGCAACAGATGTACGTGAGGAGAACGTCTACCCATACTGATGATCAGTGTCTGCTGATTCACTTTTTTCAGGATAGTTTGACTGGTGCTGAAGTGAAGTGGTATATGAGTTTGGACAACGCCAATATCCATACTTTCAATGATTTGGGAGAAGCATTAATCAAACAATACATGCACAATGTGGACATGGCACTTGACCGTGACCAACTCAGGGCCATGGTTTAGAAAGACAAGGAATCGTTCAAAGAATATGCATAGAGATGGCGTGAGGTAGCTGCCCAAGTGATTCCTCCCATGGAAGAGAAGGAGATGACTAAGATTTTCTTGAAAATGCTGGGTGATTTCTATTATGAGAGGATGGTAGCAAGTGTGCCAAGTAACTTTACTGAAATGGTAGGAATGGGTATCCACTTAGAAGAGGTTGCAAGAGAGGGCCATTTAATGAAGAATGAAAGTTCTGGAGGTGTGAAGAAACCTTCTTATGGGTTTACCAAGAAGAAGGAAGGGGATGCCAATGATGTTATGCAAGAGAGGAGGGTTAATACTCCTAGAAGGGACTATCAGTGTCATCAGCAAGTCGCCTCAGTTACTCCAGTTATGGGTGCAACTCTAACTACTGTTGCATATCAAAGACCGTCCCAGCAGGGGAATCAAGGGTATAGTCAGAGAAGGGAGAGTTATGACCATATTCCTATGAGCTATACAGAGTTACTACGGGCATTGATTCAGAAGAAGTTAGTTCAGACCCGACCACCTCCCGCCGTACCATCACCATTGCCTTGGTATTATAGAGCAGATCAAACATGTGCTTTTCATCAGGGAGCACCAGGGCATAATGTTGAGAATTGTTATCCTTTGAAGACTGAGGTGCAGAAGTTTGTGAAGTCTGATGTTCTATCTTTCAAGGACGTGGGACCTAATGTGAAAGACAATCCTCTACCCAAGCATGAGGGAGTAAATGATGTGAATATGGTGGTCGATTGTCCAGGCGACTTCCAGATTTTTGATATTAATCTGGTTAGAGGAGATTTAGTGAAGATGCATGCAGACCTTTGTGAATTTAGCTACTATACACATGACCATGCAGGTTGTGCTATTTGTAGTACAGACATACATGATTGCGATAAGATAAAGGCTGATTTATAGGAGATGGTGGATGAGGGCCTAATCCACATAATCAGGCATAGGGCAGAGTATGAAGAAGAGGTGAATATGGTTTCTGGATGTCCTGGAGAATTAAATTTTTTTATGTAGAGTATATGAATGAGGACCTTATGCAATTGCATGCTACTTTCTGCCATATGGCTGGTCAGGTGGAACGCCAATATGGATCTTGCCGAGTTTGCTGTCGGGATTCCCGAGGATGTTCAATCGTGAAGAAGGGTGTTAAGTCGTTGTTGGATAATGGAACCATAAAGATGACGGTTCAAAGGGATGATTACCATGAAGTTGATATGGTTGAGGTTTGTTTGATGGCAGAAGAGTCGGATGAAGAGTATGTCTCTACAGATGAGTATTTCTCCTCAGATAAGGATTTGTTTTCCAGAAATGACTCAATAATGATTGATTGTGTTGAAGAAGGGGTAAACGTCATTGTACCTTGTTTTGGGGCACCTGCCCATCTTGAAGTTGAGTATTATAGCAAGCCATTTGTTACTCCATTGGTGATTAGTTTGCCGGGTCCTATCCCCTACAAGTAAAATAAGGTTGTGCCTTACAAATACAATGCTACATTCTTAGAGGATGGAGTGGAAGTTCCCATCCAGCCAATGCTTGATGTATGGAATATTGCTGAAAATAGCAGGGTGACCCGCGGCGATCGTGTGTTTGCACCAATTGTTCGAAGAGATGTTAGTGTTGGAAAGAAAATTAATGAGAATGTTGAACCTAAGAAGGCTACGGGCGAGACTAGTAGAGGCTGCGTTAGAGAAAGAAATGGATGATATTTTTAAGATAATCAAGATGAGCGACTACAGAATTGTAGATCAGCTACTGCAGACTCCTTCAAAAATATCTATCTTGGCTTTATTGATGAACTCCTCTGCTCACAGAGAATCCTTGATGAGGGTACTGGACCAAGCTTTTCTGGAGAGTGATATGCCACTAGACCAATTCAGCAGTGTAATAGGGAACATTACGTCATGTATTAACTTGAGCTTCTGCGACGATGAATTACCAGATGAAGGAAGGAATCACAACTTGGCCCTCCACATCTCTATGAACTGCAAGAATGATTCACTATCAAATGTGATGATTGATAATGAACCTGCTTTGAATGTTATACCGAGGAGCATTCTTATGAAGTTGAAATATCAAGGAACTCCTATGCGCCCGAGTGGCATCATTGTGAAAGCTTTTGATGGATCAAGGAAATTTGTTATTGGTGAAGTGGACTTGCCTATTCATATAGGACCACATTTGTTTCAGATTACTTTCTAGGTCTTGGATATTGTTCTCGCTTATAGTTGTTTGCTAGGAAGACCGCGGATACATGTGGCAGGGGCTGTCACTTCAAATTTACACTAGAAACTGAAGTTTGTACGTGAAGGGAAAGTAGTGATCGTAAATGGGGAACATACATTATTGATATCTCTTTTGTCCTCTTTCAGCATTCTGGAGGCGGATGAAGCTGCTGTTGGAACCCAGTTTCAAGCCTTATCCATTGACAATATATAAGGAAATGAGAATTCCATGGTTTCTCTTAAGGATGCGCAGTAGGTTGTGCGTAAGGGTCATAGTGAAGTGTGGGGACAGATTGTGGATCCACCTGTGAACAAGAACAGAGATGGTTTGGGGTTCTCTTTGAAGAATGACAAAGGTAAGGGCATGAAGCAGAAGTATTCTACAAGAAATTATCAAGACATCTTCTGTAGCGGGGATTATCTTCATCCAACTTTTTCCAAGATCAATGCCATTGTGGAAGATAAAGCAGAGCAGGAAAGGCCGAATTATGTGATGCACAGAGTTAGGGTTCAGAACTTGATCACCATTGATGTTCCCTCTTGCATACATGTTTCAAAGTAATTTGTTTTGTTAATATTTTTGAAAAGCTTTCACTCTGCCCAAGGTTGAAGTATTACTGTTGTAGTGCTTATTTGTTTGCTGTGACTTTTAAAATCAATAATAAAAGTTATCTTTGTTTCCCAAATTATGTCTTTATTTTCTGCTTTTTCTTGGAAAATGGTAATAAAAAAAACCTTCAAAATAAATAATAACTGAAATTCAATCTGCATGATCACTTGTTATATGTGTCAGTTTCTAAAAGCAATCGTAAATCAGATGTGCAAATTAATTAAAAAACCTGTGGAATACATTGGCCCTGCACCCTATCCCAACTTTGAATATCCTGTGTATGGGGCTGAAGAAGAAGATTATGATGAGATTCCAGAAGAGGTCTCACGGTTGCTTGAGCATGAGGAAAATACCATTCAGCCATATAAAGAGCCATTGGAAGTGATCAATTTGGGTTCAGAGGAAGATCCGAAGGAAGTCAAGATTAGAGCATTGTTGCATCCTGATGTGAAGAGCATGTTGATTGAGCTGTTGAAACAGTATGTGGACATTTTTGCTTGGTCTTACCAATATATTCCTGGTCTAGATACAGATATTGTAGAGCACAGTTTGCCGTTGAAGCCAGAGTGTCCACCAATTAAACAAAAGTTGAGAAGAACTCACCCAGATATGGCTGTGAAAATCAAAGAGGATGTTCTAAAGTAAATTAATGCTGGTTTTCTTGTGACGTCAGTGTATCCTCAATGGATTTCCAATATTGTCCCAGTATTGAAAAAAGACGGAAAAGTCCGCATGTGCGTAGATTACAGATATCTAAATAAAGCTAGTCCAAAAAATATGATTTTCCATTACCAACATTGATATGTTAGTGGATAGCATAGCAAAATTCAAAGTATTCTCGTTCATGGAAGGATTTTTCGGGTATAATCAAATAAGAATGGCTCTGGAGGACATGAAAAAAAACATTTATCACACCTTGGGGAAAATTCTATTACAGAGTGATGCCCTTTCGGTTGAAGAACGCTGGTGCAACGTACCAGAGGGCTATGACAACCCTATTCCATGACCTGATGCACACAAAAATAGAAGTATATGTTGATGATATGATTTCCAAATCCCAGACCGAAGAAGGGCATGTAGAAGATTTGTTGAAGTTGTTTCGGAGTTTGAGGAAGTATCGTCTCCGCTTGAATCCAAATAAATGCACCTTCGGTGTTCGATCAGGGAAATTGTTGGGTTTCATTATTCTCTAGAAAGGAATTGAAGTTGACCCTGATAAAGTCAAAGCAATTCAAGAGATGCCAGCGCCAAGGACTGAAAAGTAAGTCAGAGGTTTCCTCAGGCGTTTGAATTATATTTCCAGATTCATTTCCCACATGACTGCAACATGTGAACCGATCTTTAAGTTGTTAAAGAAAGATCAAGGTTGTGTGTGGACGGATGACTGTGAAAGGGAATTTAAAAGTATTAAATAATATCTGCTTGAACCTCCTATCTTGCTCCCCCCTGTCGAAGGAAGACCGTTGATTATGTATCTGACAGTGTTAGATAATTCCATGGGTTGTATTCTGGGACAACAGGATGAAACATGGAAGAAAGAGTTCGTCATTTATTACCTCAGTAAAAAGTTCACTGATTTTAAGTTGCGGTATTCCATGCTGAAAAAGACATGTTGTGCTTTGGCCTGGGTGGCAAAGCGTTTACGACAGTATATGTTGAATCACACTACTTGGTTAATCTCCAAAATGGATCAAATCAAGTACATTTTTGAAAAGCCTGCTCTTACTAGGAGATTTGCCCGCTGGCAGATGTTGTTATCTGAATATGATATCGAATACCGCACTCAAAAATCTATTAAAAGCAGCGTGTTGGCAGATTATCTTTCTCACCAACCAGTGGAGGATCATTAGTCTGTAGAGTACAATTTCCCTGATGAGGAGGTGATGTTCCTGAAAGTGAAAGATTATGATGAACCATTGCCTGAGGAAGGTCCTGACCGTGAATCTCATTGGAGTATGATATTTGATGGAGCTGTGAATTCTTATGGTAAAGGAATTAGTGTTGTAATTGTCACTTCACATGGATCGCATATTCCTTTCACTGCAAGGTTAACATTTGATTGTACTAATAATATGGCAGAATATGAGGCTTGTATCATGGGTCTCGAAGAAGCTATTGATCTTAGAATTAAAAGGCTAGATGTGTATGGGGATTCGGCTTTGGTAATAAATCAGATTAAAGGAGAATGAGATACTCATCACCGCTGCTTGATCCCTTACAAAGATTATGCTAGAAGATTGTTACCCTTCTTTAATAAAGTTGAATTCCATCACATTCCTAGAGATGAAAGTCAAATGGTGGACGCTCTGGAAACTCTAGCTTCTATGTACCAAGTAAATACTTGAAATGATATACCTCAAATTACGGTTCGGCGACTGGATAGACCCGCTCATGTGTTTACAACAGAGGAGGTAGCAGATGAAAAACCTTGGTATCATGACATCAAGCATTTTCTTCAGACTCAGGAATACCCGATTGGTTCTTTGATGAAAGATAGAAATACATTGGGAAGATTGGCATGCAGTTTCTTCCTCAGTGAAAATGTGTTGTATAAGAGAAATTATGACATGGTCTTGCTCAGATGCGTGGAGAGACACGAAGCAGGCATATTGATGCATGAGGTTCATGAAGGTTCATTTGGCACTCATGCCAATGGACATTCGATGGCTAAAAAGATGCTAAGGGCATGTTACTATTGGTTGACAATGGAATCTGATTGTTATAAATTTGCAAAGAAGTGTCATAAATGTCACATTTATGCAGATAAGTTCCATGTGCCTCCGACACTTCTCAGTGTGATCTCTTCCCCACGGCCTTTCTCTATGTGGGGTATTGACATGATTGGGATGATAAAACCCAAAGCTTCGAATGGACACCATTTAATCTTGGTAGCAATTGATTACTTCACCAAATGGGTGGAGGCTGCTTCATATGCCAATGTTACTAACCAAGTGGTTGTGCGTTTCATCAAGAATAATCTTATATGCTGGTATGGTGTGCCGAGCAGAATTATCACCAACAATGGCTCGAATTTGAACAATAAAATGATGACAGAACTTTTTGAGGAATTCAAGATTGTCCATCACAATTCATCTCCGTACAGGCCGAAGATGAATGAGGCTGTTGAAACCGCTAATAAGAATATCAAGAAAATTATCCAGAAAATTGTTGTTACTTATAAGGCTTGCCATGAAATGCTCCCTTTTTCTTTGCATGGATATCGAACATTTGTCCACACTTCAATAAGAGCAACCCCGTTCTCCCTAGTGTATGGAATGGAAGTTGTACTCCCAGTCGAGGTTGAGATTCCCTCTTTGCGTGTGATAATGGATACCAAGTTGTCAGAGGCTGAATGGGTCCAGAACCGGTTTGACCAATTGAATTTGATCGAAGAGAAGAGGATGACAGCTTTGTGTCATGGCCAGTTATATCATAAAAAGATGAAGAAGGCTTTTGATAAGAAGGTCAAACCTCATGAATTCAGAGAAGGTGACCTCGTGCTCAGGAAGATCATGTCTTCCAACACTTATTCTAGGGGCAAGTGGACTCCCAACTTTGAAGGCCCATATGTTGTCAAGAAAGCCATCTCTGGCAGTGCATTAATTCTTGAAACTATGGATGGCAAGGAGTTCCCATGTCCCATGAATGGTGATGCAGTCAAGAAATACTTCGCCTAAAGAAATAAAAGAACAGTTCGCTAAGTTGAAAACCTGAAAGGGAGGCTTAGGAAAAAAAGAGCGTCTCGGTAGGCCGAAAACCCGAAAGGGCTGTCTAGGAAAAAATTAGAGACATAAACAGAATAAATTTCCCGCTAAGTTGAAAACCCGCAAGGGCAGCTTAGGCAAAAGTTAGGGACTATCTTGGTAAGTAACTACATCAGACAAGACTTGATCATTGGAGCAACAATCTTCTCGGATTCTCATCACACTTCAACAGAAGTTATTGCTCAGTATTTCAAAAGTTGTTAGAGGGGATAGTGGTCATTGTATCTCAATGCATCTTTTCCATTATATATTACCATTTTCCGAACTTTGTAATCATCCATGAAGTCTCGTCATTCGCAGATTACCATTCTATTAATGAAATTTGAGCTTTTACACATTTCTTTGTATTTCTTATTTTATTTAGCTTGAAAAGACTCCATTGATTATTGATAATAAATTTCAAAGCAAAAAGATTAAATAACCAAATCGTTTTTTCAAAAAGAATTTACAATTTGATTTTACTTTAGAATTTGTGATGCATAAAAAAAACAATAACAACAAAATGGTGATCCCAGGAATGGAAAAACTCCAGTTTGTTTTAAGAAAGTTTTTGTTCCCCTTGAAAGGTTTACTCAGGATGATTCTCCATATTGGGTTCGTGACTCTGGTATCCTCGATCTAGTTTGGATTCATTTCTTCTCTTTTCTGAATTTTCATGATGTGAAGTTTCAATCCAAGATTTCTCCGGTGAAGTTTTCGTTCGGTCTAATGGAAGTTCTTTTTCCCGAGAAGTTGGTACCATAATCACTCTTGAAGAGTGTAGTTCCCTGGTTTCACTAGTGAAGAACGTATTGTGGTTTTACCTTTTAAGATATGGTGTTAATCTCCCCGATGAAGTAGGCATGAATTCCCCAGTGAATGTTTTGATGATATGGTGTCCATGTGCTTTACTTGAGGCTGGTTTTGCAATCCCCAGTAGAAGTGTTACTTTTGAAAACATTTGTTTCCCCGGTGAAGCCTGGAGAAGGATGTTCTATCCCTGTATCTGTACTATTTTATCATTTTCATTTGTTTACTTCTGGATTGTGTTTCTCCCCAGTAAAGCTAAAGCAGGCAGTAGGTTTTGTTTCCTCAGTTGGCATTTACTTTTTCTTTGAATGATCATCCTAGATGCGGTTTAGCCGAGTGTTGTTTGTGATAGAGTTGGTTTTGCATGGTTACTCCCAGGGTTGTGTATCTGTTTTGTCAGCATACGCACGATAACACTCATACATTCATACATATGTCATGCATAGCTAAAATTGGCAAATCATTGTTCATTAATATTTGTTAATATCTTGTGTTGACATATCACCCTGTTTTGTAGAGTTACGTTGTCCTCTCTTCAATAGAGTGCTGGCCCTAAGCAGAAAGTGTATATTCTTTCAATTTCCCCACTGAGTTATCCCTCGTGGAAGATTTTTGCTTTAGCCTTCCTATACAGTTCCTTGTTTGGATGGATTTGGTTTTCCCTCTTGAGTTTATTTATCAAAGGATGCATTTTGGTTGATTGTTTCATTCCAGTTTATTTCTGGTTTAAATATGTGGTTCCACAACAATATTATTTACTTTGGATTTCTGAAAGCTTCGAGATTTGGTTTGTGCATTTATTTTGCACAAGAAGACTTTATCTCCTCAGCAAGAATATCATGGCATTTCCCCAGGAAGTCATATTTCTTTCCCCAGGAAGCCATTTTCTATGCCCAGAAAATCATTTCTTTTTACAATCCTCCATGACAACAAGTAGCAGGTCTCTTTATTTGAGCAACTCGTGCTTCCCTGTAAAAGTTGACGTAACTTTTTTTACTATCTCCTCTATGAGTGGATAGTTTGCAGTCCGTCGTCAGTTTATGCTAGTGGATGGCAAGACTTTCAAAATCGCAGAAACAACTCGTTGTGAAATCTTTGCAAGTGGAAGTCTCTTTATTTGAGACAACCTACATATTACCCTTTCCAGGAAAATTGCCTCGTTTAAAGAAGAAGTTGAGACCCGTTCTACGCGAAATCCCAGAATTCTTGGGAAACTTGTTAACTTTTTGCTACCCTCAGTGATTGTTAGTAGTTCATCTTCAGTGAACGGCGGTGCTATAATATATTCTCTTTCTACCTTCAGTGAAAGTTGGTAGATCACCTTCAGTGAAAGTTGGTGTTTGTTATCTTTTTTCTACCCTCTGTGAACGTTGGTAGTTCATCGTCAGTGAACGGCGGTGCTATGATATATTCTCTTTCTACCTTCAGTGAAATTTGGTAGATCACCTTCAGTGAAATTTGGTGTTTGTTATATTTTTGCTACCCTTAATGAACGTTGGTAGTTCATTGTCAGTGAACGGCGGTGCTATGATATATTCTCTTTCTACCTTCAGTGAAAGCTGGTAGATCACCTTCAGTGAAAGTTGGTGTTTGTTATCTTTTTGCTACCTTCAGTGAACGTTGGTAGTTCATCGTCAGTGAAAGGAGGTGCTATGATATATTCTCTTTCTACCTTCAGTGAAAGTTGGTAGATCACCTTCAGTGAAAGTTGGTGTTTGTTATCTTTTTGCTACCCTCTGTGAACGTTGGTAGTTCATCGTCAGTGAACGGCGGTGCTATGATATATTCTCTTTCTACCTTCAGTGAAATTTGGTAGATCACCTTCAGTGAAATTTGGTGTTTGTTATATTTTTGCTACCCTCAATGAACGTTGGTAGTTCATCGTCAGTGAACGGCGGTGCTATGATATATTCTCTTTCTACCTTCAGTGAAAGCTGGTAGATCACCTTCAATGAAAGTTGGTGTTTGTTATCTTTTTGCTACCTTTAGTGAACGTTGGTAGTTCATCGTCAGTGAACGGAGGTGCTATGATATATTCTCTTTCTACCTTCAGTGAAAGTTGGTAGATCACCTTCAGTGAAAGTTGGTGTTTGTTATATTGTTGCTACCCTCAGTGAATATTGGTAGTTCATCGTCAGTGAACGGCGGTGCTATGATATATTCTCTTTCTACCTTCAGTGAAAGTTGGTAGATCACCTTCAGTGAAAGTTTGTCTTTTTTTATCTTTTTGCTACCCTCAGTGAACGTTGGTAGTTCATCGTCAGTGAACGACGGTGCTATGATATATTCTCTTTCTACCTTCAGTGAAAGTTGGTAGATCACCATCAGTTAAAGTTGGTGTTTGTTATCTTTTTTCTACCCTCTGTGAACGTTGGTAGTTCATCGTCAGTGAACGGCGGTGCTAAGATATATTCTCTTTATACCTTCAATGAAATTTGGTGTTTGTTATCTTATTGCTACCCTCAGTGAATGTTGGTAGTTCACCGTCAGTGAACGGCGGTGCTATAATATATTCTCTTTCTACCTTCAGTGAAAGTTGGTGTTTGTTATCTTTTTTCTACCCTCAGTGAATGTTGGTAGTTCATCGTTAGTGAACGACGGTGCTATGATACATTCTCTTTCTACCTTCAACGAAAGCTGGTAGATCACCTTCAGTGAAAGTTGGTATTTGTTATCTTTTTTCTACCCTCAGTGAACTTTGGTAGTTCATCGTCAGTGAACGACGGTGCTATGATATATTCTCTTTCTACCTTCAGTGAAAGTTGGTAGGTCATTGGCAGTGAACGTTTATGATTGTTATCTTTTTTCTACCCTCAGTGAATGTTGGTAGTTCATCGTCAGTGAACGGCGGTGCTATGATATATTCTCTTTCTACCTTCAGTGAAAGTTGGTAGGTCATTGGCAGTGAACGTCTATGATTGTTATCTTTTTTCTACCCTCAGTGAATGTTGGTAGTTCATCGTTAGTGAACGGCGATGCTATGATATTTTTTTCCTTCTACCTTCAGTGAATGTTGGTAGCTCACCGTTAGTGAACGTTGGTGTTGTTTTTTCTTTTTACCTTAAGTGAACGTTGGTAGCTTTACCTCAAGTAGGAGTTGGTGTATCCTTTGACCATTTTACCATCCTCTCTGGCTCAGGTCTTTTGATCCACCAGTGAATTATTTTCCTTGTCGGGTCGGTCTCTTGTTTATTTTTATTGTTACATCCCCAGTGGTGTTTTGCGTCCCTTTGGATTTTTCCATGTGCACTCATATTCATAAGCATTGCATGGCATCTTAGGGCCAAAAATAGGGTTTGTTTTATATTTAAGTATCTTAGATCGCGTCGACATAAAGATTTTTAACCTTCGTATCTCTGGATCGAAGAAACTTATGTAAGGGTAGTTGTTGTACCCCAATTTTTGCCCCTAAGGTCCTTTCACCATATCATATTGATTGAATCACAACAAGATCATATTAGGGATTTTGGTGCTCCTCCCTACCTTTAGCTTTGCTCTTTGAGGAATCACCAAGCACCTTGACTTATTTTTTCTTGTGTAATCATTCATGTTTTGTTTTGACTTTCCTTTTAATTAATAAAATGCAATGTTGGTTTTTCTTACTTGTCAACAATGTAGGTAAAGGCAATAGGGCTTAACACGTTGATCCATGGGTTCATGAGTTTATTTCCATGACCCAGTCAATGAAGCTTGAGAAATTTCAAACCTCACCATGGAATTTGTTTTGTAAGGGTTGGCATCGCAAAGTTATTTTGGTTCACTACATTTCCAAGTTATCAAGATTGATTCAAAAGTGCAAGGGGTTAATTGTAGAAGTTGTCATGCTTTGACAAGGCCTTGTTCCCATTGATCACAAGTGCATATTTTTATCAATTTTCAAAGAGATAGAAGTGGTTGTGGTTGCTATGAGTTCTCATTATCATCCTCAACAACTTATATTTATAAGGCATTTGTTTTGGTACAAGAAGTTTGTTCAAAATTGTCAAAGTTCCTCAAGGCATGTTCCTTAATCTAGGAGCTAGGGTTTTGAACTTCAAAGGAGTATATCTTGCTCATCTTTTGGTATTTTTGAGTGATTCCAAAGACATCCTTCTCTTCAAAGGGTTATCAAAAAATCACTTCAAAAGTTCCAAGGAGTTTTCATGAGGAAGAAACTTGACGAGGAAGAAAGATTACAAGATGAATCCCCATTACAAGAAAGAAACCAGATGAATCCCCATTTTTTCATGTGTGACTTCAAATGATCATAACTTGGTCAATTTTTATCACCTTGATCCCATTATTTTTCCATAATTATCTTGAGGATGTGAACTTTATGGCTTCTTTCATGTGCAAAGTGATAAAATGGATGAAAATTGCCTTAAGGATACAAAATATTATAGGTCATTTCATGATTTTTTGCCAACTTCAACTATTCATAACTCTCTCAAATTTTGGATATTTTAAGTGGTTCAAGTCCCAAAATGTCATTCAATAGATCTTCTCCATGCCATCTTTTTTGGTCAAGAGCAAATTCCAAGTGGAAGGCTAGGTTTGGATGCAAGACATTATAGGTCACTTTTGAAGAAAAAATTGATATATTTCTAAGTATGGAAAGTCAACATTTTTTCTCCAACTTTGTCTCAACAAAACTTTCAGCTCAAGCATCCATTTGATTCCATGCTTTTTCCATTGCAAAGCTTGTAACCTCATCTTTCTGAAGCATCAAGAATCATGCCCTAAGACCCCTTGAGCTGAGAATGCCATTGGTTAGAAGTTGGCACTTTGAAACTGAATTTTTCACCAAGTCAGAAGTTTGAAATCATTGTTTTGGCTTCTAATCACAAGATTTACACGTGTTTTTGATTTAAACTTGATTAACAAACTTTCCAGAAGTGTTTAGCACCTCAAAACGCAAGGATTGGATGAGTTTTGGTGAAAATTAGATCACACTTCACTCGTGTATCAGGTTTTCACGAATTCCCTCCAAAATGCATCATTCACCCTTACTTTTGATCCCATTTGCTTTTCCTATAAATACATGAACATTCCCATTAATTTTCTCAAGCTTGGATAGCCAGAATCACCCTGCCAAACTTGTTCCATAAATCAGAATTCAGCAACTTCGAAATCCATATACAAGCCTTTTTCAATCCAATTTTTTAATCAATTCACCTTCCTTGATCTTCCCTAAAGCTAACCATATAATCAAATTCAAGAATTGTGCCCTATATTGCTCCATAAAAGTCCAGTTTCAGAGCTCTGCAACTCAACTTCAATAGGTAGATTCCTTCACCAATTCATCAAAACTTTGATATCATTGTGATGCTCTCATTTCCCTGGTTCTAGTCGCAACACTTGCTTTTTACTGGAAACACGTTTTGACCACGAAATTTCAAATCCCTTTTCAAAACTTTCTTTCCAAATTGCTTGAGCTACAATTTATATAAATTTGGCGCGAGGGTATGGTTGTCTTCGTCTTGAAGAGAGGAAGCGAATGGAATAGGTATGAGCTTCTGATTTTACAGTTTGAGAGACCTTCAATTCACGTTGGCTGGAGGTTAAAGATGACCAACGTGTCATCTTCCAACCAATGATGGCACGCCACTTGTTATTTTTGAATTTTGATTTAATAATTGATTCAGTGCTTTATTCACTGATGACCATGATATGCACAGCGTGCCAGATCCCTTGGATTTGATTATTAATGCGTTTTGACTCTCATCCAATGATCCAATGATATTGTGACAAATATTGGTAACCTTATTTTATTTTTGTTTCTGACTTTGCTATTTTTTATCATTTTTGGTTTATCTTACCCCTTTCTTTTAATTTTAAAAAATAGTTTATGATTTAAAAAAATTTCCAAAAAAATTATAAAATTATTTTAGTTCTTTTCTGATTTTTCAATGGTCTTACTTTTTATTTCTTGATTAATTTGAACATAGTTGGTATTTTTCTCTTTTATATCAATTTTTAAACATTATTTTTAAACCTTTTTGTATATATTAAAATGTAATATTATTTTGTGACTATTTTCTGGCTGATCTTGGGTTAAATTTTTTATCATGAACTTTAATAACATCATTGGATCCATGGTGTTGAGTCTAACTCCACAAAAATGGATGAATGATTTTAATAAAGTTTGATTAAATTTAATTCAAAAGTGGTTTGTATATTCTCCCCCATACCTCTTCATCTCATCCCCTTCTTATTGCACTAAATGTTATTGGAGCATGATCTCTATATCATGTCTCAAAACAAATGATGCATAAATTGCTATTGACCGGCTTCAAAATAGGTGCGACTTCTATCTAAGTCCACTTACGATTGCTTAACATAGCGCTAAATTTTGTCTCGATTCAAATAAATGATCATTCGTGGCGCAAACTTATGTTTGCAATCCCAAGTATGTTAATTTGATCTCTCTGATCCAATAACCTTGAGATTCATTGTGCGGAGGCTTTGGTTCTATCAATCCTCTAATTGATCTACAACACATTTGGTAACCGCGGATCACTTAAACATCGTTGATCATTAAATGATACTCATAAGGATTCCAAATGGATGATATACTTGAGAAAAAGCAAATGCAACTTGTTGTGTGGAGGCTTTGGTTCTACCAATCCTCTAATGAGTTCCAAATTCAAGTTTAAAGATGATCATCCAACTAACCACTAATCATAAATAATTAACTTTATCCTTAATTCTTTTATATGTCCCCCTTTTATTTTTATGCACTATTTACTTTTAGCATTTATATTTCATGCCATTTTAATCTTTTCTCATTTGAGTTTTTACTTTCATGTCAATTTTTATTTTGCTCACTTGAGCTTTTCTTTTCTTTTCTTTTTTTTAAAAAACACCTAATAATCAACGTAAACCCTAAAAATCTTTAATGATACTTGGACTATTTGGTTACTATCCTTGGCATTATGGAGCATTGGACTTTTTTTGGACTTAGGATTAGAAACCTTGGCCTATGATTGGAGACTTTGTGATCTTATCTGATTAATTTGTCTGGAGCTCTTGAGGTTTACCTCAAGACATAGGGTTATTTGTTTGTTTTGTGTGCAGGTTATTATGATTACACCCTTTGTTTGTAATCTAGAATTCACCCGTATACAGCCGTTACTCTGCCCAATTTTTATGAAGACTTAATTCACTTGAATTTTGGTTTTCTCAAGAGGTCTAGTATCATTGCTTGTTTGGTTTCAATCCAAAGAATGGGAATTATATTTTGGACTCATAGTGTCAAGTATTGGATTCTTGTTGGTTAAATGGTTCTTATCCCTAGCTTTTATCTTATGCTTTAGGATAGTCTCTTCTTCTCCTCCCATCTTCTTTAATTTCAAAAATCTTCTCCCTCCTTTTGAAAACTCTTCTTGTTTTAAACTTGGACCACTTTCATAATAAACTTAGACTTAGGTCCATGCATTTTCAAACATTTTAATAAATAAACTTAATAATACTTTGACATTTTTGTGAGAATACTAAAAGTCAATCAATCTAATTTCAAACCATCTTGCCACTTTGGCTTTTATCTTTAAACTTTTCTCAAAAGATTGAACTCCTGTCAATCCTTGTAGTGATGCAAACAACTATACTTCTACAATATGTACCAAAGAGAGATATTTTCCACTTGGGTGTTGAGTGAGGCATTGTTGATTTTAAAATCCAAGCCATATCCTCCACTTTGAGATGATGCAAATTCTCCTTTCTCATGATTGTGGGTAGTAGGTATGTTTTCCACACGGACAATGACGATGATGTTTTATCTCATAAAATTGACCAACACATTTGTTTTTTAAACTTTTTAAAAGAGGAACTACGTGTACCCTGATCCCCTATTGCATGAAAAGGTGGTACGTATGAACTAAAGGTTCGCAACCGCGGAGGATTCAAAAATCATAAAAAATATGTTTCTTTTCTCACCTCCACCATCCATTTTTTTTATATACAACATTGTTTATAGCCAAAATATACAGATTTTTACAAAGAGGTTCCTGCGGAGTATCGTAGATGTTTAGGGTGCTAATACTTTCCCTTTGCATAACCAACCCCCTTACCTAGAATCTTTCCCTCTCTTTTGGGTTATTCTCTCTTTTCCCATTCCTTTGGAAACAATAAAGCGCGGATGAGATTCTATTTTGATTTGTATAAGTCTAGTCAATCCAATGGCTTAGTCTTAAACATTTCTACCGCTACACAACGCAACAAGTTATATCGCAAATTTTGCATATTTACCATAACCTAGGGGATAAATGATGCAGAGTATGAAAAACTAAATAGCTCATTGCTTCTTCGAGACTAATGCAACAAGTTATATCATGGTTATTGCATATTTACCATAACCTAGGGGGTAAATAACCCAAGTTTGATAACTCATTATCGCTTCGAGGCTAACACAATGAATTATACCGCAAATTTGGTACATCTACCACATCCTATGGGGTAGATAATACGAGTTTGATAATCCATTGTCACTTCAAGACTAACACAATGAATCATATCGCAGATTTTCGTACATCTACAACAACCTAGGGGATAAATAATACGAGTTTTGAAAAGTAACTTACTAAGGCTTCAGGACTAACATAGTAAGCTATATCGCATATTTTATACTTATCATAAACCTCGGGGGTATACATCACAAGCTTGATAATTCATTGTCGCTTCGAGACTAACACAATGATTTATATTGCAAATATTCGCATACCTACCATAACCTAGGGGTAGATAATATGAGTTTTGAAAATAGATAACTTATTGCTGCTTCGAGACTAACGCAACAAGTTATATCGCAATTATTGCATATTTACCACCACCTAGGGGGTAAATGACATGGGTTCGATGTTTGAAAATTGAATTTTGAAATATTAAAACTGAATAACTATGTCATGGGTATGATTCGCAGATATACCGCCTAGTGTAATTATTGGTTAACAGTACCACTAAATGTTGTGTATGTTGTCAAACATGGTTTTTTTGTAATATGCTATGACCCGTATGTTCGATTCCACAGGTAACTTAGCTGATGATAGGCCTTAAGATGTCTCACAGTAGTCTTAGCCTATGAAGTTAGAAATGCAATGTATAGTTGATATGTATATGTATGATGACCAATTAAAATTATTGATATGTGTTGTACCCAAAAATATGCCCTCTCATTTTAATTCAAGACATACTCCTAGGGTTCCCAAATGCTCAAGGTTGCTCAAGAATTGATCAGGAAAATTCTCCTCATAAGCAATGAATCCACAACTAGGGTTTCACTTTTACAAGGAAGTTTGGGTTTCAAAGGTCTTAATTAGAATTAATTATCTCTTATATGTCCTCATGATATTATCATACCAAGTTTCAAGCCTTGCATCATAAGTTTGCTCAGTCAATGGTTCAGATGACCGAAAATCAACTATATTGGGTAAAAAGTCAACTAAGGTCAACATACAGTCAAACTTCAAGATTTTTGGTCAACATCAACATTTTTAAGTCATATTCATCATTTGATCAACGGTTGATCATGATTCCTCAAGAAAAGCCCTCAAATCCTCAAAAGTCAAAAGTTGCCAAATTAGGGTTTCCTTAGGAGAAATCAATTGAACTTTGACCAAGCATTACTTTCACATGCTTTATCAGTTTTTCCTAACCACGGCTCATCTTAAAGGAAATTCAATTCTCTACAGCTTTGTCTCTCTAAGCTCAAGTCTAAAAAATTCTTCATTTGAGAGATATGAACCAATACATTACAAGTCATTTCAAAAGTCAACAAAAAGACACATTTTGTCAAGCCAAATCACATCAAGATAAGTTCTTCAAAACCAAACATTATCAACATAGAGATTGTAGAGGACACCTTGGGCTTTCCAAAACGTCCATGATCAGCTTCAAAAGATAAAAATTGAGAGAGTTATGACCAAGGCAAGTTGGGAAATTTTGAGCAAATGCATGAAGTTCAAATTGAGCAAGCTTGGTATATTGGCCTATTGGGCCATTTTTTTAAAGTCCAAACATGCTTTATACTTCTTATACACCTCAGATCTCATTCATACACCCTATGGGTATTTCATTTTATTTATTTTTGATTTTTTATTAATTTAAAGTAAAAAAAAAGATAAAAGCATATCTTCTTACAAAGGTCTAAGCCCATCCTTGGTCTGACCTAACTCCTCTCTATATATTCTTCTTCATTCGTACAAGCCTCACAAAAAAAATCTTGCCTCAAAACTTGTCAAAAATCTCACAAAATTTCAAAGAACCCTAAAAACTTCAAACCCTATTCGCGGTGCCCTTCATCATAAACTAATCATCCTATTCATTCCTAGGAAGGTTAGAGGTTAAGATGAGATCAATTGCAGTGGTCTAAAGGGCTCAAAACACCCCTGCATACAACACCACATTATGGTTGTTTCATGCAATTATAATTTTGTTTGCATACTATTTTGATTAAATGTAACATTACTAATGTGTTCCTAAGGTTTATTAGTACATCGTGTAGGTCCCATGCAACTAGAGTTGAGATGCACCATAGCTACACCGATCTATATCATTTTCTCCATAGTTCTTAAACCAGTTTTTTTTAGCCCAAAATAACCATCCCATCAAACTTGCAGCCCTCGATTTAAGGGGGTAGGGTGTTTTTTTCTTGCTAACCTCTTATGTTTTACATTTTTGAAAAAAACAGGTTATTGGAGTAGGCGACTGGAGCTAGGGCTCTGGTGCTTCTCTGATTCAGACCATGTTGTTATATTATATATGTTTTGTTTCATTTAAATTAATGGATGTATCACCGTCCCAGCGATTGAAGCGCTCACGTTAAGGCATTGGTATCAAAGGGCATAGGTTCGATCCAGCCTTTAGCCAATATTTTCTTCATATTTTCATATTTTTACAAGATGATAAACAAAACGCGCTGAAGCTGTTTGCTATCACCAAGGTGCGCTAGGCCAAGTGATGAAGGCATTGGCTGAAGGTTCCAAGGGCGTGGATTCAACACCCACTCATACCCCTTTGGTTGTTTATTTTCACAAATTCTCTTCTTCTTACTCTTTCCTTTCCCTATTTTTTACAAAAAACCTTTTTCAAAACCTTAACATTTTCATAAACCCTAATTAATTTTTAGGTCTTTATTTAATCATTTCTTTTTTTATTTATAAACTAATTAGTTTTTAGGTTCTTAATTAATTAAAATTAATTTAGGGTTTGATTAACTTAATTGATCGATCTCTTTTTTTTAACTAATTAAAATCAATTAGGTCATTAGGTTAACTATCAAACTTTTCTATCAAACAATCACAAGACGATTTCCTTTTCCTTTTCCTTTTGCTTTCACGTATTTTATTATTTTCACGTTTGTTCCCAATTATGTATCTGTTTACGGTTTGTAATAGTTTAATTAGGGTTTTTCTATTCCCCCCCCCCCCCCCCCCCCCGTTTTTACTATTTGTACCCCATTCCCGAAGCCTTGTAATAGCGTAGGGTTTTACTTTTCTGCACTTATAGTTTCTTATTCCTTGTACGTAACTGTTATATGTATGCTAATAGGGTTTGTATGGCAAGATTAAAAACAATCATAGAAAACCCTAATTTCGAGATAAATTAACTGAAATCAAATCACTCTCCATAGTCGCACCTCTAGGGTAACCTCACTTGTTGCCTCGTAAAACAATCATGTCCCTCGAACGTGGGGATGCTTTAGCACTATCCCTCAATGACCCTTTCGAATGTTGCCTTTGATAAATGATCTAGTCGCTTACGATAAAATTGATAAAGTTACCCTAAGAGTTACCTTTATGATTGTACGATGACCCACGCCAGTCCCTTCACATCCAACGATAGGGCTTCCTACTAACTAATGGTGGGATAACACTATCTAAAGGAGGAGGAAAAGAACGATAAATACTTTGAGTGGGTAGATAGCTCTTAATCGCTTGCTCGTGAACATTTCAAAACAACTCTTTCACGCAAAACACTTTTCTGAAACATTTTCAAAAACAAACACTTTGTACGCATTCTTAACCAATACAAGAATCTTTACAAAGTTGCCTTACTATTGGCATTTTTTTCAAAATATTTGCAAACACACGAATACAACGCATTTTCAAACAAAGTGAGCTAGTGATTAAGAGCCCATAGATAACTACGAATGCAAAGGATGCTAACACCTTTCCTTTTCATAACCTACGCTCCAAAATCAAGAAAATCTCAAAGGTCTTTCCTGTTATTTTCACCCTTTCCTTATTGGATAAAAGAAAAGTCGGTGGCGACTCTTGTTATCCATAACATTTGCAATAAAATGAAAAATCAAGTCAGTTCTCCCATTGTATTACAGAAATGGCGACTCTGCTAGGGCGAACTAAAAGTAGGTTTACCTATAGAGTTAGATCATTTTTAAATGATTTCCTTGTTTTTCTTGTATGCTTTACATTTTAGGCTTGTTCGAGTTTACTTTTCTTGCAAAGATCCTACACCCGGATCTGGGGTCATTTTCGGCAAGTAGCAATAAATCATGGAAACTATACGGTGTATACCAATATGGTTTAAGTGATGGCCACATTAGTGCGACACATTGGTTTGTACTGGTATCCCTCGAGTCAGTCGGGGAGGATACTAGGATGTTGGGTGGTGTCATAAGCACTAACTGACCTTTAGAACCTTAATTGACCCAACTTATCCATTAGAAGATAGCGAGATAGTTGGCTTTGGTGCAGTCCGAAGTTGGTTGATACCCGGTGCTACACTCATTGAGATTCGACTCTCGGGTTTTGTTTGGTGGCAAGTCAATTATCGTTCTAGACAAAATTTATGGGAAAAATCAGTGATATTGAGATCCCTAGAACCCGGTGACTTCTTTAAGACAGGATGAGCCAACTAAAATTCAAGAGGGTACTTACCTATGAACTCCATGCAAGCCTTAAACCTAAGGCTATTGTGTTCTTTGTTTGTGTTTGATTATCTGTTTGAACATGACATCATGACATCATAACATCATAACATCATATCATACTAACCATTTGAAGGATCTAGGGCATTTATCGTTGTCCTGTGTTGTAGGGTCATAGCTTCCAGTCATAGGAATACCATATGGATCAACTTCGTAAGAATACATTCTAAGATTGAGGATTTAGTCTCAAAGGTTCCCGAAAATTCTCAATTCACCTAGAGACATGGTCATCTACTCAGTTTGGTTACTAATAGCTTCCAAGAAGACATGATAAGTGTTCTTTTCTATTTCTTTGATCCTAATCATCATTGTTTTACCTTCCCGGATTATCAGTTGGTGCTCACAATGGAAGAATTCTCTGAATTACTCGAAGTGCCTATTCTTGATCAGATACCCTTCACCAGTCTCGAGCAAGTTCTGAAACCTGAAGATGTTGCAATATCCTTACATCTGAAATGATCGGACATTGTATCTAATTTGGAAACAAGGAATGAAGTCTAGGGTTTTTCTCCTAAATTTCTGATAGAGAAGGCTCAGGGGTTTCTAGATGCCATGAATTTTCGTGCTTTTGAGGATATTTTGGCCTTCTTGATTTATGGTTTGGTATTATTCCCTAATTTAGACCAATTCATAGATGTGAATACCATCAAAATAATTCTCTCCCATAATTCGGTGCCTACTTTGCTTGGAGATGTCATGCATTCTCTCCACACTCGTACTATGAAGAAGTGAGGAACTCTCATGTGTTGCATTCCTATACTATCCAGGTGGTTTATTTCGCACCTGCACCGATCAATGGTGAAGAACGAACAAGGTTTGAGGTTGTCTCAAAGGTTGAGGTCACTCACTCATGCATATATCCATTGGTGTTCTAAATCTCAGGAAAATGTCACTATTATTGATCGTTGTGGGGAGTTCCCTAATGTACCACACCTTTGTATAAGAGGGTCCGTTACATACAATCTTTCTCTAGCTCTGCATTAGTTTGGTTATGCTCGAAGGAACGGTCCTCATGATAAGCTCATCAAGGGTATTGTGTTCGACTATGAGAACGATCCTCAAAATTAACATCAAAGGTTTATACATGCTCGGGGCACATTCAACAAGATTGGTAGAAAGACTTTGGGACACAAGAATTCCATTCCTCTAGAGCCTTACCTCTGATGGGTGTGGTCTCGTGCTCATAATCTTAAAATTTCATATCCCGCTATCTTACCAGTGATTGTAGATCTTGTTGTTGAAGGGGATGTTTCTCATATCGTTCTTCATCCTAATATGCCTACAGACTTCTAAGAACTACAGAAGTTTTGGATTCAGCTCAAGGAAGAAAGAGATACCTTCGAGGCTTAGTTCTATGCTAGTGAGAAGAAAGTACTGGAGCTGAAAAAACAAATCCACGAAGAACAAATCCTTAATGCATATGTCAACACAAAGGGGAAGCGCCCATGGGAGACTTCAATTAACACTTTGCTGTTTTGTAACTCTTTTTAATGAAGGAAATTAAAATTTGAGCTTGTTACTAAAATTGTTTTTGTTTCCTTTGGTTTAAAAAAATTTAAGTCCCGCAAAGGTCGTTGATAACATTTCACTTGAATTTGCATATCATGCATATTATCATATAATATGTACTCCATAAGAAGGTTTTCTAATCTTCTTGCTGTTTATAGGGTAAAAGACGGCTCTAGAATAGACTGTCAAGGAACTCCAAGCACATAATGCCCAATTCTAGGAGACCCTCCTTAACCTTGCCAAGGGGAAACAAGATTTGATAGCACTCATCGCCAAAAAGAAGAAGACTCAGAAGCCAGTCATCCTCAACATGGGGAGAAGGTTCAAAAACCTCCCCAAGCAAGCTCATAAATGTGTTATTTCCTCTGATGAAGATGATAATCAGGAGGAAGATGTTAGAAGTATTAAAGCTGAAGGCGGAAGAAATATTGGCTCCGGTAAAATTCTTGAGGATGAAGATTACTCTGATGAACAGTATCCTCTGGTCAATGACAAATATAAACAGCTGGAAGATCGTCTCAATGTTATGGAAATACAGAAAGTTCCTGGGCTAGACTTTGAAGAGTTAGGTCTTATCTCGGGGGTTGTTATCCCTCACATGTTCAAGGTTCCTACCATTTCTAAATATGATGGTGTGTCCTGTCCAAAGCTCCATCTGCGGTCTTATGTTCAGAAGATCCAACCCCATACTATTGATAGAAAGTTATGGGTTCACTTCTTTCAGGAAGGTTTGTCTGGTACATAACTTGAATGGTTCTATCAGCTAGAAGGAACCAACATTCGTACTTGGGAAGACCTAACTGTTTCTTTTTACAAGCAGTATCAATATAATATTGACCTTGCACTAACTCGCGTGCAACTATAAAATATATCTATGGGCTTGAATGAAGGTTTCAAAGAATATGCCCAAAAGTGGAGAGATCTGGCTGGAAGAGTGCAACCTCCCTTGTCTGACAGGGAACTGGTTGATATGTTCATGGGAACTTTGACATGGCCATTCTTTAAACATATGATTGGAATCTCCTCATCTGGTTTCACTGAGCTGATTCTAACTGGAGAACATGTTGAAAGTGATATCAAGAGCAGAAAGATTCCAATTGTTGCATCTTCAAGTGCTGTGAAGAAGAAATTGAGTGCTAAGAAGGAGAGTAATGTTGTTTATGGCCAGAGGGGACGTGTTAAAAGTGATCTCAACCAATTCGTAAGAGTTGTGTTAATTTCTAATCCTATGCCTATTCAATAACAACAGTAGGGCAATCATCGTAGGACATACACTCTGAGGAGATAGTTTACCAATATCAATATGCCATTGTCCCAAGTATTACAACATCTTTTGAAAGCAGGGCTGATAATGTTAAGGGAGCCTCCTTAGAATCCCAGCACCTCCTCTCCCCGCTACAACCCAAATTTGAAGTGTTCCTATCATTCCAACAGTCCTAGGTACAACACCAACAACTGTTGGGCCCTGAAAAACAAGATTTAGGATATGATTGACAATTAAGAGATCGAGTTTGATCCTCCGAAGAACCCGGATGTAGTTATTGCACCTATGCCAAAGCATGACAAATACATAAGTGCTATTGATGATTTTCTTTATGTAGCTACTGCATATGAATTGGTTACTCCCCTACCAATTATCAAGAAGAACTTGTTGCAGGTCAGTTTATTTCCAGTCTGTATTGAGA
Source organism: Vicia faba (assembly GCA_948472305.1). Lineage (NCBI taxonomy): Eukaryota > Viridiplantae > Streptophyta > Magnoliopsida > Fabales > Fabaceae > Vicia > Vicia faba. Next base: position 1,197,215,326 of record OX451741.1, read on the forward strand.
AATGTTACTGCTGCACAGTCCAACCCAATGGCTGCAAGTTATTGAAGGAAGGCGTTTAACGCCCAATGGACAATCATATAATTTTGGTTGAGAAGATTTCTTCTACTGAGAATTTGTTTCCTGAATTATCTATAATATTCGGCCCTCATGTCAAGATCATCTCCAAAGGTCCTGTAAGGATTACTACCAATCCAAAAGATGCTCCTCTGATAATCACCACACCTGGACTTATTCCATAATCCTCGGATAAATCTATTCCTTGGAACTATGGATCCGGTGTCTACTACCCTGGTGTCAAGAAACAACTACCAACTATTGAAGATGAAAGTGTTAAAACTATTGATTCCAACATTGACAATATCGTTGGGACTAGTAAGGTTACTAGAAGCAGAATGGTTTTCTCCCCGGAAATCTCTCTAAAGACTGTTGCTACACCTGTTTGAGTTTCTACTACCAAGTCAACTACTGAGGCTCGGGGCAAAGAGCAAATAACAGAGCATGCCTAGAAGGAGGCGCCTAAAGAAGTTAAGTTAAAAACTCCTCTAGGAAAGAGTTGGATGAGGTTTTAAAGATTACCCGTAAGAGAGATTACAAGATCATTGAACCGTTGGGGAAAACCCCATCTAAGTTCTCTATGTTATCCCTATTATTATATTCTGAATCCCATGCGCAAGCTTTGGTGAAATACTTGAAGTCTGCTCATGTGCCACAAGATATTTATGCCGATCAATTTGAGAGTTATTTTGCTAGATTGACGACTGACAATGGGTTAGGTTTTTCTGATGTTGACCTAACTCCTGAGGGAAGAAATCACAACAAGTCCCTTTATGTATCTATTGAATGTAGGGGCACTACTCTGGCTGACGTTTTGGCTGATACTGGTTCCTCGTTACATGTTCTACCAAATGGCGCCCTTGATAAACTTGATTGTGAAGAGGTTATACTGAAACCCAGTGATATTATAGTCTGAGCCTTTAACGAATAAAAGAGTATGGTACATGGAGAAGTGGATCTTCCGATCAAGGTAGGATCCCAGGTCTTTGAATCTACCTTCTATGTAATGGGTATCTGACCAACTTATTCTTTTTTAGTGGGATGCCCCTGCATCCGTGGGGTAGGCGCTGTTACCTCAACCCTACATCAGAAGTTAAAATATCATGTGAACAGAAAGGTTGTTACAGTCTGTGGTGAAGAATAGTATATGGTTAGTCAGTTGAACTCTTTCTGGTATGTAGAGATTGAAGCTACCGGCAGAAAACACAGAGCCACCACCAAACTTTATTTATTCCGAAGGATGGGGAAATATTGAGAAAACTACAAGAGGATGGATAAGATGGTCTTATGACCAAGAGAAATGGTAAGGGAGTCGGTTATGTGAGGGGAAGGTATTATCACCCCTCGCATTCGTTGTACTCAACAGGATCCATTTTGTTTGTTTGCTTCTAAGGTTGTGTTTATCTATAATTATACTTGCTTAAGGGGAAATAAATGTTTTTATTAGTGCGTTCGTGAGGGTCTCGCAACCCTTTGCCTACGTATCAAGTAAAGGAATCATAACACCATAGTTCCTCTAGAAAATATTGATTTTTTGGTGTTTTTTTAGTGGGCGACGTTAGCGCACGCGTTCTATCCATAGGCACGTTCGGTATCACGGTAGAACAAAGATAACATGCCCGTTTTAGGGAGTTTTAATTGGTTGAGTGTTTTTGCAAGTTTTAGAATGAATTCGAGTAATGATTAAATGTTTTTGGATTTTTGGTTTGTGAATGAAAAGTTTTTTAATCTTAATTACAAAAGAAAAGTCAAAGGGGAAAGTCCATCCTAATGTTATTATGTACAGAGATGGACCTAATATTGAGTATTTGAAAGGGAAATTTCGAACCTAATTAGTTATCATGCGAAGCTTGGCCTAAGCTTGGGTTTGAAAAGGGAATATCTAATTTAAAATTATCATGAATTTGTTTCTATCCTAAAGTTTTACTCAACACAATACGATCAAAGGAAAATCAATCGCTTTGTGAGGACATTTAAGGGGACATGTTCAAGAAACAACAAAACAATTATCAAAGTAACGATAAGTCCTACTAATATTTTTTTGATTTTTAGATACCAAAATAAATATTAAAATTGTCAAAAGTAAACAAAGTAATAAAACTAACAAATTTTTATTTTTGTTTAAGGGAATCTCTAAACAATACTAAACAAATAGAAAAAAAAATCAGCAAAAGAAAAATCAAAATGGAGATCCCATATGGGGTATAAGCTGAAAATAATAGTGTTAGAAATACAATTACCGGATTATATTTAGAAAAGGCCCATGTTAAAAAAAATTAGGCAAGTAAGTAATGACAGAAAAAAATAACACAAGAAGAGCCGGGCCGGACCGGGTCAGATGGTCCGTACCTAGTCGTTGCAAGATAAGTGATAGGTTCAAAAGATTGGAAATAACCCTATCCGCTTCATCTCTCTAATCCATTACTCGCTAATCAAATCATCACCTTTGTCTCATCTTCTCAACTCTGCTCTTCTCTCATCTCATCTCAAAATCTCCTCTCACTCTCTCGCGATCTAGGAACCGAATCAACCTTGGTCTCTCTCTCAATTGCTGTCCTCACTTTTCTTCCCTCTTTGTTTTCAAAATGCAAAACCAACCTATTGATAAAACCCAACAACTCATACGATCCTCTCTAATTGCGAGTCTCAACTGCTCAAATATCAATCTCTCCTGGCTTCACTTGAAAAAACATACAAAGGCGTACAAATCGATCGAAATAGAATCCTCAAACAAAAGATATTGAAGTCAAGTTATGAATCACATAAAAGATATAAAGGATGTCGCAATACCCTGTATATCTGAATATTTCTATGACTACGGTGATGGTGGGGTTGCATGTTGCATGTTGGGTCTGTTACCATTCGGTGAGTTTCTCTCACATGGAAGCGTTAAATGAATTTTGTTTCAAGCTTGTAGGTATGGTTAATCCGGATTCCCTATTCTTCGATTCTCCATTTTCCCTCTTCTTTGGTTCTGTTATGTGATTTATTAATACTGAGGAATTGTTGTTTTTTTTATAAAAAAATGAGAGATAGAGAGAGTGAGAATATTGTGAGGCATGTATTATTAAGGTTTGCAGGTTGTAGTTGCGAAGCAGGGATGTGGTTCAGGCTAAAGTTGTTAGAATGAATGAATTGAAGGTTTAAGGTGGTTTTCTACATTGAAGGTGTAGCTGTGTTTTTTTTGTGTGACTTGGATGAGAAATTGAGTTAGAAAAGATTTGCAGTGATATGAGTATTGAGGGAATAATTTTTCAAGGTGGATTGTGTAGAGTTTGGAGAGGTTTAAGGGCTGCCCTCTTCTGTTTTCCACAATATTTCTCTCGTCATTATCTATTGTCTTCCTATTGTTTTTGTAGTAGTTAAGAGGTAGAAATTTGGGGGAAATGTTTGAGAAGTTTCGAACATTTGGTATGCTGACTTTTTGCTTTTGGGATGCGGGTTTTATGTTGCCTTATTTGATGTATTTTGGGACTGTTTTGGACAGGGCTGATGTTGTTTTTGCAGGTTTGGGATAGGGTCTGTGCAGGCTGTTTGTTCATGTCCTTTTGAACTATTTTATTTGTCTTGCAATGTGATGCAGGTTTTGGTTTTGGCATGTCCTGTTTGGCTTTGTGGATAGGTTATGCAGGGCTGTTTGTGCAACCATAACAGCCTGTTTTCGTAGTGCTTTTGTGCAGGCTTTGGATGGTTTTGGTTAGGTGACATCTTTCTAATCTCAATCTTTTCCTTTTCTTCTATCTGTGATGTAGAGCTATTCTGCTTTTCACACAATTTTCTGAAGGGTTTAGTTTAAGGAAATGATGATATATTAGGGCTTTGGATTTTTGATAGCTTGCACTATTTTTATGCATTGATGTTGTTTTTGGTTTTCGCTTGTTGAGGGCTGCTTACTATTTTATATTTGTTGCTTTGCTTGGCAGTTTTGCTGCAAGTCAGCCTTTTGCTTGTTTGGTTGTTGTTTACCAGTTTAGGTTCTTTGTTTATAGTTGTTGTTTGCCTGTTTCACTTATTGTTTTATATTTGCTACTGCTGTCTGGCAGTTTAGGTTGTTGCTGCTTTGGGGTGTTTTACTGCAGGTCTGCCTTTTGCTACTACTATTTAGCAGTTTTTCTACTGTTTGTAGTTTTGACTTTGTTTTTGCAGTAAAAAAACGTTTGTAAATTTCTTTTCCTTTTGTGAAGCAAAACCCAAACTTTTGTGATTTACAAAATAGGAGAAGATAGCCCATGATTGAAAACAAACCCTTTTAATTTCTGATCCCAAATACAAACCCTAATGATGAAATGAAAATTCTCTTTTAACAATTAGTTCTTGTTTGAAATTTTATTCACATATTGATGTTTGCTAACTTTTATTAACAATTAGTTCTTGTTTGGAATACGAAACTTGAATGTCTTCCCGTTGTACCTTATGAATGATGAATTTGTTGTATGGAAATTAGACAGTTCTTGAATCTAGGTTAAAATTTTAAATTCCCACTTGAATGGTTTGAATGATACATCTTGCCTTTGTAACTTGATCTTCAAGAAATCACATATGACCTTTGTAACTTATATTTCAAGTAAATTTGTCTTCTAACCCCACTTTTCATAACGTGTCCAAATCAAACTTGCATTCTAACTAAGAACCTTAACCTTGATGTCCAAACTACAAGTGACTTGTAACTGAAGTAACAAAAACATGCCTTGATTATCATATGAGTTCGTAACATCACCTCTTGTTTCATGACTTAAACACTTGCAATAATAGTCACAAACCCTTGACCATAATTTTGAAATATTTAACAGGCTCAAATATGATGATGCACATTGATGAAGAAAGATCTCGAAGTGTTGAAGATAATCGAAACCCTAATCCAGAACTTTGAAGAATATCCCTATGACTTGACGAAGAAGGAAACCCATGATACCTCAGAACTTCATTCCTCAATCCACTGCTCAAGAACCAAATGAATTTTCCCTTAACCTAATGAAGAAACTTCAAAAAAAATTAAACATAAGGATGGCACAACCATAATGCTTGTAACCGAAGTGATTGGTTCCCTGAGATGCATGATATGCAAACGACTTAGTGAATATGATGCAAATGGGATGCAAAGTCTAAGTCGGATAAAAGTAAAAGGTAGGGCAAATTTGGGGTACGATAGAGATGGATGGGAAATTCATCAAGACTCCCTATCAGACTTTTGAAGTCATCCCTCCTGCCTCAACTGAAGATGTCTCTGCCATTCCAAAAGTTACCAGGATTCCACCCAGAATGACTTCACTGAAAGACGCTAAAGCTGTTGTAGAAGAAGGTTATTGTACTACTTGAGGTCAGCTTCCTTACGTTCCATATAAATTTGACAAATTTGGTTTGGGTTTCACTGTAGAGGGTCAGAAGGATGTTCGTAGCACTCGTGCTGGAAGATCACCATTTCGCGTTAGCGAAAATGGAGTCAACGCTATAGGAGATGCTGACAGTATTTATGATCTTGATAGCTGGATCTTTTCTACCATCAGCAATGGACCCAACAACTGGAAGGCTCTAGACATCATCTCTAGCTCCTTTAGTCAGGAGTAATAGCTACATTTCTGTTTTATTTTTTTAAAAAGTTTTTAATATGTAATGTTTAAACAGTGACTTTAAACCATGTGTCATACCCGGGGCACAATGGTCCATTTGTTAAGGGTTGTCATTTCATAAACATATTTTAATTTAATAAATAATTGGATGTTTTGCATTCAAATTTTGTGGTCTCTATCTTTCTTTTTTACTTTTATCACTTTCAAATGGCTATGTGTTCTTACACAGACCCACACAATATATTGCAGATCCACATCCACTCTGGATCCCATTGATAATGACTCTACTATTTCCACTTATGACTTTGAAAATTCGATCTAACAAGCCGATGACGAAGGTGAGGAAGATTGTGAAATACTTGGATAAATTTACATACTCTTAATACAAGAGGAAAAAGCTCTTCAACAACATGAAGAGCCAGTTAAAGTTGTAAACTTGAGTACTGAAGCAGATAGGAAAGAAGTCGAGATATGTGTCAATCTAGAGAACACTAGAAAGAACAAATTAATCCAGATATTGCATGACTATGTTGAGATCTTTTCTTGGTCATATGAAGACATGACAGGGCTCGATACTGACATTGTAGTTCACCGTCTGCCAATGAAAGAGGGTTGTTCTCTGATAAAGAAGAAGGTTCGTTGCATGCACCCCGAGATGTCAGAGAAGATCAAGGCTGAGGTTATGAAACAATTTAACGCAGGTATCTTGGCCATTACGTCGTATCCTCAATGGGTTGAAAACGTGGTTCCAGTACCAAAGAAAGACGACAAGGTACGTATTTGTGTAGACTACAGGGATATGAATAGGGCGATCCCCAAAGATGACTTCCCACTTCCATATATTGATGTTCTGGTTGAAAACATCGCTCAACACAAGGAATTCTCCTTCATGGGCAGTTTCTCGGCTTATAATCAGATTAAGATGGCACTTGAAGACATGGAGAAAACTACCTTTGTCACATAGTGGGGCACTTTCTGCTACAAAGTTATGCCTTTTGGGTTAAATAACACCGGCGCAACATATCAGCATGCCATGATAGCTTTATTCCATGACATGATCCATCACAAGATAGAGGTCTACATCGATGATATGATAGCCAGATCTCAGACTTAAGAATAACATCTTGACCATCTACACAAGTTGTTTGAGAGACTGAAGAAATACAAGCTGAGGTTGAATCCGAACAAGTACACCTTTGGGGTGAGATCCGGTAAGCTCATGGGATTTGTTGTCAGTGGTAAAGGCATTGAGGTTGATCCCGCCAAAGTCAAATATATTCAAGAAATGCATGCTCCCCATAATGATAAGGAAGTCAGAGGTTTCTTGGGACGAATAAATTACATTAGCCGATTTACATCTCATTTGACCGCTACTTGTGAGTCGATCTTCAAGTTGCTGAAGAAAGATCAGGTAGTGAAATGGAATGATGACCGCCAGTTAGCCTTTGACAAAATCAAACAGTACCTTCAGGAACCTCTATTCCTGATGTCACCAGTTGATGGAATACCTCTAACCATGTATCTAATAGTGTTAGAGAATTCAATGGGGTGTGTATTGGGCCAGCATGACGAGTCTGGTCGAAAAGAGCATGCAATATACTACCTTAGCAAAAAGTTTACCGACAGTGAAACAAGATACTCACTACTCGAGAAAACTTGATGCGCTTTGGCATGGGTTGCTGGCGACTAAGATAGTATATGTTGACCCATACCACTTTGTTGATCTCTAAAATGGATCCCATCAAATACATATTTGAGAAGCCAACTCTCTCAAGAATAATAGCTAGATGGCAAATGGTCTTGACAGAATACGACATCTAGTACACCACTCAAAAGGCAATCAAAGAAAGTGTACTAGAAGACCACTTGGCTCATCAAGATGTAAATGACTACCAATCTATGAATTTCGAGTTCTTGGATGAGAATATTATGCTAATAACGGATTGTGAATAACCTGGACTGCATGAAGGACCTAAGACAGGATCCAAATGAACTATGGTTTTTGATGGAGCTTCTAACGCACTCGGTAAGAGAATTGGTGTTTAAATCATATCTCCCCGGGGTTTCTATACACCCTTTACTTCCAGACTTTGCTTTGATTGTGCCAACAACATGGCCGAATACGAAGCGTGCATCATGGGCATCAGAGCTGCTATTGATTTGAGGATTAAAATCTTGAATGTATATAGGGTCTCAGCCCTGGTCATCAGTCAAACCAAGGGAGGGTGGGATATAAGCATCCTAATCTCATTCCTTATAGAGAACATGTGCTTACCTTAATCCCGTACATCAAGGAAATCACTTTTAAGCACATCCCACGAGAAGAGAATCAGTTGGTAGGCGCATTAGCCACCATGTTGTCTATGTTCAAAGTCAGGTGGAACAACGAGGCTCCCAAAATTACCATTGAAAGCCTAGGAGAGCTGACACATTACTACGAAGTTGAAACTGACGGAGTAGAAGAAAAGCCTTGGTTTCATGAAGTGAAGAGGTACCTCGAAGCTTAAGAGTATCCTGAAAGAGCATCTATCAATGACAACAAATTCCTATGGAGGTTCTTTGCTAAGTTCTTCCTGAGCAACAAAATTTTATACAAGCGCAACCATGATTCGACTCTGCTTCGTTATATAGATAAGAAGGAAGCGGAGAAAATTATGAAAGATATACACGAAGGTATCTTTGGTACTCACACTAGTGGACACACTATAGCTAAGAAGATTCTGAGACCGGATTAATATTGGTCGACTATGGAAACGATTTCCATCGCCACTTAAGAACTTGTCATAAATGCCAGATCTATGCTGACAAAGTACATGTGCCTCTGGTTCCTTTGAATGTCTTGACTGCTCCTTGTCCATTTGTAATGTGGGGCATTGATATGATTGGAGAAATCAAGCCTACAACTTTCAATGGACACCGGTTCATCCTTGTCATCATTGATTACTTCACGAAATGGGTTAAAGAAGCCTCGTTCACCTCTGTTACTAAGAATTTTTTCGCCTGGTTCATTAAGCATAACCTTATCTGTTGATATGGAATCCACGATAGAATTATCATGGATAACAATACTAATCTTAACAATCCTATGATCACAGAACTCTGCATGCAATTCAAGATTAAGCATCATAACTCTTCTCCGTATCGACTGAAGATGAATGGCGTAGTGGAAGCCGATAATAAGAACATTAAGAAAATTATACATAAGATGGCGGTGACATATAAAGACTGGCGCGAGATGTTACCATTTTCTCTTCATGGTTATCACACTTCAGCATGAACATTAACTAGAGCAACATCATTCTCTATAGTCTATGATATGGAAGTTGTCCTACATGTCGAAGTTCAGATTCATTCCCTGAGAATTATGAAAGATACAGATCTGGAGGAAGATGAATGGATTCATACTAGGCTGGAAAAGTTGAATTTTATTAACTAGAAAATATTGGCGGTTATCTACCATGATCATATGTATCAAAAGCATATGATCAAGCCTCCAACAAGAAAGTCAAGCATCGGGTATATCAGGTTGGTGACTTGGTAATAAATCATATCATTTTACCGCAAAGTAATTCTAGGGGCAAATGGACACCCACCTACGAAGGGCCATTTGTAATCAAGAAGCAATTTTCTGGCGGTGTTATGATACTGACTACCATGGACGGGGAAGAATTTTTGCACCCTGTAAACGCGGACATAGTCAAAATATACTACGCATGAAAGTGACCTGCTACGTTGATTGGCCTATGCAAAAATAAGGGCGTCTGAGTAAACCAAAAGGATTTGGGCAAAAATTAGGGATATATATATATATATATATATATATATATATATATATATATATATATATATATATATATATATATATATATATATATATATATATATATATATATATATATATATATATATATATATATATATATATATATTGTACACCCGGCAAGTCAAAAACCTGAAAAGGCGGCTTGGGCAAAAATGGGTATCCCGGTGGACTGAAAACTCGAAAGGGCGGTCCAGGCAAAAGTTAAGGATTAAAGCGTACGACTATGTCCCATTGGATCACTTATAGCCGGCTTCATTACCAACATCAATTTCAAATGGTACAGACAAATCCAGTCAAATACTTACGATAGCAAGGGATGAGATGCTCGAATCCATAGAGGAAATAGCAGAGTTGAAACTTGACGAGATTATTTCCACATAGCTATATGTTTTTATTTTGTACTCTTTTCATTTTACGAAAATTTCCTCTTACTAGGATCTATGTCTCTTTATACCAAACCGTGTGTTTATAGGAAATTTATCAATACAATTACCACTTCAAAATTCAAATTTTTGTTTTACTTTTTCTACTTTGTTTGCAAAAACATCCAATGACTAAATTGAATGAACATATGCATATGAACATGATTATTGTCAACAAATATATGCATAAAAATAGGAATAAGCATTTGCTCAAAACTCTAAGAGTTGGAATAGCACCCAAGTCATCCACAAATCCCCACAAAGATATCTTCGCAAGCTCAGTCCCCAATGGAGATACATTCCCTAGCAAGCCTAATATGCCTTCAGACATGAATTGGGGCATCTTCCAATAATTAAACTAATCATACTCCCCAACAGACCCCCTAGAGGATAAAGGAGTATCATCTTATCCCCAACAATGTCACCAACCTACAGAGTCCCGATCCTCATTAGAAATTGTGTCATCACCATAGTTCACAAGAATTCTCTTCCCCGGCTGAGTTTATTTCTCCAACTACAAAATCCCCTGCATAATTATCTTCTCCAAAAGGGATTATTTCCTTAGAAGAATATTTCTCTAGTGGAGTTTATTTCCCCAACAGAATACAGTCTCCCTAGCTTGAGTCTTTCTCTCTGACTACTACAAATCAATGGTAAAATTCCTCTCACTAGTGAAAGACAGTCCAAACAACTATCCCTAAAGAGTTTCTACGAAATCGAAAGTCGGACCAGATATCGTTTAACTAAATCCTCCCCAAACGAGTCGGTATCCATATCAGAAACTCGGTCAGACAGCACATCGAAAGGTTGTCCATCTCTTTTATCCCCAGTCATGGTATATAAGAATTAAATTCCTCAGTAGAGCGATGAACGACCAATGTTCCTGAACTCTTCACCCCAAGAAGAAATCACATTCCCCAGTAGAGTATCCTCAAATAGAAAGAAGGAACTCCCAGCGGAGATATTCCAGGAAAGATTGAAGATTACACCTATTCTTCATCCCCAGCGACCATCAGGGATTTATCTCCCCAGTCAAAGATGTTATCCAAAGCTACCGATACGCCTCACGACATCTCACATTCATACATCATTTACAAGTATCATAGCATATGCATATGACACACATACAACATTCTCATTTATTTTAAGAACATCATTACGCAATGCATTATATACATCATGATATTGCATAAAGACTAACCTCGTCTTTTCAGGTAAAGTCTATAAACAGACGAATTTCATCAATTATTCTCAAATAGGTCGCAGATTAATTCACAAAATGAGACGGGGAAACTATCTATTTGACCAGACACAAATTAATTCCTGAAATAAGACATGGCATCTATCTGTGAAAACAAATTGTAGATCAATTCCCGAAATAGGACAGGGAAACTATATACATGAATAGGTCGAAGATTAACTCTCGAAATAGGACGGGGGAATTATCTATATGACCAAGCAAATATTATCTCCTGAAACAGGACGAGGAAACTATCCTTTTATCTTTATGACCATGTAAAGATCAATTCCGGAAACAAGACGGGAAAACTATCTTTATCACCAGGGGGGATGAATTCCCGGAACAGGACAGGTTTACCAATAAAAACAGATTGTAGATCAATTCCCGAAACAAGGCGGGGCGGCTAAATACATGACAAACATGTCCCTCATAGACTAAATCTGACGAGCAACTACTAAAGCACCTTACCCAAAGATTCATTCTAGAAATCATTCTTCAGATACAGTCGAGCGTAGACTCATTATGATACATATATCAATGGATACTTTGGATGACATCCATAAGCCCATCACTGACGACATTCCATCACTCTCTGAATGGAATCTTTAAGCCCATTCAAGCAATACAATCAATCAACAACGTTATTTTTCACAGGCGAGTGCAAATTTCTGGGCACTTAGATATTCAATCAACTTCTACCTTCAGATCACAAATGGCGAACATGTCAATCTAATTATTCAGGTTTAAAAAGATTGAACAGGGGCAGTTGTTATACCCCAAAATTTTCCCTCTCATTTTTATTTAAGACATACTCCTAGGTTTCCCAAATGTACAAGGTTGCTCAAGAATTGAACAGACAAATTCTCCTCCTAAACAATGGATCCACAACCAGGGTTTCACTTTTTACAAGGAAGTTTGGGTTTCAATGGTCTTAAATAGAATTCATGATCTCTTATATGTCCTCATGATATGGTCATACCAAGTTTCAAGCCTTGCATCAGAAGTTTCCCCAGTCAATGGTTCAGATGATTGAAAATCAACTATATTGGGTAAAAAGTCAAATATGGTCAACATAGAGTCAAACTCCCAGATTTTTGGTCAACATCAACATTTTGAAGTAATATTCATCATTTTATCAAGGGTTGATCATGATTCCTCAAGAAAAGTCCTCAAATAATCAAAAGTCAAAAGTTTCGAAATTAGGGTTTCCTTAGGTGAAGTCAATTGTACTTTTACCAAGCATAACTTTCACATGCTTCATCATTCATTCCCCAACCAAGGCTCATCTTAAAGTAAATTCAATTATCTACAACTTTTGCTCTCTAAGCTCAAGTCCAAAAATGCTTCATTTGAGAGATATGAGCCAATACATTACAGGTCATCTTAAATGTCAACAAAAAGACAATTTTTGTCAAGGTAACTTACATCAAGATAAATATTCAAAAGAAAAAATGATCAACAAAGAGACTTTAGAGGACACCTTGGGGTTTCCAAAAAGTATAATATAACCTTAAAAAGATGAAAATTGAGAGAGTTATGACCAATGCAATTTGGGAAATTTTGAGCAAATGCATGAAGTTCAAATTGAGCAAGCTTGATATTTTGGACTATTGGGCCATTGTTTTAAATTCCAAACGTGTTATATACTCCTTATACACCTTAGAACTCATTCATACACCCTTTGGGTATTTTATTTTATTTATTTTTTAGTTTTTATTAATTTAAAGTCAAAATAAAATAAGATAAAACCATATTTTCTTACAAAGGTCCAAGCCCATCCTTGGTATGACCTAATTACTCTCTATATATTCTTCTTCACTCATACAAGCCTCACAAAAAAAACATTTCCTCAAAACCTTTAGAACATAGTTTGATTCTACAACTCTTGTAAGAGTTTTGATGATAACAAACGCAAAGAACAATTATGCTCCCTAAAATTAGATTATGTTTTACAGAGAAGTTCGGATGGAAGAAGATCAGAAGATGTGCTAAAATGCTGTTGCAACTCTGATTATAAACATCTCTGAAAGAAGTTCTAACGGTGAAAACAATACTTCATTTTTCCGATCTACGAAGTTTTGAAGCAAGCAGCAACGATTACTTTCATCTTCTAAAGCAAGCATGTTCTGAAGCGTTACAAATCAGTTATTTCCATTTCAAGAGTAACGGCTGGAAGGGAACACGGATGTTTATTTTAGGAAAGCACCTTAATTATCATTGATCAACATTCAAAATGCTCTTACATGCTTCGCCTATTTAAACAAAGCATTAAGGATAAATCGTTTACGATTTTCACACACACGGTAATGTTTCTATCAATATCTTCCTCAAACATACATAATTCAAATTATGTAAAACATCCTTGTGATATTGTTTTATTAGAAAATATTCTTGTACAATTTTATTCATATATTGTTTAGAGAAATTCTTTGAGAAAAACCGGGTTGTGGTTTATACTCAAGAAGACTTTGACGGTTGTTAAAGTAGATTGGTAATCAAGATTGATTAGTGGATTAAGACCTTGTTGAGAGAGGCGAAATCACCTTGGTGGGTGGACTAGAGTTGTTTGAGTTCAAACGAACCGTGATAAACAACGTGTACTTTTCTTTTACTATTAAAAATCCCAATTCGAACCCCCCTTTCTTGTGTTTTTCCATCTTCAATTGGCATCAGAGCGCCTGGTTGAGTTCAAGCACTTAAATGTGTCAGTAAAAGATCCAAGCTAATAAAAACACTATGGTGGGGCCAAGTCATAACATCCGTAATGACTACCATGATGAGAAATACAGAATCAACAACAAACCTCCAATCTTTGATGGAGAGAACTTTGATTACTAGAAAGACAAATCGAAAGTTTCTTTCTGGCTCATGACGCTGATCTCTGGGATATGGTGATTTATGGGTATAAACATCATGTTGATGAAAACGGTCAGAAGATTGACATAAAAATAATGTCAGATCATCAAAAGCGAGACTTCAAAAATCATCACAAGGCTAGAGATATTATCTTGAGTCTCATCTCATACACAAAATAAGAAGATCACAAACGGAGAGTCAGCAAAGCATATGTTTGATTCCTTGAGAATGACGCATGAAGGCAACACGCAAGTCAAAGAAACCAAAGCCCTTGCTCTCATTCAGAAGTATGAAGCCTTCAAAATGGAATAAGATGAAACCATTGAAACGATGTTCTCAAGATTTCAAATTCTGGTTGTTGGGCTAAAAGTTCTGGATAGAGGGTACTCAACTCATGATCATGTAAAGAAGATAATCAGAAATTTACCAAAGAAATGGAGACCCATGGTCACTGCTCTCAAACTGGAAAAAGATCTGAACAAAATCTATCTAGAAGAACTTGTCAGCTCTCTCAGAAGTCATGAGATAGAGTTAGAAGATTATGAGCCCCAAAAGCAAGGTAAGTCTTTAGCCCTTAAATATAACAAAAAATATGAATCTAAATTTTTCCATGCAATAGAAGAAAACTCGGGTGGATCCTCATCAGAAGAAGATGAACTGTCTCTTCTCTCCAGAAGAGTCAATCAGCTGTGGAAGCACATGAAATGGAATTTCATAAATTCCAGAAGAACATGGAATCAGTTTGAACCATCATCTAGATCAAGAAAATATGAACCATCTTCTGGATACAGAAAGTCTGAATCATCTTTTGGATACAGAAAGTCAAGAAATAGAGACATTCTCTGCTGCGAGTGCAATAAACAAGGGCACTACAAAAGCGACTCTCCAAAGCTTTAAAAGGAGAAACCTAAAAAGAAGTTCTTTAAGGAGAAGAAGAAAAGTCTCATAACAACATGGGATGATTCATACTCTTCTAAAGTAGACACAAAATCAGAAGATGAACGAGCCAAATTTCCCTTATGGCCAACATATCAGAAGATATCGAATCATCTAGATCAGAATTAGACTCATAGGCAAAAGAGGTATTTTCTAGCTTTTCTAGATCTCAATTAGAAGAGAGTCTGTCAGAAATTCTAGAAAGGTATTAGAAACTTCGAGTCATAAACAAGAACCTGAAAAAGGATCTAGTTTCTGACTCTTAAGAAACTAAGAAACTGAGATTTGAAAACTCTTAGCTAAAAGAAAAAATTTCAAAACTTGAAAATGAATTACAAAATACTCAGAAGGAAACTATCTAAGAATTTTCTAGTAACCCTAATAAGATCATACAGGAATATGATCATAGCTTTCAAAAATTTCTCGCTAAAAACATAGTTAGAAGCAAGATGGCTTCAATGATCTATGGAGTTAGCAGAAATGGAAGAAAAGGAATAGGATACAATGGTAAATTATCCCAACCTAAGAAAGTTAAGGATTTGGTTATTAAACACACTCCTCTGAATTCTCACTTTACCTATGGGTACACACATTACTTAAAGTATACTAGTAATGCTTTTTATGCTAAACCAAAATTCAAACAAAATTTTGGTAACTCTAACAAACAAGGATC